>JAMXBD010000170.1:0-1200000 GCA_024138025.1 Combretum micranthum | reverse complement strand
TCCTTCATTGGATTTGGATGTAGATCTGGAGTCTTGTATACAACAAATGAACGACAAACATAATTACTAACAAACTCACCCTCTCCTTCCTATAAGGAGGGAGAGGTTTTATTACAATCTCAACACTCTCTCTTTTTTTTTTTTTTTGAGTTTTTATACAAGTCTTTTTGAATAAAAATTCTGCATAATCATTTCATGTATTCTAATCTATACCTATATATAATTCTCTTGATCTGCTCCTCTTGAATGGATATGGTGTTGTTTTCATTCATCACATTGTTTGGTGAAGAGGTACAACACTTGGATGAATGTATGTGTCTTGATCCCGAACCATTGCATCAATTGGTGAAGAGACACAACACTTAGATGAATGAGTGCATCTTTTTTGCATGAACCATTGCATCCATTGGTGAAGAGACACAACACTTGGATGAATGAGTACATTGTCTTGCACGGGAAATCTTCCTCCAATTAATCAGTCTTTATGAAATTCTTCCAAAATCCCTTTAACTGTTTCCAATATGCTCTAATTTTACCTGAAATGAATATTTATCATACTTAAGTACCAATTCTACTATAAATTATCTCAATAAAGCTATAAATTGGACTTAATTAACCTTTAAGATCAAGGATAAATTACGACTATCAGTATGTACTAATTTAAATTTTAGTACAAATTTAAAATACTAAATTTAACATTTATCCGTTTTCAAATTGTAAGACTTCATTAAAAAAAGTTCTATAATTTGATTACAATTTACAATCATCGCAAAAGCTATAATACCTCCCAAATAATTTTCCCGATAATTAACATAAGGTTATATATTGATCCTACATTAAAAATACGTAAAAGACAGATGCAGAAGTTTAGATTGGATGTAAGACATTTAGACATCTTATCCCGGCTTAAAAAAATTAAATTAAATTAAAAAATTATCTTGATACAACTAAAAAAATGCCAGCATACGAAAAAGTTCCCTTATATTATATCATGACTAATCAAATCTGTGGCCTACGTACAACTTGTAAGGCATTATTTTAGGTAGCTAGACTTGCATAATATGCCTTAAAATATTCTGGCAATTATTGTTAGCAGGTTGGGTTGTGTTTTATTTGGCTGGCATAATTGTGTAATCACCACAAACAATTACTTCTCGTTTACTTTGTTGTAATTACAATTCTATTACAGCTTTAATCCTTATAAATACTATTACGGTTTTTAATTAACTGAATTATGAGTCCATAGTGAATCTCTATTACACAAAACATAAAATAGCTCTTCTTTATTCAAACCTCTAAATATTAATTCAATACTAAAACTATTTTTTTTTTCAAAATATCACTAATTAAATAAAAATAATAATAAAAAAAATTTTATAGCAGCTTTATTTTATTCCTCCATAATAGGAATTTTATTACAATCTTATTTATTCAGCGAAGTAAACGAGCCCGTTTACTTCAATAAAGAGAATAGACAAGGAATAGAATACTTATGCCTCTGTAATATTATTACCAGTAATATACTGGGAATATTGATTCTTGTGTTTACTTTATCTAAAATTTTATCATTAGAAATACTATTTACTCCAAGTTATTAATTACTGTATTAAATTGAAAATATAATAAAAATACCATTATCTCCCTCTTGATTATATTGAATTGATTAATAGTTGCATCATTTATTAGGGGCAAAATAGTTAATACGTATGTATTATATTTCCAATGCAGTGGGAATAGAGAGGGCATAAAAAGTTCCATCTATTAAGTGGAACTTTTTATGCCCTCTTTAGAGGGAATAAAAAGTGCCTGAAAATTTTTATTCCCAATCAATTTTTATAAGTAAACGAGATAATAGATGTATTATAGGAATGAATATGCTATTCCTCCTCTATTACCTCCAAGTAAACGAGCCGACAGTGTTCTTACAATTATATTTATAACAACTTCTATGTTCCTCATTGTTTCACAAGTAATATTAAATATTAAAAATTGTAATCATGCTAAGAATAGATTTAAACTTTTAAATAATATAATAGGATCGGTCTCATCATAACTGCCATTGAACTATAAAATTCTCCTATATTTATTTGTCTTGTCGATTGCCATCACATTTTTCATACCGTGTATCATAATATTTTATTTCTTTAACCGTATTTTATTTTATGCCGAGAATCTTATGATGTCCTATTATTTGCAAACTTAACTTTGAATTATTGCAATTTACTATGATGGTATTTTAACTGTCTCCCTAAATTATTGTTAATAAAATGATAAGCTCTAAAAATTATGGAAATTTGAAAAGGATTATTGATATATCTGCCCCTATTAATAGTTTTACTTTTTTACCAGTTGAATTGCGAGTTGTTAATATATATTTTAAACGTACAAATCTATAAGATTTCCTTTTTTATCGTCACATTTATGGCCCTGCGCTTGTTGCTTTACTAATATAGCACTTCTGGCTAAACCAATCATAGCACCTTCTAAGTTTCAAGGAAGCTTCCTTAGTACGGAAAGAAAGCTACACCATAAGCAGACATCTTAATAGGTAAATAGTTTGATAGTCTAGTAGTATTTCTCATGATATCTCAAATAAGAGATATCAAATTTATTTATTTTTTCTTTTTTTATTGTAATGATAAAAAAAGAAAAAAATACATCTTAAGAGGGATTCATATCCTATGAAATTTTATATATTAGCTGAATTTAGATATTAATATCATTGTATATATTTTTTTCCTATGTACACTTTATCTTCTTCTTTTTTTTTTTTACCAAAATGTACACTTTATCTATTAGCATTGAAATATAAGTGTTTAAGACTCCAAATATTTCAAAAAATTCTTTCAACTTTTACTCTTACATAAAATGTTAACAAGTAATATAGTGATAAATGTACTAAAATAATTCTACAAAATTAAATGTAAAATCATCATATAAAAAATGATTGAAGTTTGATGTAAATATAAATCACATTCTCATAAAAAAGTTTTGAAGAAGAAGAAAAAGATAGGAATCATTATCCTTGATAAAGTAAGAAGTAAAGAAGTTGAAGACCACAAAGGAACAAAAAGAAATAAATTTTCAATTATATTTTTTTGTTAAAGTAGAAGAAATGTGATCTACAAATTCCTAATGAGAAGAACAACATATTTTAGTGGAAAAGAAATGTGAAAAGAAATCATTTTATTATTAACTAGAATGGGTGGACAAATTTAAGTGGTTTGGTGTATCAGTCATGTCGCACTAGACCATGAAAAGGAGGACATATAGTTCAAATGCACAAATCCATAAATCAACATGAAGGTTCTATTTCCATAGTTTTGATGTTGTTCGTGTTTTTTTTAGGAACTTTTATAGTTCTATCAACAATATAATTTAATTAATTATTTAATTATTAAAATAAATATAGTAATTGTTATAATTAGGATTAATTTCTCTAATCGTATCTAAACTTTTTCGATCTAACAAAATTATACCTAAACAGAATTTTCTTACAAGAAAATACCTAAACTTTCGAATCTGTTACTTACGATACCTTTGGATGGATTTCATCTATTTTTTTATTCAATTGATGACATGACAAGTAGATCCGATTAAAATATATTATTTTTCACACCGGCAGTTTTATATATATATATTTTTTTTATTTTTGCTTTTTTCTCTCTCCTCTCTCTCTCTTCCCTCTCCCTTCTTCTTCTTCTCTCTTCTAACCCCGAATCAAATAAACATGATGATGATGATGATGATGATGATAATAAAACCCTAAAATCAATTTCATTTTCAAGTAAATCCCACAAACTTAAACAATTGCCACTTTGCAGCATTACCCTCCCTCCTCTAGTTACCTTCACCTCTAGAAAGAACTCAATCAACAGATGAATCTCTGGGAGCTCTTCCAATTTCATTAACTTACGTGTTAATTTCAATCATACTGTTCATCTCGTGTCATGCCTATCATACCCCAAAAAGGGGCCTAAAAGGATTAACCTGTAGTTGTCATATCAAGTATGCATCCAAGATATGATAACCGTTTTGCAAGTCAGAAAATTGTAAAATCCTACTTAATGTTAACTAAACAACTTTTAATTTCGTAAGAACATTTTAATAGTTAAGGAAATACAGATTCCCATTGTCCATTAGAACATTAGAGAATCGATATTCCCCACTAAACAGTAAAAGAGAATAGATCATATATGTATTACAAAGCCTTGAACTATTTCTAAGCTAACCAATCTATTCTAAGCTTGTCACATATAATACAAAACAAAGTAATTTAATTATAAAACATATGAATTCTATTCTAAGCTAATCTTCAAATCTCTAGGATCTTCACACTCTCTTAGCCTATTCCCATCTTGAGATACACCTACACAAAACTATAAGGGTGTGAGCTTCTTTATAGCTCAGTGAAGAACAAGACCAAATCACACAACAAACAAATACCAAACAAATTTTATTAACATACATATAAAATGCTACACGCAAACATATGACATACATAGTTTGGATTATTGCAATCCAAACCAATAGAGATTTATGTCCTCTATTGGGGGTTGAAGGACCAGCTCCAGTATCACGCTCAAGAGAATCTAAGAACTAAGGATGGGGGATTTCTTTTCTCAAATTCCTTGTCATGCATTTTTATTATCAACATAACCTCTAACTGCTCCTTAGATATCACTAAGAAGGGAGGATTTCTTTTCAAACTTATTTTGTTGAAAAATAACCTTTAACTGTTTCTTAGATATAACTAAGAAGGGGGATTTTTTTTTAAAACTCATTTTAATGAAATATAGCCTCTAACTTCTCCTTAAAAAGAATTAAGGAGGGAGGACTTCATTTTGAAATTCATTTTGTTCTCAAGTACTCATACTATTAAAATGTCCACCATTTCACCTTAAAACCTTAAAAACCCCATAAGTGTCATTATTCCATGCCAGCCCTCATTAGTCGACGTCCTTCAAGCTTATTTAGTTCATATAGAACCAGCGACCCTATAGTAGCCCTCATCAGATTTACTGGATTTTTCGAAGCATTACCCATATAATAGGAATGATAATACGTGACGTGCATACTTCATAAATAATAATGCAAGTATGTTGTCATGAAATACATGTCTATTTAATTAAATAGTCATATAGTATTAAGTTCATTTATTCAAGTGACCAATTAAGTAGCAAACACTCATCAACAATAACAATACAATCATTTCAAGCAATGTGTGATCACTTTGATTTTTAATGTTTTATCAAGCCGTACAGCCAACAAACAATAGATGGTTGCCCAATCGCCACATATAATCAATTGCATTTATCTTAACTTTAGATGCAACTACATTACATGCATAAACAAGGTGATAGGGTCAATGTTACCTAACTGGCATCCAAGTTAAGCCTTAACAATTCTCTAGGAAAACCCAAATCCTTATCCCCATCAATCATTACATCATCATCAACATTATCAACAGCAACAGAACATCATCATCCTTCATATATGAAATTTAAACAAAAATAGAAAGATTGGTTGAGGCTAAAACAAAGAATATATCGAAAATAAAAATCTAATCATAAAATTAAACTCATTTTAGGAAGTGCACTTTTCAAACAACATATTCCCTTTATCAAACTAAGTCTAGTATACTACAATTATCTAAGTCATTTGTTCATTGAGTCTATATTGACTTCACTTAATCACTTATTCCAATTATTAAGTTATATTCATTAATCTCTCTAACTCATTCTCATGTATCTATGAAGACCTTAATCAACTTAAATCTCTTATTTAAAACCAATTTCATTTTAGCTTCTTCTTGTCATTTAAGTTAGTTTAGCTTTAAGTCCACTAATTAATTTACTTTATGCCCAAATTTCACATTAAGCCTAGTTTAATTACCAAATTGTAATCATTTATCCCACTAAGCTAATGTTAAATTCTACAAGAATTTTTAAGTTAAGCTAGCTCATTTTAACTCATCATGATTTATTATACTATATTGAACCTAGGTTTATTAATTAAGCTCATTTCATAAACTTAAGTCTATATTAACTTAATGTTAGCCAAGTTGTATAAACTTAATCAATTTAATTCATTTTTAGCTCATTAAAGTTCATTAAACCAAGTTGGACTTAAATTCTTCACATGAACTCTTTTTAGACTTGAAAATCATTTTAACTTAATTCAATTCCAGAACCATTAATTCTAATTAATCTTTAATTATAAACACCATTATATCACATCTATTATATATTAATCATTTAATCCAACATTTATTTATTTAATTTTTTTTAAACAGGGAAGAACAGTGTGCTCGATCGTGCAGAAGGTCGTGCACACTGAAGGAGGTCACCCGAGTATGAAACGGCGTGTCATACACCCTCGTATGGCTCTATACAGGTACGAGCATGGTCGTGCTGCCTCTACACCCCTATCACAAAATTACATCCGCTTTTCTTCATCCTTTTGTCAAATTTTACACATTTTGCTTCCATCAAAACATCATCTAGTCAACATATAAACTAGTTTTCATGATTTTAACACTTCTATATTCATCCAATAACATCAAATATCATCAAACTCTTCATCAAATCCTATATCTAGTATTCATCATCTTCTTCACCACCGAACATGTATTAAGTATTAAACCAACACATACGAACATAAACAACAACTAAAACAAAGGAAAAGGCAAACTTATCTATTTTAGGTAACTCAAACTTCTTGATTTCTCTTTTATCTCTACTTTTCCCAAGTTCTTGAAGCTTGTTTTATGCATGCTTCTCATCCATGATCTTGTTTCCCACTTCATTTGCTGCCAAAATCTTTTTTAGATGTGAGATTTCAAGTGGAATTTAAGAGAAAATGAGAAGAGGAAGCGAATAAGAGGGGAAATGAAAAATGAAAAAGAAGAGGAAGGGAAAAGAAGAAGAAAGTAGCAACAAGAGGAGAGAGAGAATAAATAGGATAAGGCCAAAATATTTAAAGATAATTGTGGGTGAAGGGGTTCGTTTTAAATTTTTCAAATTATTTACTTGAGTATCGAAAATAATTGGAAGATAATTTCAAGATGTATAACATATAAATTAATAGTTAGAATTGAAACTTAAGTTTAGAAATTTAATTTTGTAAGAATTTGATATTTAGTTTGATTTCAGGTTCAAAACTAATATTTTTAAATGTGCATTTGAACTCAAACTTTGCGGGAATCAAGAAAATAGAATTCTAAGTTAAAATAGCTAATTTAGGAATTTTATAAATTTGAATACATGAACTTGAGAATTTGAGGTCATTTTTAAATTAAAAGAAGAGGGTCTAAATTATTATTTATAAGAAATTAAATAAATCAATTTATGAGATAGTTTAAGATTTGGAGTATGCAAATCTATTAAACATTAAAATTAAACTTTTCTAAGGGTTTAAAGATTTTCAAAATTAAAAGAAAATGAGTTTAGTTTGAAATTTATAAAAGATAAAAGAGTTTGATTTGTTGAAAAAAAAACGGTTAAAGAAAATTGGCTACTTGAAGAGGATTTTTGAAATCACAAATCTTAATTAATTTATTTATTAAATAACAATACTATATTTACATTGTTTTGATCTTTTATCATATTCATTTAAATTTCTTGCTATTTTAATTTCTATCAAAGATTTCGAGATTTAAATATTTCCTTAACTTTACACAACTGATATTTTATGCAATAAAGCATATATAAGCAATAAGATTAATTTAGCGATTCCAACCTTCACTTACTCGATTTTGAAAAAGACTCAGATTCAATAAAGACAACAAATGACTAACTACTCAATTGGACTTGACTTAACTTATCTCTTGACATGAGATGGCATATGATGACTCAAATTGACTCACATGACCCGACAAACTCAACAATTGAATGTTGTAACTTGCTTTTCTATTTTTATCTGAATATATATAACAATGTGCATATAAAATATAGAGTGCTCATAATCTTTTATTCAATGCAGATATTATATTTTATAATTTTATTATGGAAAATAAAAACTGAAAGAAGAATCGATTTTCACATTTATGATAAGGAAATTATTTTTCTTATTTTCCATTGATTTTTTTTATCATGGTTAACCACTATCATTAACAATGGGCTTGTCATTTATGTTTTTACTATCAATTATTATTAAAAAAAGTTAATGACACAATTAGTACCTCAACTTTGCAAAAATGAACAATCAGCTGCCTAAAATTCCAATTTGATCAATTCCATACCTACTGTATACTTTTCATGCACTTTTGGTACTATTTCCGCTAATTTCTGGTGTGTTGTTAATATATGTGGACCTTTTCTCAAATGAAGGGATGAAATGTGTCTAATTGGTACTTGTGTAATTTGTAGGACTAACTCTTTTGAATATTTAGTAAAAAAAAAACAAAAAGAGATAAGAATTGAAAATATGTAAAAGTACTATATTTTAACCCGATTTCAAAACCATCACCAAAATTGAAACCCTAAATTTGAAACCCTATAGGGACTTTCCAAATCAAAATCATTAGATTCAAAACCTACACAAATAAAAACCCCAGAGCTGTCTAAACCCCATATAGGACAGTAGCTTGAAAAGGTTTCCACTTTGGAGAAAACTCCAATCCATGTTTGAATCTATATATCTCCGATGATATAAACCCTTTGACTAAATAAGAAATGAGTACCTCGTTAGAGATTTTTAGTAGCAATTCCTGTTCCAGCGAATTTTTGTAGGGTGCAAGTTCTGAAGAGTGGTGGATATTATGTGGTGGCAAATTCCATTGCAGAGAATGGGAACAGTGTATCGGTGTAATACATTTCGATGCATGGTGGACAGGGTATCTATAGAGTGCATTAGTAGCTACTATAGCTTACTAATATAGGGTTACGATGCGGTAGTGAGACAAAGACAAGTGTTGATGTGCACCAACCCGTGGTACCAAAAGATGATCTTTTTAGGGTTTATATATTTTAAATGCAAGGAAATTATTAAAGGATATGAACTTCGCTTTCAATGGATATTACGTACCAAAGATAACCAGAACTTCGCCCTCTCTCACCTGATATTATGCATAAGTAAGATTAAGTGATTGTTCACCACAATTACTACGGATTGATAAGAACTATGAATTTGTTATAAAAGACAACAAAGACGATAAGGATAATTTCTTCAAAAATGTCAAAGTTAGGGTTTACATCTAAAAAGAGGGTATTTATATGATCCCTCAATAACGGCAAAAATGCAACTAAGATAAAATAAATAAAAGAAAATTTGTACAGTATGGATTGAGATCATGCCCCATTTAACAGGTGTTATCTCCCTTTTACACTCTCCATCACGGTCGTATCATAGGTCGTGATCTCCTCTGGATAATCCTCCAATATCAATGATAGGCTCCATCATGGGCATATTATAGACTGTGATCTTGTTGAGTTCAAACAATTAACACTATTACGCCCTGGGTTACGGACGTTATGATGCCCATTATCTTCACTGTTTCCTTCTTCATGCGTAAAGGCTAGAATTATGACCATAGTTGACAGGGAAATATCAGTTCCATACATAACGGTTTGACGTACGGCCGTAATTGTCAGATTTCCTTCAATTTCTTTAGGCTCTCCTTCTAAATTGTTGCTAATTAACCCATGCTCCTTTATGCCATATATCCTATAGCCATTTATGAAGTTGTATTCATCTTCATGATTCCAAATCTTCATATTACTTAATATTTTGATGTTAGCTTGATAATCAACAAAGCGATTTTCCCTTTCTTGCGTGGATTTGGCAAGGATCCTTTGAGTTGGTTCATGGCTTCCTCTAATGCAAGCTTTGATAATAAATGTCAAGATCTGATTCCCATCATTACTCCGAGGGTCTTGAAGATTCGCCCTCGAATCTAATGGATAGGAAATCTCCATTCCATGACCTGTACCCAATATCAACATAACAAACTCCAAAGAATGTGAGTGTACCTACACAAAAGAGTTAGAGCAATAAAATGAAGTGTTTTCTCACAAGTGTGTGAGAACTCTCTCATCACTCTTCTAGTCCCTCTACATTCGTGTTGAAAGTATTTAGCTCTCAATACTACACCTTTCTCTCATAAGAAACTCACTCACTCTATTTGCATCAAGGAAGCTTGGAATAGAATTCAAGCCTCTCTCATTTCTAGCTTTTGGTTGAAAAATGCTCATCCTCTCCTCTTTTACTCTATCCCCCACATTGATTCCAACCCTTGTAAGAATAATAATGGTATGACAAATTTCATAGCTCCTCTACAAAAATATTGCAATCAATCTTAAATTTCACAACCCTCTTCCAATTCATAACAAAATTGACAGCTTCACTCACAAATTTCTCAAACAATCTAAAGTTTCTCCATCCCTCAGACTGCAAAAATCCTCCATTAAATTAGCGTATGGCTACATATAAAACCAAAGGAACATTTCCACACAAATATTCTTCCCTCATGTCATCTCCACAAGAATAAGTAATATCATCCCATAGCACATGGCCATCAACAAAATTATGATCAGATATAGCCAATAAACATTCTAACAGCTCATCAATTAACCAACAATTACTAGCCAACATCTCTTCTAAAAACCCATTAACTACTAAGGTAAGATAATGATCATACTTGAAGAACATTCTATGCAATTTGGCTTGCCCCTTAGGAAGAATCATAACTGTAGTAAGAATAAGAATGTGTTGATCTTCTAAAGACTCAATGGAATTCGATGATGATAGAATAAGTGCTAGCTCTTGAAACTTTACTTTTCCACTATACCATCCTGTATCCTATTCATAAATTCTAGTAAAGAAGTATAAGAATCCTCTTCTCCAACACAACAAAAAGATATACCACCAAAGTAGTACTCTTTCATTGTAGCACAAATGCAATAAGCATCAAAAGAGAGCAAATAAACACATCATCAGTAGGTGAACTTTCGATATCAAGCTTCCTACTACTCCACAACAATAAATATGAGACATGATATTGTCCACGAGAGACCGACTAAAAAGAATGCTTTCAAAGATCATTTTAGTAATCGGTACTCCATATATCTTGACTTTCTCTACAACAGAATCATTTACATATAGAACACTCTTGCAATATAAGTATATATCCATAAGACTCCAATGAGTGTCAACAGGTATCTCATTTATTTTCACAAGCCATATAATATCATAATACTTGCCTAAGTTCTCACTAATCCTTAGCTCAACATGCAATTCATCGTCCTAATCAATGCTTGCTTGACTATAGTAGCCACATAGCGCTTCAAGACTTCCTTTTACATACAATTCTTGTAGTGGCTCTCTTGAACCATGGAACCCCTTAACACGAGACATAGCTCCACCACAAAGGCAGCATCTATCCATAACACTTCTACACCATATCATAGTAGTCCTCCAATATATGTAATCATCAATAATACTCTAGTGAATGTTAATAAATATCTCAATCTCCTTTACAGGCAAAAGATGACTATAATACTCGTGAGTGCTTCTCAATCCCAACAATAGATCAAAATAACACAAATGAAAATAGGGAATAAGAATGTGATAAGACCTGGAATGATCTGTAGCTCTTGGTGTAATTGGTAGAGGCACTAAGTTAAGCACCTAAAGGTTCAATTGTGACGCATCAGCTTCTTCTCTTAACGCCATAGAATGTGGCTCAGCTTCTACACAACATATGTCTCCATCTTGACCACTCATTTCTTCTATGCCCTTTATCTTCTTCGCATTCTTCAAGGATCTCATCATTTCTTGCCATATCTACATCAGTTTTCTCTACTTAGCTCTTCCGAGCATCCTTTGCTTGGAGTCGTTTAGTAGTTTTGATTCCTCCATCATATCAACAAGAGTAATAGACATCTCCACCTTCAAAGCAGTTTGAACAGCTTCTTCTAAGCTTAAGAATCTTTGAGAACCCAATCTCTTGGTAATGTCAAAAATTAGGCCTTGCACAAATTTAGCAATGGTATCTGCTTGAGATTCATCCATTTCACAGCATCTCACAAGGAACCTATGTTCTCTTGTATATTCTTCAACACTCATTTGTCTCTGCTTTAATGCCAACAAATACGCATACTGTTTATCCAGGTAAGAGGATGGAACAAAGTCTTTTCTCATTAATCTCCTCATATGACCCTATGTGATGTCCTTTTGATAGCCACTTGATCTTTGATGTAGCATGTCACTTTGCCACCACAATCTTGTAAATCCAGTGAACTTCTTAGCAATTACATGCCTTAATTTACAGCTTAGGTGTGCAAATTTCTCAACTACTCAAGTCACCTGATACTCCTAATCCAGATACCTTATTGGAGACACGAAACCATATAATCTCGGTATATTAATCTCTATCTCCCTTAGAATGGCCACATTAGGATTATTCTCATAATAATATCCACTAGCGATAACTTCTCCTGAGTAAATACCAGTTGTATTCTTCATAGGAATTTTGTCGAACACTTGGTAGCCAAGATATCACCTTAATTCATATGCAACTCCCAAACATCATAATACCTCACCAACACAACAAAGAACACAACGTAACAAAAACAATAATAATTCTACAACCCCAATCTTCTACTTCAAACACACAACCTAGGGTTTACTCCCTAACATGTGCCCTCATCGAAATCAAAGCTATAATACCAAGATGATGCACGCCAACCTAAAGTACCAAAAGATGATCTTTTTAGGGTTTATATATTTTTAATGCAAGGAAATTATTAAAATATATGAAATGTGCTATCAATGGATATTATGCACCAATGATAACCAAAACTTCACCCTCTCTCACCTAATATTGCGCATAAGCAAGATTGAGTGGTTGTTCGCCACAATCGCTACAGATTGATAAGAACTACAAATTTTTTATCAAGTACAACAAAGACGATAAGGAAAATTTCTTCAAAATGTCAAAGTTAAGGTTTACATCTGAAAAGAGGGTATTTATATGATCCCTCAATAAAGGCAAAAACGTAATTAAGATAAAATAAATAAAAGAAAATTCGTACAGTACGGATTGAGATCATATCTCGTGTAACGATCGTTATCTCCCTTTCATGCTCCCTATCATGACAGTATCACATGCCATGATCTCCTCTGGATAATCCTTTGATATCAATGACGGGCTCCATCATAGGCGTATCATAGAATGTGATCTTGTTGGGTTCAAACAATTAACACTGTTATGCCCTAGGTTACGTGTCACGCCCCAACGGGTACCCTAAACGTGACAGCCCGCCGTACGCAATATTAAAACTCAAGAATGACTACCTCAGTCACTCGAAAGCTTCCATATCGGTACAAGGCATACATTCACAACAAAGGGAGACCGGTGGAGTAATGCATTTAAGATATTGGCAGCGGAACATATAAAATAACACTTAATATATATCATTAGAATAAAAGTCTTACAACTTCTAAGGGGCATTCCCCCGATAATTCAAAACAACATGGTTCTAAATATAACATAACTAAAGCTAGAAGATTTTAGAAGAAATCTACTCTATAACTTCAAAATAGAATTCCTCCAAAAGCTTCTCAAAATAAGGATTCTACCCGGGAAATTAAGATGGTCTCGGGTGCAAAAGATAATCCTGCAATATCAAAAGTCTATAGGAGTATAAGCATGACTAGCTTAGTGAGATATTCCTTACGCAATAGTACTCATAACAACAATCAAACAAGTTTATTAATCAAGCATATGAATGCAACAATCATATGATCAAACATTACATACGACTATCCGGTTTCGTATGTTTGATGGATTTACCCCTCCATCGGTGGTTAGGGAATGCTTTGAACTGGATTCCGAACAACCTCCTTAAAGTTTGCGTGCGTCTTGGGGTCCCAACGAACCGTACTACTAGTCCCCGGGCCTTCCATGCCCAAAGCGATCGATCCGGCTCGGCTACACCTTGAGGCCGTATTCCCCAAACGTTCTAACCCTCAAGATGTAGCTAGGCAGCTTACTTTTCTGGTCCCACGCTGAGGAGTAGTAGCAAAACTTCGAAATGATATACTAAGTGATATGCATGAGCAATTTATTATATGAGGATTTCAATATAACATTAAATCATTTTAAAGCGATCAACCAATATTTACACACATAATAATACATACATGGAAACATTTATATCAATCACAAATCGAGTTCCGATATACTTATCGTTCATTGATCGTACACAATGAATTACATACATAATTCCCATAATATCCCACATGCATATCAATTTTATCTTTTCCTACATCTAGTGCTCTATTCTACAAGCACATGCGCGAATACATAAGCGTAAAGGAAACTCACTCGTCCATAGCGCTCTAGGAGTCGAAGTAATCCTCGGGAAAGACAAGGTCCTGATCCTCGACACCTAAACAAAAGAAATACCCATCATGAGTATTTCATCCAAGATCTATTCAAGTTCTAAACTTCTATCTTAAAGAATTTGTAAAAATCGTATGGAATGGAAATCCCAACTTAAAATGGCCATAACTTGCTCATTTTAACTCGGAATTTCACATATTATATACCGATTTCTACCTAATCGAAAAGATCTATCTATTTCTAAGGTTATTTTTATCAAAAGAATTTATTTAAGTCTCGGAATAGTAGCGTACAGATTTGATACGAATTTTCCAAACTTCAAAACTAGAGTTTTCAAACCTTTCTTTACTCAAGGGCTTTTGTACAAAAGTATAGATATATAGTATGGTTGAAAAATCCCTTGAATACACATATATACTCAAACCATAAGCATGAATTTAGTGGTGTTGTCTCAATAATGTTCTTGTAGTACAATATGTTTTGAAAGTGAGATAAGCTTAATTTTTGTAAAGAAATTAGCTTTAAGAAAATTTCTTATTTTACTAAAAGTAAGCATTTCTTTCTTTTAACTCCATTTCTTAAATAAAAGTAGATTTAATCTCCTTCAAATTTCTACTACCTTATTTCTAGTGTTTTGGAAAACATAATCTTTCTTAAATACTTCATGGTTATATCTACTTTTAAAAGAAATAATCTTATAAGTAAATTTTGAAAAACTTATCTTAGACTTTAGTGTTGGTGAAAAACTTCGACAATTGAATTTAAGAAATCCTTTGTTTAGGTCTAAAGAAACTTTCTTATTTCTTTGAAAAGAGAATTTATAACAACCTTTACTTTATGTATTTCTTGGTGAAAACTACATATTATTACAAAAACTTGAGCTAGCTTATCTAACTTTAGAAGAATATTTGTTTAAGATAGGTTTCAAACCTTCAAGGAAAATAACTTCTTATGTGACAAAATTTATATTTAAAAAGAGTTCTTATTCTTATTTTAAGAAAACTCATTTCTATTATGATTGAGACAATAACAACATATTCATACATGAGTGAGAATATGTAACCATGAAAATATAAAAACAACATAAATAAAATAAATAATAGCATAAAAGTAAAGTCAAGTATTAGGAACCTTAGCTTCATCAAGGTATCCCGGGACTAAGAATAGACTAGTCCTTAAAAGAAAAGAAAAGCAAGGAAATAAAATTGTTTTGACTTGATATGGACAAGTCTAAGACTAGAGAGACTAGTCTTAAGAACAACTTGAAATTAAATAAATTGCAAGACTTGAAAATAAATAAATAACAAGTGAGCTTATATGCTCTAAATAAATATATATACATAATACTTAGATAAGTCAGTTTAGAAACAATAATAACAATATCAACATAATATTAACATAAAGAAAATAAGAACATGAACAAAAACAAAACATGAATAAATTGTTGCTTCTTTAACTCAATGAGTCTAAGAAACATACACTAAACTCATGTTGAGTTATATGAACATGATGAGAGAATATGAGAAACTTTTACCTAAAGCTTATGGGTTTGTTGAAGAAGAAAAGAATGGGTTGTTGTATTATGTGGGACTTGATTTTCTAAAGAAAAGAAGAGACTTGAGAGAGATTTTGGGAGAGGAATTTTGTGGAGTGATTTTGAGAGAGTTTTAGTATGGATTTTTGTTGTGTGAAAGAATAGAATAGGAAGGGGGTATTTATAGATTTTTGGAGTAAAAATTAGATGTAATAAAATAAAATGGAAAAGAAAACAAATTAAGAGGAAGAGGAGAGAGAGAGTGGAAGGCAAGGGCATGGGGAAGGGGGAAAAATTGATTAATTTTGTTGTTTTGTAATAAAAAAAAGTAATATGTAAAGTATGATGTGATTAAAGTTGTATGGGGAAGGTAAATTGTAAGGTATAGGTATGGTAGAGTGTAAGAATAGAGTGTAAGAAAAAGTAGAGATAGGTGAATAGTAATGAATAGTAGAAAAGTACTATGAATAGTAGACTAGACAATTAAAATACCGGTAGTAAAGAAAATACGCGTAAAAGGCCTATATCAGTTATTTTTAGTTACCGAAAAATTCTAAAACTGATATTTTTGAAAACCTTATATTTTTACGAATCTATTGGTGTTGTTGGAATAATTTTCGCTATCTGGTGCTCCCGGGCACGGTTTTTGAAAACTGATCCCGATCGGATCCGAAAGACACTAGAAAAATTCGAATCTGATATATTTAGGCTTCCCTATATTATTACGAACCATAATCCACAATTACCTCAATTTCTTTTTCTAGGGTTTAAGAACACGGGAGTGTCGATCTAGATTCACTAGACTACTCATATAACTAGGTTAACTTTAGGGTTTCGTTTTAACTTCCGGTTCTTAGGGTTTGCTAATATTATCGAAAAATCTAGGGGCTTACATTACGGGTGTTATGATGCCTATTATCTTCATCGTTTCCTTCTTCATGCATAATGGTCGGAATCACGACCTTAGTTGATAGGAAAATATAAGTTCCATGCATAACGGTCTGAGTTACGGCCATGGTTGTCAAGTCTCCTTCAATTTCTTTAGGTTCTCCTTCTAAATTGTTATTAATTAACCCATGCTCCTTTATGCCATATATCCCATAGCCATTTATGAAGTTGTATTCATCTTCATGAGTCCAAATCCTCATATTGCTTAATATTTTGATGTGAGCTTGATAATCAACAAAGCGATCTTCCCTTTCTTGCGTGGATTTGGTAAGGATCCTTCAACAATAAAACACTCGATGGGAATCAGATCCTAACATTTATTGTCAAGGCTTGCATTAGAGGAAGCCAAGAACCAACTCAAAGGATCCTTGCCAAATCTACGCATTATCCCATCAAGTTGATCAATCAACTCATTTATCCAAACTTATAACTTTTTTTTTTTATTTTGATTGGGTGGCCACTCCAAAATATTTTCAAAATTTAAATTTCTTTTAATTCCTAGTCGAGGATTTGTATTAAATGGGTTTAGATTTAATACAGATCGAATTAAAAGAAATAAAACTAGAAATGAAAATTTCATGCTCGATAACTTGGCAAATCCAATAAGGATGCTTATTTTTAAGAGGGCTAGCCATTTGAAATTCTTAAATTTAAAGATCATTTCTTTTGATGCTCATTCTTGTATATTATTTATATAATTATTAATTTGTAAACAGCTATACTAATATTTTTTTAAATGATGTAGATAAAAAGGAAATTTTATGAATAGCCCTAATTGGGGCACATGATACATTTGGGTAGGGGGGAAGGAGGAATTTATGAAAATGTGTGCTATATACGATCAAAACTGGGCCGTCTTAGGACCCTAGGCAGGGAGGTTGCTAGTAGGATCTGAGGCTATGACATTTTCACCTTTTGGTTCATGAAATAACCTTTTGCTCCGGTTTAGCATTAATCAGTGATCCACTAAATTGGGAAATCTTTAGAACCCACCCAATTGCATTCATAAGCATAAGTTGGCAAATAAATAACAGCAGGTCATACCTTAAAAAGAGTTACATTTTTTTTTAAAAAAAAGAGTTTTATAAATATTTCTAATGTAAATATCTCCACTTAAGTTTTCTTCAAATAAAGTTGTAACTCAAACGAAAAATTTTCTAAGTAGCCCCACTATTAATTAGTTGTCAAACCCTAAATCTGCATCTATGTGAATCCTATGTGTAATATGTAATGTGAATAATTTATTGTACTTTATAAATAATAGCTTGTTGTTAGTATTATAGTCATTTCTTTATGGTTAAAAAAAATAAAAAATGATAATAAAATGCTAAACTTGTAAATTAACCTAAATAAAAAAAAAGATAAACATTTTTTTTACTCATGTAAAATGGTGTACGCCATTATGATATAAAAAATTTGTATATAATATAATTATCATTAACATTTTTTTATTTTTTTGTAGATAAATAAATTCTTCAAAAAAAAACTTGCAAATACTCTTTAGATTATATAGATTATAATAAAGTAAATACAAAACTTGTATATAAAAGTTGTTAAAAATGTATAATGGACTCGTAAATATCTGTAGATTATATATAATTTGATCGTCCATTTGATTTATTCTTCACTCCTTTAAACTTAAGTCTATCATTCTACAAATGTTAGTCTCCATTTGTGAATATTTAAAAAAAAAAAAAAGGTCATCATTACTTTTTACAATCATTTACAAAAAAAATAAAATAAAAGAAAAATGCTAATTTATGAAATAGGTTTTGGTTTGTAATTTTCCAAAAAAAAAAAAAAGAATCATTTTTATAAATTAATTCTCACTTTAGATTGTAAGATGCAGTTTATCCATCCCTCTTTGTAAATATCCATTATCATTTCTATAAAATAGTTTTCTAATAAACAAAAAAAAAGATTTAAAAAAATAATAAAAAGAGATGGAAAAGAATAAATTTGCCAACAGGTAAGAATCCTTTGAATTTTAGGATCAATGATCACTCATTTTAGGCTAAAGTTGAACTATAAATGAAAAGAGATTAGAAATAGGGGGCAATAAAAAAAACTTAATAAAATACTAATTAAGGACATTTGTTGGGATTAATTTTTAAAATATAAATTCAATATAAAATCAACATTTAGTGATTTTTGTTGAGTAAACTAAAAGAATGAATGATTGATAACCAAGAAAAATATCTCATAAAAAAAGTCTATATGATAAGAGACAAAATGAATCCTAAACACTAACTCTAAACACTCGAGAGTAGAGTGACATTAAATAGAGAAAATGGACTCATTCCTTAAAGGAGGTCCCACCTTGAATTTGATACTTGGGTTAAAATGACGTTAAGCATTCATTTTAGTATCCCAAACACACTTATCCCTTATCAACCCATTTGATCCTATTAAGGAAGTATTTTAAAAGTAAGCCCTGTCAAGAACCACCCTACATTGGAGCACCCTACAATGGGGCAATTTAGAGGTTAGGGTTATTAATAAGGAGAAAAAAAGATAATGTATGCTTGCCTTAGCGATATCAATTTGAAAGCAATCAATTGATATAAATAATTCACTTCCTTTGAAAGGAAGAAGAGACTCTATTTTAAAACCATACACAATTCATACACTTTGAGTTATAAGTCATTTGATGAAAGTTGAAGGAACATAAATCACCTTGAATTCATGTTCCAAAAAGAAAAAAAGAAGAAGGAGAAGGAGAAGAAGAAGAACGAAAAAGGAGGAAGAAAATGGGATTAGAAAAGAAAACCAAAAAAAAAAAAAAAAGAAAAGAGAAGAAAAGAAAAATGAAGAACATTCAAACAAGGTGCTCATGCCTAAAGATTGGAGGCGCATGTTCAAAACTCAAAACCACTAAAACCTATAAAAACTCAATTTGTATCATGGTCTCACCTACAATACCATCCTTTTGGAGACTCTTCAGATTATAGGACTTGATTTATTAATACTTTTAAAACTAGGAACAAGTGCATTATTAGTTTTCCTTAAGGTTTCTTGACTTGTAAACCCACGAAGTGTAGAAAAATTTCAAAATTATTTGCATATGTGGTATTCCTTTTAATTGAAGCAAAAAACCAAAAGCCTCTATTGCAGTCGAAAAAAAGACCTAATAGATTGACCAATATGTATCACTTATAAGTTCAACCATAGTTTTTGGAATTCGAGTCAAATGTGTGAAAACAAGCTTAAGAGAGTGTAAGGAAGCCTTCATTGACAAGACAATTCAAAATGAAATAACTAACCTTAGGATGAAAATCATTTACAGGAGCATAGAAAATCATTTACCCCAATTTGAAAGATATCAATCTTAAGTTTAAAAACTATTTGCCCCAAAGTTGAAAGACAATGGCCCAATAAAAGCAAATTAAAGTCCTAAAAAGAAAAAATTTGCCCCCAGTGTATAAAGTTTTTTAGTTTAGTAGTGAAGCCCAAGACTGAACTGAAATGAATGATCAATGGAGCAAGCCCACTGCTCATTTGAAACTTTTGGAATTCACATCTATTAGCAATCTTTCAAAAAGAAAAGAGGTCTTAGCTCAAAATTTTTCCAAAAATGGATTTGGTAAAAAAATGGAGGTTCTTACGACAAAGTTTTCCTCAAACTTTTTCCAAAAAAAAGGCTTTAAAAAAAACAAAGAGATAGAGTTTTAGTTCAAAAACTTTTCCTAAAAAAATTATAAATAAAAAGAAAAGAAAGTAAAAAGAGTAAAATCTTGTTTGAAACTTAAAAAAAAAGTTTGAGAAATAGAAGTTTTCGGAAAAAAAAAAACATAAAAAAAAAGAAAAGCCTTTGGCTCAAAATTTGAAAAGATGAAATTTGAAAAGAAAAAAAAAAGACTGAAGTCCATTCGTGTCTTCAGGAAGAAAAAAGGACTAGAGTCCGTTCGGGTCTTTAAGAAGAAAATCGAGGTCTTTAGAAAGAAAAAAAACCGAAGTCCATTCGAGTTTCCGGAAGATAAAAAGACTAAAGTCCATCTAGGTCTCTAGAAAGAAAATCAAAGTTCATCCGAGCCTTTAGGAAGAAAAAAGATCAAAGTACATTCTAGTCTTCAGGAAGGAAAAAAGACCAAAGTTTGTCCAGGTCTTTGGGAAGAAAACCGAAGTCCATCCGAGTCTTTAGAAAGAAAAAAGGCTGGAGTCCATTCGAGCCTCTTTAGGAAGAAAAAAAAAAAACAAAGTCCATCTAAGTCTTTAGGAAGAAAAAGACAAAAGTCCATTCGAGTCTTTAGGAAGAAAAGAGACCAAAGCCCATTTGGGTCTTTAGGAAGAAAACTGAAGTCCATTCGAGTCGTTAAGAAAAAAAAAAGATCGAAGTCTATCCTAGTCTATAGGAAGAAAAAAGACCAAAGTCCATCCGAGTCTTTAGGAAGAAAAAAGACCAAAGTCCATCTTAGTCTCTAGGAAGAAAAAAGACCGAAGTCCATCCAAGTTTTTAGGAAGAAAATAGATCGAAGTCCATCTGAGTCTTCAGGAAGAAAAAAAGATTGAAGTCCATTCGAGTCTTTAGGATGAAAAAAAGCCAAAGTCCATCTGAACCTTTTCAAAAAAAGATCCTAAGCCCCTCCAAGTCAAGTGCCAGCTTAAGAAGCGCATTTGTATTGGATCATAGGCTAGCTCAAGAAGCGCGTTTATACTAGATCATAGGCTAGCTCAATGAGCATCTCTCCAAGTCAAGTGCCAACTCAAGGAATGTGTTTGTTTATAGGCTAGCTCAAGGAGCGCCTCCCAAGACTATAGTCTGGCTCAAGGAGTGCCTCTCTAAGTCAAGTGTCAGCTTAAGGAGCACGCTCGTACCATGTTTAAGCCATGCTAGCTCAAGAAGCTCTTCCCCATATCATAGGCTGGCTTAAGGAGTGCCTCTCCAAGTCAAGTGCCAACTCAAGGAGCGTGCTCGTACCATGTTTAAGCCATGCCAGCTCAAGGAGCGCCTCCATAAATCAAATGCCCGTTCAAGGAGCGCATCTACACCAATTTAGCTCATGAAGCACTCGTCTAAAGTCATTGAGGAAGCATAGCCAATGAGCTTTTGCCATATTGTCATAGTCTCTAGTGGATCAAATGCAAGAGCCCTTTATCTACCTTCAGTTTGCCTTGAGTTTACAAAAGCCAAAAATGGGATATATCTTTTTATCTTTATGGTGAAATTTTATTGAACATCACTACAAAAAAGGGCAGTTGTAGACACCTCATTTTCACCCATTCAAGGTTCCAATTTATAATAAAAATTAATATTATATTAAGCCAACAAATTGAAAAAAAAAAAAAGATCATCACAATAAATATATAAAGAAAAAAATGAGAAAGATAAAAAAAATAATAATAAATAAAGAAAGAATATAGAAAAAATGACAAATAAATTTTTTTGGGGTTTGATATAATACTAACTTTAATTATAATTTTTTTTAGACCCAATTAAATAATCCATGTAAATTGGCCTGTTTAATTAGGCTGATTTTTGAAGCCTTAAATATAATTTTTTTGCAAACCAGAATAAGGCACATGCCAACAGCATGTATGGATAAGTCACTAGTATGCATAAGGAACACCTGTTCAATTCTATGAGGTAAGATGATGTAAGCAAATATGTCAGCGAGTGGATAGGTGAGCGATAAATGAGCGGGTTGAGCATCTATAAATACTTGACACATATCAATAAAAGAAGAAAACAGGAACAAGTGGAGAATCACAAAAAAAAAAAAAAAAAATTACAAACAAAATAGAAAACAGCAAAATCACCTCAGGAGCTCAAATATAAACTTACATCTTGAAGCTTCAAGTTACTCGAAATCATTGAAATCAACTTCGACCTAAGCCCACCACCATTTATCTCCATTAGACCAACACAGACACATCGCACCATCAGCCCACGAACAGTCCTCAACTTTCTCCGGTGCCAATGTCGAACAGCACTCCACCTCTTCATTGCCAAGTCAACCCATTAGAGTCCCATAACCCATTCTTCTGCAATCTCGACCCACGTCTAAACCCAATAAGCATGTTGGCTTTGCTCGCATTGGATGATTGAAATTTGGGTATAATTGTTCCCTTGCTAACTAAGTTATATGCAGATTATATGGCATGATCAAATTCTCAATTTTAATAATCTTTTGTCATAACTATTTATTCAATATCATAAAAATTGAAAATTTTTTATCATATACTGATCGAAGGTCTTGTGTCTAGCAAAATTATGTGTTTTAGCATATTATATTTTTATGATGTCGACCTGCGTATTTATATTATAATTATTGGTCTTTGCCCTTATCCCAATTACTCTAGTTACCAATAAGCTTGGTGTTGTAGGTTCCATTCATGATTATTAATTTTTACGAAGTGGTTGAAAGGTTATCATATATTCGTATTAACATTATGACTTAATCGAAATGCATTTTCTTAATAGAATTTTTTTTGTTGTTATGACCATTGGTCCATTACTTGTGCTTGACACATCTTAGCTCTTAGCATTTGCATTAAAATTACTTTTTCACCTAGTCTGGTTTTCATGAGTAGCAAAATCACTCAGTCGGTACTTTCTAAAATTTAAGGCCATTGCATTAGCCTTTTTTTTTTCCCCCAAATCGGATGATTTAAATTTGGCACCTTAGGACTTTTCATGAACAAAATTTAATCAGCTAAAAAACATAAACTTGACAATTTTACAAAGATTAAAATCTATCCAACGCACTAAAGTTTTATAAAATTAAAATAACTACGTGTTGTCTGATTGTAGTTAGCAGGTACACATGCACCTCTAGGACGACATAAAAACAAAAAGAAATTATTTAGTTTTATAGATATTGAGTTGATTCATTGTTTAGTGTACATATTGTTTAGATTTGCAAACTTTAATGATAAATTGTAAATACTTTAATTTTTAAATTTGATTTTTTTTAGTATTAAAAAGAGATAAACTTTAAATTAGAAATTAAGGTGGTAACCGTTTGGATTTATTAGGTAGCCCCCGAATCCAAAAATCTTTGGTTTAAACAAAGTTAGTTTTAAATCAATTTTTTTTTCGCAAACTAGTGACTAAGTTAGGATCAACCAACCCATTGATCATAACTTATAATTTTTTCCCAATTTTGATCCGGTGGCGACTCCAAAATATTTTCAAAAGTTAATTTTTTTTAATTCTTAGTTGAGGATTTGTATTAAATGGGTTTGAGTTTAATACGAATCAAATTAAAAGAAATAAAATAATAAATGAAAAATCTAGGCTCAACAACTTCCATCTAAACATGTGTCTCCAGAGATTGCTTCATCTGGCCATGGGCCCGGTGGGGTTGGAACTAGCAATGGATGACCTTTTAAGTAGAGGTTGTTTGCTTAACTGCTTTTCTATTATAAGCTTGGTTGTTTCTTGTTTCACTATCAATATGTGTCTCGCTCAAGGGTACCTTAGTAGTAGTAGTACATAAGGCACACTTGTACACTATTACTAGTTAACCTTCAGAGGATAATATATTTTCAAACAGCAGGATCTTCTAGTTGCATCGATAAGAAATGATACATACATATAAGCCATAAATTAGTAAATATCTGACAACACGAGTAGTGATATCATAATAATATTACAGACCATAATTCTATTTTATGTGTCTCCAAAAATATAAACTGATACTACAAGTACTATCTAACTTATATCTAGAACTAAAGATAAATAACATAACTCGAAGATCCTATATGCTTCTAGCTTCTATGTTCTTATTGGAGCCATGCTCTTAGAAGATACAAGCCATGGTCGCACAGTCAACCTGAAAGGTCTTTAAGAGTGTGGGTGAAACCACAGGCTTAGTGAATAACCAGACTATTACATATCAAGCAAGCTTATTAACAAATTATATGCAATACAATAATCAAGCATATACATATATACATGCTTAGATGACCTAGAATCCAAATAGGAAAAAGATTTGTGCCCTCTTTTTTTAAGGTTGAAGAACAATTGCTTTATAACCCACCTGCCTAAGAGAGACTAAATATACAAAAAAATCAATGATTTCTCATATTAAGGTTATCACTTTTAACTTAATGACATTTTAACTGATCATTTCCTGCATCAATCCTTAGAAACTCCTAAGTATTAATCATTTCAAAGTGGTACTATGGGCGGCGTTCTTCGTTGCTACTTAGTTCCCGTAGAACCGATGGAACAAAAAAAACCTTGGAAAAACTAACACTTTAGGAAAACGAAGCATTAACAAAGAACCGAAATATTAATACGTAGCAGGCTGTCACCCTTTTTGAATATGCAATAATGCAATTCGTGTAATGTATGGCTGTTTTAATTATAAAGTTAGGCTTATGGTGATCACACAATACACATACAACATATATCATACTTTTCTCAAGTCATCTAGCAATCTCTATTATCACTTCTATTATTCTGATTTGTCAACCAAAAAAACTACTCACATCACATACTCAATATATTCCACAACAACCATGTTATTATCTTTGTATTATATATGCTACTAGTTAAAAACACAAGCAATGTAATTGATTAGAGCTACTCACTTGCTCATCTTGACTAATTGTAATAGTCCACTGGGAAATCCTCAATGGTATCAAGATTACCTATGGAGATGAATTAAACATTCATTAATAAAATATATATTTTATAACTAAACTCTTACGAGTGCCTAAGTGTCCTATACTGATATTTTTATTACCTGTATTGGTCTTTTAAGGTAATGATCCTACGATATTAGATATTTAGTAGATAAATTTTATTTTCATGTTGCTTGTCTTGGTCTTATTTGATATTTATATTTTTGTCAGGTAGTTGTAGAGTTATTATTCTTTTATATCGTACCTTATTTGACCTATAATGGTAAATAATATTTATTTTCTATCATTTAGTTTCATCGTGTTTCTCTTGATGTACTTCATATGATTATCTTTTTATTTTTAGGAATCACATCATTTGAAATTTTTGCTCATTCTAAGTTTCCATTCTTATGTATTTATTTGTCTAAAACAAGTATCAGATAATTATCATATTCTATTCTTATTCATTTAGTATAATAATAAAAATGTTTCCTATTTATAACTGTTATATAAAGTTTAACGCTTAAGAATTAGTTAAGCATACTAGTATTGAAATATTTACATTTATTTCTTTATTATTTATGTTGTTGTTCCTTTCTTCTTCTCTTATATATATTTATATATATGTATGTCTTCTTCTCTTATATATATATATATATATATGTATGTATGTATATTTGATTTGTTACATCGAGTAGATTTTCGTTCCAAGAGAAGTTTTCCACGTACACTGGCATTCTATGCCGCTGGCGTTGAATCCTAGGATGCGGCATTTGTGTAATTTTTTTACACGCTTCAAGTTCCAATGTACACTAGCTTCAAAGGCCGCTAGTGTGCAACATGCGCCAACACCAACGTTACGGTATTAAATTCCAATTTGCCATCGTTCGTTCATTTTTACGTAAAAAAATTTATGTAGCTTCTGTTTCTAGTATACACCATCTCAACACCGCCAGCCTATCCATATACGCCGCTGGCGTATGGACGGTGTTGACATTGTTCAACTTCTTTCTTGATTTTCTCTATTTAGAAACTTAACTTTCTTATTTCATATGTATATTATACTTGTATTTAAACTACTTCCAAGTGTTTATGGTTGAATATTCCCTGATAGGAGCTGATATGATGATGTTAAATCTTTTCCCAATGCTTGATATGAACCTAGGTTACCAATAATTATAAAGACCCGACCTCACCCCGATAGTTAAAATAGGTGATTACGGATCCCCAACCACATATAATCTGTAGTATTATATGTAAGGTTGTCCTATAAGAATTGTTTGAATAATTGCTTATCTAAATCTTCAAAATAACAAATTTGAAAACCAATGACTTTAAAAATCTTTTAAGAAAACACAACATCATTATCATCACATTTCATAAAAGATATACACTTAAAACATACATAGCTAAGTATAGGTATTACAAACATAGGCTAATAACAAGCCTTATACAAAAGATATAAAAGATAGGCAAACTATAACTTCTATTACATATAACCAAAGCTACATTAAGCTAATCTATTACAAAAAGGTAGTCCATCAAGGTCCATGGTCAACATCTAGTCCTCTAAATCATCTAGGAAGTCCTCAAAGTCCATACTATATTCATACTCGCATAAAAGTTAGCTGAGTCGTCACCACCTGAAATTAATAAAATATGAGCCAAAGGCCTAGTACACAAGGAATGAAACACACAAGCTTAATGGCATACAAGCTTAAACTACATGCAAATGCCACAATCATTAAGTTATTAGATAATCATTAGTTAACCAAATAACACTAGTGTATTCAAACTCCAGCCAACAGGGGTATCTAAGGAGTCTAAGTAACTATCTCGATGCTCAGAAGGTTGATACAAGTAGCTTAAATACTTATATCTCTTAGATAAATTTATCCAATAATGATTAAGTAGTTTTCTCTAGGGTTTTTAGCCATTTCACAACTTTACTTAATCCATAATATCACTTAATTCAAATGTTCCCATAAACAATTGAATTAAATTATATTAATTTTTTTTTTAAGAATAAGCAAATGTTATATCGATACCAAATACCCTATTGACTACCCGTTGGACCACTTATAAAAGTCATTGCATCAAGACAGGGGTGGTCTAAGGGCCTAAACTACCATGCCCCAATCTGAGTAGGGTGCTGCTCCTCGAACCGGATTCAATGGCATAAAAGACAATCATGCAAACAGTTCTTAAGTTTTTCTTAAATTAGAGTAGACTTAGAGTATGCCTATCCTAAGCAAGAATCAAGCATGTTATTGCGTACCTGAATCAAATCAGGAATTAATAGGGATAGCCAAGCAAAGATCTAACACTGTTCCAAGAAAATCGTCTCGAATCAATATTTTAATTTTAATTCTTACAAAAACATAATTAAATCTAAGAAAAACATCCAAAGAAATTTAAATAAATTCAACACAAGGTCACAACATAGTATTTATACATCATACAACATCATACATGTTCAACAAATACTCAAAAGATTGTATATCAAGCTTTGGAAAATGTTTGATGAAGTTTTTGAAAATGGAAACTGCAGGGGCTGGCGGCGTTGAGGCGGTGTATTCTGCACCAAAAACTCTACGCTTGCCATCGTTGTTAGCGTTCAACCAAATGCTGGCAGTGTTGTAGTCTACGCTGGCAGCGTTGAACCAGTGTAGACTGTAACTCAAAATTTCTAAAATTTTTTAGAGTTCCACGAGGATGGTCCATGCCCGTGGATAACCCCAACACCGGCAGTGTTAACCCATACGCCGGCGGCATTAAGGTGGCATATACTGCAGCACAGATTTTTGAAAAAATTACAGACCTCTCCTGTTCAAAAACACAATTTTTACCAAAGTTTTCATTTTCAAACTTGACCTAAATTCATTTCCCACACCATACCTTAACCTATATGTATTCTAACTCCTTTTAACACAAAATCTACACTTTAACTTCATCAAATACTCATATTCATCATTTCAAACATAAATCAGCATCCAACTCTCCTTAAGCCAATCTACTCTTCTCAAAACCATTCTAACCTTACTCATTTCTAACTTCATGCACTTCAACACAACTTGTTACCTAATTAGCACATACCAACAATTCCTATATCATCAAAACATGCATTTAATACACCACTAACACATGTATATCATCAATACTCATTTTAACGTGCATAATCATAATAACATGGAATTCACATGTCTAGAGAAATTTAAACAAGAAAATAAGTTTTCAAACAAGTATAAACTTACCTTAGGAAGCTTTAGTTTTATTGGAAGACACTAGATTCCAAGTCTTGTTCTTGCTAAGGTGATGGGTTGCAACATATGGGGAGACAAAGGAGCAAAGTTTGAAAAAAAAATGAAGAGAAAATTCGTATGAAATTTTATTCCGTTTTGGAAAGTGTCTTTTTGATAAAAAATAAGGTTTATACTTATCCAAAATTTGACTTTTGGGGCTGCCTAAGTATGTGCTTTAATTGGCATGAGTTTGCGCTTGATTTTTAACCTGAAATCAATACTTTTGGGGCTTGTTTCTATCATAATTTTCTA
Organism: Combretum micranthum; assembly: GCA_024138025.1. NCBI lineage: Eukaryota > Viridiplantae > Streptophyta > Magnoliopsida > Myrtales > Combretaceae > Combretum > Combretum micranthum. The sequence continues at coordinate 1,171,046 of JAMXBD010000170.1, read as the reverse complement.
CCATATTTAGGAACACACATTAAGCATAATTAACTTGTCTTAAACTAATTTTCACATACTTTATTACACTTACTTCAACACAAGCACCATATAAATGTCAATAACACTTATACTAATATTAAAAATTCACTAATACAAACATATATACTAGCATAAATCATATTCATCATGCTTCTTGATCATGCATAAATTCATTAATACATTTATAAAATATGATTTGGAAAATTTATGGCTATTTCAATAATATTGTTTTAGCAAATGTTTAAACACATAATTAACTTAAAAACGAATTTACACTTACCTTGTTTGTTTTCCTCCTAAGTTTGGAGCTTGTTAATGGATGCTTGTTTCTACTAGAGGTGTTTATGTGTGTTTTGCTACTAATTTGGGTTATTTTTATATGCTGATTTGGGTTATTTATGTTTGAATGTCATTGTTTGTATCTAACTTAATATGTATAAATAGGCAAGGTGGAGTTGCTACTTTTTAGCCAAGGAGAACAAGAAGTTCCACCGAATTTGCTTATTTTGCATGGCCTCTTCATGCATTAAATGAGCTTGCTTTATTGGGTGATTTTATTGGTTTTCCCTTATTTTCTTTGACTTTACTTACTCTTCTTGACCCCATTTTCCTTAAGAATTCGACTGACAAATTTCAATGAATTCTTAGCCGTATGTGATTTGCAATTTGCACTGAATTTGAGGGGAAATTAATATAATATTATTTAGTTAGTTAATTAATTATCTTAATTCTAGGGTAGTTTATTAAGTTAAATGGGTACAAATATGTCAGTTATTTGAGAGTTCTGTCTCCAAAAATTTATATAAAGTTTCTACAATTTTTCTAGATTGTTATTGAATTCAAATTTGAGTTTAAAGTTTACACAATTAATTATTTTTAGTGCTTTATTTCGCCCAATTAGGGTTTTCTAAGCTTCATAAGTTAAATTTTATTTTAGTCTTTAAGAGCTTTAAAATACTCTAACTAGAACAATGGTGGGATCTAAATATTTATTTGAAGGCTAAATTGAGAGAGTTATGGATTTGTGTTTGTTCTTATTGTTTATTTATAACCCCAACGGTTCATTCGTGAATTTTTGTTTTTTAACTATAAACTTAATTGATTATTACTATTTAGTAAATCTGAAATCTTATCTAAATTATTTCTATCTTTATGGTTTTCGATACTAGCTACGAAATCTTATCTTTAGTATCTATTACTATCTATAGGACTTTGTTTTAGGGTTTACAAATATATATAGGTTCATTTATTACTTGTGATTTTAATCTATGGTCTTTGTTGAGTCTTACAATTTTCTATGTTTGTATTTCTATTCATTTCTATTTGTATGAAGAATCTCAGTGTTTATAATGTGTGATACTACCTTGTATCGAATAGAATTTAAATTATTTGTAGGTAAAATATAAAGGGTTAAAATTACTATATCAAATATTGGGTTAAGCCCACTAGTAATTTAGATTTAACTAACTCTTTCAAAAGAGCTCGATTTATTTATTAAAATAACTTAAAAATATTATTTGATAGGCTTGAAACAAAAATCATTGAGCTAGCCATTAGCCTCAAATCTTTCTCAAACATGCTCGTGCACATAAGAAATGCTATTGCTTTGTCTGTAGCGAAATCTTTACAATAACTCTCCATTAAGTGTACTTGATCTTGTTTGTTCATCATTGAGGTAATTTGATGGATGTTATCAAAGTTAGAAAGTTTATAAATATCTTATCATTCCTTCTCAATTGTAATATGTGGAGAGATTAAAGAAATGAAGTTCCACTATATAATCTATATTCTCACATAGCAAATAAGTAGTTTAGGCAAATACTATACTCACTCACTTAAGAACCATAAAATCAATACTTAAGCTTTCTTAATCCTTAATTGCTATTACTAGTGTATTCGAGATTTTGAAATTGTCTATTTACCTTGCTCTAGCTATTGTTCTCTTTGAGCCACTTCCTTAAATATCATCTATGTATCATTACCTTGAGACCATGATACTTTTATGACCACTTCATCCTAAACCCCTGTCTCCAGAGCCTATGTGATACCCCTTATATATAGATTGTGGAACTCTAATAACAAAGACGCCTTTTGGTATAATGGCTTGGAGTTTGTCGGAACTCTAAAGTTAAGCATACTCTGAGTAGAATAATCATAGGATGAGTGATTTTTTCGGAAGTGTTGATACCAATCAACGTTAATTCTATAAGTAGAGAGTATGTGATACCCCTTATATATAAGTTGATGAAATCTAATCATAGAGACGCCTATTGGTGTAATGATTTGGAGTTTATTGGAACTTCAAAATTAAGCATGCATCTATTATTAAGTTGCTGATAAAGTATAGAGAGCTTTTTTTTTTTTCCATTAAAAAGTTCTGTCGTGGCTTCGTCTCCAGTTACCACCACAGGATATCATGACTACTTCTCCATCATATTTTGTTGTAGAGATCACTAGAACAACACTATACTTGAGAGATAGTAGACCTATCACGAGCGTTTGAACACTGATAAAATATAAATAGTTTAAACTGTTGAAACACTTCATAACATTTAAAAATATCCAAATAAATTCATGATGTTGTGATCATTTAGATAACCACAAACAGAAATGATTTGCAAGTTTTAAGGACAGTTTTGAATGTATAAGCCTATCTTCATTTATTCATGCAAGGTAAAATTACATTTAATTAGTTCTGGAATTCATGGCGGTAGAAATTCCCTTCACCTAATTTATTTATATATTTATTAAATTATTCCAACTCTCCAAGAGTCCAAGACTCCCAACCCAACAAAAACGCACAAAAGCGTAACGAAAGAGATGTGAAAACACAACGTCATCAACGTATATAGAAAACCAACGGCGATTTCCCGTCCATTGCTTTCCTTCAGATACCCAACCCACCAAGAGCAGCCTCGACACGATCCCTTTTATATTTCTTCTTGTTTTTATCCGAAACAGCAATCCTCCGTACTTACTTTCATACACATCCTAGTTTTTGTTCACGAACACTTTCACCACTTGATTCCCAAAAAAAAAAAAAAAAGAGAAGAGAAAAGAAAAGAAAAGGAAAGAAAAGCAATCATCTTGATTAAATAAATCGATTTAAAAGGGGAAAAAAAATGGCAGGGCAATCTCGTAATGAAGCAAGCAGCAGTGGCATCAGCAGTAACAACAGCAGAGGTGTATCTGTCGTCACGGATTGTGGAAGAAGAAGAAGTTCTTGTGGGTACTGTAGATCCCCCAGAAGGACTAGCGTCTCTCATGGTACTTCTGCTTCTCTACCCCATAAAATCTCTCATAATACTTTTTATTAACCATCTTTATTATTTGTCATCGTTCCTTTTTTTTTCCCACAATTTGATTATTGGGTTTTGATTTTAAGGCGAAACTGAGGGAAATTTTAGTTAAAGTTTGAATTTTTATGATATGGGTTTGGAGTTTTGTACTTAATTTCGTGTCTGTATCAGAAAATTTTGGTGAATCATACGTAAAATTATGATATTTATGGTCTGGGTTTGAAGTGTTTTAGCTAAATGTTGTGTCTTATTACTTTCTTGTTTTTGGTTTTACTTTGTTTCAGCTAAATTTGAATTACAAATTGTTTTGTAAAATATATGTAAACATTGATTTTTAGAATGTGCAGTGTGCATTTGGTCATAATTTGATGTACTTATAAGTTAGCGTCTTGTATTCCAAATGAAGGAATTTAATTTGATTATGTGATAAAACCGGATTTAATAAGAACCAATGTGAAATAAATGTCAAACCCAAGTTTCATAATGCTGTACTGCTGCTGGCAAGATTCGTGAGGTCATCAAGTCTAGCTTAGTGAAAAATAACTATTTCTTGGGCGACATGTTTTTTTCGTTTGGGTGAACTCTTGGGCGACATGTTGTGGACGGGTGAAACACGCCTACTAATTTTGTAGAAAAAAATTATACAAATACAAATGAGACAAAATTAATTACACTAATATTGATACAAAATCGCATATTGAACAGACATTTTACAAATTTACATATGGGATGCTTTTGAAGATACGATTTAACCAAAAGTCATACAATGTTGAATCGCATTTTTAATTGCACATAAATCGCATCTATTTCTTTATGAATCCCATCTTCAACATGAGCTTTATGTGCAAATTCACAAAATGCCTATTTAAGGTGCGATCATGCGTTGGTATTTTGGTAATTAATTTTATATAATTAACATTTGAGTAATTTTTATTTGAGGATCCATAAACATGCAATTTCCTCTGTTGTGGACATAGTAAATGCCAAAATGTGTGTACTGACATTAGTTTGTTTCTTACGTGTGCATATATTTCATTTCCTTGGTGCATTGTCTTTGCAGGTTTGTGGGCACATAGCCTCACGGTGGATGATTACCAAGGTAAATTTTCCTTCTTGTCATTCTACTTTTCTTTTGCTCATATTCAGTTTGCAAAGCAATTATGCTTGTTCTAGCATATGATATGTCAAGGCCATAGGAAAAGACATTTGGCTTGTGATGTGGTAGAATGTATTTATTTTTTTACCTTTCAAGCATTAATGGAGGATTAGTATGGAAGTGCATTTATGTGAATCTTGTCTAAATGATTCTATAGAGAGGTGGCATGTGAAAATACGGATTTTAGTCCTTCCTTCAGGCTTCAAGATTATTGGCATAAGAGAATGCTGTTCTTTTTACAAGTGAAAATCCACTCTTCACCTGTGTACTTGCCATATTACTAGTTGATGGTTTCTCTTACTCCAACTGTAACAAATCATTACCCAGTTTTGCATTCTTGTGCAAATTTACATTTCATCTCATTTTCCTTCCTAAAATGTAATGAGCCATTGCAGATCTTCTTGACCTAGGATGGAGAAGATCTGGTTGTTTCCTTTACAAACCTGATATGCAAAAGACATGCTGCCCTTCTTACACAATCCGATTGAAAGCATCCAGTTTTGTTCCTTCCAAAGAACAAAATCGCTTGTACAGGCGGATGCAAAGGTATATCTTACCACTTCATGCCCTTTATTTTTTGGTGTCAATTGCATGAGATATTTTAAGTGGAGGGGGATTTGGATGTGCTTCATGGTTCATCCTAATGGGAGACCAGTGATCAAATCACTGGCCCCAAGGGCCTTACCTTTTAAATATCCATTTCAAAAGCATTGTTGTGCTACATCTTTTGCTTTGGCATCATTCGACTATCATTGACTCTAAGTTAGCACTCATTGAGAGTAAGCTTTTTTCCAATGTGTTATGAGAAGAAAAAATTAAAATGTTTCTATATCTTTTGTTTGTACATACATAGAGATATATATACAAAGTTCTTGTGACTATTGGTGTACCACAACTACTAAGTTATATAGTAAATATGACTATTGGTATACCATAACTACTACGTTACTTAGTAAATATGACACTAATAAATATAATATTATCTATAACACTCTCTCTCAATTTGGAGCATGGATATTAATCATGCCCAACTTGTTACAAATATCATTGATTTTAACCCCATTCAATGCTTTAATAAAAATATCTGCTAGTTGTGCTTCAGTCTTGACATGTCTTGTGGAGATCAATTTTTGTTGTATCTATTTACGAATGAAATGATAATCAATTTTAATATGCTTGGTTCGCTCATGGAACACGGGGTTATATGCAATATGAAGAGCAGCTTGATTATCACACCATAACTGAGCAGGCATAAGTACCTCAACATCGAGTTCATTAAAGAACTGATGAATCCATACTATTTCACACACTGATTGTGCCATAGCCCTATATTCATCTTCTGCACTTGAGCGAGATGCTATGTTTTGTTTCTTACTTCTCCAAGAAATTAGATTACCTCCAACAAACACACAATATCCAGTAGTGAACCTCCTATCTATTTTGGATCTTGCCCAATCAGCATCTGAGAAACACTCAATATGATTATGTCCATTATCTCTATACACTATTCCAAGTCATGGAGTACCCTTTAGATAACACATAATTTGTTCTAAAGATGCCCAATGATGTATTGTAGGAGAGGATATAAACTGACTTACAATATTAATCGGATTCGCAATATCAGGATGGGTCATACTGTGGTAATTCAATTTTCCAACCAAACGCCTATATCTCTCCGGATCTTTGAATAATTTACCCTCTTTTGTAAGTTGCATATTGGGAAGCATAGGAGTACTGCATGGCTTAGCTTCCAATTTTCCCGTCTCTGTTAATAAGTAAAGCACATGCTTTTTTTGAGATAGAAAAATGCCCTTCTTGCTTGTTGTTAACTTAATACCTAAGAAATATTTTAGCATTCCTAAGTCCTTTGTTTGAAATTGGGTTTGCAGAAATGATTTGAGCAACGATATACCTGAACTGTCACTTCCTGTAATAATAATATCGTCAACATAGACAACAAGAAGAATCATACCAGAGTTGGTGCATCTAAAGAATACAGAGTAATCTGACTTGCTCTTTTGTAAGCCAAAAGTTTTAGCTGATCGACTAAATTTTCCAAACCAGGCCCTAAGACTCTGTTTCAAACCATATAATGACTTCCGAAGACGACCAACTTTACCCGACGACCAACTTTACCCAACTCCCCTCGAGCAACAAACCCAGGAGGTTGCTCCATATATACTTCTTCTTGCAAATCACCATGTAAGAATGCATTCTTGATATCCAACTGATATAAAGGCCAATGATGAGTAGCTACTAAAGATATTAACAATCGTACAGCAGTCAACTTAACCATAGGAGAAAATGTATTCAAGTAATCTACCTCATAAGTATGAGCATAACCTTTAGCCACAAGATGGGCTTTTAATCGAGCAACTGATCCATTCGGATTAACCTTAACAGCAAACACCCGCTTACAACCAATTGCCTTCTTTCCTGTTGGTAAGTCCACTAGATCCCATGTACCATTAGTGTCTAAGGCATTCATTTCTTCAATCATAGCATCACGCTAGGTAGGATGAGAAAGAGCATCATGAAGTGTCTTAGGAAGTGCCATAGTATCAAGTGACGCTATAAATGAAGATGATGATGACGACAAGTGATCATATGAAACACAAGAAGAAATGGGATAGGTACATTGACGTTTATCTTTTCGAAGTGCAATTGGAAGATCAAGGTCAGTTGAAGTGGGATCTATGGAAGAAGAGGATGGTTCAGGATATGAAGTAGGTAGGTCTCGTTGTTTGGAATACACGAATCAGATAGGAGGCCTTGGTGGAGCTGGTGGTGACGTTGATGGAGCTGTCTGTGTACCTGGAGATTGATATGTAATTTGATATACTAATATATCATCATTCTCATCTTGTGTTAATTTTTCAGTTGATGGAAAAAATAAAGTGTTTTCTACAAATGTAATATCCACTGACACAAGATACTTGTTAAGATGGGGACAGTAACATCGATATCCCTTTTGAACCGGAGAATAATCCAAAAAGACACATTTAAGAGACTTAAGATCCAGTTGGTTACCTGAGGACGAACATTACGAACAAAGTAGGTACTGCCAAATATTCTAGGTTCAATAGGAACAATGATTTTGTGGAAAACAAGACTTTATGCGGAATTTCTCCTTGAAGAACAAATGAGGGTAGACGGTTAATTAGGAAACATGCAGTGGAAACTGCACCAGCCCAAAATTGTTTAGGAATATTCATCTGAAATAGGAGAGCTCTCGCTGTCTCAAGAAGGTGTCGATTTTTTCTTTTAGCCACTTTATTTTGGGATGGTGTATCAACACATGAAGATTGGTGAAGAATGCCATTTTGTATCATGTAAGTCTGAAATGAGTGAGAAAAGTACTCTTTGGCATTATCACTTCTTAATATTTGGATAGAGACATTAAATTGTGTTTTGATCTCGACAAATACCTCAAAACGATTTTTCATAAGATAAAGCTATGTCATGTGAGAATAATCATCCACAAAAGTAACGAAATATCTAAAACCAGGTTTAGATGTAATAGGACAAGTTCCTCATACATCAGAGTGGACTAATTCAAAGGGCAATCTGGCCTTTTTATTGATTTTAGGAATTGAAAACAATCGATGGTGTTTGACAAACTGACATGACTCACAATCTAATCTCGACACATTGTTAAATTGGGGATAAAATTTCTTTAACACAGATAAAGAAGGATGCCCCAATCGATGATGTACCTCAAATGGTGTAAGAACACTGGAGTATGCAACAGATCTCGGCACTTGAGTATCTAGGATGTAGAGACCTCTTGATTCATATTATTTACCAATAATCTTCTTCGTCATGAGGTCCTGAAATACACAGTGGTCGGGAAAAAATGTGATACAACAATTCAAGACGTTCCCAAACCAACAATCCCTCAAATAACAAAACACTAGTGCCTTAAAACGAGCAGTCGCCAAAAAAAACTTAAAACTAAGGAAAACCAATAGTCACAGTGAAATGAAATTCACAAGCATGTTTCCCAACATGATCGAGATGATGAAAGGAACTGAGGAAATGCAAGAATAGCCTTACTAGATGAGTGGGGAAGCTCTCAAGTGGTGGAAGACCGTCATGCGCTACCACGCGCCGGCGAAAGGAGGAGGACGTCGAAAGCTGAAGTGGCGCGTGTTACTCACATGCGTGTCAAAAACTTGTCGGAATTTGTGGGGTGCAAGATTGGCCAGTGAGCTTGCTTCCTCGGTAGGTAGTGAGATATTATGACCAATCTCTGTTTCTCTCTCCCTCTATGTCTCTCTTTCTCTCTAAAATCGACAACAAAAAAAAAAAAAAAGAAAAAGAAGTGCGAGCAGAGAAGATGCATGAAAATGTATTAATACCAAAAGGGTATGTTACACAGAGGCAACGAAAAGGAAGAAGAAAGGTCTATTGCTCACAAGGGCAACGAAAAAAAAAAAAAAAACTTAATTTCAAAAAAAAAGAAAGTTTGGCTCTAATACCATATTATGATAAGAAAAAATTAAAATGTTTCTGTATCTTTTGTTTGTACATACATAGAGATATATATACGAAGTTCTTGTGATTATTGGTATACTACAACTACTAAGTTACATGGTAAATATGACTATTGGTATACCCCAACTACTATGTTACATAGTAAATATGACACTAATAAATATAATATTATCTATAACATAATGTAGCCATTCTTCTTTTTGTTTTAGATATGTGCATCATTCAAATGTATGAATGTACTAGGCATGATACATTATGTGGTATGCCTATGGATTTGTTTATTGCTGGAAATTGGGGAATGGGCATCAGCCTCATCAAAGAAGCCAAACCTTTATGCATGCCATCATCTTTCATTATATTAGGTTGCTGGAGACTTCATCTCTCCTATATACATATATATTTTATCCTTTCTGTAATTTATATGTTGGGTTTCTCAGTAGTGAATAGTTTTTAGGTATCTCGATGGCACCTGGGATGTGAAAAAACAAGACCAGCTCCATGAAAATCCCAGTACTTTCGAGCCCTCATGCCATTGCTGCTGTCATGAAGCTTCGAGTGTACAAGCATTGGATCCTATTGTCAATAACAGTGAAGACAAGTGCAAGTCAGAACAACTTGTACAGCACCTCTCTGCACAGGTAGATAAGGCTGTGCAGGCATGTGTTGATAGTGGTGAGATTCCATCCGATATTCAATTGCCTGGTGCCTCTGTCAAAGGGGTTTCATCAACAAAGAAGAAGAAACTAGTTGAGGGATCAGAAGATCTGCTATATACAAGCAATGTTGCCTTCCTGTTAGCCGCTGCTTTAAAGCGTGCTCAATCTGCTGCTCAAAAGAATGAAGGGAAGTTAAACAGTTCTGCAGAAGAAAATGGATTGTCTTTTGAGTTTTCACCTGAAGTTATTGCAGAGAAATTGTTAAATTCATTGCCTCCGTTAGAAGAAGCACCTCATCTGTCAATCAGAGCTTGTAAGGGGCATATAAACTTTTATTCTACTGATAAACAGCGTCCAGAAGTTGAAACCATTATTCCTGTTTCTCGCTCTGGAGAATCTTCAACGAGAAATTGCAAGAAAAGAAAGTGCTTAGTGAACTGTTCCAAATGTTCTCAGGGAAAGAGGCGCAAACTTGAGATTCTTTTGAAAAGGTCCAGTTTTGACCCAGAGGAGTATAACCTCTATAGAAGGTACCAAATTAGAGTGCACAATGATGACCCGATTGAGGTCAGTGAAAGCTCATATAGGAGGTTTTTGGTCGATACACCTTTAGTATTTGTTCCATCATCTGGTGATGCTACAGTTCCTCCGAGTGGTTTTGGTTCTTTCCACCAGCAGTATATCATTGATGGTCGATTGGTTGCTGTTGGTGTTATAGATATCCTTCCGAGATGTCTGTCAAGTAAATACCTATTCTGGGACCCAGATTTTGCCTTTCTATCACTTGGGAAGTATGCAGCCTTGCGTGAGATTAATTGGGTAAAGGAGAATCAAGTTGCTTGCCCTAGTCTTCAGTATTATTACCTTGGTTATTACATCCATTCTTGCAGCAAGATGAGATATAAAGCAGCTTATCGGCCTTCTGATCTTCTTTGTCCTCTTCAGTACAAGTACGTGCTCTGCATTTAGCTTCGTATGATTGGTTTAGGATGAAATTGTTGTTTGAACTAATCTTAGTGTGAACATCACTCTACTGAATAATAGTACTAATGTTTGAATTGTAACTTCAAAATTTTCCATAATATTTACCGTTAGACTAGAAGGAACTTGGTGTGAAGACTTCTGATTATATTTAAATCCTATGTTTTTGTTTTTTCAGGTGGGTTCCATATGATAGAGTCAAGACAGTGCTTGATAGACAGCATTATGCTGTCTTGTCAGATTATATTGATCAAAACGATGAATCCTCATCATCCCCTGTTTCTGAAAATGCCACAGAAATTCAGCTTGATGATGGTGGGCATGAGGACATGAATCACAACTTTGAAGATGACGAATCAATTGATCTTCAAAATGAAGATTCGGGTGAAGAGTCAGCATCAGAGAAAGAAGACCAAGAAGCAATACCGATGGAAGATGATGATGTTGGTAATGTCTTAATTGGGCTAGGGGAATCCTGCTTCAGATTCAAGGTATGCATATGATCTATCTTCCCCCACTTTCATCTTTGTTATCCAGACTTGGATACGTAGAGGTGAAGAATCAAGTGTGGGAATCGCCATTTCATAAGACTAAGGATAGGGGATTCAGTGGATGATGGTACAGAAATTAGACTAGTATATCGGGATACAGCTAGAGTTTTAATTTTTTAAGATTATTGCGAGTGTAAAAATCCCAAGTCAACCTTGCTTTTTTGTTAGCAACTTGAATTGTCTATAAAAACTAAAAAAGATAAGATACCTAGCGTTAAACCCAAAACCATGCATAATATAAAAGAACCCAAATATAGGTAATCAATTTCCCAGTGCCTCCTTGACCATCCTACTTCTGGCACTATAACATGAGCTTCGTCTATCCACCAAACCTTAGCAAAACTGTAATGATACCATATTGAGATTTTCCATCAGTCAATGAGGTGTCCACTTTCCTTTTGGGGTATTGGACTTGGATCCCATACCTTTTACCCATGTCATATCCTATTGTTTATTGACACAGGGTATGGTTGGGGCGGGAGGGGGGAGGAATGCCTAATGGAGGTAACAGAGATTTTCATAATTTGGCATTGAGGATGTTCAGCCAATTACAATTTGGTTATTTTTGTAAGGATGGATCTTCATAAAACTCTATATGTTGTCTGCACTATCCAGTAATTTCACCGTATATTGCTGGTTCAAACGGATGACTTTCTAAAATCTTTTCAATATATGTAGTTTTGTAAGTCCTTGGTATTATGGCTAGGATATTAATTGAAGCAAAAAGTTCAGTAGGCATCTGATTTGTAACATTTTAATCTCTGATATAAGAATAAATCCTTTGTCTGCTGTAAAGACCTTCAAGGAAGTCTTTCAAAACAAGGGTATTTAGTCCCTGACCAATGTCTAGATGGTTGAGATGTGTGATAAGATGCTTTAAAGCATGTGGGAGTGTGAGTGGACAAATTTTGAAATTCTTCTTCCCCTCTAAATCCTTGTCACTCCAATCCCTTCCTTTAGAATGAAAAATGGATGATGGAATACTAAGGGCTTACCTCTTACAAGCACGTGTGCCCATAGCATCTATATCTCATCCCTTATTATACTTGTTAATCAATAAATATGAAATCACATTGGATCCAACAAGCTTAAGCATTTAGAAATAATTATAGACTAAGAATTTATCATATTATCAGCTCGTAAATTTGATTTTCTACACCATCATTTGACCCCCTCTATAATCAGTTGCCTCTTGTTGTACTTCCAAAAAAAAAAAACCTTACAAGTAACAGGAGTTTTAACTGTTAAATATAAAACCACAACATATCCAACAGGTTGAGCTTTTAAATTAGTTGGTCATGGATCTAAAATTTATTGGTGTTAGATGAACCAAAATTCAGTTGGTGATGGAATACAAAGGGCTTACCTTTTACAGGCACTTGTGCCCCTAGCTATAATGATTTGACTCTCATTTCTTGTTTTCCTTGTTTGAAGGATGTGCAATGGCCATCTGCTTCAAGCGGCAGGGAAGAAGAGTTAAAAGCCCAACTACATAGTTATAAGAAGGTTGTTGGTGCAGAATTGTCTGGGCGGATGGTTTATTCACTTGGGTGATTTTCAACCCCTTCCAAATTAGAAGAATAATATCTTCATTTCTCAGAATAAGGTCCTGAACCCTACAGGAGCACAATCAGACTGCTGGATCAGATTCTACTCAGTTCATGGCTTCGTTTGAGTAGTTCTTTGGTGATTGTTGATTTGAACCCATGTTGATATTGGCATTTCAATGTGGAAATTGAGCTTCTCTCTTCTACTTTCCCACGATTGTCCTGGATCTTCTGATCAATAGAAGTATTTTGTTTCATTATATTTGATTCATGTGAGTAGATCTTTATCCCTTTCTTGTTCCAGTGGTGGAAAAGTTTTGTGTAGTTAATTTATGCATCTTGAATTCATGATTGCTCTTCCTTAACCCTCTGTTTGATGTTTAGCAGGTGCTTTTAAGCAGGTTGTTTGTTACCTAGATATACAGGTTTCAGATATATCTGATAATCACGCGTTGTAACTGATCTGATAATCATGCATTGGAAATGATATTCATTTAAAAGGACTTATATGGTGAGAGTTACCAGTGAGATTTGAAAAGAAAGAAAGAATGTAGAAGCATCTTAGACATTTTTTAAACTATTTTGGCATCGGTAAATTAAGAATGTTTGCCAAATAATATTAGAGGACGAATTTCACAGCTATTTGGGGCAACATAGCCAGCAAACTGGTTTGCGTCCTGATAGATATTATTGATTATGACCACTTCCAAGTGCACCCACTATTTATCTTCACTGCAGTGTTGTTGGATTAGAAGTTTTAGTCTCAACACCGTACTCAATAAATTGTCACAAATGATTGTGCATGGCCTAAATATTTGGCAAACTCCACTTTGAGTTTCCCTCTTTATTTTTCCTATTAAGCCACCTGCAGTCTCTCTACACAAGGATTACTTGCTCATAAGCCGTCTCCAAGTAGATATCACTGGACAGAATAGCTTCAATGGCCCTGATATTCAGCTGTGGTGATAGCTCTTTTTTAGTGAATGGGTGTCTGCTATGATCCGACTATATCTTCCATGTGCTAGCGAATAGGCGGGCCTGAGGCCCTAAGGCGCGGAGGTCTTGTGAATATTCTATTCTTTTGCAGGGTGTGTTTTCTTTGAATCATTCTGCAAATAATGTTGAAGAGGAGCTACATAATGATAGGAACTTTTAAGATGATGCTATGTCTCCTTTAGTGCAGCATAATCCTTGAGAGTTACCACGTTTTTTCATTCTCAATACCTGCCTGTTTACAACAAGGTATGATCTTGGCAGATCAATTGAGATGGCATTTTCTTGGGTGTGCTTCAAATGTTTGAGATTAAGGTATCGTACACGGATCTTGTATCAAAGAAACTTGAGTTTTCGTATCCTAGATTACTATGACGGGCTGATTGGCTATACCATCAGGACAACCAGCTCTTGGGCAAAAGCTAAGGGCTCACGATACCTCAAACCCAATAAGATCTTCGTTCTAGTTACCATAATTATTTCGAGCATCTCATCATTTCTGATTCTTGTTCATCACCCTTCTAGTAATCAATGTAGAAGCTTCCATAGCATACCTTCTTTACCTAGAAGAATATGGATTCCTCTAGCTTAACTGACGTGATAAACTGGAGTTAGGCTCAGCTTTTTCTCCCCAGTTGGGTGTGCTTCACCTTGCCCGCAGAAGATTTGTCTCGAGCAAGGAACCCTTCTTTAGCTATTAGGCGAGCTTTTCTATGAGCGCCTTCGTTGCGTGTCGCAACATTTTGTTTTCTATGCCTTTTATCATTTTCTTCTCTAGTGATTCTTTCTTTCTTATCCAATGTTTTGTATTTTTCTCTTGTCATCCTACAAGAAGTCTCTTCAATTTAAATAATCTCTTATGGATATCTCTGGGAAGCATTTATGCTTAAGCTCCACCTTGAACAAGAAAAAGGGACATTTCCATCCCTAGATTTGTTCTTACTTCTTCTTGGCTCTCACCACTGTATTATTAGTTTTGATTGAAAACCCAAAATATTATCCTATCTCCTGCAATGGAAGAATTTATAAAATATAGTTAAAATCATAAGTTTGCTCATAGAACAGCCCAAAACTGCAAAACTAAGACTGAGTTGAACTCGTATTGTTTTCTATAGATACTTTACTTAAAGAGTAGGACTAACAATTCATACTAACAAGGGGTATTTGTCTTTATTTTATGTTGAATTTATATCAGTGCAATAGGTATATGAAATTGAATATAGATCATAAATATTGGCAAAAAAGAATATAGGTCATAAATAATTAAGTTATAAGGTAATTGTGTTTACTAGTGTCAAAATTATGTTTTGATATCATTTCTTATATATGTTGTATTTTCTCTTTATAATTGTGTTTTTTAATTAAATTGTCTCGGTCTCATGTTGTCGTGTTTATGTCTAGACTTATTTGAAATAACATTTTACATATATTTTATCCCATTACTCTGTGAAGTAAGGAAAGGGTGTGCATTAAAAAAGTGAAATAATCCAATTATAAACCATGATAACTTTTTGAAATGTGCTATTGATTAGAAAAAAAATAAAATAAAAGATCTCGGAATCTGCGTTTCTTCAACATTTTTCTAGAAGATGAGTCTAGACTTGGAGTTCGATCGACTTATTTTAGCCTTGATTTTATGGAAGAAACAATCGAGAGAAATTTTAACAACTGAAGGGACATAAACAAAACCTGGCAAGGTTGCTGATATACGTAGGCACGATCACCTGCGGTTTTAGAATCATAACCGGATCAGTTAGATGGTTTCAGAATAGGCTAAAGAACTACTAGGTTTTCGGTTCCTATACAGTTCTAAGGCCTAGAATCGGGTGAAATCGGTGGTTCTATTGAAAAAAAAAAAAAAAATTAGCAAAAAAATTATATTAAATATATAATTATTAATATTTACCCTAATAATGAAATTTATTACATATTTATTAATATTTAATATGTTATTATTAACAATATAAATAAATATAACTTAAAATCATATATAATTTAATTTATATAAACTTTTCTTGAAAGAAAAGTTAATTTCCTTAATGATGTGAGATTATTTTTTCTTTTGTAATTTTCTTTTTATTCTCTAGAGTATTTTGTAATCTCATACTATTAACTACAATTGATATCGGTTGTATTTGTATAAATAAATACGCATTCTAAACAATTTTTTTTTTAAATTTTGGTTAAATAACTTAACACTTATAAATCAAATAATTAATTATTTTGAGTCTAAAATTTATTTCATTAAAAACTAAAATTCATTTATTTTTATCTTAAAAAAAAAAAGTTTCGCAGTTTCAAAACCGAAACTGGGAATTGATGCTTTCTCATTTTCAAGACCAAAACCAGCGATTTCGAGTCCAATTCGGTTTAATTCTGAAGCCATGCTTATGTCCAGTTGCTAAATATGAGGTTATCTTTCTTCTTGGAAACCGAATGTACTATATTGATTTGAAACCTGAGAGAGAGAGAGAGAGAGAGAGAGAGAGAGAGAGAGAGAGAGAGAGAGAGAGAGAGAGAGAGGTGATAATTTTATTTAAGGGTAAAACTAATATAGAATTGAAATCTGAAAAGGAATATGATTTTATGGATTCAAGGAATAGGATTCTTCGTGAAATTATCAAATTAGATAAATCCTAACAATATTACGATGGAGATAACAATGGCTAAAGTATCATTGATGTTTAACTATTACTTATTTGGACACTAACGCCTGTTTACTTTACCAAGGAGGGAATTGAATTCCAATACAATAGAAATATAATAAAGGTATCACGTTCACTTGGCATAAAAGATAAAATAAGTAATTATTAAAGTAAAAATAAAATATCTATAATATTTCTTATATTTGTTAGAAAGAGATGATATTTGTATAAGTGGCATTTTCATGACAGGTATTTATAACAAAGATTGAAGATAAACTATTGAATAGCTATTCATTATGTGAGGACATGAATTATTGTTCATTATTTTGCATAACATCGAATCATTATGAATTGTCATTTCCTCAAGTAAATACTGTAATAGCAGTTTTATATAAAATGAGGAAAGAATGAATAGCTATTTCCTTAAGGCTTTGGTTGGAATGATGGAATAAATTAGGAAGGAAAGATTGAGGAAGATAAGAAAGTGGAAGGAATAAATTATTAGAGAATTTGAATCTTTTTTTTACTATGTTTGGTATAAGGGAGTTCGAAAAGAATGATTAGAAGGGAGAGGAAATAGGAGGGATTAAATTTTATTTTCTTAAAAAAAATTACAACGAAATGTCACAACGTTTGGAGGCAAGTTCATTTAAGGTCATAACGTTTCGAGTGGTTAAAAAGATCATAAGGTTTATGAAGTAATTTCATTTGAGATCATAAAGTTTTAAGTGGTTAAAAAGAGGTTATAACATTTAGAGAAATTGGTCAATTAAGATTACCATTGACATGTGACAAAATGTGTCATATCTTCTAAGTTTTAATTGACTCACTTCTCTAAACGTTATAACCTCATTTTAATTACTTGAAACGTTGTGATCTCAAATGAACTTACCATCAAACGTCGATATCTTTTTATGTAATTTACCCTATTTTCTTATTTGTTTTGAAAGGAAAACACGAATGAAGGAAAAATTGATGTAATATTTTCACTGGGTTCTATTATTTTTTTATCCCCTACAAAATGGAAAGAGTAAGGAGAGTAAAGAATTTTTTAAAAATTACTTTTGTACCCTTCTTTCTAAAATAACTTATCATCTTTTATGGACATATAAATAATTTATTATTATATCTTATTTTCTCTTCTATAATAATTAAGAGTTCTTCCATTTTCTTTTCCTTCATTATCTAAATATATGTAAGGATTTAAATTTTCTAACAATTCATTTCCTCCACTTTTTTCCTTCGTAATTCTTTCTATCATGCCAAATTAAGCCGTTATGTGTTTGGGTAATGAAGGAGGAAAATGGATGAACTCTTAATTATTATAAAAGATAATAAGATATAATGATAAATTACTTATATGTCTTTGGGTTAATGCCCCATTTGATACTTGAACTTTGACCGAAAGATCAATTAGGTACTCGAACTTTTAATTTGTTCAATTTTATACCCCAAATGAACTTTTCATGCCCTAAACACTACCTCACCCAATCATTGTTTGACACGTGTCATTTAAAAAAAAAGACAATAAAACAGTGAGGTAGTGTTTAGTAGGAGTGGGTATGGATCGGTTTGGTTTTTGTTCCATCCCAAACCAAACCCTTAAATAACGGTTTGGTTCGGATTAGAAATTTTTTAAACTATTAAATAACGGTTTGGTTCGGTTTGGATTACAGATTAAATAAAAATTTTAACTAAAAATTTTCTTTATTCTAGTTTTTTACCATTTGTGTAGATACTTAAATATTATATCATTTTACAAAGTTGATATTATAAATCACAATAAAATATTTTATGAATTTATTATACTTTTAATCTATAGTTCTCTATAAAATCAATTATCCACTAATAAAATATACTTACCAACCAATACATAGCAAGTCATAATTTATAATTTTCAATAGAACCATATAGTCAATTATCTAACAATAACTTTAGCTAAAATAAAAAATTATCTATCAACAAAATACATCAATGAATAAAATGATCCACTGACAAAATATATTAAACAAAATTTCTTACTTTATAAAGTTAAAAGCTATTTAAAAGAAAAACAATAGTTTGTCATCAACAAAAAATACATATCATGAGCCTAAAAAAATTTAAAAATGAATAAGTTGATTTTAATCAATATTCACCAAATAATATATATCAAATGAAATCACGTGAATATATAGTAAAATATTATTATATTTTTTTAAAACGGTTTGGTTCGGTTTGGTTTTATGGATTGGTTTGGTTTATGTTTCAAACCAAACCATAAATTTACAGATTGGTTCGGATTGGAAAATTTTTAAACCAAACCATTAAAAAAACCATATTTTCGGTTTGGATTGGTTCGGTTCGATTGGTTTTTTTTCTCATCTCTAGTGTTTAGGGTATGAAAAGTTCATTTGGGGTATGAAATTGAATGAATTAAAAGTTAGGTAATTGATCTTTTGGTTAAAGTTCAAGTACCAAATAGGGCATTTACCTTATGTTTTTATAAAATAATAAGTAATTTTAAAAAAGAAGGGTACAAAAGTAATTTAATTTTTTTCCCTTTTTGTCTTTATTCTCTCCATTTTAGAGGGGCAAAAAATGGTGGGACCTAGGAAAAATATTACATCTATTTTTCATCCTCCCGTCTTTCCCTTTCATAACAAATAAATGAATAAAATTTAATCCTCCTATTTCATTTTTCTTCCCTTCCTAATCAATCATTTTTAATTCCATATACCAAATATGGTGCAAGTGAACGGGTAGTAAGCTCTTTGCTATAGTATATGGAAAAAAGCAGAAAAACACTGATAAAATCATTTTGAATATATGTTAATCAATAGTCTATCATTTAATAATTTATATCATATAATTAGTTATACTTGCTAATAACTTATGTGATATAACAAAACATTAGTAATATAATGTTCTAGTAGTTATATGTGTTTTAGTCAAATATAGTTATATAATGAATGAATTTAATGTTATTAGTTATTGTGCGAAAAAAATGAAAAATGAAATAAATATATATCATTTCCAATAATACATGTATTTTAAAAAAGTAAAATGGCATTAATGTGACTTGAATGATCTTTTGGTTGCATAATCAAACCTTTAATCAACGAGTTGTATATTTTATTGTGTTTTAAATTGCTGTATAAAATATACATATTGTAAATTTCTTTTATTTTTTTTCCAAACTATAAAAATTAACATTTTCATGGGCAGAATCCATCATGAAAGAATAACAATTCTATTCTATGATTAATAGTCATTAAAGCATCATTCCACATTTAGCAAAATTGCAATATTATGTGGACTTCCAATGGAATTGTAATTTTGGGTTTCACTTTTATTCTTATGTTGCAATTATTGGGAATCCATTCTAGCTTCGAGAAGGTAGAATCACAATTCCATTGTCTTATTAATCATTATTACTATAATTGCCTTTTAATCACTTTACATATTTATTATTCACATTTATTACTTAGGTATTTTTACAGATACTTTCTTGATCCCATTCTCTTTCTCCCATTTCAATTTATACCAAATGCTACATTACAGTTTTATTTCTTCAATGATCCGATGATAAGTATGTATATATCTAAATCATTCAGTAATTTATATGAGGGATATTGTAATAATATGAATGGATCAAGGAAATTTTCTCCAAGTCTTATGATTTCCATGAATGTTATTCGCCTTTTGCCTTCTTTATCTCGAGGTTTCTAGCTAAATCTTATACTAAGCATTTCGATATAACTTTACTAATCTTAACTAATGTAGTCGGGTTTCATGCCACAAACATTTTTATTGAACCTGGCAAACTTTGCAGTCAACACCATAAAAAGGTTAAAAGTCCAATATCAACACTTATTTGAATGATTTTTTTTTTTTTTGGAAACCTTATGATGAAGTTGAAAAAAAAAAAATTCTTAAGTTGCTTATATTTCAACCTAGGAAGCTAGTGGAGATTCCAATAGGAGTTTATTATCCTTTCCTAAAATACTTATATTAATTACCAAAAGAATGGTTTTAGTACGCATTTATATTTACCATTTCCAAAGTGACTTTGCACTGTATCTATTCAACTTCTTAATAAAAACAATTGTGCAAGTTTTAATGTTTTAAACCTAATTTAATTATATAAAATTCTATAGATAGTGAAACCTAAATCTATCTTTCATCATTTTGGGAGTAAATTATATCGGAAGGATCCAACGTTTGGTGGTAAGTTCATTTGAGGTTCTAACATTTCGTGTAGTTCAAAAGAAGTTTTAACATTTGGAGAAGTAGATCAATTGAGGTTTCAAAGTTTTTTAATATTTCAAAAAGAGGCCACAACATTTGGAGAAGTGGGTCGATTGAGGTCTCAAAGTTTTTTAATAGTTCAAAAAGAGGTCACAATATTTGGAGAAGTGGGTCGATTGAGATCTTCATTGACACGTCTTTAACAGGAGAATTTTTAATTAAAACTTAGAAAAATTTATTCTAAGATCTCCATCGATATTTATCAATAGGAGAAATATTTTATTAAAACTCAAAAAACACTTTCCAAATGTTAAGACCTTAAATTAACTTATGCCAAATATTAGAACCTTCTAGTATAATTTATTTATCTTTTTTCTAACAATTGTTTTTAAAATTTTGGTATGTGTGTTACAAGTACAATATATTATTTCCTTAATAGCTGTAGGGGTTCATTTTGGTAATTAGGCTTGGCACATAATTTAATGCCAAGAATGGGTGTTTTAGGCTAGTGACAAGGTCTAGAAGACAGGTCTAATAAAAATATTGATGGAGATTCAACTTGATAGACTCGGAATAGGAATTATTGGATTGGTTTATTCCACTCTTGGCCTTATTTGATTTTCTCGTGTGCGAAAAGTAAACTCTAAAAGTATATTCCTAGTCTAATTTGGGCTTGGTTTAGTTAAAATAGGGTTTATATGGAATAATATGCCTAAAATTATTTTATATTAAATATGGGCTATTTTAATAGGAAAATGAACTTCTTTTATATTATAAAAGCCATCACTCTCTTACAAGCCCATATCTAAACCCCATGCCTATGTATAGAAAATAAGTGATGGATTATGGCCATTCAATCCATGAAAGAGATCCAGTGGTCACAAGCAATACTTCATCTCAACTATCCATCTAGAAGTCATTCAACAGTAACCATCAACTTCCAACATCTATAAATAAGAGGCTTTTGTTCTCTTCTAGATTCATTTTACATATTGTTAAGATTGAGAGTAACGTGGAAACTCTATCGAAACGCGTCCAAGAAATATCAAAGCTTACGATTAGCGAAGAACAAATTAAGAACGATGGAGTCTGCTTAATTTGATTAAAAAATCTGATTTGCTTATTTTTTCTCTCACGCCTCTATCTATGGCATCGGTATACGTGTCGCCATCGCAAGACTCATCTTGAATTGATCAATATGCCTACTGCACACGATCAACTAACTACAGTAACTCCATTATATAATAGTTTAAAAAGATATGATCATTTTTCACCTTAGTGTAGTGCATATATAAATATTATACGAAGCAGATACTTTAATATAATGCCTCAAAATGCATATTTGCTCTTTACATTTGTTTCCTTATTTAGCTCCTAATGTTTTTTTCACTAGAAGTAGAAAATTTTAGTATTCAGATTAGTCTTATACATTATACAATCGTGCTTTGACTGTTCGCTATCTTAGAACTAAAGATGTTAATTTTGCATTATTTGATGATAATTATGACTACCAATTTTTTCGTTTTTAAAGTTTTTCCTTCTCCTAATTAGCTGAGAAAAGAACAATATCAGGTAAAAATCTTCATAATATTTTGAATGAAACATAGTTTAAGTAATATGCAAAGACATCTTCTTTATACTTGTGATATAAAGATATATGTATATTTACGTATATACCGGTTAATTTATTACGACACTATGAAGATTTTGAATAATACATGGCTTAAGTAATGTGCAAAGACATTTTCTTTATACTTGTGATATATATATTTATGTATAGACTGGTTAATTTATTAGGACACTTACCCTTCGTTGCCATATAATATTGGATAAATGTCATATTTCAAATCTAAGCTTTGTCCATTTATATAATTAACTACTTTAAGTTTAAAAATATCAATTTATTACCGACAATTAAACATGACACCACTAAGGTGAATAGATATTAAATCCTAATGGTAAAGCTTGGTTAGATTCGTAAATAATTACTTAAAAAAATTAATTTATATATTTTTATGTTAATTACATACATATATATTCAATTAAAAAAAAGCCAATAATTTTGCATTATAATGGTATTATTTTTTATCTCTCAACATGGATGTGCCAGAATCAAATTCCCTCCCCATTTTAATCATCGGGAAGGGAAAAAAAAAAAAAAAGGTATGAGTGGGATACCAATTAATATTTTTCTATTTTAATGGATAGAATAAGAACAAATGGATATTGGATTCCAGCTCTTGAGGATCCACACTTTATCTCCACCGATTTCGGACTGAGGTAGGTATATAGACTGGGGAAAGTAAAGAAGAATTAAATAAGAATTATTATTCTTCTGGAATCTGGATCCTTCCTTATCATAGTGGTCATAAAAAAATAACATATATCTACTAGGTATGTATTAGTTCAAAAGGACCAACAAATGTAGTTGCCCTTGCATGTTTATTAGTGTCACGTAATCCCTTGCATCCACGGCAAGACATCGATGGAGTGCCATGTCCCTTGTCTTGTCTAGTCAATTAGGATTGATGTTAATTGATTTCCATGTACCTTGGAGAATCCAAAGGTTATGTACTTATTTAAGGAATGCAAAATTTGGGTCGTGCCTAAAAATGGATTTGGTTGATGATAACTTTGGTGAGAAGTGAGAATGGAATTTCTCTTATTCTGGAATCATCATAAAAAGAGACAAGGTATTTTTGAACCTTTTTTTAACAGTTTCATATTTAAAAAAAAAAAAAAAAAATTGTACCACAACTATACATGAATTTTTTAGTTGTTTCACACCTAGTATCTTATCGGAATTCAACTATTTATCCAATCAAAAGCTGATGTGGAAGGAGAATTCAATTAAAATATTATTTTATCTCCTACTTGACATTTTATTTTTTTATTCCTTTTTACTCCCTCCCCCCCCCCCCCCCCCCCCCCCCCCCCCCCCCCCCCCCCCTCCAAAATAAAAAATAAATCCTAAAATTCATAAATTGGTTATTTTTTTTAACTTTCCTCTCTCTCTTTCCTCTTGCTACGTCTTCCTCTTCTTCCTCCACTAACCCCAAATTAAAAAAAAAAAAATCTAAAATCTTAAACCCATTAATTTTTTGACTCCTCCCTACATAATCAGACACTAAAAACAATCAAAACTAAAATTATTTTGTCATTTGTACTACATTAACAAACCCAAATCAACAATAGATTGAAGTCATGTTACTGATCAGATGAACATAACAAACCTTGAATGCATGAATGAAAAAACTTATATCATTTGTTCCAAAACAAAGGAGACAAAATCCTAAAAATATATCAAATTAAAAATTAAAATATTATAAAGGAAAAGAAAAAGACCACTTGAATGTGTGGTTACTTTGAATTCCCAAAAGGAGATAACTTTTAAAATGAATTAAATCCAAATCACCTAAAAAAACTCAACTTTAGTGATGATTACTAAATTGTTGAAAAAAATTCAAATTTCAATCAAGAATTATTTTTGAATTGTTTAAAAACTCGACTTGCAAAATGCTTTTCATTCTTTCTTTCTTTCTTTCTTTCTTCTTCTTCTTCTTCTTTTTGGTTCTTTTATTTTTCCAAAATAGACAACTTGCATTATGGGTCATCTCTGAATTGCCCAAAAAATCACAACTTTCAAATGAGTCATTTCTAAATTACCCGAAAAAAAAAAGATCTTGATACTTAGAGTAGATGAGTTGTTTGGGGAAGGGGAAGAGAGTGAGGGGGAGAGAGAGAGAGAGAGGAACTTGAGAGGAGGGAGACACAAGAGGAGGAGGAGGAGGAGGAAGAAGAAGAAGAAGAAGAGAGAGATAGAGAAAGTAAAAACGAATAAAAAAATTAAAAAAAAAAAAGCTAAGTAAGAGAAAAAAAATAATTTTTTAATTGAGTTCCCTTTCCACATCCGTTTTTGGTTGAACACATGACTGCCAAATGTACCACGCATGAAACAATTAAAAAGTTTGCGTATCGTTGTAATACGAAATTTTTCTTTAAGTATTAAATAATTACAAACCAAAAGTTCAAGTGCTGTAAATCAAACTTACCCATCTTGATGTATAACTAATGTTATGGAAGGAATATAGAAAACAACTTTATGTTATCGTAGAAAAAATGATTGAATAACTGTCCCTTAGGAAAAAAAAAAACAAAATTCAAAATATAATCTATCCTTTGTTCATTAAATAACCCAAGATGCTTAGATAACCCATTTACTTTACCATATGTGATGGAAACATAAGCAATGGAGATAGTAGCAGACATTCTAACAGAGGCTTTGAATGCACTTATTGAAGATACTTGGAGAAAATAGAACTTATGTGAGGATTTCACCAAAGCATTGAGATTAGATCATGATCAAAGGCTTATATTAGATCTTGTGTTGTTCTCTAGATTTGCATCTTGAGGATTGCATCGGTATGGAATAAGAATGAATTAAATTGTAATTCAGTAATTAAATATTGATGTTATAATAGTTTTTGCATATTTATTGCAATACTTATTTCATAAAAGGAAAGTAAGAAATTATATCATAATTAAAATGATGTCTAATATGTCATTATCATAGTAGTATAATATTTGTAATATTTATAACAAAGATATAAGTTAATAGTGTGTGTTTTATGGTAAAGGTACTTATGAGAAAATAGTGAACAATTATTCAACAACAATTTATGAGGATAGAGTATGAATAATTATTTATCATTTTATTTAATAACAATTAATAATATAGTGCTTAAAATACAATTAAACACAGAAAAAACTTTATATGAAATGAGAAATGAATGAAATAACTATTCACCAAGTAAATATATGAGAAAACTATGTAACTCACACACTCTACCTTCATACAGCATTGAAAATGGAATTAAATACCAAAACAACTTTACATAAAAATAAAAAGATAAAATAGCTATTCTGAAAATACAAGGAAACGATATTAGTCATAAACCCTCAGTCATACACTCCAACCTCCATGGCTTGAGGTTTGGCAATGCGAACATCTCCTGCACTGGATAGCAGGCACATACACGATCGACTAAACCTAACCTAAAGCTAACCAAAATGTTTAGGTTAGATGCATCTATTTATCACCTTATTTATTGTTTTCTTTTCTAGAATAATATTCACCTGAAAATACTACTAAGGAAAAAAAAATAATTACTATATATAACATACTTTGAACTACTTCAGTAACTCAAAACATGTTATAGTACACCTTATACAGAATAAAGTTTAATAAATTCAAATCGAAAGTCTACCGTTCTTTATTGAACTATAATGTCTCGATCATATGATGGTACATTATCATATATATATTGATTAATAGATGAGGGCTAAGATTATCATTACTCCAAAACAATTTTCAAAAAATTGTATAAAACCATATACACAAACAGGCCATCATCAATAGATTCATAAAAGTAGCTGAAAAGCTAGCAGAACATGAATGATTGATGCATTCTCATAAGCCTTAATGTTATGTTTGGTACATGGAATAAACCAGGGATGGAATCACGATTTCAGGTTTCATTCCATTCATCATGTTTGGAGGCATTTTAAAAGTTGGATTAGCAATTCCTTAGAATGATAATTCGAGCATTATAGGGGATTTTGATTCCACCTCCATTCCAACTTCATTAATTTTATGTAGCTTAATTACTTTTTTATCCTACCAAATATTTATAGACAACATTTATTATGCTTCCGAACTTAGGAATAAATTTGTTATTCCGGAACTCATTCCATTTTATTCCAAACCATTCCACGTACCAAACATGACATAAGAATATTATAATTTGTATATTGACGGCATACATCCATCTATGACAGACCACAAAAATGCTGTAAGAAATGTTGAAAGCATGCTGTAGAAAACAATCGGTAAAGGAGTAGTTTTACTTCAAACTATCATTGTGCACGAAGATGTACAACAATGAAATCCTTGTTCTGAAATTTAAACAATAGAATGTTTCTTACAACCCTGTCCTTGACAAGCAGATTAGCTATCAATATCAGGAATTTTAGTTTCAGAATCCACATATTCCAGTTAACAAATGCAGTTGCTGCCAACGTTGGAATATTTAGTTCAAGAATCATATTAGTTGTTGAAGATTATTGAGTTAAAAGAATGTACAAATTGGAACTTTATTAGGGTCAATCAAACATCATCTGGATCACTACCCCCAACATGGGCTTCATGAGTTACCCAGTAATTACTCCCGTCAGGACCAAACACCTTAAACCTGCCCAGCACCAGAACCATTTCAACTACTAAAACTTAATGTATCATGAGCTATGTTTGGCCAGAAACGCAAATGATAGCATCTGAAAAGGACTGTCATCGGACGAGCTCATGAAGATAGGAAGACAAGAGAATCAGCATCTAAAGAAGTGGGAAATAACCATAAAATTATCTCAGATGCACGATCCATTCCTTAATGTCTTTCAGCATTCGAGATAATTTTATGACAACCTCCCAGTCCTCATAGTGCATTTGCATTTCTTGTCTTTATATCTATTTAGCTCCCCAATGATGAATCTTCGAATGCTATTTTTAGCACTTATAGCAAAACATAAGTCATGTTAGTTTCAACGCAGAATTTCATCTATCTTATGCTAGGAATTCACATTTCTACTGACCTCTCAAGCACAGATTTCCCCTCCTTGTACTTCTGACTTTTTTCATGGGCAGTCTCCTGAAACAATCATCCAAATTACTAACTCGTACAACTTAATGTAGCTAAACCACGGTTTTAAAATTCCAGGCATCATAATCTTACATATTTCCACCCGACAATTGATCCACATCCAACACAAAAGATGTCAGCAACAGTGTGCATTCCAGTCATCATCACTCTATCTTCTTTCACTCCAACAGTAACATTCACTCTGTCAAACGGTTGGGAATGAGGGAAACAAATTCAATAGGACAAGAAAAATTTAGGCTTATAGCTTTTTAAAATTGCCACAACATATAAGCCTTCATCCCTGTAGGTGGGATCCACAATAAGGATCCTATTTCACCACTATGTTGTATCAAAACTGTATCCCCTGTGATACATATAGATCCCCATGGCTTCAAATCAATATATTTCATGAATACTGGAAATATACAGGACAATATGTTGAGATAACATGCCCTAATAAACATAATTAAGAACTACAGAATCATATTTGAAGTCAACTGCATATCTAGGATCTTTCCATCGTATGTTTCCATAGCTGGCTCGACGTTCACAAATTTTTCTAATAAGAACAGGTCAAGACAAAAAATCAATCAAAAGGCAAGAAAACTATCTAGGACACCAAGGCCAATTTTTTCCACATTCTTGGTTAGACAGATGACTTACTATTACCACATAGTATTCTTTTTCTCTCCTTGACACCAATATAAGTACTGATGTAATTAGGTGGCAAAGTCAAGGGAAACTTACACCTTATTGAAGAGATAAGCTTTTCCATGCCTGCAATGGAAAGACTGAATAAAGAGACATGAAAAGAAGTCAGAAAAAGGGGTTTGAAGCTGATAGTTGGATTTCAAGTGCAAGTAGCAATTAAAAATAGAAGCATATGCTTTTACTCATTTAGAAACCGAAAATTTTTAAGATTTTGCTTGTTTCATTATATTCTGATCATTTTGGCACCATATTTTCATCATTTTCATATAGATGTTTGTCCAAAAATAGATACCGATAAAAAACTGACAGTTTTACTCATAAACAAACCAAACAAATATGATGAAGATATAATATAGATGAGTTACAAATAAAAATTAAACAATCCAAACAGACCCTAAGCACATGACATGAAACAAACTAAAGCAGTCAGCACTAATTCCACACCTCATTTGCCACAAATTCTAGATGCTAAATAAGCTCAGATAACAAGCAGAGATGACTATAACTTGCTGGTGCACAGCTTCACCAGCACAACCACTAGCTGACAAGTGAATGTGGGAAGCTTTTCCCAAATTATTATAAGCATGATATCACTGGAAAATCAGCAATCGCTCCTCCTATGCACTGATTTACAGAATTAGGTGGTAAGGAAGTTTTCATAAGGATACTCTATCATCGAACTTCTATACTAGAGAATACAGAATCGTATTATAAAACGAACCTTGTTTGGGACACCCATCGCAATACATAGCTGAGGAGCTAGATCATTCAGTCAAAATACTGAGAGTCCCTAATGTGATTGTACAGAGCCAAGGATAAACTCCACAATCACAACACATTATTTATCACAGAATGATCGCAGTGGTTATTCAACATACAATCATATCAGAAAACCGTTCAGTTTCACATTGTTCATAAGATTTCTTAATCCAGTGTGTAGCTATGTTCAAACTAACTTCAACCACTTCCCACAACAACCGACAACCACCAAACTACTACTGCTTACTGCAAAACCATCATGCCAATCACCCAGATGGAGCACATCTCGATCTTCCGATCAAGCATCGTGTTTTCTCAATCCCCAAATTGGATGCAAGCGACAATCCAATTTGATCATATTTTTGTTCAGGTGAGGTCTACAGCCCAGTCAACTGAATGCACCCGAATTCCGTAATCGTCTAACCATTGAAACAATTTATAATAGTCGTGACAGATGATTTAACAGTGACATGATTGACTGGGCTACTCAATCTAGGCTAGCATATAAAAACTAATCATTCCTTTTATAGCAAAATGCTGTACCTAAACGAGCAAGAACATAACTTTAAGTAAACTCATAAAGTCAAACCATGAACTAAGGCAATGAAAACTCCAAAGATCGTGATTTTCTTTAATTAGAATAGGCACCAGATCAAAGGGTCACTTTGTATACCCACTAATAACATCAGCATCCATAAAAATTTCACAAAAACATCCGATACCCAGATAAGAAATCAACACCAGCTACACAATTAACATCATCAAACATAAGATCGAATCCAAGAAAAAGGTCAAACGTCAGACCTTTGAGACAATATCTTCAGTAAGAGCAAGATGGGTCCTGCAGTGTTTGCAGCTATAGATCTTCCCTTCTAGATTCACCACAAACAATCTCCCCATAACAACAACTATTCCTCTTTATCTACAGGTAATGAATCTTCCAAATAAAAGTCAAATTGAAGAACAAAGAAGAATAATGTGCAAACAAAGGAATGACCTTTGGGAAAAGTTGAGGATGAAGAAGAAAGGTTGTTGAAAGCAAACCAAATAATAATATATGTAGATGATGATAAGGAAATGTTGAGAGAAGAATATTACAAGTAGATTACATTGGGGTTTGGATGGATTGTTTTTAGCAAATAGCAAACAAAGAATTATAAAGAAAGAAGAAGAAGAAAAGTGTTGGACGGGGCAAGAAATGTGGACAAGAAAGCTAATCTGCCTGGCAATTATGATGACTTTTTTTATGGAAATGAAAATACTTTGTCTACAGAAGACGTGCTACCTACGGTTTTTTGTAACATTTTTTTTAATTTTTTCTCCTTTAAAAAATTTCGTAATAACTTCGATTTTGATCACCATCATAGAGACTTGGTGACCATTCATCTATTCATGACAGAAAGATTGACCAAAATAATATAATACACTTACATGATCGGGGTAAGTGACCTACCAATAACATCCTAACAAGATCAATTTATGACATCAAGTATTCACCTTTATCTGCATCAAGAATGGATCCATGACCATTGGGGTTATGAATCAAAGCCTTACCAATTGAACTAATCTCTACTGACACTGAAATTGTAGAAGTTTAGAAGTACAATTACCTACATGGTTAGATGGATTTAAGATGAATTTTAGATATTATAATATGTAGATGCAAGGTTTTTTCTAATAGTGGTTATGCTCGCATTGTATTAGTTTCGTGCCTAGCATGTGACTTCAAAGTGTTGTTAAAGAGATTACACTTGATGATAGAATAACTTGAAGAGAATAATGAGGATAAGGAACAAGCAGTCGCAATATCTCGAATGCACAAGTGACAGGTAAAGAAGCTTGAGTAGACCCCACATGTCAACCTTACAATTCTTCTACAGTTGAAATGTTGAGATAGAAATTACTTGAATTGCCTTATTTGATCTTTGTGAACAAAGTCTCCTCTATAGAATATTATTTATCTTCTCTCTCCAAAAATTGGAAACGAGAAAGACCTCTTGAGTATTTATATGCACTTGGTATAGATGATCATCATCAAATCATATTAGCGATTAACAAATCAGATGGAGTTCCTCATGGGCCAATGCCAATAGTCATCTCCTTTGTGTGCATGAGCCTGCTTGAAAAAGATTAGATGCGGTAGGCCTGTCCAATGATCCTTGTTCCAAGCCAACCAAGCCAAATCTCCCCAAGCCATCTCAATAATTGAATCAGACTCGTTAGGTCTTGTCACCTAACCCACAAGTCAAGCCCAAATAAATAAATAATAATATTTATTTTTTAAGTCTATTTACATAATATAAGTTATTTTATAAAACTTTTGGAATTGGATCATGGATAAAGTATACAGTATGATTTCTAATCTATCTTTTAACTTCATTGAATCTGTATTTAATATATTACAAATTCCAAGTTTTAATGATACTTTAATAGAGTTGTTGTAATTATATGATCATCTATTTTCTAATAGGTGAATCGGGTTTCATTCTCTCCTTCCCAAAATACAATATAAGTGGTAGTAGATGGGTTACTTTAGAAATGAGATCTTATGGCCCATTTTGACCAGTTTGGAAATTGACCAATCGATTCTAACCATAGGCCAACCTCTTTTAACCTACTTCTAAGATGAACAAATGGAAACCCCAAGACAATAAGTCAATTTACCACCTTGATTATGCCTATCAATCTCACTTGTCATCCAACAGTTGACCAACATGCATATATCACCACCTACCTACTTTTGGAAAAACTCAATATATCACCTAGTGGTTAGTTAAGTGCCTATAAAATTTCGAAGCACATTCTCCCAAGATATGGCTCCATTTATTTCAATCACACCAAACTCTTCCTCTATAAACATGACAAGAGAAGCTTTTGCTAACCATTGGGTGACAACTAAGCTATAGTTTGCTTCTGCTCTTACTCATCTCTTGCACTACCTTACTAATTTAACTGTCAAAATTGTTGTACCGAGCAACTCTCCAATGCCTACTAAATCTTTTTTTTACGAGGCCATCATATTCTTGGTTTAGATCCGCTTAACTCTACTAAAAAAATTTTAGTAATGACATTTTCACATTATTTGTGGGAAACAAGGTCAAATCCCCTATTTTGTCCTAAAGTTTTGTAAGTACTTTAGTAAAAGTGGCATGAATCGCAAATATTAACAACAACCAAGACAAACATTGAGAAGAGAAGCAGTTTGTAATTTCAAATGCTATAGTCCTTATTATTGATTTGTAACATTTGTGGAAGTAGAAAGGTTATGTTGTGATTTATCAACATAAAATGATGGCATATGAGGCTACAAAACATGGCCTTAAGCTCTAAGCTGATATTAAGGATTTGGAACATAAACACCTCAACATTAAGAGTGTGAGAGAATTGGATGAACCTAGTTCAAACAACCAAGAGGAAAACTTGCAACCACTACCACCTCCATGAGCTATTGATCAACAAGTGCAATCTACAAATGAACATAATCATGCTCTTGTTGAAATGTAGTACGTAGTTTCCTTTTAGGGTTGTGTTGTTGCTTTACACATCATGGCTTCTTTTAGAGCACATATCACCCTCAACATGATATTAACTCGTCTGTGTTTAAGGGGAAGAGTTTTGTTGAACAATTGATTGTGTAAAGACCAAAACAAGGAAAGACAAAGGGCTTAATCAAGGTTCATTACGACTAGCTTAAGGATCACTTCTCCTCTTTTGCTTCTAAGAATGGGGGGCATACGCACTTATTAAACACATAAATTGAATGCCCCCTATGCTAAAAAAATTCCCAGGTAAACTTAAGTTTTTTCATAAATATGTAATAGAAACATTTTACCCCTTTCTCAAAAAATGAAGAGCAACTTAAGTGGTGTAATAGTGGCAAGTATTGTTATTATCATTGAGAGAATGATCACAACACTGATCAATGTTTCCAGATGTGACTACTTAAAGGAATACATTGCATATCTAAATAAAAACGTAAAGAGACCTTCCCAAGGAGCTAAGGAAGATAAGGAGAAGGATGAGGAAGCCTGAGTTGACTACCAACAAAATTGAGCCGCCAATGGTGTCATTAACACTATTATTGAGGGGCCTTATATCAGAAGCATAATGAGCATTTCTAGCTCAATATCAACATCTAAAGGCAAGCAAATTATGTATTTGCACAACAAAAAACCAATAGTATATAATTTCATATCCTTCGTGGAGGAAGACCTTGCAGGATTTCAGACCTGCCACTAGGATGCCCTCATCATCTTGACATGGGTTACCAAATTTCAAATGAAGACAGTATCGATAAAAAAATGGCAACAACGCAGTGATCAGCTTTAACAAAGCATTTGAGAAAATAACCATAAAACTCAAAAAGAAACTGAAGCTATATGACCATGACCTATATGGGCTTTAATAATCAATTAATACGAGCTTGGGGTATCATCACCTTTCTTGTGAAACTTGGGAATGACTATTGGAAAATCGAGAAAAATATTTGCTATTATTTTCTCATTAAATCTTTGACTAAGAATTATTCTCTCATTAAATCAATGATTTAATTTCCTTAAATTTGTTTATATAAAGGAACAATCTCAATTATAGAATGTATTATACCATGCAAACCTATTTTTCAACTGAGTATCAGAGCCGAAATAATATCTTACCGGAATTCCTTCTTTTGCCTTCTTTTTGATCCTTGCACCCTAAAACCATATCTGATGATTTGTTTGTTTCCAATACTGTCTTAAGCAATTCTAGCAGCACGGATGTTTCATGGGTAATAGATTTAGGAGCATTCGACCATTTGACCAATTCCTTGCATTTGTTTGAATCTTATTCACCATGTTTCGAAAAAAAAAAAAAGAAAGTTAAGATAGTAAATGACAATTTCTCACGAATTGTAGGAAAAGGCCTTATAAAAATTTATGAGGGAATAGATCTTAAGTCAGTTCCTTATGTCCCTAAACTTGCTTATAATCTCTTGTCGGTTAGCAAGCTATCTAAAGATTCTAACTGTTTTGTTATTTTCTATGAATCCTATTACATTTTTCAGGACCGGAGCTCAGGGAAGACAATTGGTAGTGCTAAGATGATTAATGGCCTCTACTATTTCAAGAATAAATTTCTTAGTAATAAAATGGTTCAAAGGCTGAGTAGTATTAGTTCTTTATCTGTTCATGATCAAATAATGGTTTGGCATTGTCGTTTAGGCCACCCAAGCTTTTTTATTTAAAGCTTTTATTTCTAGTGCTATTTAAAGGGATTGATCCTTTATCATTTCAATATGAGAGTTGTTTAATGGCAAAAAGTTTAAAAAAATCTTATATTCTAAAATCCTATCAGGCTTTGAAACCATTTTATCTATTCCATAGTGATATTGGGGTCCTTCAAAAGTGACTACAATTTCTGGAAAAAAAAAATAATGGTTTGTGACTTTTATTGATGATCATACACATCTTTGTTGGATTTTCTTAATGAGAGAAAAATATGGCGTAGAACAAAATTTTAAATAATTTTATAGGATGATTGAAACTTGGTTTCAAACAAAAATCAATATTTTGAGATCTGACAATGGAAAGAGTATTTTAATAAAGCTTTGGAAACCTTTTTAAATGAAAAAGGAATTTTACATCAATCTTCTTATTTTGACACACCTGAATAAAATGGTATTACTGAGCATAAGAACAAGCACTTGTCAAAAGTAACTAGAGCCATAATGTTTTATATGAAAAATTCCAAAGTATCTATGAAGTGATGCTGTATTGACAACTTTGCATTTAATCAATAGGATGCCTGCCAAAGTTTTACAATATGTCACCCTGTTAGATTGTTTAACAAAGGTATTCCTAGAATCTAGAATCGGTTGTGATTTACCCTTAAAAATATTTCGCTACACAGTGTATATACACACTCCAAAAAGGCCAAGGTCTAAATTAGATCTAGAGCTGAAAAAAATGTGTTTTTGTCTGGTACACACGTAATAAAAGGGTTATGAATGCTTTAATCGCCTTACAAAACGTTTCTTTTGTCTCTGTGGATATTTCTTTCATGGAAAATACACCATACCTTGCCAAAAATTTGCTTCGGGGGAGAAGATAGTTGAACCAAATTCTTGGGAAATTGCTAAACCCTTACCTAGCACGCTTCATCATACTTTTTTTGAAAAAGAAACTGTGAGGACCCGGACTTACCCTTATATTTAAAATAGGTAAATCCAGTTCTCCAAACATATAATCTATGGTATTATATGTAAGGTTGTAATCCAGGATCAGTTTAGATAGTTATTAGCTTAAATATCTTATAAGAACAAACTTTGTTGCTAATAGCACCTATAAAATTCCATAAAATACAACTTTTAACTTCATTACTCAATAAAAGATCTAAATATAATACAACTATATATTATATATATACATATATTACAAACAAGGCTCGTAAACAAGCCATTTACAAAACATATCAAAAGACAACAAAAATCCTATTAACTAATACAAAGGTTTTCAAAATATATATATACATATAGCTATTCTATTACATAAGGGTTCCATCAAAGTCAAAGCCATCTCTACTCCTCCCAATCATCTAGAACTCCTCAAAATCCGATCCATATCCCTTACTTATATAGAATTCATCATCTACACCTGAAGAGATAAAAAGTGAGCCAGAGGCCCAGTACACAATAACAAAAACAAAAGCAGAATGATTCACATGATCCTAACTATAGTGCAATGCAACATCCATTCAATTATTAGATATTCTTTTAATTAGTTAATCAACATTGGAGTATTCAAAATCCGGACAATAGGAGTAATTGGGGTCCGAAGTGATGACCTCGACACTCAGGGGGTTGATATAAGCAGCTCGGATACTTATATCTCCTAGATGATATATCCAATAAAGAGAAACTAACTTCATCTAGAGTTGACAGCCGTTACACGACTTCACTTATCTTAGTCTATAACATCACCTAGTTCAACTGTTCCTATAAACATTTGAACTAATCATGCCACTTCATTCTAAGTGTAAGCAAATGTTACGCCGATACCGTATTCCCCATCAGTAACCCCTTGAACCACTTAGGAAAGTCTTATCAAAGACAGGGGTGGCCTAAGCGCCTAATCTATCGTACCTCCAATCTGAGTAAGGTGCTGCTCCCCTACCCAGATACTGATCTACCATACCGGGCCAGATACGAATTTAAACAGCGTAAGAGACATCTAACTCAATCAAGGTTTAAGTTTTCCTATATTAAAATTGATTAAAGATATGCCTATCCTAAGCAAAGAACAAATACGTTACTGCATACCTTATGTAGGAAATCTTTTATAGAACCTCGGGAATCCTTGAGAAGATAATCCAAACTCAAATCAACATTATATACTTTGAATTACACTTAAAGCCTATCAAATCTTAAACTTAATACTTAAGACTCAAATATAACTTATACAAAGTCATAACATATCATATATACATATATCAAGATCACACAAACTCACAAAATTATCATTTTTAACTTCCATCCATATATACAATATAACTAAATTTATTTTATCATTCATGAAAATTCAATTATTTGTTAAATCTACAAATATAATTAAATTATATCACTCAATCATCATTACACCTCAATATCATTAATCTATCTCATTTTAGTCCAAAAAGATCCATTTCATATGTAAACACATATTTAACAAGAAAACATAAGTTTTTAACCTTGTTTGAAAAACACAATAGCTGGAATAAACTAAAATTTAAGCATTCATACTTTTCGAATTTGTAAAAACTAAAAACATGAAAGTTGTATATCTCTTTTTAAGCTTTCCAACGCAACTTGAATCACTTCGATTGGAGGTCGGGTGAAAAAGTTATGGATAATTTACTAACAGGCTACAAAATAGGAGAAAATATACTACCTAGTACACCACCGTGCTCGGGGCCGTGTAGGGCACTAAAAAGTGACCCAAGAGCAATTTTCAAGGTTTTATGACCTACACAACCACCTACACTCCCGTGTATAAGGTGAGGCAGAGATCTAAAAAGTCACCTGAGAGCTTATTTTGATCAGCACAAGCTCGTACACTCCAGTGTACAAGGTAGTGCTGATTTGGAAAAAATCTTTTTGACAGCAAACACGTGTTTTCCATGATTCCTTTACATAATATATCAAATTTTATAGATTCAAACTCTCTTCAAAACACATAGTAAGCTTCCTATTACTTAGTGTATGAACTTAACATTATCCATTCACTTTCAATTCATTAAACAACATAAATATCACTTCCAATTCCTCTCTTCATTCAATACAACATTCAACACATACTCAACTTCACTAACCCTTACTACACTATTCATATTCCACTTCATTTTCACCAACACTTCAACTACTTAACATACACATATTACAACTTCAAATGGCAACCCAAACACTTCTTAACAATTAACCAACAATTGCAAACTTTTAAAGCTCATAACAACACAATATTCATATTTGACATAATCTCTAAGTTAATAAACTTGCACTAAATATAACATACACTTATCCCAAGAATTTGGGTTTGGTTAGAAGGTTGTAGTATGAGCTCTTAATGGTCAAACTTATAAGAATTTGGATGGGGGACTTGGCCTTGATGTTAGAGTAGCTTTGGAAGAGAAAAATGTTGAGTTTGAGAGTGTTTAGAGGGTTGTCTTGAAGAGGGTCTAATTTTGGACGAAAATTGCAAGATTTTTAGCTTAATATTATCTATTCTTTGACTCTAAAGGCAACACATTAGAAGGCTTTTAATTGGGCTTAAGTTGGGCTTTATGTGGGCTTCATTGGTTTGAATTGAAACAAGGCTTTGGGCTGGTTTTTAGGTTCAAAAATCAGCCATCACACTCACACATACATGCAATATGCATTAAATTAAATTTAACTCATTTCATCATTCATCCAACCACAATAACTAAACATAATTCTTAATAACACAAAAACATATATACCTATATATCAATATTAAGCACTTATTATACTAATGCAAACACATATATTTTACACTCCTAAAACACAAGCATTAAGTTATGCTACTTAATCTATATGCCATACTTGCTATTTATTTATTCAAATATGTAAAACTATTAACACACATATATAACACGATATTGGAAATTCATGGCTATTACAGAAACCTTGGAAACTAGGCCTAAAGAAATCGAATATGAAATTGGTATGACATAGAAAGAAATACTGCGAATAAAAAAAAATAGAAACAATCTTGAGCATGTGGTTTATTCAAGAAGAGATGTTTTTAGAGATGGTAGAAACCAGGCCATTATTCCAACACATGGTCAACCAAAAGCCCTAAGTAATGGTAATCCAAATGCTTCAGGTAATCCTTCTTATGTTCCTTCCTCTTCCTCTCATATTATTAACTTAAGCTTACCATTACAATTGAATTCTAAGGGAGAGAACTCTGCACCTAAACTTGTTTAGAACTAGCCTCTGTTATCCCTGAACATAATCTTGATCTTGACCTTCCCATTGCCCTTAGAAAGGGAACCTGAACTTGTACCAAACATCCTATTACCAAATATATTTCCGACTAAAACCTTTCTAATAGTCATAAAGCATTCACTATAAACATTTCAAAGCTTATTATGCTTAGAAATATTTAGGAAGCACATGGTGACCCGAATTGGAGGTTGGTTGTGTTTGAAGAGATGAATGCCTTGAAAAAGAATGGTATTTGGGAGATTGTAGAAATACCAAAGGGAAAAAAGGTAGTGGTATGCAAATGGGTGTTTACTATCAAGAGTAAGGTAGATGGAAGTGTTAAGAGATACAAAGCTCATCTTGTTGAAAAAGGTTTTACTCAAACCTATGGGATAGCCTATCAAGAAACCTTTGCTCTGGTAGCTAAAATAAACTTGATTAGGTCTTGCTGTCTCTTGCTATTAACTCCAATTGACCCTTATACCAATTGGACATTAAAAATGCTTACCTTTATGGAGACATTGAGGAAGAGGTATACATGAGTCTCCTACTAGGTTCTAAAGAAAGGTGTGGAGATAGCAAAGTATGTAGATTGAAGAAGTCCTTGTATGGACTAAATAGTCACTGAGAGCTTGGTTTGAGTGCTTTTATAAGGTGATAAAGCTATGGATGTGTTCGAAGTCAAGTTGATTATACAATGTTTTATAGGCATTCAAGTGATAGTAAAATAGCTATTTTGATAGTATACGTGGGTAATATAGTGTTAACTGGGAATGAATGTGATAAGCTAGAAAAGCTAAAAAAGAAACATGATGAGGAGTTTGAGATTAAAGATCTCGTGGAATCGAAATACTTTCTTAGGATGGAGTTTGCTCGGTCTGGAAAAGGCATTTTTATAAATAAGAAGAAGTATGTTCTTGACTTGCCGAACGAGACAGGTATGCTTGGGTGTAACCTATCGAAAGCCTTATAGAACCTAATGTGAAATTGTAACCTATAGAAGCTAAGAATGCAAAAAATAGGGAATGTTATTAGAAACTTTTTGGGATATTGATTTATCTATCCCGAACATGTCCAGATATATCCTTCTTTGTTAGTATAGTCAGCTCGTTTATGCATGCCCCATGATTGACACACTTTGAAGTCGTCTATAGAATTTTAAGGTGTCTAAAGGGGACACCAAGCAAAAGGCTTCTATTTAAGTCACGAAGACACTTGCAAATTGAAACTTTCACAAACGTGAATTAGGCTGGAAGCATAGTAGACCGAAGATCCACTTCTAGATACTGTTCATTGGTAGGTGGTAACTTGGTTACATGGTATCAGAGCAGCAAGTCAAGAGTCCGAACCCCTGCGCAATTATTACAACCCCATTAAAATTAAGTTGTCCACTCAATGGGCCTTTGTCAAAATCAAAGTCCTAGCCGACAAGTTAAGGGGAGTGTTATAAGGTAAATATGATAGCTTACGTCATATCTAAAAGCTTAAGCTTAAGCTTTTAGTTCAAATGGTTGCGGTGCTAACCTTAACAAAAACAATAATGTTGCCACTTGAGAGGTGGATTTCTTGTTAATAGACTATTATTCACTTAACAATATGATCTTAGAGCATGCTAGTCGGTCCACATTTGAAATGATCTCCTAACCCATACACTTGAAAGCTAAGATCCTTACTCCTGTTAGGGTCATTTTCTATCAAGGAGACCAAACATTATCTAAAAACTTATATTTGAGGGCCTACCATGGGAAGAAGTCTTATAGATAGAGTTTGGGTCCAAGGAGAGGCAAAAGTTGATGGGAGGGCTAGTTGAAGCAACAAAATAGATCTAAGTCAATAGTAATTTCAAATAAACTACACAATTTAGAGCTTCATTGTCTATCAACCTTAAAGAACAGCTTGTTGCTTTCCTTCAATCCAACATAGTGTGTTTGACTGGTCTATCGCTAGCATGACAGACATCTTTCCTAATAATTACACACCAACTCAATATTGATCCTAATGCTAAGCCTATCAAACAAAAAAGACATTTTTACACCTGAACGATAGATAGCTATTGAAATTGAGCTACATAAGTTGCTAAAGGTTAGGTGCATTTGAAGGGAAAGATAGCCAACCCAGCTAACCAATGTTATGCTAGTTAAAAAGTCCAAAAGGAAGTGGTAGATGTGTTTAACTATATTGACATCCATAAAGCCCGCACAAATAATTACTTTCCTCTTCCTAGAATCAATAAATTAGTTAATTCAAGACCCAGTCACATCTCTAAGTTATATGGAAACCTTTACTAGGCTACAACAAAATATAGATGGAGTCAGGCAATGAAGTCCACACCTCTTTCATTACCATTTTTGAAACTTATTGCTATAAGATCATGCCCTTTAAATTTAAAAATGTCAAGAGACTTAATAAAGGATGGCGATTGAAATTCTCAAATCGTAAATTGGACGTCAAATGGAGGTTTACGTGGACGAATTGGTCATGAAGAGTAGAGTGCCTAATGAATACCTTTGTAATCTGTTGGAGATGTTTAATCGCCCCGAGGCATTATAAGAAGAAGCTTAGCCCCTAAAATGTGTATTTGAGGCAGGCTCACCAAATTTCCTTAGATACATGTTAGGTTTCCTTTTAAAGTTTTGATGATAATAAAAGGAATTATTGTTTACAAATGTGGTTTATGAGTATGCAAACCAAATCTAAAGTGTTTAATATTAATCATTGAAAACACTACTATATGTCATGAAGCAATAGCAGCAAACAACATCTCAAATAGAAGCTTAGAGAAATTTAATGTACTAGACTACTTATAACAAACTTCAAAACCTGCAGTTGCAAGAATGAAATTTTAAACCAAATAATCATAGAATATTCCAAATTTAATTAAAATAAAGTTATTTTGATTTAATAAAGGCTTAACTCTAAGGTTGAATATAGTTAGTTAATATATTCAACATCTTCTACTCAATAAGACAATTATATCCATGAAGATTAATTAATTTTATTCAAGTTCAAGTAAGAAATTTTTAAGTCTATCAAAGTAGACTTTACAAATTTAAACTTGGATTAAAACTGAAGTTTTTGGAGCCAAGAGATATTTTTTACATGAAGATTAGAGGATGATTACTAGTCTTAAAATGTGTTTAAAACAGTTCAAAGCCTAGAGAATTTGAGAAACTTCAATTCTAAGACTTGCTCTTAAAATTGTGGGATACTCAAGATATGAAGTTTTATCAGATACAAAGTATATATTATCATGTTTTTTAATCTACTCTTTAAGGAAAATATAAGAAATTACATCAAACAACACGAAGACAAAAGAACTATACCTATTATTATATTTTTAAATTTCAAAAGAAATCTTCAAGATATTCAACACAAGAAGGCACACAATATTAGGAGCATATCTATTTTCAAATGATCAAACTCAAATTTGAACTTATCTTCCTAGCCATTGAAGAGCATCAAATATATACAGACGCAGTTAAAAATTTTCAACAATACAATTACTACAACAATTCATACGAATATCAAGTGCTAAAAAGTAATAAGAAGGCCATTTTTCCTTACACCAACCTGCAATTATTTATTTTTTCTTGTCTATTGACAAGGTAAAATTGTATTGAGTTTCTTATTTATATATTTTTGTAGCGTAAGTTAGTGATTACTAGTAAGCTCTGAGGTTTAGTTTGTAGTTTGTGTTAAGCTAGATAGACTGACTAGGGTAAATTAAGTTGTAGACTAGTTATTCAACAAACTATTTATAATCTTTTCCCGTTAGATATAGTAGAACATACTCATATGGGATATGGGGTTTTGGCTTAGAGTTGGAAGAGTGAATGTAGGCATAAAGCCAAACCACTATACATTGCTCGAGTAATCTCTTCTTTCCCTTTTCTTTTGCATTTTTGCATATATTGTTGTTTTGTGTTAAAGTGATTGCTATATAATTTAAACACTATTCTTATCACTATAACTAAAAGGGGTAGAGATTCAAATACTCAAAAAGTTGTAATTCTATATAGTAACCAACTCAACCCCTCTCTCTCATTTTTAGTTATTGATTTATGACCTAAAATACCTTGTCATCTAACACAAAATCAAAGTCAATCCTAACAACATATGAATTGTTAAGAAATGCAATCCCTTAAATCTGTTAAGGATGTCCAGAGGCTTAGCGAAAATATCATAGCGTTGAATAAGTTTGTACGTATGTAGAAATTCTAACAGGTGTGTTAAGTTCTTTATGGTCTTGAAAGCTGTCTTTACCAAGTTAAAGGCATTAGTGACTCTTCCATCCTCTCTAAACCAGTCTCTTACAAAGATTTGTATTTACATTTAGTGGTCAGCAATTGAGCTCTCTCTTCAAGCTCATTCTGAGCTAAGGGAAGGGACCACTAACTCATATGAATTACGTTAGTCGTATATTCCAAGGACCTAAGATAAAGGTACACCAAAGTTAAGAAATTCACCTTAGTTATGGTAATCTTAGCACAATGAGATCATTTTTCAAAGCTCATCAAGTCGTTATCCAAACCAACCAATCTTTGTGGAACATTATCTATAAACTAAATATAATATTATGGATGATGAAATATGTAATCGATCCATCACGTACAAAGTCTATATAAACCTCAACATGCCACTAAGGCAGAAGCGCAAGCAGACTTCATCATGGTTGGATTCTTTCCATTGGTCAGTTAGATTGAAAACCATTTTAAAAGACCATAAAGTTGAAGTTTTAAAAAATTTATAAAACTAATAAGTTCTATTCAACTTCAGAAGCAACTACTAATATTAGGCAAGTGCACCTACCGAAATAGCATAGAAAATATTATATCGTATTCCGAGGGATCATTGGTATCTACCTTCCTCACTTCTCATTTATTACCTAGCCAAAGATAATTTAGAAAGCCATGATAAAAACAGAAGTTATCTTAAGGTTAATGAAAATTTGCAGATGCTTTCAAGGAAAAATTAAAGATGAGTTTGTAAAAATATAAGATGAAAGCCCAAGGTTTGCTTCACCAACTCCTTATCACGTGATT
This sequence comes from Combretum micranthum, assembly GCA_024138025.1. Classification (NCBI taxonomy): domain Eukaryota; kingdom Viridiplantae; phylum Streptophyta; class Magnoliopsida; order Myrtales; family Combretaceae; genus Combretum; species Combretum micranthum. The sequence continues at coordinate 1,127,803 of JAMXBD010000170.1, read as the reverse complement.
TCTTGACAAACTCAGACAGAGAGTTGTATGCTGGTTTATTTACACTATCGGATTCATTGGGGTAAGCTAAAGCACCTCTCAAGCTCAGTAGCTCCAGGTCTAAACAAAATCACCAGAATCTCTTCATAAGTTATTAGCGTTTAGACATACATAAAGTTTAAAAATCATTTGTTCTTTAAAACCAACCTAATGAATTTCAAAACAAGTGACAAGCAAGTAACAATGATTTATCCAAAAGAATGATTTTTCAATCTATTCAATTAAAATCAAATATGAATCTAAAAGATGCATTACACATTTGGACCCATAAAAATAAGTTCAAGTTACTAATTACAAATACTTAATCAACAATTACTTGAAAGTGCATTTAAAATCACATGAATTTGAGTTCACAAACCCTAAGCTGTAGGAGATTATTTCTCCATGGATGCAAACATCAAGCACGGATTCTAAAGAAATAAAATGGAATTAACGAAGAATATTACAATTGAAGTTCATGATCTTGCAAAAATACAAACAATGGGTAAAAATGATTTTACCCAAAAAACTAGAAATTTCCAAAGTAAGAAGAAATAATTCTTTCATCTTAGAATTCTCTCTCTATACTACATTAGAAAATTTACACTTTGTTACAACGTACAGACCTCATGCCTACGCACCTTTATTTATAGACTCGGGCAAAGAAATCATGAAGATTTTTTTCGCCGACGTGATAAATTCTTTATAACAAAAATCATCCTTTATTTCCATGTGCACATCATAAATGCCAGCTCATAGGGTCAGTTGTTGCATGGTAGGTCAAGCGCTTGAATATCGCATGAAAGTCAAGGCTCGAACTAAGCTATAACATGATGCTACAACGCTCAAGTTTTTATCTATTCTTCAACTGAGGGGTAATTTTAGTATGTCGAGGGCTTAACACATGAGCTCGAGTCAAGTTGTACTTTTTGAGCAAAGGTTTAATCTTCATCTGGCATTCATCATGGGTCAAATCTAAGGCTCGATAGTGTGGTGCGACAGAAACTATTCTTCAAGTCCAGGGCTTGATCGTCTCAAAAAATTCGTCAATAGTCATGTCAAGGGCTCAATTTAGGGCACGACAGACCCAATTTGCCTTATTTTGCCTTGATGTTTAAGCTTCAATAGACACTTTGGTAAGGCTCGATAGAAATTTATCTTTGAGTTTTACTGTTATTTTGCTCCAAATTCGATCCAAAACACTTTAATTCTTTTTCCTTTGATTCTAGGTGCTGAAAAAACAATATTTAAAGATTAAAGCACCAGATTCATAGGAATTTATCCAAGAATGTTCAAATTAAGCCTAAATTCCTATAAAAAGAATAGCGTAAATAGGAGTTATCAGAGACAAACCATAATGGACTCTCCATGTAATAGATCCTCCATCTAAGGGGGAAGTAGAGTGGGATTCATACTAGAAGGACCTTCCAATGCCAAAGTCTATTATGCTCTCAAGTTTGGCTTTGATAGTACTAATAATGAAGCTAGGTATCAAGCTTTAATCACTAGCTTAGGTCAGCTTGAGACATTAGTGCATGCAAAGTGATTGGAGATCTATTTGGATATATGTTGTCTAATAGGTCAATGATCAGTATGAAATGAAAGGGAGATCAACGATCAAATTTTTCAGAATAAGATTAAGAAATTTGACTTTAGAGTTTCCCTCTAAGAGTATCCATGAAATTCAAAGAGCTAAGAATAATGAGGTGAACAATCTTTCCAAATTCAAAGAGCTAAGATCTCCATCAAGTTCCTTAAAAAATTTGATAAACAACACTCGATGTCCTAGAAGTATAATATGCACCTTTTGAACCTTGTTGGATGGACCTTATAGTAGGCTACATTAAGCACAGTATGGTTCTAACAACTCAAACAGAGGTAAGGAGATTAATGTATATTGCTGCCAATTACTACACTTTGATGAATGAAGTCTTATACCTATAGAGTCTTAGCCTTCCCCTCCTTCAATGCCTCCAACCGATGAGGGTCATAGTGTCTTTAAGGATCTACACTCCAAAGTACGCAGCAATCATATCAAATGCTAACCCTCCACAACTAATAGTTGTGCAACTCGACTATTATTCGTATACTATGAAACAAGATGCCATAATAGTTGTATAAAAGTATTCTTAATGCCAAAAGTATGCACTACTTAACCACACACTAGGTAACTCTTTGTATTTCTTAACTAGCCTTTGACCTTTCACTCAATGGGGACTCGATAGACTCAATCCCTTCTCTAAAGCGACTAACCAATGGCAATTTATAATTGTCATTATAAACTAATATATATCAAAAGGACTTGGTCTCAAAAGATAGGTAATCAATATTGGGTGAATTTTTTACATTACTAACTTTTAAAAACTTTTTGGAATTTTGAACACAAACTTTAATAAACTTCTTGATTGCTTAACATGTGATATGGTCGAGATTAATTTCTCAATTATCAATTAGTTCTTTTTAAGATTTTTAGAAGCTTATCATAATTTCTTGAATGTAAATTAGAGTATAAATTGAAGAAAGTTAAATGATGGAAAGAGATGAAAAGTGCTCGTTTATGTACATCGGTTCTACCTTGTGTGGACGTCTACTATATCAACACCACACCAAAGTCTTGGTTGTCTTTACCAAGTTTGTTCCACTAACTCAAAATATAATGGTAGTATAAAGAGTCTTATGCACCACACAACTTTACTAGCCATATTGCCTCTTTAGCTGCTACATATGCTAGCACAACCTTGTGGATAGCCATTATGACTCTCACTCACTTAATATTATTACAAGCACTAATCATTGTTGTTGAACCCAAACCAACCCAATTGGATTGATCCGGTTCAATTGGAATCAGCCTTAGAAACATGTCAATCCATATTAAAGGCTTGTTTTTAGATTGAATCAGCTAGACTCGGTTGACCCAATCGAGTCAAGGGGGTTGAATGCATAAGTCTTGACTGTAATTTTAGTGGTATGGAAGGTAGCAGGGCATTCCATTTGTTTATCTTGGCAAGGGAGCAGCTTGGAATTGAAACTCGATAGCTTGTACTTATCATTTAAAGATCCAAAGCTAAGGCAGGATGCTGCTGATAGTGTTATGGAAAGTAGCAGGGCATTCCATTTGTTTATCTTGGCAAGGGAGCAGCTTAGAATTGAAACTCGATAGCTTGTGCTTATCATTTAAAGATCCAAAGCTAAGGTAGGATGCTGTTGATACTGCCGTGTGAATTAGTCTTGTAGCTACTACTTACGCCATTAGAGCCACCGAGAGTATAGAGCATGTAGTTTGTTGTCAACGAAAATAAGAGTGTGTATGTAAAGAGAGAGAGATCATTGAGGAATTTGGTGCTTATAAGGAAAGAGAAGGTAGCGTTAAGGGAGTTAGGACTTAGGAAGCAAAGCTTAGTTTGTATCAAAAACCAAAACAATATGAGTTAGAACATGGAATATAAAAAACCTAAAGATACGACATATAAGAAAAAAGTATATAAGTTGAGCAGTATGATAATTTTTATGATTAAATATAAATTGTGGAATTTATCAAAGTAATATTGACTAGAGCTACTGCATATTTACTTTCTTCAATATGAATTGATAATTGATGGAATTGATTGTATGATTTACATTAATTTGTCTTTCATAACTAAAATATAACTCATACTTTTTGTTGACTCTAGTAAGACCCCTGGTTGAACCTAACTTAACACTTCGACCTTTAACACCCTAATTTGTCCGGATCAAACCTTTGGTTAAGGTTTGGCAACATTAGTTATTAAGTCGCAAATTAATTAGACAAAAAAAAAATCGCTACTAGGAGTTTTTTAGCGGATAAGATTCATGGATAACTTTGTCATTCCAAGTTTTTCTTGCTATATATTACTACAATTTTAATTCCCTAGTAAGTCCTTAGTGGCATAATAAACCAACTTCAACAATTTTTTTTTTAGATACACATAACTTCTAATTATGTGGTGATAACAACTTGCCACTATTTGTTTTCTTTAGAAAAAGTTAAATAATCTACTGTAAAACATTATTTCACCATATTAACTCCATTGAGACATTTTAAGTATTTAATAATATATATATAATGGTATGCATAGAAAAGAGGATTGCAAGGTTTGGGAATCTGTAGGTTCATTTTATTATTAAAATATTATACTAACACATTTACATCTCTTTTGTTGACATCTAAACATTATAAAGATCATCATAGGCCCTTATTAATGTGTGCTAATTTGTGCTTAATTTGATTGTTTTGAGGACAAATCTCATGAAAATAACATTTAAAATACTTTTAATTTTGGTTTCAAGTTTTGAAAGTGTAAATTATGATTTAAAAAAAAAAGATTTAAATAAGTTTCATGCACTTGAAGGAGAAATAAGCAAGGACAAACATGACGAATTATGTAGTTGTGTCGACCTTGGCACAAATTTTAAAGAGAAAATATTGACACTGGGGTAACATGACTATGTTACAGGTTGTGTCATATCCCAATAATTGAAGATTTACTCATTTTAGGCAAGACACAAGGGGTGATATGACTGTGTCATGCCATGAATGATTTTGAAGATTGTCGACTTTTGACATGAGGAAATTCATACGTCCATATCTTGATCGTGTCTTAATAAAACAAGCATATCTTATCTTGAAAAGTTTGAGTTAAAGAAATATATTTCCAGTTTTGAAGAGAGAGAAAGGTTCATACTTTAAAAAGTGAAAATTACTAGATTTTAAAGATGTGTAACTTTCCTAATCTTTAAGATTGAAATATTCAACTTTCTCAATATGAGAGATTTGACTTTCCTATTTTAAAGATATTTCACTATCTATTTTGAAGAGCTCTATATAAAAGAAATTCGAATTTTCTTAAAAAGGAGACTTGAATAGCAATATAGCATACTTCAATTGTAGACTTTTTGACATAGAAGGAGTGGAAATCAAGTCAAGAACATTTGGTCTTCATTGATCATTGCAAGAAATCTTGTTAAGGGGGGTTTATGTTTAATTTTATGTTTCCTAACATCATTTGTGCTTTGATTGTTATGCTTATTGAAGAGTAACTTGTTTGACCTAGATTTTGATGAATCCTGAGGTTTTTTATGTAATTGGAATTGTTTTGTTTTTAGTGAATCATTAGTTTCTTGAATCCAATGATGCAGTTATGATTGTTTTCCTAAATTATTATTACTAATAAATTAATTTATAATTTCATTTCAAGCTTGTTGATTGAGAAATCATTTATATCAATAGATTTCATAATTAAAGAGAGTTGCATGTAATCTTAGAGATAGGATTGCGTAAATCATCTAGAGTATGGCCAATTCTAATATAGAAATTCAAGAACTTAATGCAATATTGGTGGTTTTAAATAAGAAGAGATTCTAGTTAATCAACCCAAAACTAGAAATTCATATTCTTGAAAAAAAGATTAATTTGCAATAGGAATTTCTATAGTTCAAGATAATTAATAAATTCATTTATTCATGTTCAGGTGATTACATAGTGGTTGGGAAAATGGTAGACCAAGTGCCTATATTTTCAACTTTTGGCAATTTATTGTCTCATATTTAGATTTGGCAAGTTAATACTTATGTTTTCAAAGTATGTGTGATTCAACTTTTCTATAAAATAGTATTTGACAAAAATCTATATTGATGACAAGATAATGGTAGATAAAGTGCATGTACTTTCAATATTTGACAATCTTTAACAATTTAGTATCACATCTGTAGATTTTGAGATTTTTTTTCCAAGTATCTCCCATTATCTTGTTATCAGAAATAAATGTTCGTCAAATATTATTTAACATAGATATTAAACCACACATATTTTAAAAGTACAAGTATTAATTTGGCGAATCGAAAGATGAAACACTAAATTGCAAAAAAATTGAAAGTACAAACACTTGAATTGTCATTATCCCTATAGTGATTTCTAGTAAGGATTCAAAATTTAGGTTTTCCTAGAAATCTTATTATCTCTATCATGATCTTGACATGTGTTTTTAATTAGAATCAGTTATTAGTTAATTGATTTGACTCGAATATTATCAATTTAATAAAAGAACAAGAATAATTACTAGTACTTACTGAGCTTGTGGGAACAATACCTATACTTATTTACTATACTATAGTATCAAATGGAGCACTTATCTTAAGAGATCATAGAATAGGGTTAATAATAGATTTTACAACTTTGGAAACATGATCAACGTAGACTGTTTCATAAAGTGAACCAAGGCAGAGGTAATAGCCGAAATGACCAAGATGAATGTAATGAGTCCTTTTATGTTAAACCGCATTCTTACTAAGTTTGGAGTCCTATGCATCATTATCATAGATAACGAGACACAACTTGATTGCCACATCAGCCTTTGATACACCTGAGAGACACATCCATTATCTAATGGACAAGTTGAAACTATTACCAAAATTATCCTTATTACTGTCTTAAAGGAAAAGGCTAACATAAAAAACCGTAATTGGGTAAAGAAGGCCCCCCAACGTGCAATAGGGAAAATAAACTACCGATCGCACTTCAATACCAACTTGCCTTTAGTCCCAAAGTAGTACATTTAGTTGAGTTACAAATCCCTAACCTCCAAACCCAAGACCTTGATGTCATGACTAATTAGATTTGACTCAAGGTCAATCTAGATATCATTGATAAAGCCCAAAATCTGGCCCAAGCAAGCCCGACAGCCTATCAACTCAAGGTAGTTTGGTATTATGACAAGAAGGTAAGACATAAGCTTTTCCAACTTGATGACCTTGTGCGCAAGAGACTTGAAGCTACAAGATTCTTCGAAGGTCCAAGAAGCTAAATTGGGAAAACCTTGTCTTAAGGAAAGCCAAGGGAATGAAGCATATCCGTTACAAATGTTGGATGGTTAACTTATTTCTAATACATGGAACGCTAATAACTTCATATTTATTTTGAGTGAATTAATTTATTATTATGCCAACTTTGTAACGGAAATTATGTTAGTGACCGGCTTATTTGCTTAATTTATGGTCCTTTGTTTTTATGTTCATTTAGCATGTAACAACGGCCTGAGTCCACATAATGAGATGTGTGTTATTGGAGATGTATGTTGATCATAATGATGGGTATAATTTTCCTATAAAAAAAAAAGGAAACACCAAAACAAATAATAAAACGGTCTTTGCAACCTCCTTATAAGATGGTAACGAAAAAAATAATACACCTAAAACAAAAGATAAATATCTTAAACCATAAAAACTTTTGAATAAAATTACCTCATTAAACCTTATAGTGAGCAGTAACATTAAAATTAAAAGAATTCCACATAATAATGAGAAATAAAAGATAAAATATATAGTAGTTAAGTAAAGATAATTATAACAACAAAATGTATACATATAAAAGCAGGCATCGTAACAATATATATTTATGAATTGTTATAAATATAGGTTGAAAGCTACTATTTAACTATAAATATGGTTATTCATGACATAATATGTCATTTATAAAGAGTTGTGATCTTATAAAAATATAGAATTAGAACTTCATTTTTGTGATACGCTGCCTTATATTCCAAAAAAAGGTTACATTATTTATATAAAAGAACATGTCTTTTGAATGAATACTTTTGAAACTATGTATATGAAGGATTATATAACATTTGAAAGAGTAACCATCTTGTACCAAGAGTTACGATATTTTGCACTAAGTGATATAAAACCCAAAAAAAAAAAAAAAGGTGGCCAAAAACTAGCCTTAACGAAAGGCGATAATGATAAAAACACAAAATTATAAATCTTCAATAGGTAATTATTGAAAAAACATATGAGCTCAGGTTATTTTTACTTTAATACTTAAAGCGACAGTTGAGCTTGAATTTAAGATATTGGAATAATTTATAGAATTAAGGTTATAGCTTTATAATATTTTATTCGAGTAGCATTGAACTTCTTCAAACTCCAATATATCAAGTTCTAGAAAGAATTTGCGTTATCTTAACTAAAGAAAAATCTTTTCTTATAAAATAAAGTGTAAACAAACTTAATTGCTTCAAGATTTTTTAAGTGTTATTACAAATTAAGCTGGAGAAACCCGGTTGCTGTTCGAGTTTTGAGTTTATCGTCGCGTCGTTTCAATAAGTATGCAAAATGGTCTTCTAGGGTTTTAGGGCCTGTGTGCAAACTAGGCTGGTTTAAGCGGGCCATATCTAACTAGGGCTCGCATAAAGCCCAAAAGTCCCCCATACTATCTCTGTTTTGGGCTTGACAGGAAATGAATAAGTTCCTGAATCCGAAAATAGTTCAATCCAAGGCTTCTCTAAAAATTAGTAAGCCAGTAAGCCCAAAAAAAGCTTTAGTATTATTATTATTATTATAGGCCTGGTGATTAGTTTCCTGAAAACACTCATTACTGGGATCATCTATATTTTCAATATATATTTATGACCTGACATATAACATCAGGCTAGAAAGTTTTATAAATATATTATGATTATTGAGAACTTCTTAGACCATGTGTGGTCATATATGCGTCGGATTTAAGTCTAATGAACATCATTTGAAAAGTCAAATGTATGATGGTCAAAATCACTTTTTATGTGACAGTAGGTACCCATGTTTCTCAAATCTCTCGAAACTTATGGCCAAAGGAAAACAGTTGTTGCAAGCATTATTGCAATTGCTTCACATGAAGTTGGAAAAAAAATATATAATTTTCTAGTTACTAAAACATAGTGCGCATATTGAAGAAAATAAACTGGGTTCATGACTTAGCTGCACCCCACAAAAAGGAAAAAGAAATGAAAGTGGAATTTGCGTGGCTCGAGGGATTGCAAAACATGGCCCAAAAACAAAAAAATGAAAAAAGTAGGAAAAATTAGATTTTCTCATCGTGCTAAATCATCACAAGCACATGGCTCTTAGGATGGCCTTTTTTTCAGCTCTTTTTTATTAGAGTTGGTTGGTTTTATCATCTTTCAATAGTTTTGATTTTATTTTTTTATCATTTTTAAGTAGATAATTTATCAAAAAACAAATAACGATGAAAAATAGATATTTTTACTTATAAATCAATCAAACAGAACAGATACTAATATGAAATAAATATGATACAGACATCGATGAAAAACAGACTATCGAAACAGGCCCAATATTTTATCCATTTTCCGTGTCCAAATTAGATATAGACTCTTAAGAATTTTGGTCAGATACTCGCTAAATTCAAACTCCCAAACATTTATGATAATTCTTATTTTCTTATAATTTTGAAAATTTATGCATACATGCCAAAAACTACTATCAAACCTGAAAGTTGATGTTATTTGTTAATCTTTTAACAATAGTTTTGGAAATTTGGAGGCTGTCATTAGTTCGAAACCGACTGTGGGTTTTTGGATGACTAAGCTTGTTTATGGGCTTGTAAAATAAACCTACGATATAAGATACAGTCAAAAATGGATAACCTAAAAATGCATAAGAGGTTATCCGATACAGCTACTCCAATGCTCAAGTCATTGTTCATCCAAGTAGAAAGTGAATGAAAATATAATATACAAGTTACCAATATGGTATTCTTATCTTTACAAGCATATAGAGAGGATATTTATTAAGATGAATTCTTGATAGTTATGAGTGTTGTGAAGAATGTGTAGTAGTAGTAGTAGGGAGTTAAGAGCAATAGTTGAAAACATTGGCGTTAAACCATAAAGACACATTCTAACCTCTTTTCCTCCTAGGAGCTTTATTGAATGCCTAGCTCGTAGGGATCACATATCCCAAAATAAGCCCAAGCTTTAAATGAGTTGAACCGAGCTTAAAAATCAAATATCTCCATCAACAAAACATATATCTAGAAATTGTATGAAAATACAATCATGTTTTAAAAGTTTTGTATAATATAACACCCAATTAACAGTCTAGGAATATATGATCATCTCACCAATTTTTTGGCTATGCCAAAAATATTTTAATGTTGTAACGAAGTAGTTATATACCGACTCTATTTCATTTCAACCAAAGTTTGTTTTTACTAAGGCTCAAGAAATTTTTATTAAAATAATACATATCACGTATGTATAAGAATGTTGAATAATACTAATTATGTTTGAAAACACAATAATAACAATAGCAACGGGTATTTCTTTAAAAGAACTAATATCACATTTTATAATTATTACCATATACTAAAATTTTATTGATATTAAACCATCACATACGGTGTAATACTTGGACGAATCTTTTTTCCTAAGCCACTTAATTAATTCAATCTTTCCATCTAATACTAAGATCCGATCTTTCCTTTCACAAGACAGAATTGGTCACTAGAATATGTACATTAACAAACTATCTTTCATACTATGAACTATCCCTCCCCAAATTTTCCCTCTCTATTTTAACTTTCTCAACTTTACTTTTTACATCGATCCGTTGCATCCAGTCGCTGGACGTTAATCGGGTACCGCTTCCGCATTCTGGTGGTCGGAAAGAACACTAACTGGTCGTCTTCCGCCGCAGTCCAACTGCAAGTGAAATCAATCACATGATCAGCTATATTGTTGGAAAAATATATAGTAATTTGTATATTAAGGGTCTGTTTGAATTGGCTTTTTTCCGGTAGATACAGACACTTTTTCAAACTTTTTACTAACAAATTATTTATCAAGAAATAGATATAAATAAAAAAAAGTTGACAGATCTCATCAAAAGATCAAATAGAACAAAAATAGATAAAATTTAGATGCAAATCGGATATATTTACACATATCATTTTAAAAAAGATACAGATACAGATGAATACAGACAATCCAAACAGACCCTAAGTATAGCAGTGATGTAGTCACGGTTAAGGATGAATCTGAATCGTTAAATAACAGACAAACACAAACGATCTTGTTAATAAAATGATGGAATCATTAAATTTTTAATTAACATAATACCTGAAACGGGTGACTAAATGATGAAGGAAGATAGATATTTCTACTCTAGCCAGCTCATAGCCAGGGCATATCCTCGGACCGCCTCCAAACGGTGTAAAAACGCTTGCACGGCGGTGGGTGGATGTCGTTGAATCGGTCTATAAATTTACAAGCATAAGCAAACTTAATAATTACAGAATTGTTATCAATTTTTATAGATGCAAAGGGAATTATTCATATATATAAGGTTTGCACCTACCTGCCATCGCCATGGATTGAAAGTACGAGCGTCTTTGAAGTATTGCTGATCTAAATGTACAGCTCGAAATGAAGCAAACACCTTCCATCCCTTAGGAATTGTGTATCCTGCGCAAAACCATAATTTAATTGGTTGATGATTTAATATGATAAATTGCGCAGATTTCCCCTGAAAACTATCGAGACTAGAGAAATTCCGCTCTTAGGGTTGTACCTTTCATGTTGATATCAGTCATTGCTCGTCTAAATACTCCACTTATCATGTTTCCTATGCGTAATGTCTCGTGAATGACCTGAAAATAGCAAGCAACAGAGCAAAAATCACAAACTCAAAATTTTCTAAGTTTTTACTTAATTAAGACGATCTTAGCTTTACTTTGGAAATGTTCTGAAGAAAAGCTTACACATTGAGTGAAAGGCATGGACTTGTAATCGTCCCAGTCGAGGCCTTCGGACTCTTTTTTAGCAGCCCTAATCTTGAGATGCTCTTCCTAATAAAATCCCAAGAAAATACTTAGTTTTCACAGAGTATAAATTTAATATAACTTGAAAACCATTCATAAAACTTTCAGGAATGCATATTGTTGAATCCAATATAAATATAAGATGTCCATCTTGACGGTGAATCTACTACTAAATCTAGAAATAGAATTTGTAAAAAATTGATTTTATAGGAGGCTGCAACATGTATAACTAATCCAAACTACAATATAAACCAACCAGATTATTTGCTGACAAAGGAAAAAGACTTATCACCTGTTAATTTCATTGTAATTGCAATTTCATTATAAGTTTATTCTTATGAAAAATTATTATTATGTTTTCATAATGCATCTATGAATTAATTTCAAAATACCCTGATTTAAATAAAAAATTAATAAATAAAATCTTATTATAGTTTTATTCGATTCCTCACTAATAGTAATTCTGCTACAATCTCATCCATTTAGCCAAGTAAACAATTACGGGGAAAAAATTAGATAAATTTGATGTGACTTCTATTTTAGTGAGAATATTAAGCAATGGAACCAATAATTATTTCAAGGAATCATTTGATCACTATTTTTAAAAGATAAAAACTTTGTACAATTTTACAAGAATTTAAGGATGTCGTGTATTTTATCCACCATATTATTTTTTTTTTCGGTGGATAATCCATCTTATTATCACACATCCTTTGGGTCTGTGATGAACAAGAACCCAAATTTATAGCTAATCAGGGCAATCCATCAGTCTTTAAATATGGACAGTAACTGTAACAAAGGGTCCACGGCCAAAAGCTAGGCTGGGGCTAGGCTGCAAGCAAACAAAATAAAAAGGGACAGCCGAGATCAACCGCACAACCTCATTTAATATCCTAGGAATTAAAAGGCCTAAAGCATAAGCATAGGGTGTGCTTCCATCTGTGCATATCCCACCTTAATGCTCCTTGAAATCAACACCACACGTTCCTCGATGACCGACACTAACATCATAATCATATTCATGGATGGTTCAATTCCAACGTTATAATATTATTTTCCTTGCTGTAATGGAAAACCCGCATCATACCATTTTTTATAAGTGGATAAAGAAAGTTCATATAATTAAAGCCAACAAAAAGATAAATTTAGATATATGTTCTATACATTTTCATCCTTATCTAAATAGCAAGTTTGACCTTCACTTTCAAGTGTAACTAAAATATAATGTATTTATGACCAATTTACATAGATACAAGATGATAAATATAAAATGATTTTTCTTGCAGTTGCCCTCGACAATATAATATTTGGTCAAAGAGCAATGGAAATATTGTTCTGACATATGGCATCAGTAAAATATAGGATCAGACTTAGCAGCTGGCAAAAAATTCTTGGTAGACAAATGTCCCTGCTTAACTTTTTTGACTTGATGATACTGTACTTCCTATTTCTTTTTTGACTATCTATCTATATATATATATATATTATACCTTTTTATAAAATCTTAGCACTTAAAAAAAAAATTTCTATCTGACATCAGTTTTCTTTTCTTTTTTTTAAACAGTCTTATCAACTTTTCTGCTCCTGTTACATTGAGGTAAAAAGTTTTTTTCTTTTTTAATACATAGAAACATTTCAGTCCAACTTATGAGTTGTTTGAATCCTCTCAACTTTTAGTTATACATAATTTATTCAATCTATTTATGAATATAAATTTTTTTTTATCGATCTCTATTTATTAATATTATGTTTAAAAACACCTGTAAGACGTCTGGAATTGATGAAACAAAGAGACATAACGTGTAATGCAAAATAGGTTCCGATGGTCTCTTGGTCAGAGCATTAACTGGCTATATTTAATTTACAGTAGAAAATAAATAAGACTTTTTACTGTCAACCATGTGAAGTAACATGCTAATAAGATAATTATTGCAATTTTTTTTTACTGTATTATATTACCTTTATCTTTCAGTGTTCTCTTTTTCTCTATGTAAAAGGAGAAAAAGAAATAGATTAAATAATCAAATAAGCTCACGTGATTATATGTCTTAATCACACTTTTTTTTAATTAATTGTGGAAACACAAGTCTAGAATAAATAAATAAATAAAACATACCTTGAGCTGAGCCAAAGCTACGGGAGTTTCGCTTAATAGTTTAGCCGCTAGAGTCATAATAGTCGACGTAGTATCATAACCGGCGACAAGAAGCGCCACCAGAAACTCCGCTATGTGGTGGTCGGAGAAGCCGCCTTCTCCGGCCAAAAGTGCCCCCAACATGTCATTCTTTCTTATGCCCTTTTCACTCTCTCTCCTCCTTTCACTCACTATCAAACTCAATGCTTCTGCCACCTTTGTCCTAGCCTTCAAATTAAATATATATAGTTAATTCCACAATAATTATAAAAAAAATTCATGATTTTTAATGGAAATATACTGTAAAGATAATGATTAAAAATATTCCACAAAAAATATTATTTATTCTACAAAAATGGCAAAAATTATAAATTATATATTTTAGAGAAATTTTATGATTAAATAAAATGATGGGAAATTAATACTATGGGTGATAAGGTTGGTTAGTGATTGATGTAGGTATCCGATTTATTATAATTAAATTATTGTACAACTAAACGACAGGGATGATCACACTTTAGAAAACTCTAATTCTATTTCCAGACAAGGTGTCGAATCATTGCAGAAAAGGTCACTATCACACGTGCAGTTGGTCATTAAAGATGCCTGCCCTTTTGTTTCTACATTCAATTTTGTCGTTTGTCCTAGTTTGGATGTAGACCTAAATCACCTCATTTTTACCTTTAATTTTTTTATAATTATTTTTTAATTTTAATATTCTTACTATTGACAAACAAAAGTAACATAACATCATCATCCTATGTTGGAACACCATAATCATCTATAAGCTCTTCCTAAACCCTACAGTTGTAACTCACTTAAATGATATGAGCTTTATATTTATAAAAAATGGATTAAAAAAATCTTTACTTTCAAGTGGCGTCTTGGATTTTTCCTCTCTTCTTTTTTTTTTTTTTTTGTATAACTTGTTTTAAAACCAATTGATAGAAAAAAAAAAAAACACCTTTCATTGTTTCGAAGGAATGATTTTTGTTTAATTATACTCTCTGCATAAAAACACACTTCCTACACATATATACATATATATGTATATAAAGAACAAATTAGAAGGAAAAACAACAATTAATATTTACGTAATGTAATTAAGGAAAAATAATTACTTTGATAGCTCTGCGATAAGTGGGTGAGAAGAGAGGCAAAGGGATGGAAAAAAAGCCCTCAATGACTAGGACATACTCCTTTCTTAGGCTCTCTGTCCATTCCCCTGGATCGAAACTCATCAATTGTTTCATTGCTAACTCAAATGTTATCTGCCCAAAATTAAAAAAAAAAAAAAAAAAAGTCAGTACAATTTATAACCCAAAACAGTAAAAATTAAAAAAGAAGAATATTCGTTACTTCTATTCATTAAAAAAAAATATTTTTTGCTAAGATTGAAAAGATAGTAACAAGTGATGATTCCTTAACGGATACTGCAAAATCAACTAACAAGTTGGGAAAATATGCTTTTCCTTTTTGAATAAAACAAAAGTGTGTATAAAGGTGCAAAAACAAAATTCCAAATGTAATTTAATATTGTCAATTTTTTTTTATAATATCAATCACCCAACAATAGGGACTGTTAGTTGAGAAAAAGAAGATAAAATCAGTTTGATTTATATATATCGAAAAATTATAAATGGGTTGGGGTTTAAATTAAGAAAATAATTATGGTTCAATAGCACATGCAATTAAAAAGTGTCTTGAATATATGTTATATGTATATATAAGTTGATGAGATAAAAGAAGAATATATAGTAATATCTATATCACCTTCTTGGCTTCTTCCATCAAGAGGACACGACCGGTCCAAGAATCCATATTGAGCCGGATCAACCGGTCCACATCACCCAACAAGTGATCCCTCAAAATCGAAGAATTTGAAAAACTCATAGTCAAAGAATGCATTCGCTTATGTAGGCTTCCTTTCATTAGCACCAAAGAGTGTTTTCCCAATAGATTAGATAATGAGCTCGGGTAGCTAGACTCAAATAACTTCCCTTCATTCTGCAATATGAACCGGTTCGTCTCGGGGTCGGCCGAGAACACGGTCGGTTCGCCAAACAAGTGGGTTGTGAAAACCGGACCGAACCGGCTCACACGGTCATCAATGAATGGTTCAGGGTTTTCTGTCTTGTAGGCTGAGATGAGCTGGAGGGTCTCTCCCACCACTGGCAGGCCGAAGGTCCCCGGCGGAAGATTGTGGCCCCGGCGTCGGCGTGACCGGAGGAAGAGGAGGAGGAAAAGGGCGGTGGATGTGGCTATGGATAGTGAGAGTAGGAGAAACATGCTTGGATATGTATGTTGCTTCTCTGTTAACTATGCTATAGAACACTTGTAAGAATTAAAATTATATCATAATAATTATGCTATTATACAAGGAGGACATATATATAGATATATAGATATACGTGTATGTGTATGTGTGTGAGAGAGAGAAAGAGAGAGGGTGTGTTCAAGTTTCAAGTAGGAAGAGATATATGGGTGTGAAGAGTGTCGTCTTTGTGTCCCCAAAAGGGTTATAATTTATAAAATATAGAAGGGTGGGGGATTTTTTCTAGTCTGACAAAACTTTCTCAAAACACACCCCAAAATCTACATTGTCTAAGTTTTGAAATTTGGATATTTACTTAAATGTTAAATATTGTAGTGTAATGGCTAGGATTTTCTTTGTTACACAGAATTTATGGCATAAAAATCGTGCATAATATCTTTGACATGGTAAGAAACCTTGTGGTATAATATATTTTTTTTCAACTAATTTGCGCATTCATTGTCTCTTTAGTTCAATTGTATTTTATCAACTACAACTTGTCCTTATCCCACTCCTATGTGGATGGTGTGGATGGTGTATCATACCACCAATACAAACAATGTTTAGCCATAGAGTAAATTTGTTTTGAACACATTTTTCTATTATTGTCCAATATGTATTTTCTCAAGATTATTTTTTAGTTCAATCATATTATTTGCTTATCAATATTACAAAAATGCTTATACTTTTGTTTTTTTTTTAGAGATTGACTATTTTTTATATTTCAATAACTCACCTCCAATAAGAGTCCTGTCAATAAAATCATCCTATAAATCATTTGACATTAAAACAAATATAATAATTGAAATATTAATTATTTTAATGGTATGGATATGAATCTAAATCATTAAATACAAATGTTTAGACCTTTTTTTGTTGATATTTTTCAATAGCCTTTTGCATTTAACTTATTTTTACATATTTTTATTCATTGCTTTTATATGTAATTAACAAAATTGCTCTTTCATATATAATATATATATTTATTTATTTTATTCCTATGATAATGCGTGAAATTTGGACCTTTTGTTTTTTTTGATTTTTTTGCCATGTTTTATGATTTAATTTGGGTAAAATGTTATTGTCTCTAATGTAAACATATCAATGTCTTTTCTTTTTCTGTTTTCTTTTTTTTTTTTTTTGCATACACATCGCGGTGCGTTGTCTATTAGTATACATTATACATGTATATATATACGTATATAAGTTACAATAATGCCATCGTTGTATAAATTGCAATAATATTTATACATCACTATATGTAAAGTATTATATATACGTATATATACATAACATACATGATTCTATGCTGTAAATAATAACTATTTCAAAGCTATATTTATTTTGAATTAATTTAAAGTAAACATGGTCTTATCTTAGTTGCTGTTTATTTTTCCTATAGTAAACAAAACTTTAAATAATAATTTTTTTTTTAATTTTAAGTAAGTCAAAACCATATTTAATTTCCATAACATCTCATTACTATATACAAAAGTCACTTAATGTATTAAATAAGGATTTAAAATCATTTTTTAGGTTAGTTTTTACTATTATCAATGCATTAAATATAAATTGAATTTTTACGCTTAGGTGTATATATATGTTTTGATAATTATGGTTTGGTAACTATTGTCACGCCCCAAGGGTACCCTAATAGTAGTATACATGCTTTTCATATATACTGATTAGTTTACCACCAGAGAATGACATATTTTCAAACAAACAGGATCTTTTAGTTGCATTGATAAGAAATGACAAATACGCATAAGCCATAAATTAGTAAAATAACTATCATCACAAGTCTAGAGTAATATAATATATTACAGACCAAATTCCTATTCTATAACTCTCCAAAGTACGTAAGCTGATATTTCAATTACTAACTAAATAACAACTAGGAACTAAAAGTAAAATAACTTATTCCGAATATCCCATAATCTCACAGCTTTTAATTCTTATCGGAGTTATGCTCTTGGAAGTAATAAGTC
Organism: Combretum micranthum; assembly: GCA_024138025.1. Lineage (NCBI taxonomy): Eukaryota > Viridiplantae > Streptophyta > Magnoliopsida > Myrtales > Combretaceae > Combretum > Combretum micranthum. Next base: position 1,109,732 of record JAMXBD010000170.1, on the reverse strand, counting down.
AGGGTCAGAGCGTCAACCTAAAAGATCTTTGGGAGTGTGAGCGAAATCATGGGCTCAGTAAATAATCATATACATTGTATATCAAACAAGTTTATTAACAAATCATATGTAATGCAATAATCAATCATATGCATAAATACAAGCTTAGATGATCTAGAATCCAAATAGGAAAAAGATTTACGCCCTTTTTTTAGGATTGAAGAACATTTACTTAATGACCCACCTATTCAGGAGCGAATAAGTACACAGGAAAATCAACGATTTATCATTTTAGGATTATTACTTTAATTTGAAGGTATCTTAATTGACCATTTCCTAAATCAATCCTTAGAAACTTCTTAAGTATTAGTAATTTTAGAGCGATATCATGAGTTGTGTCCTTCGTTCCCACTTAGTTCCCATGAAACCAACGGAACAAAGAAAATCTTGGAAGAACTAATATTTTAGAAAAACTAAGTATTATTATAGAACAAAAATAATAATACATAGTAGACTGTTACCTTTTTAGAATATGCAATGATGCAGTTCGTGTAATGCATGAGTGTTTTAATTATAAAGCTAATAATTTTTATTCATGCTTATGGTGATTATACATTACACACACAACATATAACATATTTTTCTCGAATCATTAGACAATATGTATTATCACTTTGATTATCTTGGTTTGTCAATAATGCAACAGCAAAATCTCAATTAAAGTCAGCATTTATTACTGATAGTTTCAACTTTTGGATTTAGAAACCGCCAACATTAATGATAGGCTGCTAACTTTTATTTCTAGCATTAATTATCGGTTTTGACTCTTAAAATTCTATCTTTTAGGTTTCTTTTAGTCATTATTTGCATTTATTATTTTGTTTTTCTAGGATTCTGTCTTTTGGGTTTCCTTTGTAATGCTATAAATAGTTTTTAGGGCTTAGCAATCGTGTGATTAAGTTCACGTTTTGAAATCAATCATTGAATTAGTTTCTGTTATTCAACGCTTCCGTGCTGCATTAGATTGGTATCAGAGCAAGGTGAGTTCCTGCAAGATGTCTTTTGGCAACGACGTTGATGGCGATCGCACTCATGACGATGTTGGTGATGTAGGAGTCCAAGGGGTTGGCCAATCGGTTCTAAGGACAGAGGTGGATGCCATGGATCGAAGGCTAAGACTGGTAGAGCAACTCATCGAAACTTTGGTCGATTGGTTTGACGCCATCGAGGTCGCTAATAATAGGGGTATGATTGATGGTGGTAAAAGACCTAGGGCGAGAGACGATTATGAGAACCCAATCGATCAACCCATCCGTGCAGATTGAAGGGCACAACTTTCTGATGATGATTCAGAGGAAGAAGATTTGATGTATGAGAGGAGGCAACCACCTGTGAGGGGTGGCCGCGGTGGAGAAAGGAACAGAAGGGGTTACCGGGACTATGATGATGATCAATCCGATGGAGAGGATTTCCACCTAAAAGTAGATTTACCCTATTTCAATGGTACTTTTAATATCGAAGATTTCCTTGATTGGCTAGCGGAGGTGGAGAGATTCTTTGACTATAAGGATGTCCCAGAAGAGCGTAGGGTGAAGACGATGGCATGTAGATTGAAGGGTAGTGCTTCCACCTGGTGGGAGAGAGAACAGAGTAGACGATTGAGAGAAGGAAGACATCATGTACGTTCATGGATTCGCATAAAACAATTAATGAAAGGTGAATTTCTTCGCCCCTGATTATGAACAGGTACTTTTCCAGCAGTATCAAAGGTGTCGGTAAAGGTTGCAATCTATCCATGGATACACTATTGAATTTATGAGATTAGCAGAGCGTAATGATTTGAGGGAGAGTGAAGGGCAACAGGTGGAAAAATATGTTGATGGCCTAAAGTTGCAAATCAGGGACAAAATTGGGATAACGGTGTTGAGGAGTATGAGTGAAGCGAAGAATATGGCATTGAGGGCTGAACTCATGCTAAATGATAAAAACACTAGATTTGATGGTGATGGGTGTAGGTATGGAATGGATAGGGTCGAGCGTAGTGGAACGAGTAAGGTGGTTGAAGATAGAGAGAAGGGTGTTGTAGAGAAGCCAGGTAGTAGTGGTGAGAAAAAGGGTGAAAAGGCTATGGAAAAACGGCATATAGAATCCAGAGAAGGTCAGAAATAATCCAACCCATATGTCAAACCCATCTTGGGCAAATGCTATCACTGTAATCAACCAGGGCATAGATCTAATGAATGCCCAAATAGAAGAACTGTGAACATCGTAGAACGTGAAGGAGATGATGAAATATGTTGTGATCCTGATGGGGAAGAAGAGTACTATGACGAGGAGGATGAAGGGCATGAGCACTCATATGTTATTAGGAGGCTCATGTTAACAGCTAAGCAGAAGGGTAATACTCAACGCCATAAGCTGTTTCGTACTAGGTGCACGATTGGTGGGAGAGTATTTGACCTAATTATGGATAGTGGGAGCAGTGAGAACATTATTAGCAGACAGGTGGTTCAGGATTTGCAGTTGTCAGTTGTCAGTTGAGAAGCATCCTAGTCCATATACCATTCGATGGATTAAGGAGGCGAAGCGGATTGATGTAGTGGAGAGATGTAGAATCCCCTTTTCCATTGGAAAGTATAGGGACGAGGTCTACTGTGACATAGTAGACATGGATGCTTGTCATCTCCTCTTTGGGCGACCATGGCAGTTTGATGTGGATGCCCAACACTCGGGAAAAGAGAATCTTTATTGGTTAGAAAAGGATGGCAAAGGTATACTTTGCTACCTCTTAAGGTAATGCCACGCCTTAAAGGCTCTAAGCCAGAGGAGCCATCTTTCCTAACCCTTGTGAACTTAGAGAGAGAGATGGAGGAGGTTATGAAGGAGACCAAGGTGGTACATGCCTTGGTAGTGAAAAGTGTGCTGAGAGTACAAGAGAAGAGTGTTAGCAATATTCCTGAAGCAGTGAAGGAGGTCTTGGAGGATTTCAGAGAGGTGGTTCCAGATGACTTACCGAGGGGCTTCTACCCTTAAGGGATATCTAGCGCCAGATTCTCTTAGTACCTCGGGCTAGTCTTCCTAACTTGCCTCATTATAGGATGAATCCCAGGGAAACAAAAATCCTCCAGGAGAAGGTCCAAGAATTGCTAGAAAAAGGCTTCATTAGATATAGCCTTAGTCCATGTGCTGTACCAGCACTACTCGCTCCTAAAAAGGATGGGATTTGGAAGATATGCATTGATATCCGAGCTATCAACAGGATCACCATTGGTTATAAGTTCCCTATACCCCGCATAGAAGACATGCTAGACCATTTGAGTAAAGCTACTATCTTCTCCAAGATTGACTTGCGAAGCGGTTATCACCAGATTAGGGTAAGGCCAGGGGATGAATGGAAGACTGCCTTCAAGTCAAAGGAGGGATTGTATGAGTGGTTGATGATGCTATTCGGCCTCAGCAATGCCCCTGACACTTTTATGCGAGTCATGAATCAGGTACTCAAACCTTTCATTGGCAAGTTTGTAATAGTGCACTTTGATGACATCTTAATTTATAGCAAGTCTGAAAAGGAGCATATAGAACATTTGAGGATTGTATTGAAGGTGTTGAAGGAGAATAAACTATATGCTAATCTGAAAAAGTGCATTTTTATGTCAAAAAAGTTGCTATTTTTAGGATTTGTGGTTAGTGGTGAGAGGATCACACTAGATGATGGGAAAGTAAAAGCCATTAGAGAGTAGCCTATTCCTAAGACTGTGACAGAGTTGAGGAGTTTCTTGGAGCTTGCCAGTTTTTATAGACGCTTCATCAGGCACTTTAGTACCATTGCTGCTTTATTGACTGAGTGCCTGAAGAAGGTGAAATTTAGTTGGAGTGAGGAGGCTGAGGTTGGGTTTGCCTTATTGAAAGAAAAATTATGTAGTGCTCCAGTATTAGCATTACCTGATTTTGACAAATTATTTGAGGTAGATTGTGATGCTAGTGGAGTAGGCATTGGGGCAGTACTTTCACAAGAGAAGAGACCAATAGCTTTCTTCAGTGAGAAAGAGTTTTACTCGATGGTGAGAGCTTTAAGGGTGTGGGAACATTACCTTATAGGGAAAGAGTTTGTGTTGTATTCAGATTGTGGAGCGCTAAAACACTTGAGTGGTCAAACCAGGATCAGCAAAGACATGCATGCTAGATGGATCCAGTTTTTGCAGAGATTTCCTTTCAAACTCATGCATAAATCTGGAGTCCAAAACAAAGTGGCAGATGCCTTGAGCAGGAGAGCTGAAATCTTAGCTGTGATTAGTGCTGAAGTTGTGGGTTTTGAACAGGTGAAAGGACTTTATGCTGATGATAAGGATTTCAGTAAGGTATGGGGCATGTGTAATAGTCAGGAACCCTGTGATGATTATCATGTGCATGATGGGTATCTCATGAAGGGTAATCAACTATGTATCTCACGATCCTCTTTGCGGGAAAAGTTGATTAGGGATCTTCATGGAGGGGGTCTAGCAGGACACTTGGGGAGAGATAAGACCATGACTGCTATCGCCGAGCGATATTTTTGGCCCCAACTCAAAAAGGATGTAGGGAAAATTGTTGAAAGATGCTACACGTGCCAGACATCTAAGGGTCAATCTTCGAGTACTAGGTTATATACACCCCTACTAGTACCTGAGAATATCTGGAAAGATCTCTCAATGGATTTTGTTTTTGGTTTGCCTTGTACCCAATGAGGTACTGACTCAGTTTTTGTAGTTATGGACAGGTTCTCCAACATGGCACATTTCATCCCTTGTAAGAAGACCTCAGATGCCTATGCCATTGCCAAGCTGTTTTTTAGGGAGGTAGTAAGACTACATGGAGTGCCCAAATCCATAACATCTGACAAGGACTGCAAATTTCTCAGTTACTTCTGGAAGACTTTGTGGTACATGTTTGACTCCACTCTGAACTATAGCATTACTGCCCATCCACAGACAGATGGCCAAACAAAAGTTACCAACCGGACTCTAGGGAATCTCATCAGGAGTATTTGTGGAGAGACGCCCCGCCAGTGGGATGTGTGTTTGGCTCAGGTGGAGTTTGCCTATAACAACTCCATCCATCGAACCACTGGGAGAACTCCATTTTCTATTGTATATACCAAATTTCCCCAACATGCTTTGGATCTTGTGAAGCTTCCAAAGATGGCTGAGTATAGCATTCCGGCGAGGCACATGGCGGAGCACTGGTAGAATACCGCAGAGGTCAAAGCAAAGATTGAGAAGGCTAACGCCAAGTATAAAGAGACCGTGGATAGGCAACGGAAGCAACAACTCTTTGAGGTCGAAAATCAGGTGATGATTTTTCTCAAGAAGGAGAGAATTCCTATGGGTTCTTATAACAAGTTGTAGCCAAGAAAATATGGACCTTACAAGATTCTATAAAAGATCAATGACAACGCTTATGTTGTTGAGTTCCTAGTAACTATGGCTATTTCAAAGACTTTTAATGTGGCCGACTTATATCCTTTCCATCCAGATGATGCACCACTATATCTAGAAGAGAACTTGAGGTCGAGTTCTTTGCAAGTGGGAGAGAATAATGTAGCAGCAGAATCTCAATTAAAGTCAGCATTTATTACTGACAATTTCAACTTTTGGGTCTAGAAACCGTCAACATTCATAATAGGCTGCTAACTTTTATTTCATGCATTAATTATCGGTTTTGACTCTTAGGATTCTATCTTTTAGGTTTCCTTTAGTCATTATTTGCATTTATTTTTTTTTTAGGATTCTGTCTTTTGGATATCCTTTGTAATGCTATAAATAGTCTTTAGGGCTTTTGTAAAAAGATAAGACTTTTGATATATGATATGACTTTTAAAATTCTATTTTGAGAGAGTTTTCTCCAAATTTGCAATTGCTTAGCAATTGTGTGATTAAGTTCATGTTTTTAAATCAATCATTGAATTGGTTTCTGTTATTCAATGCTTTCGTGCTGCATCAGTCAACCAAACAAACAGCTTACAACACAGACTCAATAGATTTCCACAACATCTATATTATTATCTTTGCATTATATATGTCACTAGTTATAAACATAAACAATGTAATAGATTAGATTTACTCACCTGCTCATTTTGTCTAATCATAATAATCAACTGGAAAGTCCTCAATAGTATCAAGTCCACCTATTGAGATATATAAAGATATTTATCAATAAAACATATATTATATAATTAAACTTCTATGAGTGCTTAAGTATCTCAAAGTACACAGTGTCTAGTATCTCAAAATACAACTATGGGCTAATAGATATGCCCTCATCAATTTATAAGTTTGAAAAGATGATCATTAACTTTTGCTATAAACAGTTCAATGTTCCTAGGCACTTAACTCGTTAACAAGCTCCTTTAGAGTCGTCCTATACCCGATAATCACAAGCATCCGGATCATCACCTGAAAAAGAAGGAATGAGCCGAAGCCCAGTATGACAGCAATACAAGCATACACGAGATGGGCACACACGCCTATTCTATATGCAATGCAACAACCAATAGTTTATATATTTAAATTAAAGTGCAACAAGCAATAGTAGAGCACTCACACTCCAATAACACGCTGGGAACCTAGGGCTCCTGAGTAGCAGCAACTGCTCAGGGGGTTGATATAGGCAGCGCGAACACCTATATCTCCTACCTCTACAAGTAATAGCCTCGTCTGGGGTTCACAGCCATTACGCATCTGTACCCATCACAGTCCATAATATAGTATAGCTCAACCGGTCCTATAAACGTGAACCACACTACATTACTTCTCTCCGATCCAAGTAGACGTTATCCCGCTACCGTTCCCCCCATCAGCTGCCCACCGTACCACCATGTCCATAGTGGCTTAAGCGCCTAACTACCGTGCTGGCACCGCCTAGCAAGGTTGCCGCTTCTCGGGCCAGGTTTAAAAAACGGCCACGCACAATCAACAAACAATTATTAAAGTCATCTTTAAGTATTAGTTCATTTAGCATGACTACCCTAGCACGTAGCACACAAGTCACTACGTACCTGGTATAAAATCTGTGCTTTGAACAATCAGAAGATAGACTAGAAGATAAAGTAGAATGTAAACTGTTAACAAATATCTACTTCAAAGATTAATTCATATAAGCATTTAAATCAGTTATCAACTTATATCAAACTCGTATTAACTACTTAGTTTTCTAGCAAATATACATTTGAAACAATATACTCCTCTTATTATTCATGACCTATCATATTTTATAAATTACGTACTCCTTATCATTTAAGGTTTAACCTAACATATTAATCAAAGCTAATTTCAAGTTAATATGATCATATATGTATTCATCAATTAATAGCTAAGTATAAATTGTTGGTTTCTAAAGAATTTACTAAGCTAATATTAGTTAATAAATCTATATGCCTTGTAACATTTTTGTCCCATGACATATCATTCTTTATAATCTATTATATCGTGTGATATATTTTATCAAGTGGAATGCATTTTTCCTTTTATTGTATTTTGTCTTTTTTTTTTTTTTATCTAATTTGAGCCGTGAGTGTTATATCTTATTGTTTATTTGATAATGGACATCAGTTGCATATAAGCAGATATGATAGAATGGCGAATCTATAACCTTCGTTTGTCAAGTCATTGTGTCTTAACAGTCGAATGGCTTGTTGCAATGTATCATCTAAATGTTGGGTCATGTCGAGTCGTTGGTCATCAATGTCAAGTTTGAGCCGTGTTAAGTTCAAGTCATGTTAAGTTTGAGTCAAGTCAAGTTGAGTTTGTCAAGTCAAGTGAGTTGAAGGTTCAGAATCGCCACTCTAGTTCCTACTGTTTTATATGCATAAGACTATATGAAATATTAACATTGCTAAGTTGTAAAAATATTAGACTTATAAAACAAGTAATAAAGAAGTGAAGGATAAGTAAATAATGTAAAGTTTTATCATTAGGAAATATAGTCATAGGTTGAACAAGTTTGATATAGACTAGCGCAGCAGAAGCGCAGTGGTATCGATTAATAGATTACATAAGTAGCAATACTTGAAACTCATTTAGTAGTGATGTGAGTTTCGAGGACGAAACTCGTATTAAAGGGGGGAGAATAAAATACCCGATTTTTACCAACCTAAATTAGAAATGTGATAATTAAATACTATGAAAATGCAAGTAATTTTGAATCTTATTTTAAATTTAACCTAATAATTGAATTTAGATAGTTTAGTTAAAATTGAATTTCATAAATGATAGAATATAATTAGAAAATTTAATATAATTGGATTAGTAAATAGATTTAATTGAAATTAGAAACTCCAATACCATAAATACCCACTTCAACTTATCAAATTACTTCAATTTCCTTTCTTCAACATACCAAGCTATTCGATTCCTTTCAATTACCAACTTGAAACTAATTTCTCAAGTTGAATTACCAAAATTCCTAATTCAATAAAATTAAACCTTAATCTAAATTTAGATTAGACTCGAGTCAATAACTCACTAACTATATACCTAAGGTTATAAAAATCAAGTGTAGTATGACCCAAATAAATTTTAGAGTCTATTAGATAGTAAACGATAGTTTAAAGATGAATCGCTAGGATTGAAATATACGCAATAAAAATAGAAACTGATTAATATCTACTAAACTAGAGCTCAAATAAAAAATTTCTGAATACGAAATCATGAAATTTAGAATTTTCTAAGTCTTTTGAGCATAATACCCTAATTTGACCTATCGAGACTAGAAACCTTAATTGTGTAAGTGTGAAATTTGATAATTTAACATAATTAGAAATTATAAGGGAATTTAATTGAAAATAGATATTCTAATGTCATAAATGCCCAATTCAACCTATTAAGCAACATCAATTGGCTATTTCAACAAATTCAAATTAATAAAAAATTTTCAATTATCAAATGAACTTTATTAATCAAGTTTAGGCATCTAAAATTCTAAATATCCAATTTGGACATTTTAGCCCAAATTCCAACTCATTAAATTGTAGAAATTTAAAACTAAATATTTTCATTCAAATCCCAATTCTTAAGTTCTTGAAATACTAAATTCAAGTAAGCTATTAATTTTCCTTTAATTAGTTTTCCTAAAATTAATTTCTAATGCCAATTAGTTAATTCTCTTTCTTATTTCTCAATTTCTAATTTTAAATGCCTCAAAACCCATAACCTAGGACCCAATTCATTATCTAAAAATCCAAGTCCATTAACCAAGCCCAAATTTAGAAAAGCCCATTAGCGTAAATCAAGCCCATTAGACCATACTCTTACCATGCGCACCCACACATTTAATAAAAACCCTAGAGCCTAGAAAAATCTAACAAGCGACTAAATTGACCTTAGCCAATTCTTGAAGTTTCTTCACTTAGGAAAAGACTAAAATACCCCTTAAATATCTCCTAACTTTAGAGAATTCTAATGCATATAAAAAGACCAAAATGCCCTCACCTAATCAAGCCAAAGTGCCAAAATATCCTTGACCTTAGAGATAATTACAAGCCATTAAACAATATAAATATACCTATTAGAAAACCCTAATTTCTTCTTCCATCTATGGCAACCCACACCTCTCGAAAAATCCTCTCAAAACATCTCCCAAAATCCACAAAAATCCCACTACAACTCTTCTTCAAGACAAGTCTTCAATTGGTGGAATTTGAAGATAAAGATCAAGAATCTAATTGAGGGTTAGCATTAGAAGCATCAGCAATCTCTTGGAGTAGTAGTAATAAAGATTTATAAGGATTATTTCCTAATTCAAGTAAGCAATATTAGTTTAATAAGTGAATTTGTATAATTATTGTATTTTTGTTGTTGAAATTATTGTTGGGTGGTGATATCAACATAGATTTAATAATAATAAGGTTTTGGTAAATATAGATATATGTTTTCTTACAAACCAAATACTATAAATATATGTATAAATGTTGTTTTGATAAAATTATCATATATATAAATATATAAGTATGAGTGTCTAATGTATGGTATATAATCGATCTAATATGTTGATTATATGTGTGTATTTGGTTTAGTTTTTAATAAGTTATAATGTTGGAAAATGATCAAATGGACATATAAGCTTAATATTATATATAAAAGGTAGGCATGTAGTTAAATTGCTGAAATTATGATCAATATATGCATATAAGCATGTGAAAATGATATATCATCTTATGGAATGTGAGTTTGATAAGTTAAACATGTTGATGAATTAATTTATGATAATATAAGTTGCTAGAATTAATTATTGTATATACTTTTGTGAAATTTAATTAAAATATCAAATGAAATTATTTTTGAATAAAATTTATAAAAACGACCTCTTAACATGTCTATATACAAAATGAAAATTTTTGTTATTTTTGAAATACATTTACTATTTTTAAAAATTAAATTACAAAATAGCAAAATATGACAAAACAGTGTTTCGGCCAGCAGTGGTGGCGTGAATTCATATGGCCGAACCGGTGACTTTTTATCCTTGTTTTTTGGTGAAACTACAACGGTTTGAAAGCTCAAGAAAACTACTTTAACATGGTGCAAAGAACGAGACAAGAGCCGGTCGGGTTGATGGTCAAATTCAATCAAACCAATCGGTCGTCGTTGCCTATGCCCTACTCTAGACAGTTTTGAATCAATTAAAATTAAAACCATAATTAACTAATTAATTTAGGCCAAATGACCTCATAAACATATAAATATGTGTTATGAATTTTGCAAAAAAATTTAGCTTAAGAACCGTGTTTAATATAATAAACCAATTTATTAATGTTAGGGTGCACACTAGTTTTCTATAGGAAATGAAATGAGGGAATTTAAGATAAATTAATTATAATAAATGAATATGAAATAAATGTAAATAATGTGTTTTCATGTTAAATTATGAATTTTAAGATAAATAATTAATTATTTTTATTTTATGAATTTATTTAATAAAGTAAGTATAAATATAACATCACAAGATAATACAAATATAATAGGAAACTAGTTTATATTCCTTAGTCCATTTAGATGTAAAAATAAATTATAAATAGCATAAATAGAATAATTATATTTTAATAAGTTATTTTACTTAATAAAAGTTTAATAGATTGATTATAGGACATACTATGGAATTTACCATTTTAAATGACCTAATTACCATTTAATAAACTTGACTAGTTAATTATATTCAACTTGATTAGATAAAATTAATATAGATTTATTAACTAATATTAGCTTAGTAAATTCTTCAGAAACCAACAATTTATACTTTGCTATAAATTGATGAATACCTATATGATCATATTAACTTGAAATTAACTTCGATTAATATGTTAGGTTAAACCTTAAATGATAAGGAGTACGTAATTTCTAAAATATGATAGGCCATGAATAATAAGAGGAGTATGTTGTTTCAAATGTATATTTGCTAGAAAACTAAGCAGTTAATACGAGTTTGATATAAGTTGATAATTGATTTAAATACTTATATGAATTAATCTTTGAAGTAGATATTTGTTAAGAGTCTACATTCTACTTTATCTTCTGGTCTATCTTTTGATTATTCAAAGCACAGATTTTATACCAGGTACGCACTGACTTGTGTGCTACGTGCTAGGGTAGGCATGCTAAATGAACTAATACTTAAAGACGACTTTAATAATTGCTTGTTGCTTGTGCGTGGCCATTTTTTAAACCTGGCCCGAGGGGCGGCAACCTTGCTAGGTGGTGTCAGCACAGTAGTTAGGCGCTTAGGCCACCATGAGCATGGTGGTACAGTAGGTAGCTGATAGGAGGAACGGTAGCGGGATAACATCTACCTGGATCGGAGAGAAGTAATGTAGTATGGTTCACGTTTATGGGACCGGTTGAGCTATACTATATTATGGACTATGATGGGTGGAGATGTGTAATGGCTGTGACCCCCAGACGAGGCTATTACTTGTAGAGGTAGGAGATATAGGTATTCGGACTGTCTATATCAACCCCCTGAGCAGTTGCTGCTACTCAGGAGCCCCAGGTTCCCAGCGTGTTACTGGAGTGTGAGTGCTCCACTACTGTTTGTTGCACTTTAATTTAAATATATAAACTATTGGTTGTTGCATTACATATAGAATAGGCGTGTATGCCCATCTCGTGTATGCTTGTGTTGCTGTTGTACTGGGCTTCGACTCATTCCTTCTTTTTTAGGTGATGATCCGGATGCTTGTGATTATCGAATATGAGACGACTCTAAAGGAGCTTGTTAATGAGTTAAGTGCCTAGGAACATTGAACTGTTTATAGCAAAGTTATTGATCATCTTTTCAAACTTATAAATTGATGAAGGCATATCTATTAGCCCATGGTTGTATTTTGAGATACTAGACACTGCGTACTTTGAGATACTTGATGGTAAGATATTTATTTATAAACGTTTGTCCACTCACAAAAACAGCCTATTTGAAAATCGTTTTGAGAAATTTACTTTATTATATGTAATGGTCTACTCAAGAAAGTAGCATATTTAGAAATCGTTTTAAAGAAATGTATTTCTTTTCCGCTGTAACTCTAGTTGTTTTCAAAATCTAATTCAACGATTTCAGAATCTAAAATTTGTATAGCAATGATCACAATAAATTGTAGATTAGGTCAGCCTTAACGTATAATGCGTAAGTGTTATACGTGGCAGCTGGCATGCCTTGAACCAAATTTAAGGCGTGACTCAAGTAAAACAAAACAGGCACAACATCCAAAACGAAAACCCAAGTTTTCCCCCGCACTCAACTCACCAATTCTAATACGCATCCTACCATATTATGTTTTAGCAAACGATCGGGATAAACATTTGCTCTGATACCATTTCATCAATTACTAGAATGGAGTTGTAAGAATCTTTGAAAGACTAAAATTATTTTTAGAAATTTTAAAGTATTCTCAAAGTTAAGAAATAGAGTTAAAAGAAGGAAATACTCATTTACAATAATTCAAGAAATTTTTCCAACAAACCAAGGTGAATTTTCCAAAGACTTAGCTTTTTCCAACCTTTAAGACACATTGTTTTAGAAAAATTATTGTTGAGACAAAACCACTAAATTCATGCATACAATATGAGTTTACATATATATATTTAAAGGATTTTTCAACTATACAAATAACTATATTTTTGTACAAGAATTCTTGAATGGAGAAAAGTTTGAAAACTTGAGTTTTGAAATCTGGAATTTTCATGATGAATCTGTACGTCACTATTAAATGATCCAAATGACTTCTTTTGATAAAAATAACCTTAGAAATGGATAGATCTTTTCGAGTAGATAGAAAACGGTATATAATATGCGAAATTTCGAGTTAAAATGAGCAAGTTATGGCTATTTTAAGTTGGAATTTCTATTCATGCGAATTTTGACGAATTCAATAAGATAGAGTTAGGAAATTTAGATCTTGGATGAAATACTCATTTCGGTATTTCTTTTGTTTAGATGTCGAGGACCAAGATCTTTTCTTCCTCGAAGATTACTTCGACCGATAGAAAGATCGCTATGGATGAGTGAGTTTCCTTTACGTTTATGTATTCACACATGTGCTTGTAGAATAAAGCACTAGATGTTAGGAAAAGATAAAATTGATATGCATGCGAGTTATCATTGGAATTATGCGTGTGAATTGCTATGTGTAATCAATGAACAATAAATATATCAGAGCTCGATTTGTATTATTGTAATTGCTTTCTATGTATATACTGCTATGTGTGCAATTATTGATTGGTCACTTTAAATAAATAAATTAATGTGGGATTGGAAATTTCCTTAAACTAAATTGCTCATGCATATCACTTAGAATATCATTTCGCATTTTTTTGCTACTACTCCTCAACATGGGACCGAAAAGGTAAGCTTCCTAACTACATCTTAAGGATTTAGGACGTTCGAAGAATACGACCTTAAGTTGTAGTCGAGTTGGATCGATCGCTTTGGGTATGGAAAGCCCGGGGACTAGTAGTGCGGTTCATTGGAATCCTAAGACGCGCGCAAAATTTCAAGGAGGTCATTTGGGACCCAGTTCAAATCAATCCCTAACCACCGATGGAGGGGTAAATCCATCATACATACGAAACCGGATAGTTGAATGTATTATTTGATCATATGGTTGTTGCATTTCATATGCTTGTTTAGTGAAATTTGTTGAATGCTTGTTATGAGTACTTTTACATAAGGAATATCTCACTAAATGCTTATTCCCCAGTAGACTTTTGATATTGCAGGATCGTTATTTTGCACCCGAGACCACCCTATCATCCAGGTAGAACTTATGCTTTTGGGAAGCTTTTGGAGGAAATCTTTTTTGAAGAATTAGAGTAGATTTCTTCTAAAATCTTCTAGCTTTAGTTATTTGTCTTATTAAGACTATTTTATTATAGAGTCTTATTGAGGGAATGCCTCGTAGAAGTTGTAGAGCCTTATATTCTGATGAAATATATTAAGTATTATTTTGCATGTTCCGCTGCTAATATCTTAAAATACATTATTGCATCGGTCTCCCTTTGATGTGAATGTACGCCTTGTAACGATATGGAAGCTTTCAAGTGACTAAGGAAGTCATTCATAAGTTTAATATTGTGTACGGTGGACTATCACGTTTAGGGTATCTGTTGGGACGTGACAACCATACTCGAACTTGTTGGGTGTACCCTTTCAAAGAAAAATTTGAGGTTAGACTTGTAATTTAGTAATTTCACAAAATGGTAGAGAATGTGTTTCAATCAAACATCATGTGCCTATGCCCCTCAATAAAATGACGTTGCAGAACGAAAAAATCGTCACTTATTGGATGTAGCAAGATCCATCATGTTTGAAAACTTTGTACCTCACCGATTCTGGGGAGAAGCTGTATTAATCGTAACCTACCTCATAATAGATTTCCCTGGAAGCTCCTTTCATTTCATACACCCATAGATTGTCTAAAAAAATTCTTTCCCCATGTTAGGTTGTTTCGTGCTCTTGCCCTCAAAACCTTTGGATGTTCTCCATTTGTCCATAATACAAATCCCACAAAAGGAAAACTTGATTCTAAAGCCATCAAGTGTATTTTTCTTGAGTACTCTTCTACTCAAAAGGTTATAAATGCTACAGTGTGCACCTAAAAAAATTCTTTGTGTCTTATCTTGTAACCTTCTTGGAAAACTAGTCCTTTTACCCACATTCTTCTCTTCAGGGGGAGAATTTAAGTGAAGAGAATAATCTGCATCCATCTATGTTTGTTTCTCGTCTCATCTCTCTTCCCATGCCTCTAATGACCCCATCTGAAAGACCAGTTAAGTAACATCCACCACCTACACAATCATCACCTTTAGGGGATTTAAGAGAAGGGGGAGAGCCCTTCAACAGCAACCTCAACAAGAAGAGCTCCTAGTGCATTCAAGGAGACCATGAGTTACTCAGCATGACAACCAAACCTAAAAGGGATCCAACACCACAACCTCAAGTATCACCTTGAATTGATGATTTGCGCATTCCTATTGCTATTTGAAAGGGGTAAGATCTTGTACAGAACGTCTTATTTTGAACCATTAATCATATTGCCATTTAACTAACAAATATAGTTTTTTATATCTCAATCGGATGGTGTGAACATTCCTTCTAATATTTATCAGGTGTTGAAGGATGAAAGATGGAGGGCTATAGTTATGGAGGAAATGAAGGCTCTTAAAGATAATGGCACGTGGGATGTTGTGGATATGCCTAAAGGAATGAAACAGGTTTGACGTAAGTGGATTTTCACCATGAAAAGTGGCTCAACTGGTAGTATTGATAGGTATAAAGCTTGACTAGTAGCTCAAGACTACACTCAAACATATGAGCTTGACTACGATGAAATATTTGCACCAGTTGCAAAGTTAAACTCTATCAGAGTTTTGTTATCTTTAGCAGCTAACCTAGATTGGGAACTCCATCAGATGGACATATCTAATGCTTTCTTGAGCAGAACACTCAGAGGAAGTTTCTATGAAGCTTCCTCCTGGTTTTGAAGAAATAGGACAAGAAAATGTAGTATGCAAGTTAAACAAATCTCTTTATAGATTAAAACAGTCTCCTCATGCCTAGTTTACAGGCTTTAGCTCAATAATGAAGAAGTTTGGGTATAAGTAGGGGCAAGCCGACCATATTTTATTCATCAAGCAATCAAATGATGGTAAGAAATATATTCCAATCGTTGTAAGCCCCGGAAAATTTCAATAAATAATTTTAAGATGAACTTCGAAAATAAACCCTAAAAATCACTCCAAATTAAAACCGAATTTCGATAAGTCCTAATTCACAAACGAATTCAGAAACTTCTTAATCTTGAGAAAATGAAAATCTTTAAACAATAAAATAAGAACTCAGTGGTCTTCAAATTCAAAACCACGACGTACGAAAAATTCCATATTTAACTCCGACTTATAAAATCGGGTAATATAAAGCCCAAAAACAAATTAAAAAGTAAATAACGATTGACTTCGAAATAAAACTCAATTCAAGAATTCCGAAAACATTAAGAGATATTAAATACTTACAAAAATAAAATTTAAAATAAATTTCTCAAATTAAATATGTTGTATGAATAAATATCAGTTTCCAAATTGGCAAAGGTCTAAACCGGAAAATCACCCGGAAACCCTAACCGGAATACAATAGTGTAAGTCCGGCAATCTAGCGCCCCTAACCCTAGAGGCCGAGATAGTAAATATGTAGAATAGCTCATAGTAATATGAGTTTGTTTAAAAATATCAGATTGGTAAATTTTTGACCTATTTCGAACCGTTCGGATACAGACTTCGAAAAGCGTGTCCCGGGGCTCGAGATATCAAAAATATACCAATAGTACCGTTAGACTCGTAATTTCATAAGATTTCTAAAATATCAGTTATATAATTTTTCGGGTTATAAAAGTTACAGTTATAACCTTTTTATCGTATTTCCATTATTACCGGTAATTGATTAGTCTTTGCACTATTCATTTTTATTTCATATAAAAATTTTATTATTCTTATAAAGCCTTATATTTTTAGATAAATATTTTATATTATAGAAAATTTTGTTTTTCTAAAATTTAGTTCGTTTCGGGTCTTTACGGGATCAGATTCTGTTTAAGACCCGGTACTAAAAATAAAATAAATTAATTTAATAATTGAAAAATATTTTAAAAATATTTTATTCATAAAATATTTTTTTAGAATTTTTCGGGTTATAAAAATATTATTTATAGCCCATATTCGCGTATTTTGACCGTACCGGTAACGTATTTGTTAAAATACTAAAATAATTCAAATAATTATTTAATTTTTAATTATGAAAAATCTGCTACAATATTTGGAATAAATTTTCTAATTTTATTTTATTTTAATTTATTTTATTAATAAAGTACTTTTACAACCCATACCTTCAAGTACACCTTACACATATCACTTCCTTTTCACTTCAATCTTTCTACACATATCCCACAATTCATGGCAGATTTTTGACCCTATTTATGGCTGCCATTGTCCTTTATCCACTCATATTTTGACTAAAATTAATTATATTTCAATCCTTTTTCAAAAAGTTACATTACACATTAATTACACAATTTAATTCAAGTCAAATTTCAACACTTCCTCTCTCTTCCTCTCCATTTTGACGTGCAGCAGCCCCCCCCCTTGGCTGCCCATGTTTTATTTTTTTCTCTCATTTATTACAATTAAAACACTCATTTCTCTCACTCCTTCATTTATTCACTTTTCCTCTTTCATTCTTTAACCTTTTCTCTCTCTATTTCCTCTCTTTTCTTCTTCTTCTTGTTCATGTTTCTCCAATAAACAAAGCTGCCCCCTTCTTCTTCCATGGCTTCCACACTTCATTTTTAAAGATTTTCTAAGCAAATCTTCATCCCAAAGCTCCATAGGTGATATAGGTAAAGTATAATGAAGGTTTCATGCATCAAATGAACTTCCATAAGCTTAAAAGCTTAGGATGATGATGCCAAAAATGAAATCTTTCTCTTCTCCACTTTTATTACCTTGTATTATAATTATTTTCTTGTTTAAAGTTATTATATTTTGTAGATCTAACTTTTTATGGCTTTGATTTTTGTTTATGCCATAGATCTTGTTATTTAAGTTGTTATTTTTGTTATTCCTTATGATTTATGCATAGATCTAGCATTCACATGTCTATCTTAGTGATTCATGCATGTAAAACTAGTTTAGAAAACTAGATCTAAAGTTTTGAGTTCATAGATGCATTAGATCTTTGTTTATGTTCATGAACAACTTGCTATAGCTTGATGATGGTAGGAAAGTTGTAGGAAACCAAGATCTATTTTTTTTCAACAAAAATCAATTTTGAAAATTCGGATGAAAATGGAACCATATTTAGAAAAGTGGTTTTTCAACTTCAAAATGTATATTTTTCATTTAAAATGAAGGGCTTAGGGTATAGATACCATAAATGAAAGATTTTGATAAGTGAAAGTTTAGATCCATGATGTTTATAGCTTATTACCATGCATTTGTTTTATGTTTATGTTCATATTAATATAGATCTTAGTTATGAACTCAAACAAAATTGTGAAATTCGTATTTTGGCAAGACCCCATTTAAAAACTACTTTCCAAGTGTCAAAATGTAATTTTTACTTAAGAAAATGAAGGCTTAATATATGTATATCATCAAGACTTCTTTTTACAAGAATCAAAAGTGATTTCAAAAGTTATTTTCAAAATAAAAATTCTATTTTCGGATTTTGGCCAAGGCCTATTTTAAAAACATGTTTTCCAACTCAAAAATGAAGTTTTTATTTAAGAAATGAAAGGCTCATAAGATATATGTAAGGAATGGATTTTCATGAGCTTAGATAGATTTTATCAAAAGATATAACCAAAAATAAATTTTGTAAATTCGGATCCCAACTAAGACCAATTTTTAGAACCCATGTATCAACTCCAAAACTCATGTTTTATGTGAAAAATGAAGTATATAGGTAATAGATATCATTAAGCAATGATTTTTACAAGTTAAAATGAGTTTAGGCATGAGTAATGTGTAAAACAAGTAATGGAATTAAAATGGAAAAATTTGAGTTAGTGATCAATTGTCAAATTCGTAATTTGAGATGATGCATAAGTAATCACTTAGTATTTGAGCTCAAATTGCAATTTTATGTGTTAAATGAAGTCCTTAGACAATAGATATAGTAAAGCTTAAATTTTAATGCATTAAACAAGTTTTTCCCAAATGAATCATTCAAAAAGTGGATTTTCTAAAATTCGGATTTTTGAGTAAATCATATTGGAAAACATATTTGCAAAGTGTAAAATGCAAATTTTTGTGTAAGAATGAAGTCCTTAGTAGTTATATGGTTGAGCCTAATTTCTAAGTATCAAATGATTTTTACTTAAAGGAATCACTCAAAAACTAATTTTTGTAAAATTCGGATTTTGGAATCAACCCCACTTGAAAACATGTTTACAAAGTGCAAAATGGAAATTTTTATGTAGAAATGAAAGTCATAAGTAATAGATATAATGAAGACTCAATTTTAACAAAAATAATTATATTTTCTTAAGTAATAAATCCAAAACAAATGGAAATGATCAAAGTTAGAAAACTAGATTTTTCAAAAGTAGTTGTATTGAAGTCTTGCAAAATAAAGAGTTCTAAAATTTTCTTTTGCAAAAATCATCAAGACATGCATACATGAAACTCATTCATGCCATTCATGTTAGGAAATCATTCATATTGCATGTATGGCTAATTTATACAATAAAAACATTACAAACATTTACAAAACTATTTTT
Source organism: Combretum micranthum (assembly GCA_024138025.1). Taxonomy (NCBI): domain Eukaryota; kingdom Viridiplantae; phylum Streptophyta; class Magnoliopsida; order Myrtales; family Combretaceae; genus Combretum; species Combretum micranthum. The sequence continues at coordinate 1,089,961 of JAMXBD010000170.1, read as the reverse complement.
CGGAATCGGAAACCGTTACTGATCAGATCTGATCCCTCTGTTCCGAGACCTAAATGTTTTCAAAACTTGAAAATAATATTAGAAATAGATAGATCTTTCGAAGTAGATAGAAATCGATATATAATTTGCGAGATTCCGAGTTAAAATGACCAAGTTATGGCCGTTTTAAGTTGGAATTCCCGCTTAGGACGAGAATTACGAATTTGATAGTTTGTATGAGATAGCTTGGACTAGTTAAGTGATGAAATACTTATTAGGGTATTTCTTCCTTTAGGTGACCCCATATCGACGATTCCCTACCACCGGATTACTTGTACTAAGAGACCGGTGATCCAATGGCCGAGTGAGTATTACTTCCGATTTCATTTATTGTATGTGATTGTAATAATAGTTGCACTAGGTATTTGGTAAAGATAAAATGGATATGCATGATGGGGACGAATGGGAAAGATGTATGCTTGTTGTTGATATGAGAAATGGAATGTAAGAATATCGAAGCCGAGTGATTAACTATTGCCTGTATAGATGAATTAGAATTGATTGTCTGCGATTATTGACTGATCACTTAAAAGAATTGGTATAATTGATTATTTGGAATTGAAGATGAAATTGAACTCATTCATACACGATGGGGATGGAGCATTAGCATTTGTCGGTTTATCGTTGTACCTTAAACGATTTTATAGTTTATAGTTGTCCGTAAGCTGAAACGGTCTCGGTCGTACCGCAGGATTCGTTAATCTGCTAACCCGGGATGGAGGGCGCAAGTCCATCCACATATGATTTCCGGCAGGTCATATGTTTGTTGAATTCACGAGTTTGATGCATATCACTTGTCTGACTAATCACTTGATTGTATGATGTGTTATAAATGTAATCCTGGAAGTTTTCACTCACTAAGCTAGTGTAGCTTATACCCCTATAGTTGTTTAAATGAACAGGTTATCTCAAGAATGCAAAGTGGGGACTGAATTGGTTGGAGCCGGGTATGACTCCGGGGTTCCGGCAAGACATAAGAATGTTTGAAGTTATTAGCTAGGTTTTCCTATTTGCCTTGTAATAGTTTATGTAGTAGAATCTTTTGATGAATTGTAATTGAAGTTAATGAGTTGTATTTTGAAGAATAGTGAAGTGAATTTCCTTTACATTGTTCTCAAGTTGTATCAACATAAAATGCATTACTCCGATGAGTCTCCTCCATGTGTTAGACGCCTTGTACATAGTATGGAAGCCTTCGCGTGACTAAGGTGGTCATTCTTAGGCTTTAATATTGTGTACGGCGGACTGCCACGTTTAGGGTACCCTTCGGGGCGTGACAATCGTGTATGTTGATGATATGGTTATCACATGTGATGATGTTGAAGAGATTTAAAATCTCAAGAAGTTGCTGCAATTAAAGTAAAAGATCTCGAGAGACTCCAATATTTTCTTGGGATGGAAATGGCCTAAAGCAAAACTGGCATTTTCATTTCACAAATAAAATATACCCTATATCTATTAAAGGAGATAGGTAAGTTGGGCTGTAGACCAGTAACCATGCCCTTTGGAAAAATTGGAAGCATAAAGTTTGTGAAAATGATCTTCCTACCAATAAGGAAAGATATTAGCACATCATGGGAAAGTTGATCTACCTATTATTAACTAGACCTGACATTGCATACACTATCAATTTGGTAAGTCAGTTTATGCATGCTCAAACCAAAAGGCATCAAGAAGCTGTTGACCGAATTCTTAAATACTTAAAGAGGACACTGGGGAAAAGGCTACTATTTAATAAAAGTGATAGCAAAGAAGTAAAGGGATTCACAGATATAGACTGGGCAAGTTCAGTTGAAGACTTAAAGTCTACCATTGGGTATTGCACCAAGCTATCGAGTAACTTAGTTACTTGGCGAAGTAAGAAGCAATCTGTTGTGGTAAAGAGCAGTGCCGAAGTAGAATACATGGCAATTTCACAAGGGATGTGTGAGTTAACTTGGCAAGACAAATTACTCTCAGAATTGAATGTTCCTTTAAAGGGTCCCATGAAACTGTATAGCGACAATAAATTAGCTATAGCAATTGCTCATAGTCCTGTTCAACATGATTAGATGAAGTAATTTGTTGCCCGAGATTTTATCAAGGTCGAAGAGGAAAGCAAAAGTATCAACCTATCCTATGTGCCAACAAAACTACAGGAAGCAGATGTACTCACTAAAGCACTCTTGAAACTTGAGTTTGAGTTAAATGTGAGCATGTTGGGAATGATAGATATTCATTCACCAACTTAAGGGGAAGTGTTGGAAAGATGGCTAGTTTCCCAAAATTAGGGAATAATCAAGTCAAAAATCTCTAATTGATTAGGATCCTCTATATTTGGAGTATTTCATTAATTAAGGTTGATTCTTAAGTTGGTATGTATAGTTTTATTATATAAAATATCTCATATCTAAGTATATATATTTTGTACCTATGGTTGTATAATATATAAAACATAAATATTAATATTTTTCAAGATTATTCCATGAGTATTGTTCTCTCTATTTTTAGTTTCATATATTTATGCAATTAAGGTTTTATAAGGATATTTAGGCACAAAAGGTTCAATTTAATATTTATTGTAATATAAAAACATTTACTTTGATAATTAAGCTTCTAAGTTATTTATAGTACTTCTTTCATAGTTTTAAATTATTATATAAGATTTTAATCTTATGCGATTAAGTAAAATTAAGATTTGAGTTTAGTGATCAAATAATGTTGAGATTTAAGGTTACACGATTGAATAATATTAAAATTTAAACTTACGTGATTAAAGTTTTAGAGCCTTAAAGTTTAATCATGAATTTATCAATGATATCATTAATATCATATTTTATTTCATGATTATAATGTTGAAATGTAGATTTTAGCCATTTCTTTAGTTATTGACTTATCATGTGATATTATTTTATTACTATTGTTTTATCTTTATAATATCATTTATCATCTATTGGACTTTATTTCTAATTATGATTTCTAAATTATGAAAATTTCCTGAGGTTTACACTAAATCCTTCAAAATCATACTTCTGTTCCCCACATAAATAAGTATATGAGTGGTATACTTACCTGTGTAGGAGTATACAAGTAGGTGTGGGGACTTGTGTATAAAACAACATTTTGACAACTTGTTCAAATCCATCCATAAGGATTTAAAATTACTCTAAAAACTTGGAAACTAAACACTACTAAATTAAATACTCATTTTCCATTTTCCTTCATAATAAAACCCTTACCATCAAATTAAATGCGTATGTAAGTGTCGGTCCACGTTTAGGATAGGAGCAAAAGCTATAAGAAGTATAATCTATAGATGAATTTAGAAGAATAAATGTTTCTAAATACCTTTTTAACTTTATAACTCAAGTTTAGAAGATTCTAGTGTCACGACAAGCCTATATTCTAGGCATGTGTATAACTTGTTTATGTTTGTGCTTGTTTAGGTTAGAAATTTAAATGGACTATTTAACTATTTGGCTTTAATAATGTGGTTGTTGCTTGTGCGTGTCTACTGGTAATAGTGGAAACACTATTAGAAAACTAGTTTTTAGAGACATAAACTTTGTGACAGAAAATTTCATTTTCCAAAAAAATGAATTAGCGACAAATTTGTGACGCATTTATGATAACATAAATTATGTATAATCTTATAATTTTTATATGCTTTCATGATGGAATTTACAACAAATTACTAATTGATTTGCGATGGAACTTTTTTTGCTGCAAATCTATCTCTGACTTTAGCAGAAAATGAATTATTTTAGCGTTAATTTATATTTTTTCACATTCTGTTGCAAATCTATCTCTAAACTAAATTATTATGTATATGCATATATAAATATTTATGTTTAAAATATAGTTTTAATTATACATATAAAATATAATATATATATAAATGTGTAATATATAATATGGACTTATATTATATTTGTAAATTAATTTTATTATATAATAAATATAATATGTATAATCATATGTCATTTATAGCTAATATTATATATTTTATTTATAACATATTTATTAATATATTACATATTTATATATAATAAAGTACAAACAATAAATAATACTTAAAATAAGTTTGTTATAAACATTTGTACATTTCATAAGTTATTATTTACAACTATTATATATTCTTTTACATAATGACTTCTTATATAAAAAAAATTAAAATATACAACTTGATAAAATAATGTGAAACAATAATATAATATGTTATATATAAGTAATATCATAAAATACTACTTAAAAATAAAGTATATTTCAATATAAAATATGTAAAATAAAATAAATACTATAAAATGTAAACTTAGTATATATAAACATAAATAAACATATAAATATTAGATTATATTTTAATAAATATATTAATAAAAATTATATATTTATATTATTTATACCGTTTTTATTATATATATATTATTACAAGTATTCATAAGTTATTGAATATATAAAAAGAATTTGTTCTACATATCTTACATAATTTTATATTTACATACTATATGTTATTTAAAATATAATAACATATTTGCCAAAAAAATACTATTCTATGTAAAAATATAGTATATTTTAATAATAAAATGTATAATACAAAATAAGGAGTTGAATCTAAATATATTTAAATTGATATTATATATTATTTTATTAAACTTATTAAGTGTAATAAAAAGATATGAATAATTAACATATTACTTAAAAATATATAATTTATTAAGTTAATATAAAATATAAAATAAGTAATGTAAAAAGCTTAATTTTTATTTATATCATTATAGATATATGAGAATTTATATTATAATATTCATATATACATACTATATAATATTTTTTAATAACAATATCATATTTGGAAAAAAGATTTATATTATACTATCTAAAAATATATATTTATAACAAATGTATAATTTAAAATAATTATCATAAAATATAAACTTAATATACATAAATATTATATATTATTTTAACAAAATATTAATGAAAATCGTTAATAAATAGGCAAGGTAGAATTATAAAAAAATAATTATAAAATATATGTAAAATGCTTTATAGTTATAATATTGTACATTGTAATACCTCTTAAATAAGCAGTATTGGAACTTTATTCAACAAGATAAGAATTGGTTCATTGATTCAGTGCTTTTGAAACTTTAATGTTATGTGCGCTAACATTCAATGATGGATAACCTCATAGAAAGGATAAATGAGAAGCAAATGAGAAATTTTTTTCAAATAATTTATCTTACAATCAAAGACAGATTTTCGATGGAATAATTTTATTTATTATTTACTAATTGAGTATTTAATAATAACTAATTCTAAAATAGAGGCAGATTTGTGACAAAAATTTCATTGCAAATTTGCAATGGATAATAAATCTGTCTCTTAAAGAATTAGCGACAGTAATTTTTTAGACAGAAATTCGTGACCGAAAATCTATCTCTGAAAGTCTTTAGATACGGATTTTTCACTTTCAAAGATATAATTTTTTATCTCTAAAGCCAAAATTTATTGTAATGATAGTATCTACGTTCATATTGCAGCATCTTGATAATCCATGTGTGACGTTGTCCTAGAGTGAGATTGTGCATGGAAATGATTTGGGTCGATCTCGGTGTTTTGATTTAAGAATATTGGGAAGGTACCCAATATTCAATTTTTGAACTCTTAGATGTATCAACATCGTATATATGTATTATTATATAAATCTATGGCAGAATACTAACTTATCTGTATGTTGCTTACTTGGCTTAAAATGAAGATAATAAAATGTTGGTTATTGCATTAGAAATAAGTGTGTCTGTGAATGTGTGCATGCTCGGTCACGTGTGTATTTGTTGGTATACTATATTGAGCTTCGGCTCACTCTTTATCTTTTTTCAGGTACTGGTGATGGACATATGAATCGATGTATCGATAAACACAACCAGACAGTGGGTATAGGAAAGAGCGCCAGCTATGAAAACTTTCCAAATGAGGAGTAGAGGACATTTAATAGTTTATGTGTAGTCTGTCTGAGAAGTAACATGCAATTAGTGTTTATTGATAATATTTAGTCTCAATAGATAAATCTTAGTGTATTCGTAAGGTAGATTTATTTGAATTGTCTATTAGAAGAATTTATATAAATTATAAGATGGTATTTAAGTGTTCGTTTATGAATCTATGTAAGTAATCTAAGACTATTTAAAGCATTAATGTATGAGTGATTTTAGAGTTTTTTTATGGTGTTTATGGTGAAATTAACAAGTTCTCTACTTTTGCATATTCATATTCTATGTGGACATATAATAGATTATAACTGTCCCTAAATTTTTGGCGTTATAATTTGAAAAATAAAACAAAACTAAAAAAAAAATGATGTGTTTATTTTGTAGGAAATGTTTTTAAATATTGTTTAAAGTAATAATTACAATTGCTGATAAATAATGTTGGCAAAATTGTTGTAAAAGGTTGTCGTAGCTAGAGTGATTTGTTAGTAAGTGGTGGTAAGAGGTGACTATGGTGATTTCCTATCTCCTATGATAATAGGGATTAGTTATAATGAAAAATGTAGATTTAGAATAATTTGGAGAAAAAAAATTGATAAATATTTCCCTTATATTTTATTGTCACCTTTTGCACTTATTGATCATCATCACACGTTTTCAAACCATTGTTACATTCTACTTCTAGTGATGTACCGTAGGTCATATGGATTTTATGTTATTTGGATATTTATTATCTTTATATTATAAGCCATTCCCTTTATCAAGATTTATTATTGGCCTTTTTACCTTGATAAAATAATTCCATGGGTAAATTTGTTATTCCTTATGTCATTGAAGTGTGTGACTTTAATAATAAAATCATAAAAGAAAAAAATAACTTTATTCTAAATTATCCCTAATCGTTCATTATATGGAACAAAAATGAATTAAGATTATTATGTAGGTTGGATGATGGTCATGTTTTATTGATCATGGATATAAGATATCGTTCCAACACATAGATACATGTAAGAGTACATTGTATTGGAATGACCAATTATGAAAATACTATATGGATCAATATGATAAGTATTTCTCATTACAGTGATTATTTAAGTCCTTTGACCTGATGACACTATGGATTCCTACATAGCAAGCTCCATGTTTTAATTCAGTACTTTATCATCTTTAATCGGCCGATTATAAGACTGTTCTTGGATATGGAATAAGTTATGCGGAGGAATGTGAGTGTTCATAAAGGAATTTCTCTCTCTCATTAAATTGAGAGAGAAATCTTTTGGGCCCCTTGTTGAGTAAGACTGAGAGATGCATGGGCGTGCTCGAATGAATTGATAAAAAGTTATCAATGTCATTTGTTTAAGTCAGTCAAACTCTGGATTCAAGAAATAGATGATTAAATAATATAAGTGTGTATTGATCCACACATTATGTTTGATCATAAAATATCACGTGACAAAGGGACTGAATAATTGACTATTCATAGGTAGAGTCAGATCATCGACCTCCACTTGATTTGGGTAGGCATAATATCTTGCTAGAGACCAATTATGTCTTGTTGGTCTTAAAATGTGTTTAAGGGCTGCTGCTAACATTAAGTGAACCTATAAGGTCACACACAGAGAATGAATAAATCGGATCATGGGTTATTTTGAATAACCATATTGGAAATCATTTAATTATTTATTAATCTAAATTAGATTAAGATTAATAAATAATAATTAAAATAAAATCATATTTTATAAGGTGTATGTCCTTGTTGAATAATAAAATTAATTAAATAATCAATTAATTAAACTCTAATAAGATTAGGGCAAAGGATGACACCCTATAAATAGAACATTATGGTCTCCTCATGAGGATGTATGACATGTGTTGTCAACGTCTGAAACCCTAGAGAGAGAGAGAAAATCGACTCTTGAGAAACTCATTCCCAATTTGATCTAGAAACGTTCTAGATTGTGCTAGCACACAAAGGAAGATCCGAATCGTATTCATTCACGTGTGGATACAATAGAGGACGTTCGCGACATTGCAAAATCTATAGATCCGCATCAAAGGATAATTCGGAACTCATATAAGCAAGGTAAATTTCGAATCACCTTTTGATTTCAATTTAATTGAAATGCATGGATCCGTTTTTGGGAATTTGAGGTTTTATAAATATATATATATATAGTATATATATAATTCCACTGCAAAATCCATGATTCGAACTCTAAATTCCCAACATCTACCATAATTTTTTTTACTAGCATATCTAAACAATTCTTAATAATAACAATTCTTGGTTATTAGGTTAAGATTTTTAAATTATAATATAAAAATAAAAATAAATCAAGTTTAGAAAACATTTTCTAAGAAAACCACAAGTAGATGTACTTATTATATGTATATAATAAGGGTATGTTAAGGTTTTTTCTTTTATGCCATTATCATGAGAAATGAGGGATTCAAATTTGGATTCAAATTTGGTTTATGGTAAACTTAATATTATTAGTTTATAAGACTATTAATAAGATACGTCAAGACTAAGTAAAAGATTTCCCAATTGAGAAAAGTCACCAATAAAGATGGATGAAATAGGATAATTGATTTTTTATTTTTCATTAAAACAAAAATGGTTAAATAAAATATTTGAATATGTAATATGAAAAAAAGTAACATTTATATCAATTAAGATATAAAACTTATCAAAAGCTTTTACAGTCCCATTGATGGGACCATTCAGTCAACCATCTAATCATTAAAATAAATATAATAATTAAAATATTAATCATTTTAGCAATTCAATAATGATTATAAATGATGTAAATCATTGGATAGTAATAAGATCAGTCCTATCAAAATTAATGATAAGACGTTGGCCACATCAAATAAATTTTTGACCTACTCTAATGAATTCTGGTACCATAAATTACTATATCACGTAGGACTTACTTTTAGAGTCTTTAGATTTCGAATATTTTAAGAAAATGGATATAAATATGCAACACATCCAAATCATGCATCATCTACATCTCATCTATCATTATAGAAAAATCATTGTATAGTGTCTGCCGAACTTCTTGCTCCATACGTACACATCATCTAGTGAGCAACGGTATGTGGAAATGGATTCTTCGTGAAATTTAATAATACGTGTGTTGTCACATAAGATGCTATATCTTAGTTTATCCAACTCCATATGAAGGACCTTTGATATTTTATTCAAAATAGATGTCGGCTAGAGATGGCATTTTGTGGGCACTGTAAGCAAAATGTTTGATCCTATTTATTTTGTCACCTTAATTCAACTTAATTTAAATTTAAACTCTAGTCAAGTTTGAGTCAAATTCGAATATCAATTTTATTTTAATTAAAAAACGAGATTTTTTTTTTAACTAATTGATTCTAAACAAACTTAATTGAGCCATGGTTAAGGTTGTTAAGTACCACATTAGGTCAAACTAGACCTTAATATTCAATTTTTTTAAATTGAATTTTAAGTAATTCAAATTCGATTCAAGTACTATATTATCTTAAATCAAATCGTGAATGGACTATATACGATATAAGTAAAACATTTTGAAGGAATAAACAAAATGAAGACAAACCAACAAATAAATTAAATTGGAGACATATAAAATATAACTTATAAAATAAGATAAAAAAAAAAAAAGCTTCATGTTTTTTTTAAGCATCATGTCGCCCTCATAAGGCACTCATTGTTTTCTCAAATTTATTAATCTTGAGGTGAATCAATGTGCGCACTTCCAACTTTTCTTTATGTGAATCTAACTTTCATTTTCATTTCCTTTCCAATGAAGCATGTGCGATCTTGGGCCAAAAGCAAGATCGATCTTGACACTTCACTAACTCAGTGATGTACTGATTACATTTAAAAGGTTAAAGAGTTCCTTTAAACTTTTAAAACTTGATGATCGGTTTAAATACGCTTATTGTCCTGACTATTAAATTAAGCACTCAAACCGAACTTCTTATCTGCCATACAAATTGATTTCACTCTACACTTCAACAAAAAGTGAAAATGAATAGACTAGTTCGTCGTTTTTTATCTTTGCAAAACTTCTTAGCACCCGAAGATATAAAGTCGTGTTGTTGTTTTCTTGAAATAATGTAAAAACGAAGAAGAAAGAAGAAGAAGAAGATAAGTATTGGACCAAATTTGTTATGTTAGTAACCACTAAGCACTACAATCGAAAACTATTTGTTTATTTGTTTGTCGAAAAAAATCTATACCTAAGGATCCAGAGTAATTATTCCAAGAAATTATTAATCCCTTTTTTATGCTCTATGATTAGGTATAACAAATGGATAAAAGCAAAGGAAACCATCGTGTCTTAGTAATATACATTCTAATTAAGGATGGCGATTTTGTTGAGAACTCTATAGAAATGGCATTGATTAATAAGGTTATGGTAGTAAATATTAAGTCAACAATAACAAATTTCTTTTGACTCGACTATTAATTATTGTTCTCCTAGAGCATTAAAATTGTATCAGAGTCAATTCCTCACTAGTAGATAGACAATTAAGGGGAAGAATTAAGCAGGAAGCTAGTGGGTTGTTATCACCCATTTTAAAGAAGGGGTTCAAGAGGAATAAATGCAAGTTAAGTATCTGTTATTTTTTGCATTTTAAAAGTATGTACATCAATGTCTTTTAAATAATATTTGATAAACATTTATTTTGATGATAGGATAATAGCTGACACTTGGCCAAGAATTGCCAAAATCTAAAGATATGGTTAAACTACCAAAATATTGCAAAAATTTGAAAATATAAGGACTTAGCCTGCCATTATACTATCATCAGAATAAATGTCTATCAAATATTATTTAATAGAAACATTAAATTGTACATATTTTAAAAGTATAAGCTCTAATTTGCTAAATTTAAAAATGAGATATTAAATTATCAAAAATTGAAAATATAGATACTTCATCGGCCATTATCCCAGCTTAAGAGGATCCAATACAAATGAAGTTTGAATGGATTGCAGAAGAGGATTTGCATATGTTTATAGGGTCATACTAGTAAATATTAAGTTATTGATAATTAGAAAGTATTTAAAAGGGCCATTAATATTTGTTAGTTTTATTTTTGATTATTTTTAACTAGGATGTTACAATTATAATATTCTAGGTGAAGCACTCTTTTGCCTTTTAACAATAGGCTGGTTTGTGGAGAATTTTTCCAAACTAGGTTCAACTAAGCAAAGAGAAAAGATCTAAATGCCTTATTTCACAAATAGGGATACAACTAGACGGACCATTATAGGGTTCCTAACCTACTTGATCCATCCCTAGAGGATTTTATGGTAGGGTTTGGATATGTGACTAAAACCCCAAAGGATTAAAGGATCAGGTTTAGATCTTATAAGATATTTTGATGGATACTTGACCTGATAGTAAAATTTATAATAAAAAAAAATCATAAAGACTAAAGCTGCTAAAACCTAACCTCTTACCCCTATTGTGTCTCATCTCATTTGCACTCCATAGATATCATATTCTAAAACTAAAGCACATACAAATGGTCAAACACATAGGGAATTTAAATTCTTAAGATGTCTTGTCATTGTTTAAGTCAATTATATAAGACATGGTGAAAAAAAAATAATACATTTGTGTTTAAATATTGAATCATAAATGTGGTTTGCCACATAATCTATCGATTCCACATTCATCTTTTCATTTTTTACCCATATAGGAAAAGCGTGCTAGCAGCATCAACTTCTTTTGAATTTATTATTAAAATTAAAAAAATGAAGAAAAAAATAATAAGGTTATAGGATCCGGTTCCGAATTCTAAAGTAAACCGTATAAGGCATGTTTGGATATTGTATGAAAACTCCATAAAATGATAAGGTCGAGTTTGATAAACCCTACAGGATAATGTGTTGGGTTTCAGGTTCATATGATCCGTATAAAACCTGACCCCTACCTATTTGAAATCATGTATATATTCTTTACTTATTTAATTTTATAGGTTTTCGAATCCAAAAGGTCATTTTATCATCCTCTATAACTAATGTCACGTTTGGTACACCAGAATGATTTGGAATGGAATGGAATGCGTTTTAAAATAACAAATTCATTCCTATGTTTGAAAGTCATGGAATGGAATGGCTATATGATGTATTTGTCGAAAATGTCCTTAGTAATAAATGCATCTTATGAATATGCAATAGGATAAAAGAGTAATTATATTACATGTAATTAATAAAGTTGGAATGGAATCGCGATTCTACCTTCTCAAAAGCTTAATCGAATTCACTTTCAAAGTTGGAATTGTTGATTCTAAGGAATCGCAATTCCGGCTTTTAAAACTGCATCCAAATATAAGAAATGGAATGAAACTTGGAATTGTGAATCCATTCCTGGTCCATTCCTATATACCAAACATGACATAAGTTTGCAATATTAGTGTAGTTAAGCTCAATGATAATTAACTTCTAAGACCGCAATCATTCTGTACAATTTTTTAGAGTTAATGGTATTACTGATCTTTTATATATTGAATGATAGTCTTATTATTGGATGTAACATTTCATTTAATTCTATAAAAATATAACAATATTTCTACATTAGATGATTTCATCACCCCTCAAGGGCGGTCCAAGCATAATTTGCAATCCACATGGGATAGAAGGTTTCGATCTGATTTAAGATTGAATCAAATTAAATTATATTTGAAACGATTTAGTTCATACTCTTAATGAATCAAACCACTCTAAATGTGTTTTGATTTGGTTAAGTTCGAGTAACTTTTAGAAGTAATTTATTCTAATTGATAATATTAATAGTCACATTAGTTTTAATTCATTTCAGGTTGGTTTGGTATAGGTTTGGTATCCAAATGATGGTGTTTGAAAAAAAATACATGAAAAGAATATGAAGATTTAGTTACACATACACAAATACCAATTCATATAAGAGTAAAAGCAATAAAAATTTATATCATAGTGACATTGTAGCATCGGTAATAGTGAAGTCATACAAATTGGTTTGAGAGATGAGAAACAATAATAAAGAAAAAAAATCAAGGGCAAAAAGGGTAAAGAGTTAAATGAGAGATAACAAAAGAGAAATAAGATTAGAACCAAATGTTGATAGATGTTAATATTTATAAATATAATTTATTTTTTATCCTTTAATTAGAAATAGTTCAATTCGGATTCAAACGATTCGGTTTGGTTTAATAACTAGAGGACTGAATAATGAAACATGTTGAAGCATGAGAAAATGGTATTTTACGACTCCGGTTAATTCAACTGGGCTTTTTATTAGGTTTTGATTTGATGAAGAATCCTAATTCTATTCATACAACCCTTGTACGTTTATTGGGTACAAATAGAGATGTGGCATTCAAAGTAGGGAAAGCACAAGGATGGCTGATCCCTGCAAACCTTCTTGTTTAATAAAAAAGTCTAAAAAGTTGGCAAAGAGATTTTGGCGTTTGAACTATTTTCCTTGTTTATGTATATTTTCTTAGATAGATGAATACATAAATAAATAATGAATTTTTATATTGATGTTATGAAAAAATTACTGAAAAAACATATTGATTTGATGAAGAGCTTTAAAAAAAAAGACCAAGAGTGAAACAAAAAAACCTTTTTTTTACAACAAAAATTATGCCATGTAATTAAAATGGAGAGGTAGTTGATTAAAACTAGTAAATTATACGTAATTTTTAATGTATATTTTAGCATTAAAAAGTAGAGTTTTATTATTCTAATATTTATTAATTATTTGTTTGTTATACCTTGTTTAATCGAGATAGTGAGAGATCAAGTATCTATACTTTTAATTTTTGGCAATTTAATATCACATCTTTAGATTTTGACAAATTATACTTGTGCTTTTATAACATCTGTGATTCAATATCTCCGCTAAATAATATCTAATTGACATTTATCTTTATTATTGGATAATTGCAGACACTTAATGAAAAATTATCAAAATCTAAATATGTGGTATTAAACTGCCAAAAATTGCCATATTTGAAAATAAAAGTAATTGACCTACCATTATCCTATCATCAAAATAAAAGTACATCAAATATTATTTAACAGAGATACTAAATCAAATATACTTTAAAAGTAAAAGTGCTAATTTATCAAAATTTAATGAACTCATTTTGTCATAAATACAAATATTGAAATGGGTCTCAATTATTAGCATGAGTTGTAATAATTGAAACTTAATTGATGTAATTATCATTAGACACTTTGAAGTTATTTAGAAAATATCATGCAAGTGATATATCATCAAATATCCCTCCTTTTCCTCACAAGATTAAAGATATTTTCACCATAGAAACAATCTTCCTTTTAATTAACATTTGTTTTTCTTTTTGGTCCAAAAGCGTACTTAGAAACCATACCATTGTGCCTTTTCTAAGTCATTATTATCACCAAGTTATCACCAGCACCACTTTGCAAGATCCAATTCTATCTGGCATCATGAATTGTGTTCAGTTCCACAAATGAAGCTTCTATAAAGATAATGAAAGAGGAAGCTTATCATCCAACCAAGTGTTACCAAATCATGAAGGTTGTACGGCGCCATTATTAGGTTTTCATTATTAATATGAAGTGATAGGAGCATGTTAATCCACATGGTCCCCAATAAGGGACACCAAGCTGGCTACCCACTTGACAAGCCCTAAAATAATGATCCATAAAAAGCATCTCCACATACATACTATTTATAAACCTTTTATCACGAGAGGATATCATGTCACCATGGAGTTCGCGCGCACTCTTCATCTTTAGGTCCCCCAACATGTGTATCAAACATTCTTAAATCTTGTTATTGATGTTAAATCAAACTGTCTGTTTAAAGTAAATCTAATGCTTTTTTTTTTTTATGTTAATGAAAAAAAAAAGAATAAAGAAAAAACCCTTGCTGTTGTCATCATTAGGCAAAAAGGAATGCTAATGGAGAAATGGTTTATATAGAAGAGAGAGGTAGTTAGGCTAGTTGATTAAGAACACTTTGCACAATGCACATGATTCATGTAATCGATTCCTAAACTTAAAGACTTTGAGCTATAATTATATTTGTTTTTTATGTTCTTTTTTAAAATCCTCACGATCCTTTTCCATGTCATACATCCGAGTATATGGATAGGATACATGAGAAAGATCCCAAACATAAATATTTTAGAGTTGATTTTACTTTTTTTATTATTATATTATTCAAGATTACAACATTTCAATTGGTAAATTACTCATAATTTTCAACCTTAAATTTGGTGTGAAATGATCTTTTTTAAGCTTTAGCAAAGCTAAGTGACGTCAAGTATAAGGTTTTCGATTAAATATCAAACTTGATGATGCTTTAGATATATTTTCTTAAAAAGAATGAGGTATTTAAGAAAATTTTCCAATATAGCCTGTTTAAGACATATAAAGTTGAATGGTATGCATATGCAAATTTTGTGCAATCATAAAAGTATTTATGATATTTTTTGATTAAGTAAAATAGAAAGGAGCAATCAAGTCAATATGCACAAGTAGGCCTAGTGGCTCTTAGAGCTTGAAAATTTCATGCCAAATTATAAGGGGTTTATTAGCATTGAATCATAAATGGTCTATAAGTTAGACAAATGAAAGTAGTAGTTTCAAACCTACCTACCTTTATAATTATCCCTAAGTTTTGTAAGATGACTCAGGCTCTGAAGAGTATAATTGCATGAAACAGAGATTGATAATGGATTTGAGAGACATTAAAGAGTTGATGCATTTAGTTGCAATTAATTTGTCATCAATATATACCAACTTACTCCTCATGAATAATAGCCTCCTCGTGTCCCTCGTGCTATTTAGTGTAACATTGACGGGTAGTGCCCCTACGAAGAGGAAATGCAAGAGCCAGAGTTAGGTTCGTTACCCTAATAATCCATTCTATTGTGTCCTTAAAGGTTCCCTATAGAAATTATTCACATTAAATAGGTCATGAGGAATTCGTCCATATATCAATACAAATCGTATATAAACATCTATTATCCAATATCCATTATCCAAGGTCTACACCAGGTGGTTTTTTAACAATGTGTATGGTTTGAAGAAGCCCTAAGGGAAATGATGTGATAAGTCATGTGGATTTGCCAATTACAAACAAAATGATGTAATTTTCTTCAAGATATATAGATTTTGTCATCTTACTAAAAATACTATCAAGGAAAATACACAGAATTTTTTCTTTAAAAAAGAAATAGTTGGTGATGAATTTGTTGATGATATATTATTAGACATTCTATTAAGTTAAGGGAACTTCTATAGTCCCATCAAATCATTTATTTACTCATTAAAACAAATATAGTAAATAGTATATTAACTATTTTAGTAAAATGATCTCGATTAAGTATGAATCTAAACTGTACATAGTCTATGGATTAATCTTGTTAAAATTAATGACAGAACCATAGAATTTTCCTAAAATAAGGGGACAAAGCAAATAACATGCTAAATTTTCACTGAGGAGTGGATATACTAGTAAATTTTCAAATATTATGAATAACCTCCCAAATTTTAATAAATTGATAAATAACTCCTAAAATTAAAAGATAGGGTTAATGTCGAATTTGGTACATCAGCTTTGCCAAAAAATACAAGTAGGTACTTGAACTTTTAAAAGTTCAATTTTAGTACCTAAATGAACTTTTTGAGGCTCTTTTTGGTACCTCACCTAACACCGTTTAATTCCATTGCTAATGTAGACTATCCAACTAATTATATGTTGACATATGACTAATAGCATAAAAAAACAAATAAAACAACCTATTTCTTAAGCCAACCATGGTAAGTCATGTGCTTTGCACATCATCATCTTCCTTGCATCTCTCCTCTCTACCATCCCACTCTCCTCAAGTTAGCATTACCATCTTCCGAAACCCCCAGTACCATAATAACCTACTACTAAGAGTAATCACAATCGCCAAACACAAACCTTCGATGCCAACCAAGCTATTTCCAACCATTACAATGACTTATAACAACCATACCAACCGGTCCGACCATCATAGCTCACCAAGTGGAACCACCGTGACTCTAGCCACAATTACATCAACCACTTCAAAATCAAAACATGCCAAGACCGATCTCCTTCTTCAACCTTTAAACCTTAATTGATCCAAAATCATTGAAATTCTTACATGAAGTCCCATGGTGCAAGTAGTGGGGATGGGTTTAAAACTTGGGTGACTTAATATTTTAACAATGATGAGCGTTTGATTCCTACTGCATCAAGGTCCAACTTGGTCTAAGGAGATGGTAGAGACTGGAGTTTTCGGTGCTTAGCTAGGTGTAGGTAGCATTTCGGAATGTCTATGGTGTTTATGGACTCCGACTTGAGGTGACATGGTGGAGGTCGATAGCAGATTTTGGTTGGTAGTTTGAACTTTTGGTTTGAATAGCAGCCATGGGATTAGTCTTGGGGATCAATGGAATTTCAATTTAACATTGGTGAATGGCTGGTTAGTTCAAGTTTCAATCTTAGTGGTTAGGTAGGAGCGGAAAGCGCGATGGAGGTTTGGTGGTCTTGTTTTGGTTGGCTCATTCAAGTCTAATCTTTTACGGGTTTGCAATGGCTTTAGTGAAGGATCATTGCTGCGATGGTGCTTGGTGATGAATCTAGGTTCAGGAAATCGACAGTGGTCTAACACAATGGCAATGCCAAGTCAGGTGATTACTCCAATTTAGCGATGAGCAGATGTGTTTTATGAGAGATGGATTGAAGGTTAAGTATATTTACCATGGTCAACTATCTTAGCAACTTTGATTTCTTTTTAATCCACTTGATACATGTCACGTTATGATGGGTTAGATAGTCCATGTCAGCAACGATGTGAACACCCTAATTTATACAACTTGAATATAATAATTATCAAGTTTTTAATGTAATTTTTTTTAGAAAAACCTTTAAGAAAAGTTGCAAAGAATATAAATAATTTAATTATTGTTTAAGAGTTAAAATAGTTATCGATAAAATTTCAAAATATAATTTCTCATGATTTTTCACAATCAATGAAAAAAAAAAAAAAAAGAACTCAATGAACCAACAAGGTAATTATCAGGGCTTTAGTAAATTTAAAGGATCTATACAACAATTCATAATTTATAAACATTAGAAAATTTTCGTAATTTAGAAATCACAATTAGAAACAGTAACTTGTAAATATAGTATCTATATGTAATTAAAACTCAATAGGTAATAAATAATATTATACAAATAAAGACACTAGTAACAGGATAAACTTCTGTAATACAACATGGTCAATAACTAAGAGTATGGATAGAATCAATATTTTAATATTATGATTGGAAGATAAGGGACAATATTAGAAATGGAATCGATAAATTCAAATTTAAAATATTTTTTTTTTTTTTTTTTGCCATTACAATGGGGGATGAGGGATTTGAACTTGAGACCTCTTATTTAAGAGACTAGGGAAATGTCACTAGGTTACAATGCAATTGGCATATTCTAATTTAAACTTTAAGGTTCTAAAATTGTAATTGCATAAATATGAATCCTTAATATTTGATTTTATAAGCTTGAATTTTTATAACTTATTTGTGTAAGATTAAAAATCATATGTAATGATTTAAAACTATAAACAAAATATTATAAATAATCTAGAAGTTTGAATTTACTATTTGCTTATAAATATCAATTCCCAAGTGTTAAATTCCTAAACTTCGATTAAATATCAAATTTCTACTAATTGAATTTCTAAACTAGATGTTTAATTCAAATTATTAATTTCTATCCCCTAATTTATCTTGCCAAATTATAGTTTTTGAGGACTTAATATCAAAAGCCCAATATTTAGCCTAACCCAAATCAAAACTTAAGCCTAAAGCCCATAACCTTTATAAAAATCTATAAAACCCTATTCTCTTTTCTTGGCTTTCATTTTCTCATCTGCTCTTCATTTCCTTCTTCTTCTTGTCTTCATTTCTCTTTTTTTTCTTTCAATAATCAACCCAAATCTCCATTCCAATAATTTTAAGTGAAATTGAAGATAGAAAACAAGATTGAATTAGGAAATTGAGTTAGAGGAAGCTACATCAACTAAGAAGTAGTAGTGGTAGTGAAGATCAAGTAGCTTGAGTTTTTCAAACAAGTTAGTTGTTTTCTTTAAATTAATTGTTATTTATGCATGTGTGTGAAGAATTAGAGCTAGATATAAGCAAGGTTTATAATAAAACTTGGTAAGGTAGTAATATATAAACTTGTATGCTAAAGCTTAGATGTGTATATGCATTCAAGCATTTGATAAAATGATTAAGGAAAATTTGAAGTAGATATATGTCTAGGAGTATTATAAATTATGGTTATGACTTGTATATTAATTATAAGATTATGCATATTGAGTTTGTGATGTAAAACTAGTTAAATCGATGGAATTTTTAAGAAATAAACAAGGAAAAAGAAAAACATAGGAAAAAAAAAAGCCATGGGAATGATCACAGGTGTGACCATTCCTGTTATGCTCTTGGATTTGAGGCTTAAAATTGATCACGGGTGTGATCTAATCCATGATCGACCCTGTTTTTGCAAATCAAAGGCCATATTAGGCGTAATAGATCCCTTTATATATTCTATTTTGAAAATTTTGGACGTTCACGTGTGTGATGCAACCATGATCGCCTTTGATTAATTTTCATTCCTTGATTATTGGTGTGATCAAGGGCGCGATGAACATCATGCCCTCAATCATAAGTGAGATGAGCCCCTTGTAAAAAAATTAAAACAAAAAAAAGAAGAAGAAGAAGAAGAAATGAAATCGATAGATGATAAATAATATAATATGTTATATTAGTATAAATAAGAATGAGTTAAGAGAATTAATAGGTTTAATATCTAATTAGATTTAATATAGATTTTAAGCATAAAATGACCGGTTAACAAATCTAAGTTTGACTTAATTTAATGAATATTAATGAGCTAAAATGAACTGCACTAATTAAGATCCTATAAAACATATGATAATGATCTAAAGAGATAAATTAATATGACTTAGTAATTGAATTAAATGATTAAGTCTAATCAATTTGATTAAGTTAAAGTACCCTTGACTTCTAAATGGCTTCGAGATAATATAATTGTAATATGATAGGCTAGATCATGAATAATTTAAGGAATCCGTGTTTAATCAGTTAAAAGATATTTACTTAAATTAATAAAGAATTAAGAAAGTTATTTATGTAATTAGACTCGAGAAGGTAACTAGGAATAGATATATATGTTCTTATTTATATATGGAAATTAAAGTTTGGGATACAACTTAGTATAACATAAGTATCAATTTATCAAGTGACATTTAACTTTGAATTTAGTAGTTGAATTCATGAAAATATAATTATATATATGCACACATATATGAGTTTCGACCCTTATAGAAGAATTAAGGTTTTGAAAATACAACTTAATATAATCCAAATGTTAGATGAGTAAATAATGATCTAGTTCTAAATCTAGTAGTTACACTTGAACAAATATGACTATAGATACATATATAGGTTTCACTTTACATAAAAGAATTAGAGTTATGAAGTTTAATATGATATAATTTAGGTGTTAAACTTAGCCTCGAATCTAGTAGATAAAGCTTTAGAGTAAGTCTATATAAGAAGAATAGGATTCCTAAAACAAAACTTAAGAAAATTAATTACATAATAGCTAATATGATCACACGAGTGGTAATTAAAAGATTAAATTCAAGAAGCATTCTTAAAATTATACGCATGAATTTTTGGCATATATAAAATATGGAAGAGATGAAGCGTAGATTGGTATAAAATATGGAAATTAGAAGTAATATAATCCTATTAACTAAAGATACATACTTAAAATAAGATCAAGAGAAACATAATGAAAATAAATATAAATCCATATTTCAACAAAGTATAAAATAATGAACTAAAAGTGAGTTTAAATATTAAAATTTAATGAAGTATATATTAAGAAAGGTAATGGATGATTATTATTCAATTTCATAAGAGAAACATATCAATCTTTAGATTTCCTAGAATATTACTATGAATTAACCAGAATAACTGGTGAGTAACTTTGACCTTATCACCTTATTTGTGCGTATGATATAATTGCACATATTCTAATATGAACATAACTAGCTATGCATGGGGATCAAGTACTTGTTTCATGTTTGGTGAATTGCTTTGGTTGACAATTCATTAAAATAACAATGATCAATCGTTGCTTACAATAATTGAATTGTTGTTGCTGATGAGTATTTATTAATTGAATTGTCGCTTTAATAAATGGACCTAATATTATTTGATTAAACAATCATGCATTGCATGGTTTCATCACTTACACTTGCATATTAATTAATATTTTGGCCCTAAGGTAATGTTAAGTTGTATCCAGTGAATCTGGTTCTACAGAAGGTTACCCCTAAGCTATCAGCCCCATGGGAACTAAGTAGGCACCGAAGGACGTTGCCTGAGTTGGAGTTGACATTGAAATGACCGATAATTAGTGAAGTTTCTAAGTTCCAAGGCTAAATTGAGATGTTGTGACATCTAAGTATGAAAAATATGGGTATATATATGTAAAGAGATGAGCATAAGTTTTGTTCCCTTGGTTTTTAGTCTTTCCTGGGTGTGAATTACCAGAGCTAGTCCATCAACCTCAAAGAGAGGGTGTAAATCTCCATTGGTTTGAATTTCAGTCATCTAAAATGTGCACATTTCATATAGTTGATTGTTGTATTGCATATGGTTTTTAACTATACTTGCTTGCTATTTGTTTGATGTGTAGTCTAGTTTAGTTATTTCACTAAGCTGTGATTTAGCTTACACCTCTACAATATTGGGCAGGAATAATTCATGCAGGGAATGGGCTAGGAATATGTAAAGAGAGTTTTTCTTTAGTGAATTCTTTCAAAATAGGAAGATGGAAATACAAACTTAGAATAAGAATTAGATAAATTGTATAGTTATTTGAAATTTTGTATTGTGTAAGATAAACTTAGAATATGAATTAGATTAATTGTATAATTATTTGAAATTTTGTATTATGTATGTTAGATATCCAATCTTACTATTTGATGGAGGATACCGACTTTCTGCAATATTGGTGAACAGTGGGAAATTGAATTTCCTTAATTATATATATATATGTAGTTATACAATTGAAACTTGTAAAACAAATAATTTGGTAAAGCCTTGCGATCTTTGACTTGCAAGATAGTTTCCATGTTGTGAGTACACAAATGATATGATAACTTTAGGATTTTTCTACTAGGTCCTCTTTTTGAGTCGTGACAAATGAAGTTTAACAGTGTTAAGTGAGGTATCAAAAATAACCTCAAAAAGTTCAATTAGATATTGAAAGTCTATCAAGTACTTAATTGCATTTTTTGGCAAAGTTTAAATACCAAATTCGACTTTAACCATAAAAAAATAACAGCTTAAATTTTAACTTTGATGAAAAAAACCCTCAAAGATTTTTTAAATATGCTTTAGTATTCCTTAAACTTAAAAGTCAATGCATTTTTTTCAAACTAAAAATATTAAATATCTTTTGTGTTCTAAATTTATAAAAATTAAGATCCAACCATTTTGGATACATCCTTGCTTAGGTTAAAATGAGGGTTATTTATAGTTTCATTCTTAAATTAATTGTAATTTTTAATGCAAAATTAATGCACTAAGTTGAAAATTATTGACACTAGTTAGAGATCACGGGCAAGGTGGTGGCGGTGGTGAGATAAACAATATGTATATATATAAAAGAAAAAGAAAAAGATCTACAGCATGACTCCTTTCTAACTTGAATTAAAATAAATAAAAAAGAAAGGAAAAGAAACTGTATTTATCCATAAAATTGAAATTTATATTTTGCAATGAAGGTGAAGATTCGGCATCAATATTATGAAACTTCTTGGAAAAGAGATTGACTGCGCAAATCTAACAATAAAACCACAAAAAAAAAAAAAAATCATACTATAACCCTACAATAGGTCATGAAAGATTACTTTACATCAGAAGATCATAATGTTTAGGGTAAGTTTATTTAAGGTCACAACTTTTAGAAAAACAAGTCAATTGAGGTTTTGTTGAAATATACCAATATGATAAATATT
Organism: Combretum micranthum; assembly: GCA_024138025.1. Taxonomy (NCBI): domain Eukaryota; kingdom Viridiplantae; phylum Streptophyta; class Magnoliopsida; order Myrtales; family Combretaceae; genus Combretum; species Combretum micranthum. The sequence continues at coordinate 1,066,823 of JAMXBD010000170.1, read as the reverse complement.
TAATTAAAATTTAGAAGATCTAATACGTTATGATACATGTCAATAGAGAACTCAATTTATGAACTTCTCTAGACCTTGTGACTTTCTTTAAACCACTTGAAATATTATGACTTCAAATAAATTTACCTCCAAACTTGTGACCTTCTAGTGTAATTTATTAATTACTAATAATCTATGAATTTTGATTTTAGTGTAAATATATCCTACAAACTATAGAATACTATAAATAAACTTTTTTATAAATTTTAATAATTTAACAAATACTCTTTAAAAGTTGGAAATGATCCTTTTGAACAAAATTACTTCCTCAAACCTATCATAGTGTACTTTATTATAACTTCAATTTTGACCTTAGTGCTTTAAGTATAAAATAAAGTATTATTCATATTGTTATTTCATGAAAGTTTAAGAGGATTACGTGTAACATTTAAAAATTTTGGTGGCTTATCATGCTTAAGTTTAGAAAATTATTTACAATTTTTTAATCTCATTATTCCTTTTGTATTTATACTTTGAGATATGGAAAAAAATTAATAAAAAAATTACAAAAGTTGCATCCAATCAAAAATAACCAAGTTAAACTAGCCCCATCAATTTAGATTATCATGAATTCCTCTTAAGCGAGTTCAATACAACTACACTCAACTCGTATTTTTAGAGAGATGAGTTTTACTTATCTATTATAATAATGAACAAAACTCTTCTTCTTCCTCAATCTTATGTGAATGGGATTGGTTTTGATTATATGGACTAGTGAAGCAATTAGTATACAAAAAATAAATTGATGATAAATTATTTTTGGTATTGGCTTAAACAAGAGTAACTTTTAATCCGGAAAGAGTTATGAAATCTATTACACCATTCCAAAGATGGATTTTGTATCCCTATAACTAGGCAACCTAGGTTGGCCCACATGAGGTCATTCTAACCTCAAAAGACACTATTTGGAGCTGTAACAAGCTACGTCATGTTTTTGGTGTTTATAATTTAGGATTTCCTTAAATTTTTGTTTTTTATTTTGGTTTGAGAATTTGTAAATCCATCAACGGAGATTAGAAATAGGAAGGATGAGTTTTGTATTGAACCCTAAATACAATCTTTAACTTATCTAATTTTTAGATTCTACGGGATATATTTGTACCTTAATCCATACATACACACATACCTTATATCATTCTGACCGACGTCTGTTTAATCTCTGTCTTTAAGGCTAACTTTTAAAACGATGATAGACCCACGAGTCGAATTGATGAAGTGATCCAATAGAAGGTTGTCTATTGGTTGTTAAAGATGAAGTCGGACATATGAAATAGTTAGTTGGGTGCCTCAACACTCATTTGCACTTTCTCCATGTCTAGACATGATCGAGATTTGCGATCTAACGTCACCCTTCTCTTCAAAATTTTGCCTGACGGTTTTGCCGACAAAATTAGCAATTCACCATACCAAAATAGGGAATCTCGAGTCTTGAACAGATGGGAATCGCATGTCTGAAGACAAATGATTATATCTATGTGCCACTTTGCTTGGTTCTATCAATTCTATGGTGAAATGGAAATCTCTTTTACCTTATCTCGACAAATAGACATTAGCTATCTTTGTTTCCCAAGATGGTCAGTATTAACTAGAGCTGAACAAATGGGCTATGGCCCGCGGGCCAACCCGTTTAACCTACTTTAAAAACGGGTTAGGGTCAGCTTTTTTTTGCCCGTTTAAAAGTAGGTTAATTTTACCCAACCCACTTAACCTGCGGGCCAAAGTGGGCTAGCCCGCGGATTAAGTGGGTTGACCCACCAACCCATTTTTATAAAAATAAAATAAATAATTATAGGGTAAATATGTATTAATGAAGGTTATTCTTGAGATTTTTTAATACTTGAGATTAAATTTATGTGTTAATTATAACAAAGAATGACAAATTGATGCACATACACCATAAAATTTTATAAAATATATTATTATTGTTTTAAACGAAATATATTATCTAATAAGTTATTTTAGAAAACTTAATTTTATATAAAAATTAATTAAAATAATAATGAAATTAATCATTAATATATATAACCTTATAAAACTCTCTTTTTAATTATATATATCTTATTTAATTAGTATAAATAAGTTAAATGGGTCAACTTGGCCCATTTAACTCACAAAATATGTAAGTGGGTTAAAAGGGTCAAAAAGTGGGCTGGCCCGTTTAACCCACGGGCTAAAGTGGGTTGGGTTAGGGTTAGACAATTTTGGCCCGTTTTTAAAGTGGGCCAAAATTTTTTAGCCTGTTTAACCCACGGGCCAAAGTGGGTCGGGCCGGGTTGGCCCGTTTAACCCACTTGCCCACCTCTAGTATTAACCTTTACGGTTACGATGAAAGGGTCTTCTATGGCGGGAAAAATATCAACAGGCAATACATCTATATATATATATATATGTATGTATATATATATGTACACGTAGTGTCTAACTACAAACCATAAGTTAACATATGCATGAGATAATGGGTAGTTTTTAAAATAATCATCATTCATACAAACACGTGTTAGAATAATATTGATAATTACATGCCACATGTATATTACATACAGTATATACTACCCACTAAATCCAAAGACGGACCCAAGCAGGGGCTGAAAAGGGCTCCTATCTCCTCTCGTTTGGAAAAAATTTTGAATATTATAATATATTTAAATAAAAAAAATATGTCATTCTTATATTTATAATAAATTAAATTTGACCCCCTCAGTCATATGATTTTGCATTTGTCCTGTCCGAATCCTTTATTATCCTATTCTCAAGCAGTTGCTCCCGATTGGAATTTTGAGCATAGGAAAAAGTAGCCTTTATGTTAAAAATGGGATCGCATTCTGGCCAACTTTTTCATGTATAAAACACTACTGGAAGTCCTAATTAGGATTGTATGGTTTCTTATGAGCATGTATGTGAATTGTAGGTCTTCATTGATTCTAGTATACTCTCATATGATGATGTCAAACATAAATATGGTGTTTGTTTGCTTTTCCATTTGATTTTGTTCAGACTTCCCGTTTGGACTTTGGAGGAATTCCCTATATGTTTCTAGTATGTCTCCATTTTAGATAATTGTTATCCTACTAGTGCTAGTGTAATTTTGTTCAACCCAAGAAATATTATTTATATCATCATTAAGTTACACCATGGACGGGTATATTTCCCCCATTACATGACATTACATTAGCAAAAGTTCCCCTTACCATAGGATAAGAATTCAAGTCTTCATTCCAGGGATTACACAAAATAACATACAATTAAAAAAAAGAACAAAAAAACTAAGAACCTACACTGACGAATGAAAGAAATCACATCCTTCCAAGCAAAGATAGATACGAATCGATTTAGTTTAGCTTTTACTAAAAATCAAATTAAAACATAATTCATAAGTTACTCCTTTTTTATTTTTTATATCTCAAAACAAACCATTAAATAATTATTTGGTTCATATTAGAGATTTCCCAAACCATAAAAATCAGTTTGGCTAAAATCAAATTATTTTAAATAAAATTTCTAATTACGAAAAAAAATATTGTTTAAATCTTTCACATTTATGCAGAGTTTCAAATATTTAAAACTGAAAAAAAAATTAAAAAAAAAGATTAATATGAAGATAATTGATACTTGCTTTAAATATTGATATTAAACTATTTTTCTTTATTATGGGAGGTTATAGGTAAATTGTGCTATGAAAATAGTCAATGCCTGTCTTGCGAAATTGACATAAGTGTATATATGTATGACGATATATATAATTCAATAGATAGAAACTTTTGAGGGGACAAGCGTAAGTTCGCTCGTCAGTTGGAACGGGTGTAACTCAGTGATGCTTCTTGGGATAAGCATTCTTTTATTGCTTTCATCTTTGCCCCATCCATCCGAATTTGCTATTCCTCATTTACATGTCTAAGACGAAGGCTTACTTCTCATGCTTCACATATAAATGATCCTCCCAAAACTTCCAAAAGATCATGGAATTGTTTCACGTGATTCTTTAACATCATGTTATACATTATAAAATCATCAACATAAACCCCAACAAATTTGTCCAATTACTCATGAAGCACATTGTTCATTAGAGTACAAAATGTTGTAAGAGTGTTGGTGAAACCAAAAGGCATCACTAAGAACCTGTACGCACCATAACAAATAACACAAGTAGTCTTAGGCTTATCACCATCAACAATACAGAAATGATGATAACATGAGCAAAGATGCCATTTGGTGAAGTATTTACCCCAACTCAATTGATCAAAGAGGTTGGCAATGGTAGGAATAGGATAATGATTCTTCACTGTCAACTTGTCAAAAGCACAATAGTTGATGCACTATCACAATTTATCATTATGCTTCTTCTAAAATAAGACAAGAGCCATGTATGGTGCTTTTAAGAGCCAAATGAAGCCACCTCTATAGTTCATTTGATTGCTTACTTAACTCAATAAATTGTGCAAGTGAAATTTTGTATAGAGCTTTGGTAGGTGGTTTGGCCCCTAGGATCATCTCAATCTCATGATTTATGGGCCTTCTTAGGGGTAACTCATTCGAAAGCTTATCAAGTATAACACTAAACTCCTTTAGGACACTTTAGATTACCCCTAGGTTCTCAACATTTCCACCATCTTCTTTCTATTTCAAGACAGCAAAGAATGTAGTCTTCCGATGTGGCAGCCCTTACTTCAATTGGAGTTTTTAAAGCATCATTGCCCTCTAATATTCTTACCACTGTTGCTTCCATGAACAACAAGCAATATGTGGCTAGCATAGTTGTAATTTGGGATTCCTTAAAAAACCTATCCCCAGTACTATTCTAAAGTAATCCAATGGGACAACAATGAAATTGAGACTCTTGCTCCAATCTCCGACCTCTTCAGCTTCACACCATTGACAACTCCTAGGACAACCTAGAGAATTAATAAAACTGATTTGTTTGGCTAGTCTTACACAATTCCTATAGCAACTTCTAGGGTTTCATAAATAAGAATGCACCATTTTTTTTAACCTTCTTTGTCTAGAATGCCTTAGACTCAACTCAAGATGAGTCTAAATAAAGACCTATCAAGCAAAACCAAAGCAAATCCAAGAAACACCTAGACCATAGGTCATTACCCAAGTCTAGATTCCATGGGTTGGCAAATCTAGCTAGGTAATGGCTTAAGACTTAGGTTAACCCATTCATAGGTCAAACTTTTAATTATTCAAAGAAAAAATCTAAGCAAAAGAAAAATTTAAGTGAAAAAAAATTATTAAATGTCATTTAAAATTTTAACTATTTCCACATAGATTGGAAAAATTATTTCACATTCATAATATTTAATGTGTTATTAATGACAACATAAAAAATAAATTTATAATTATACCATGTTTGGTTTGATTTATATAAACATTTATTAAAAAGTAAAATCTCATTTTTGTAATAATATGAAATTAGTATTTTATTAGTTAATATTCTTTGTAACTCTAAAATTTTTATCCCATATTACTAATATTACAACTAAAATTGAATGTAGCCTTATATAAATACATGAATATTCTTAACAATTATTTGAAAGAAGCTAGAGGCAACAAAGTTCTTGAACTCTATTTTCGTGTAAAATTTTAACTATTTAATTTTTTTTTTTTTTTAATTTTAAGTTAGAAACAAAATACATGTCAATAGGTTGCATGTCCTAAACTTAGGACCCGATGAATCAATCAAAGACCCCCTATGGAATTATCTCAAGTGGTTCCGGTTCTGAGTTTGTGTTTTCAGACTTGTGACTCATCAGGTTGGATTCATAGTTAAGTCGAGGCTAGAATCAAGTCGATGTAGAATGCACTGTTCTAATAAAATATAAGCATAGATCCAAGAAAAACAAAGATTGAGTGGAAAAAAAAAAAAAAAAAAACCTAATCTATAAACCTAAGAAAATGGTAATTTTATTATTTTAAAAATAAAAAATAAATTATACTTTTCACTTTTATTAATTTTGGTTCGATTCTAGTTCAAACCTCTTTTAATTTTAATCCTTTCTCATGTCTAGGTTAACCTTCAATGTGAATGTTCCAATCTTCCAAATTATTTCAATCTTGATCCCCTCGGAGCCTTCATCCATAAGACTTCCCAAGGATTCGTACAATGGCCCATGTACTGCTCAAATGACACTAAAAGTGGCTGAAATGACGAATCATGGATCTTGCATTATTAGTTTCCGTTCAATAATTTCTCATCTATAGGTTTCTAATCGAAATGGAACTGTAACACGGTTGGTACACAAGCTGGTACGTTAATTCTCTATCATGCAATATTAGTTTCTATTTCAGATCTCCTACGTATGATTACACACGTATGTGTATATATATAATTAGGTATTTGAATTTTAAAATTTATTAATCCAATATTAAATATAAATTTTTATACATGTTAGTAGTACATTTATCATATTAATTGAAAACATCACATCAAATTATGGTGTTTGCATAAAAATATTATTGATATATATAAAAAATTATTTTAAGTATTAAATTAATTAATTTTAAAATTTAAATATTAAATTATATATTTTTATAAATTTAAATACTATTCATGATATTAATCTTTCGCCTATCCTAACGTACATAAGATACGAGAGGGCTACGCCTTACTCAACTGGACCACAAAAGACAAATGGTATCGTGTGGTATGGCAATCTAGATCGAAGCTGCCGAAACCAAAGAAAAGGACCACGGTATCTCATCAAATCTTACAAACAATCATGTTCACTGTGACATGGGACCAAAATGAAATTTATCAGTAGGCTCGGAAAGTTCAAAATCAGAATTCAGTTTAACCCCTTCTGTTTATTTGGTTTCACTTGGTTGGTGTTGATGTACATAGGGCCTTTGCTGGTCCTCATTCCGTAATATAGGGGTACCACCCTATAACTTCGGTGCATGTAGCATTGTAAAACCGCATTTCGAGAAATTTCAGAAAGTCAGACATAGTGATAATGATCTATCACTCTATGAGATAGTAAACTTTGAAGATTCTCATAACTCATTTATCAAGATATGGGCAAAGATCGGTATGGACTCGTTCCCCACTCATGATCCACCCCATTGGAGTTAACCACATTTGTTATAAACCATAGAAAAAGGGTTAGAATCATAGATATTTGTTACAAACATCATGAGATATAATTAATAATAAGAAAAGGGGCAAATTACATTAAGTTAAGGTTTGTGGGCAAATTTATTTTATGTTATTAATATTTCAAATGATTAAAAAGAGAAATTAACATGTTGTAAAGTGAGTCGATGGATTATCCGTTGAAAAAAAATTTAAGAAAAATAACAAAAAATTATTCTAATTTTAATAATTTAAATAATTTTACAAAATGTTGACACATTGCTTACCTTACTTTATGAATCGTTAATTCTTTTTTTTAAACTATTTGAAACAATAATATTTTAAATAAACTTATCACAAATGTTAATAACTTTAGATTAATTTACTAAAAATAAAAGGTACTACATTATATAATGAAGTGAAATCACAGTAGAAGATGATTCGAAAATGACTTTTGTAACTCCATACCTTACACAAATAGGTCTAAAATGTTTGAAATTGGCTATTATCGCTTTAATTAACACTTGTTTGCTTTTATGTAGTTCATATCCTACTATGTATTAACAGATGTTTACAAATATACAGTTCATATCACACTAAGCTACCATGCTTCCAATTGAAAAGATTCACTCATTGAGTCATTCCACTCGGATTGTTTAATACTAGGAAACAACCAATAACTCTATCTCTTACTCCCTAGAGGCTTTGGAGACAAAGAAACCTCTTTGCTACTCTAAGCTTGACATCTATTTTGTTCTGTATTGTACTTTCTCTATTTACAAGTGCTATTTTCTTGTTTAAACCCATATCTAAATGAAATAAGTAAGTGGTAAGTGAAGTAGTTAATTACCATTAAAAGGTAGGAAAAGGACGAATATGACTCATTTCACGTGTACCTATTTATTAAATATACGAATGTATTTGGAAAGATTTCATTATTATTATTACCTTTTTTCTATTTTGGGGAGTGAGGTGATGGGGAGGGAAAAAAGGATGAATATCATACAATTCAATAAAATTAGACCAATCAAATGTATTGATACAAAATGGATTGACTAACAAAGAGTCAAGGGTACAAAGTGCCATCGATTGAATGGATAAATTTTTTTCAAGCATAATGTTGATCATGAGAGATACAGTTCATCTTAAAAGAACATAACTCAGTCTATTGGCAAGTAGTACAAATCCCATAAAGTAATAACATAATCCCACGTAGGAAATGAAAACAAAAAAAATAATATAAACAAAAAATATAAAAAAGCCCACTTACTCTAAAATATTACTAACAAAACAGTATTATTTGACTTTAACAACCTTCAATCAACCCATGTCTATAGAGAAGTGGCTATAGTGATGGAATTGTGGTACAATGGTCGATGATTGTGAGAATAATGGATGAAGAGAACAAATCCAAATCCAAGATCGCAAATGGTAGATATGAAAAATACCAATATTAGTTATGGTGGATTTACAAATATAGAATGGTTAAGAAAGTGAAAAACATTTAGAAGAAATAAGCGGCCACTAGACGACCTAATTATTATTACCCCCAAATAAGGGTTTCCTCTATCTCTCTCTCTCTCTCAAAAAAAAAAAAATTAAGGAGGAGAGCAGAAGAGAGAGACTTGGAAAGATTATTTAGATGATATAAAAGTATAATCAATGATCAATTAGGAAAGTTAAGATGGGGATATTTTGATTTAAACACATTTGAAAATAAGTGAAGATCTAGAAAGATTGTATTTCAAAAATGAAAATAAAATGTTAAAAAAGACCCCTGCGCATTTGTATTTTCCATCTACTTTCTTTTTATCTTGAAGAAATAGACTTCAAAACAAGATGTAAAGATATATAAAATGGGAAATTTTTTATTGTCCCATCCATTTTTTTAGGACCGATCCTATAAGTTATTAAAGATACATTTATCGTTGTGGTTGAATCATTGAGATAATTATAATATATATATATATATATATATATTTCAATAGCTGGATAATGGACTCAGCAATCCCACACGGGACCAAAAAAGTTATTATTTGATGGTCACATCCGTCATGGAGTAACTGTGACATTTGGAGCCAATGCTTTTACTCAAAAAAAAATATCAACACAAAGATCTTTGCTGTTGTATAGCATCTTATGGTTAATTACAAAGGGATCCTAAATTTTATTCGTACAAAATCACTAGACTTTTCGTTCTGAATAATTAAAAATAATCACGAACATATTACAGTTGAACTTCAACTGAATCATTAAACCTTTTATGCTATAAGAGAATACAATGGACACTGTTTGATTCTTATCTATTCATGGTGTAATTACTGACCATAAATATTTGATGATGATGATAATAATAACAGTGTCTAATATTGATTGCAAATATACTATTAGCTCTATATAATATGCAATATCTTTATCATATTATATAAATATAGCAAATGCTACAAAAATTTAATTAATGATAATTAATATATGATTATTAAAATACGATAATATTTACAGTTAATGTATAATCTACTAAATATTAATTGTATAAATATAGATTCATATTTACTAAAATCTTGAGAACACGTTTTGATATAAGAGTCTAGTATAAATTAGATATTACATTATTAAGACAGTATGCTATATACCTATTCATTATTATAAGAGTCGGTACTATTATAACTTTTCAATGAAAAAGCTATGTTTTATTGGAAGCAAACATCAAGACTACGCCATTCGACTTCCCTTCTCTTTTTTACTCCATCTCAATACCCTAATTCTCCATTCTTGTTATTGTCCACCACTAAACGGTACATACCTTCTCTCCCAAACCGCTTCTCACAGCCCATATTCAGCACTGCATCGCTGCGGATAAGCCAATGACTTTGGGAGAGCGTTTGCTTTGTAGTTTTTGGGTATTGGAGTATATATATATATATATATATATGACTAGACAAACTTTATTATATCAAGCTCAAACAAAAAATTTCCTTAATAAGAATTAAAAAATGCTTTATATATAACGTCGATTGTACAAGTGGGCATGCAAGTAATAAGTTTCATTATATGGGTCATAGACAGTTTTTGCCACTTCAACATCGATGGCACCGTGATAGTGCTAGTTTTGATGGCACTATCAAAACAAGACCCCAACTAAGGGATTTCTTTAGTGAGGATATTATGGTTCAATTGCGTCAGTATAAGCATGTCATATTAGGAAAGATGCAAGAGCAACTCAAGCAGCAAAGGAACGAAGACGGCACAAACTAATGTAAAGAAGTGTGCTTTTCAGATTGCCATAATGGAATGAGCTACATATATGTCATAACCTTGATGTGATGCACATTAAAAAGAATATATGTGACAACCCGGTTTAGACTATTTTTAATTTGAAGGGCAAGTCCAAGAACACAGATAAGGTGAGACTCACCCTCTAAGAAATAGGTATTCACTTAGAGCTACATTTGCAAGCACGTGGTGATCGAACTTCCAAGCCACCGGCTATGCATACACTCTCAACTCAGCAAATAAGAAAGGTCTACAACCTAATTAGAGATGTGAAGCTACTAAATAGATATGTTTCCAACATACCGTCTTGCCTAGGTGCAAATGGAGTAAGTGTAAAGAGTCTAAAGAGCCATGATTGCCATATCCTACTTCAATAGTTCCTCCTAATAGTCATTCGTGGTTTTCTCGATAACCAAATCTATGACATGGTTTGTGATGTATCTCGTCTTTTTCAAAGAGTTAACAGTTAAAGAACTCCATGTTAATTTACTCGAGTCTTTGGAGAAGACCATAATCCGACCACTTGGCAAGCTAAAGATGATATTTCCTCCTACCTTTTTTGACATCATGGTTCAATTAGTTGTGCATCTTCTGAAGGAAGCATGTTAAGGAAGCATGCGTATGTGGTACTATCTAATATTGTTAGATATATATGGTTGAGAGACACCTGCGATTGCTTAAGGGAGATTTGAGGAATAGGGCAAGACCAAAGGGTTCCATTACCAAGTCATATGTGTTAGGATACAAGTGTGAGAATCCCACATGGAAAATATGGGACTTATGCGAAGAGTTTATAAGAGGAAAGACCCATTAACCCATTGTCTTAAGGTTTTGGGTTATAGATGGTGTCTAAAGCCTATTTGTGCAATCTTCACAAAGCCCATTGGATTTCTCCCCATTAAAGGTATACTCCAGATCCCTAACAATTGGTATCAGAGCCGATGGTTCGGTTGAGAATCTCCCATGGTTGGCCCACCATGTGTAAAGAGAGCTTTGTGGTATGACTCATCTGTGAAACCCATGGTGAGTAGGTGAGACCACTCACAAAGCGGGTTTAGTGGAGTCAGTTTGACAAGCTCTTGTTGAGGAGGAGTATGGCGTACCCCATTGTGGAGACTCACACTTAAGGGAGAGATTATTAGGGTACAAGTGTGAGAATCCCACATGAGAAATATGGGACTTATGTGAAGAGTTTATAAGAGGGAAGACTCATTAACCCATTGCCTTAAGGTTTTTGGTTATAGATGGTGTCTAAAGCCCATTTGTGCAATCCTTCACAAAGCCCATGGATTTCTCCCCATTAAAGGCATACTCCAGATCCCTAACAATATGTTGTGAGAAAGAGTATTCAATTTTGCTTACTGTATTTCAAGAACATGAACTCAAGAATAAATAAACCCCATCAGTAATGGGACGAACCACTAGACAAAGGTTCATCCTCCTTGTTTTAAATATTCATACAACCTATACGTTCTATGGGCACGTGCACCATATCAAACTCGAACATTGAAATCAACGAAATACATTAGATCGTACTAAATAATTGAGAGGAAGTGCAACTTCATGTAAGGTAGGTAGTGTCACCTTCATTCCTTTATGATTTGAGTACTCTACCTTTTCATTGTTTCCTAACGTGCATTGTTAATCCATTTATGTCCAGGGAGCACAAGCAAGAACTTAATGCATAAGGATCATGTAATGTAGGAGCAATAGCGAGTAAACATCTTGTTGAGTGGTTTAGAAATAAGGTTGCAAGCCACCCATATTGTTTGAAACAAGCTTTTCAATAGGCGATTCATAACCTTCCTCACTGCAGATTATGGAACTTAAGCTTGTCCATAGGTAACAAGTGTTAGAAGATCTAGAAGCCTTGGCATAGGGCTCAAATATTCATCGCTATAGCTATAAAGCTTGTGTTGTGAACGAAGTCTAGTACAACATTAAATCTGGGGAGGCAGGCTTGCATTAGTGTAAATAACAAACAAATGATAATCTTCTATGGCATTCTCACTGAAGTTATTCAACTAAATTATGTGGGGTCCAGGCGAGTGTTTTTGTTTAGGTGGAAGTAGTTTGAGACCTCATCTTAATCAACACAATAAGAAAATGGTATGATGATGACCCATACATTCTTGCGAAATATTCCCACTAGGTATTTTACTTAAAGGACCTCAGTAAATGATTTAGCAACTGAAGGATTGTCTAGAATGTCTAGTACCAACATATATTCATTCATGGTCTCTTCCAAGTTGAATCCCAGAAGATGGTGATATGGAGGAGCCACCTCCTACCAAAGAGCCCTTGCAATAAACAATTACAAGGCCTTGGACAATTCCAATTGATCACTTATATGACCCAAGTAAAGGTTGCAGTAGGGGTGGTAAACGAGCTAGTATTAAGGGAAAATGTCACCTATGACCTTCCTAATAATCTACTTACTTAGGTAGACCATAAAGACCCGTAGACTGTGGTTGTCAAGTAGGAAGAGACCGATGCAATCACTAAGCAGGAGGAGGCCTAAGGGATTCATGGGTCTCATGTGCTCCTATTTCGGAATTGTTAGGTTGAAGTTCTTACTCTATCATGGGGCTTCAATGAAATTGTTTGTTTCGGGTGCACAAGATAAGATGTGATCAGGATTTTCAAAGGCCTATCACCACAACATTATCCGAAGGGTTATGGTAAGTTTATTATCTGTTAAATACATCCTTATGACAATTATGTTAACTTTAACCATTCATTAACACATATAGCTTGTCTTCAATGTGCAGCAAAAGTTTGAACTACCAAAGAACTTGTGGACTATGCAAAAGTGATCAATCACGTTGAACTATCTAGTGAGAAAATCTTATAGCAAGAATTGCTAGCTGTGCATCAATGCTCAGGGTAGAGGTGAGGTAGCTGCTAGTGAGCCACCAAAGGGTTATGAACACTGGTTAAAGGAGTAGAGGGAGTTTTTCCACTTTTGTCACAACCTGAAACAAGGTATGAGCGTATCCAATCACCACGTATAATACATTCGCTTTATACGCACAAGTTACCCTAAAAGATCTATTTATGTCAAACAATTGTTAGCAAATTTTAAATTCTGAAATCATTTAATTAAATTATGGAAACAACTGGATTTAGCATAAGTAAAACAAACTTTATAAAAGCATTTTGTTTTCTACTCCCTTGAGTAGATCATCATTTATGAAAGCAAAACCACATACTACTCTCTCTTGAGTGGTTTAAACTTTAAAATAAAACATACGATCAAGTATCTCATATACCTTGTTACAAAACATAGGCTTCTTAGCCGGGTAGAAACTTAATTAAAATACAATTTTAAAAGATAAATCCAATTCTTATAGAAAACTCCATCTAAGATGTCCCATACCCGAAGAAATCATTGTCAAGCAATCAACATCTGAAAAGAAGAAGACAATGAGTCGAAGTCCAGTTAAACAATGACACAAACACACATGAGATGCCACACAAACTTATCTAATGCAATGCAACAACCAATAATTTATTACTTTAAATTAAAGTGAAGCGAATCAATAATGAAGCACTCACACTTCGAATTCACGTCATTGGGAATTTGGGGATCATGAGTAGCAACAACTACTGAGAAGGTTAATATCTACAATATGAATACCTATATCTCCTATATGATACACCAGATATGGAAAAATAGCTTCTTGTAAGGTTCACAGCCATTACACATCGCTGCTTATCTTAGTTCATAATATCATTTACGTCAACTGATCCCATAAACGTGAACTAAACCATATTACTTTCTTCTAAGCCCAAGTAGATGTTATCCCAACACTGTTTGCTCTATCTGCTACCCGTTAAGCCACTTATAAATTATCATTGCATCATGATAAAGGGGTAACCTAAGCGCCTAACTACCGTGTTTGGTTCCGAGCAAGGTTATCGCACCTCGGACTAAATTAAACAATGAAAGTACAAGCAACACTCATTAATTAAGCCATCATTAAGTTTTGGTTCATTAGAAATACCTATCCTAACAATCAACAAGCACGTTACTACGTACTATATCTAAAATCTGGTAGAGATCAAAAGACAATCCAGAAGATAAGACAAAAGATAGATTCAAGTATCTGTTCAACACACTAAACTCATATGAGAAACTAAATTAATTATCCATTTACATCAAACTTATTTTAAAAACCTATTTGATCAAATACTAAGTAAGAACCCTACCATGGCTACAAATAGCGCTACACTAAGATACCGACAATTATCCATTTTCTATCAAATTATTTATTTTCCTTTGCTTATAAATCATTCACTAGAAAATACTCATTTTTCTTCGCAAATAAACATTTGAAACAATATACACCCTTTATTGTTCATGATCTAAGCTAACATATGACATCTAAGCTAATTACAAGTTATTAAACCTATATTAACTTAGCTTAGCCAAGCTGATTAGACTTAATGAATCTAGTTCATTTTAGTCTATTACATCTATTAAGTCAAGTTGAACTTAGATTCATTATTATTATTTTTTTTTTCGCCAATGAACATAGATTTATTAACTAGTTCATTTTGCATCTAAGATATATATTTAATCTTAGGTCTATTAATTAAGTCATGATTATACTAATATTCACATTAAATCTAATTTTGTTACTAAAACTATTAATTCACTCTATACTTTGAAAATACACTTAACATATACTTAGTTCACTCCTATTTATACAAATATTAACATATCATATTTATTATTTAATATTTATCTATTTCATTTCATCTTTTTTTTCTTTTTTTATTTATTTATATGAACAATACAGATGAAAAATCATACCCGAGATGGGGGTCATGATCCTCATCACTGGCCTCATCAAGCCTATGATCAAGATCACGCCCTCGATCACAGTTGTGATCTGGGCCATAATGGGAACGGCGAGTAAAGACCACGCCCATGATCATCCTTCAAAATTGGCTTAGTGTACATCATGGTCTATATCACACCCATGATCAAGGGAAAAATGAGATCATCCCCTTCATCATGGCCGTGATCTAGGCTATTAAATTTAAAAGTTCCATTTCTACTTGTATCACGGGCCATGTTACGCCCGTGATGAACATGATATCCATTTTTATATTTTTCCTTCGTTCACTTTCTTAAATTTAACTTGTCTAACTAGTTATATGGTTTCACCTCCAGCAAAAACATCCCAAAATCAACATCATATTCTTAACTTAATAATACATATTTTTACATCATATTCCTCAAGGCATATCATTAAGCACCTAATATACACAAATAGGCACATTTTTAGGTTTTAATATATATGTTTACATAGTACTAATTTATCTAGGTTATCATAACTTCTACATGTATTTAACATTAATACACAATAACCATGCATTTACAACAATCAATTTAAAAGAAAACAATTAACTTACTTGTTTAACCATTTCTATCAACTAGATCTTCTCTACTTCTACTTCTTTGAGTTGATGTAGTTTCTTCATGCATGTTTCCCAACTTTTATCTTATTTTCTAACCTTAATTTCCCTTATGATCTTGTTAAATTTGGGATTTAGGGTTGGCTTTTGAGAGAAGGAAAAGAGAGGAAGAGAGGGCAGCTAGGAAAAATGGAAAGGAAAAAAAAGAAAAGGAAGAAAAAGCTTAGGTTTTGGGCTTAAACTTTGAATTTATGGACTTTAGGGTTAGACTTGGTCTTTGACTTGGGCTTAAGCCTTTTAAATGATAACTTTTAGGAATTTGAAATAATTAAAAGAAATAAAAAAAATGAAATCAATAATTTGAATTAGAAATTTAGTTTAAGAAATTCAATTGATAAGAATTTGATAGTTAATTGGAGTATAGGAATTTGTGACGTGAGAACTGATATATATGAACAAGCAATTGAATTCAGAATTTATAGGAATTAAGTAAATAGAATTTAGGCTATAGTTTAGGGGTTCATGGATTCAATTTTATAATGGAAAAGAATTGAATAATTCAATTCATAAAACTGGTAATTGAAGCAAAAGATAAGTTGAAAAGGACATTAGAAATCTAAAATTTCAATTTAACCTATTTACTAGTTTAATTATGTTAATCTATCTAGTTATATCGTGTAATTTACTTTACTTGATTTAGTCAATTGATCTATCTAAATTCAATTTCTAAACTAAGTTCAAATCAAGGTTATGAATTAATTAGCTATTATACTATTCAATTATAACATTTCTAATCTAGGTTGGTGAAATTTTAGGGCATTTCAATTCATAGAGACAAATCTGGATTACCAGGTATGCATATTTTTAAAACATTAGTGGGCACGAGTCTACTCGTGACCATCCACCTAACAGGTTAGCTGTTCCCTTTTTTTCCCTCTTGTAGTAGTGATCTACGATGAATACAAGTAATAGAAAGAATCAACAAATTGATGCACATGGGTGGGACAAAGTCCATTCTTTACCATGCAATTATGAAGGTAAGTGATAAATTTCATTTTCTACTGCGGGTCATGATACCTTAAATGGTGTGCTAATTTATTTTTTACATTTATTTTCATTTTCATATATCTTGTATTATAGAAACTCATGCCCATCGAGAACTACAAGTAAAGGAATTTCAGAAAGAAGAAAGGGCAGGTGACTAATCAATAGAAGTCAGAAGAGTTAATGTGCAATTATGTAAGTATATTAGATCTTCATTTCTACAGAAGTACACTATATCTATCATTTCATAGTACTGATAACACTACTATTCCTTTGTTGCAATCAAGCCATTATAAAGCAACAGAAGGAGGAGGAAGACACATGTGTTGTTGCGATAGATCAATCACCTATGCGCGATGACGAGATTATGGAGGAGGTTCTAAGCTACATACCCAATTACCATTGTGGCTTTAGTTGTGGTATGTCGATAGATCAACATAGACGTCTCTACTATGAGCAACCCCATTATGAGAATATTGTGCACTCGGAGTAAAATAAAGATGCGTCGCAATGTTAGATGGAGCAAATGCAATAGTAAGTTAATATATATTGATGAACTACGTCTAACCTCCTCAAATGTCATCATTTGTTCAATGTCCTTCATACCATTAGTTTGCACCACATATGGATACCCCTGGTAGCGGCTCTAATCTAAGCCAACCGAGCTTCACCGTTACACCATTCATACCAATAGCACTACATCCACAGCCATATCAGGGGTTTATGGGATGCCATCCAGCTTCACGCATACATCACCCAATCGATCGGCCTGGGTCCTGCAGCTCCGCACAGCGGAAAGCCCAACCTCACAAATCAAGTTTCATACCATGGGTATGAAAGGCGGTGTACCTTTTGGTTAATCTCCATCACAACCACCCCTCTTTGGCTCATACCCATACCCAAGTGTGGCCTCTCCACCAAGCCTGAGCTCATCCCAATTTCCTCCTCAATACCCCTCCCAGCCCTTTGTTTACCATCTGACACTTTCTTCCACTTCCTTGACCGCAACATCTCAAATAACCTCATCTAAAGGATTGATTCAGTCGATAGCTGAAATCTTAGAGATACTAAGCATATCAGGGGTTTCTTTTCTCTATTTATGATATTCAGATTTTTCTTTTTTATTTTTCTTGGACTTCAACCTTATGTTGTGGTTCATTTTGATTGTGAGGACCTATTTTATGTTTTTGGTTTTTATGGATGGATTGCTTAATGATTTCCACATTAACTTTTCATATTTCATAAATCTAGATGGGAATTATATATTAAATGTCAGAACATGCAACACTAAAGACCTAAAATCAAAATGAAAATTTGGTTTATGTATTGAAAGTAAGATCGCACATTATTATTATTGATTTTTTTAGAAATTATAAGCTTAGCGCATTTTAATATGAAACAATATAATATAAAAACATTTAAAACATGTGATATTTACTAATATGTGTTAAATTTTATAAGGTACTATTATTAGTAAATAATTTACAGAGCATATATTATATAATATTACATAATTTATATCATTAATAATTTATAAAAAATTATAATAATGTATAAATTATATGTATATATAAAGATTGATATTAATCAAATGATGGTAGGGGTAAGAAAAAATTGTAAAAGGCACAGGTGCAAAAATTTAAATTTTTGCTAATATGAGGCGAATTTTCACCTCATTTTTCCTAGGTGAGGCAAAATTCACCTCATACTAAGCCTAATTAACCCAATTTCCCCCGTGTGTGCAATATTTCTCTTGACTCCTTGTTCACATAATTTTTTCTCTTATCGCTCTCACACATTCCTCTTATCTTTTTACTTATCCCCCATTTCTAATTGGCAAAGCATGTTCATTTATTCATTATTTTTTTCATTTGATTTGCTATGTATTGATCTACAAACTATTACTTTTGTATGATCTTTTTAGGTGTTGATCACATTACAATTATGTTATTATTGAATCACAAAAGGCAACTTAAGGGTAATATCTTGTTCTATGGCAAGTGTAATTATTATTATTTTTTTCATTTCTATATGTTTGATGGCTTATTAACTATTTAATGGTTTTTTGATTAATTTTTCCAGTGTGTGATGACATCAAACTTGTAATATTTACATAAAAACAATTTTAATGGCAATGTAATGACAAAAATGGCATCTAAATTTTCACACAAAAAAATAATTAGATACCTAAAGTTTGATTTTGAACAATTTAGTATATGAATAAAGTTTTCATTGACTTTTTTCATACTTGAAATTGATTTTGACATTTTTGGTACCTGAACAAACTTTTTGTGGACTTTTTTCATTCCTCATTGAACTTGCTTTAGGCATAAAAAATGTCAATAAAAATTTTGTTGAAGTAACAAAATTGTCAAAACCAAACTTAAGGTTTGAAACAAGTCAATGAAAATTTTGTTCAAATACTTAATTGTTCTTTTTACGAAAGTTAGGTACCATTTTTGTCATTAACCTCTTATAAAATATGTGTATTAGGTTACAATAAAAAACAAAAAATTCATCATTTATAATTGATTGTTTAATATTTGTATTTAATATAAGTTTAAAAAAATATGTTAAAGACTTGATATATAATTACGACAATTAATTTAATTTAAAAATGCATTATATTAATTTTTTCATTTTATAAAACTAAAATTGTGAAAATATAATCAAGAAAAAAATTAGCTAAAGAGGCGATTTTCACTTTTGATTATGATAATGAAGCAAAAACCGCCTCTTTACTTGAATATGTGGTGATTTTGGCCTTATTAGGCCAAAGGAGGCTAGCCTAGGAAGAGGAAAATTTGAGGCAAACTATTGGCCTCTGTAGGCCAAATGAGACAAAAATTTGGTGTACTAAGGTAAATAATTTCAACTCAATAGGCCACATTATTGCTAGTGTATCATGATCCTTATTTCCCAAGGAAAATTTGTGAAGAAAGATTATGTATTCATTCAATGAATACAATGTACAAATACTATTAAATATGAGAAAATCTTATCAATTGTACTGATGGTTTTAAACATTTAAAGGATTTCACTGCCATTTATGTAGATAATATCTTTATTTTCTCTAGAAATGAACATGAACAAATAGAACACTTAAAAATGGTACTTGTAGAATTCTAGAGACAAGGAATAGTTGTAAGCACTGAAAAGGCATAGTTTTTCAAAAAGAACATAAAATTTTAAGGAGTAGAAATAGGAGAGGGAAAGATCAAGCTGGAAGAGCATATAGTTTAAAATTTGTTAGAATTGCCAGAACAAATGGACAAAAAATAATTATAGGCATTTTTAGGATTATAAATTATGCCAAGCACTTCATAAAAGATTTAAATTCTTTGGTTAGACCATTTTATAATAAGATCTCTAATTTTAAAGGTTTGTCATAAGAGACATTGAAAAAAATTAAGAAGATAAAAGAAGAAGTCAAAAGGTTACTAAAGTTAAAATTACTTATAGACACTGATTTTTTAATTATTAAAAGTGATGGATGTGACATAGGATGATGAAGAATTTTAATGAAAACCTCGTAAATATGTAGAAAAGAAAACAAAAAAAATTGCAGATGTACTAGTGGAAAGTTCAAAGAAAATAATTTACCTAGTATAGATAGGGAAATAATGGTAGTTGTAAATTGCTTAAATAATTTTAGACTTTTTCTTCTTAATAAAAAAAGAAAGAGAAGGACAGATTGTGAGGCAATAGTCAAATTCCATAAAAACACAGGGAGCAATAAAATGAGTAGAAGGAGATGGTTAAAGTTTAAGGATGTAATTATAAACAGGGGATACAAAGTAGAATTTGATCATATAAAAAGTAAACATAGTACTGATGCGGACAGACTATCTTGTTTATTAACATCTTGATAACAATTACAAGAAAATGGAATTCCAAAGGAATACAAAAGGAAAATAAGTACTACCACAAAGGAGGCTATCCTTATCTCAAGAAACACGGTCCTCAAGTTCAGACTCAAGGTTATCAAAAGTTATCTAAGGACCAAAACTTATGATAGAGATATAAACTAATCCATACTACCAACAAATTCTCTTAAGAAATTTCAAATTCCACCAACCTTTCTAGTAAAAGAAGAGATACATCAAGTTTTACTTGATGGAGTCTAGTCAATAACTAGCCAAGACAAATTCAAATATATAATTTGTTATGCTTTGGCCAAATACTTACACCAATTAAAGACACAAGGTGTAAAAAAATACAAGAAAAAAGTTATACAGGAATGATCATAGCAACAAAATACTCCAAAAAGAAGATATCAAATGTATGGAGCTACAAAAGGATACATGTCAAGAGTTTATTACTATTGCTATAATGTTCAGCAACAAGTTAATAATTATCCCAATCCATCATGGAGAGGTTTCAATGACCTTGAAATTGTAGAACGCTAGGTTCAAATGGTATCAAGAAAACAAAACTTTTATATTGATCAAGCTTTAGGTAATTTTTTCTTGGTTAAAAGTACAACAAGATACATTGAAAGTACACTAGGATATGTTGATTTAAAATCACAAAGAGAAGAACAAGAAAACAAGATATCTTCACTAAAAATTTCCAAAGATCCAAGCCCTAAAAAGAAAAGGAATATTGAAAGCATCGAAGAACACGGTGTATCTTTCAAGGAAGAACTTCCTTTTCAAGATAGGAAGCATGGAAGAACATCTAAAGAAAAATATGAAGCTACAACAACTCTTATATTCTTTAGGAGAAGCGAATTTATTTCTAGATTACCACCAAAAGAAAAAGGGTTGATAGAAGGATATGCAAAAGAAAGATTTTTGATACCTTTCATACTCTTTTAGAATGCAGTACAAGAAAAACATATGTATTTTGATGGATTCAATATGGAAACAATGGTCAAGGTGAAAGAATACCCTAATCACCAATGTCTCTCTTGCTTGAGGAAAGATTCACAAGTTGAGACAAATAACTATTAAAATAGTTACTATTGCCCAAAACATGTTCGTTATCTTATCCACACAGTGGCAATAGGTTTTAACTATTTTAAAGGATTCAAGATAAATGATCATGATTACACCTTACAAACTCTTCTTGATTATGGACTTGTAACTGAAATAATAGCCACATACCCTTAATTCATGACTCAACCATTAAGAACATAGTTTCATGAATTGTTGGAAACCCTCAGGAAATAGAATGGGGATATAAAGAACATGATATTCTTGTAAAATATCATATAAAAATCAAGTATGTACCATCAGAATGGTTAAAATATGATTCCAGGCCAGCAATAACTTGGTTTTGGATAAAACCATTAAAAGAAAAATATTCTTTGATACAAAGGATATACAGGCTTAAATCAGTGAATAATTAGGCAGAACAATTAGAATTGTAAACTGTAGATATGACAAACTACAGCTTCGTAGAAAGTCCACAATTTCACATGGTAGCCTATAGTAAAACAAAACACATTTTTGCCAAACAAAAGGGAGTAATATGGTCAAAATATAAAACATTATTAGCACCACTTGCTTGGCAGATTGAAGAAGAAGATGAATAGGATGAAAAAGATCACATGTCAAGTCCTCATGAAGACGAAATGGAAGGACTTGAGGACTTGAATAGATATTAGGAGTAAAAAGAAAGTCAATGTGACAGGTACTATCAAAAAATTTCAAACAAAAACAAGAAAAGTTCTACAGGAAAGATTCTCAACAGAAGAACACAGGCCACAACTTTTAAGACACTTGTACTATGGATAGTGCTTGTAGTATAGTTAGTTTTTACTGTTACATATGCTTATCATTTTACTATAACGAATGCTCCATAAGTTTATAAATAGAGGAGTCATAAGCCAGAAAGGAGGATCGAGTCCTAGAGAGTGAGAATATTATAATATTAAGTGTGCTTTTGTAGGAATGTTTTGAAGTGTGATCTTCTTTCCAAACATTGTTTAAATCCATCTTTCATCAATAAAAACTTTTTGTAAGCTTCTCTCCACTATGGCAGGCTAAATTTTTATTTTTAAGGCATAAAGGTGAATATGCTTTGAAACCATTAAAAGGTGCTCAAGTTTTAAAAACAAGGTTTCATGGCATGGATGAATCATGAGAAGCAAGTAATTTTAAGATCATATTATATTATTTAAAATAACTAAAAGGGTTGACTAAAGGTCCATATTAGCTTATTTAAGTCATGGAAGCCATGGTAGGCTTAAGGATTATGGCGTGGAAATGAGGTCGTTTCATGATATAATGTTATTTTATGATTAGTGGTTCCTCTTATATTCATCCTTGTCATGAGGTCTCTTCCATGATAGCAAGATCCTTGAGTTTTGGGTCAGCTAAAGGTCCATATTGGCTTATTTAAGGCACGAAAGCCATGGTAGGCCTAAGGATTATGGCGTGGACATGAAGTTGTTTCGTGATATAATGTTATTTTAGGATTATTAGTTCCTCTTATATTCATCCTTGTCATAGGGTCTTTTCCATGACAACAAGATCCTTGACTTAGTATCAGAGTTATGTTATCTTTATGCCTTAATATTTGTTTAATAATATCAGTTTAAGTTTGTTTGACAATTTCAGCTTAATGATCATTTTGTTTGTTTGACAATTTTAGCTTTATGTTCTAATTTGATGATCATGATTGTTCAACTTATATTTTATAATTTAAAAGCACATATATATGTTAGATATGAATCTTATTCCTTTAAAGAAATAATATTTAGTCAGGTATCTTATTTAGTTATGTGTTTTGTCTTTTTATATTTTGTTGTAAACATATTATATATTATAATTGATATTTTTTGAATGTATATTCAATCATGTTTATTAGATTATGAATAGAAACTATAATAGGAGTTTCTTCAAGTATCTAGAAGTAGTAGAAGATTTAGAGATATTAGAGATAAAAGAAGTTAAAGAATATGTTAAAATTTTAGAACTAGAAATAAAAGGTAATCTTAGTGCTCTAAATGAATTAATCAGGGAACAAGGTAAAGACTGGGTAGATATTCATCAATTTTTAGCCAAAAATAGGTTATGTACATCAAGGAATGTTTCCAGAAGTATTTAGCAAATTGAAGTGTATGGAAAACATGAGTAGTCTAGGAAAACAGTTAAGTCATATTTCATTAGAGGGACCAGAACCCTCTAACAGGAACCCATGATAAGAAATGATAAAAAGTTTGAATGGTTAAATTTAAAAATTAAGGATAATAACAGGGTGCAAGTAGGAGATAATAGTTTTTCACACATATATTATTTTAAGCAGACACGTCATCAACTACATACAAATCACAAACAATTAAATAGTATCATAGATTTGCTTTTATCTTTCAGCACATCAGTTCATAAAGATTTCAGTAATTTATATACAGCTTCATCTAGAAGAATGGATGATAACAAAGGATAAACAGTTAAAGTAAGTAACAGAAAAAGTAGATTATATAAAACAGGCATAAACTCATATAGATAGCAAACTATGGCAATTAGAACACCTAAAGGCCATCAAATAAGCTAAACAAGAAGAAGTTAAGAATTACCAACAAGTAGTAGTAAAAGAATTGAAAAAGGAAGCTAAACAAGTGGCTGAAATAGGAAAAAGGATAGATAGAATGGCAAAAGAAATAAAAAAAATTGCATTTATTAGAGGATGAGTGAAATTAAAGCAGATGAAGATTATATATTTACTTTAGGAGATACAAAAGAAATATCAAGACCACATATAGGATTTTGTGGACATCTAGAAACAGTTAATGATAATACAAAGGCATTAGTTAGACAAAATAATACTATATTAGCTTTATTAATAAGGCTTATCAGAAAGTTACTAATATTAAACTATACCTAAGTAATTTAAGGATAGAAGTTTTAGAAAAAAGTGTAGGAATTAATGTTCAAATTTCCCAAAAAGAATTAGATGAAAATTTTAACAAGTTAGGAAAGTTCATAGTAGAAAGAAAAACAAGTAAACCAAAGTCTTGTTTTATGAAAGGAGAGTGGAAGTTAGTTTCAAAATGAGCAATGTAAGAACATTTGCAGAACAAGAAAGTTGGTCCACAATGGAAAAAAAGGTTTTACCCCTTTAACAAGAGAATCATCCATTTTGTAAATAAGAAGGCCTAGTTGAAGTTTCATAAAGACCACTTCTAGAGTAGGAATAGTGGATAGAATAACTATAGGAAGGAGATGATAAAGAGATCATAGATAAGGATGCAAAAATATACTCTAATCATGCAGTCTCACTTTTAAATCCCACAAGACTAAAACAAACAGGTATAATTGTCACAATAAACCCATTAAATATTAAACTAGTCACAAAAGAATCATTAAAAGAAGTGAAAAAATCATGAAAGATTTTAGTCCATCTTGGATTAATAGTCATAGGAATAAGAGGACCAACAAGAGAAAAGGTAAGAGGTAAAGTCTTAGTATTATTACTAGATAGGTTATGGCAAAATGAGGTAAGAAAAGCAATATTTGCATCTATGGAAGTAAATGTAAATAATAGAAAATGATTATTTTATTGTGTGCACCTAATTTCATGGGGTCAATAAACAACCTTGAAAACATTGAAATAGGATTACAAAGCAAAGGCTATGAAGACCATATAGAAGAAAATTTACTTATAGATATTAACTATATTTGTAAAACTACAAATAATAGTAAAATGTCTTATAAACTCAATATTAAAGGAATAATAGATGCAATGGTTTCAAAGGGAATAAAAATAATTGAACCAATGGAGATAGATACTTGTTTCATGGAAGGAGAGGAATGGAACTCAAGTAGGAATATAGTAAATAAAGCACAAAGAGTTCCCATGAGAAACCTAATGTATGCCAATCCAAATGATACATATTCTCTAAGATTTAGATATAATGAAGACAGACCAAGATCCACAAATGATGAAGATAGTATTTCAAAAAAATTTAATCAAACTTTAGAACAAAAGGAAACCTTAGGAATGATGAATGTAATGGAACAAATAGGTACTTCAAGATGGATAGGATACAAAACCCCAGAGTATAGCTATGTTGAGAAAACATTAAGATAAATAAAAGAAGTAGAAAAATGTTTTGGTAAAAACAACTGTTATTTAGAAGAAACAAAAGCTTTTTAGGAAAATAAAGAATTTGAGGAGGAATTTTCTGAACCCTTAAGCCATTGGAAAAATGGATTCTTAATAAAACAGGGTAAAGATCCTATTCTTTATGAGTTATGATCAATAGAAAAAGGTTTTCTAAAAGAATCATAAGAAGAAGGTTTTGAACAAATAATTGAAGAAGGAGATGTTTATTATTTCAAAAAAGACCCAAAGAATGTGAAAATATCCTATTAGAATTATCTAATGAAACAATGAAAATAGATAGGAGTTAAAACAAGGCTTAGAGACAAAAGGAAGAAGTAAAGACAATAGGAGAACAGGCATATATATCTTAAATAGGAATGATGGATAATAAAGAAACAGGGTCAAATGCTCTATATTCTATAGTGACACATGGAGGACACGATATATGAGAAGGAATTCTAGTAGAATACCTTATACCCAATTTATTGAAAGAGAAACTAGTAATAGAATGTATAAAGAAAAAAGAATGCCATTTAAAGTCTTAGATAAAAGGAATTTGATGGATAATTGAAGGATTCTTAATATTTGTGCACATAATCCACAAAGTTAAGGACCATTGGTAGACAATTGGACACAAATGGTGGTAAGAGCATGAAGAGATAGTCCCTTAACAGAAGACTTAGATCAAATGTACATATATTTAGAATTATTTTTGGGAGAAACAGCAAGAGTAATGTGGGAATCATACAAGAGGAACTTTCCTAAACATGTCTTTCCTAAACATGTAGCAATAGACAAGGCTTTAGGAGCTAACCCACATAATTTTTGTAGTAAAATAAGAGTTATCCTTACAAGAGAAGCACCACAAATAGAAGGATTAGATCAACAAAGGGATGCAAATAGAAATTTAGAACAACTCTAAATAAGAGATTGGTACTATGTGAAAAAGTACATTCAAGAGTTCTTCTATAATTGCATCATTGCTGGTTGCTATTATGAAAAAGTTATTATAGAGAAATTGTTTTTAAAGCTACCAGGACGATTAGAAGCACAAATATACAAAGAATGGAAAGAAAAGGTAGAACCGAGGTTAGGACAGGAATTAAATAATCTAGAAACAAGGATAAAATTCCTATTTGACAAACTAATAGAAAAGTGTACAACATTACAAATAAATAGCAATTAAAAGGAGGAAATTATAATTTCTCTCAAACAATATATATAGCTGAAGTATACGGATGGAAAGAAAGGCATAGAAGAAAACCAAAACCAAAATATAAGCCAAAAAAGAAATACTTTACAAAGCAAAGTAAGGCAAGAAAACCATGTTTGAATAAAAAAGACATGAGAGAAAATACAATAAAAATAGGGCATACAAGAATAAATTAAGGTGTTACACATGTAATGAAGAATGACACTTTGCAAAGTCATTTCCAAAAAGACAAAATAGTAAAACAATGGCAAGTATTTTCGTAGAAAATGTTAATGAAGATATTTTGGCTATTGAAGAAGATATTAGTGATACAGGGACAATTTATGGTATAGTATTAATGATGGATCCACAGGGAATAATAATAGAAGAATCAGATGATGAAGAATATGACGATATAGGAATGTTCTAAATCAAAATAATCAAAATCCTTACAAAGAGAAAATAGGTATTAATTATCAAAATGAAAAGTTTAAATCTCTTAAATAGGATGTTACAAGACATAGGGGATAATACAATGATGAACATAGAAGAAAACGTTGAAGAATGTAGGCACAATTGGGCACAAGGTAGTAGCTCAGAAGATCATCCTCACAAGTTTTGCTTTGGATATCCTATAACCAAGCCTAGGTAACAGTGTGGAAACTTCATGGTAGAATCTTGTAAGATATGCCTAGAAAGAAAAGATGAAGAATTTCACTTTAATGAAAGGTTTTCCACAAGAAGTTTTCAACAAGATGCTATAGAAGAAAGAATAACGAGAATAGATAATAAAGTTGATACGATAGAAGATGAACTATAAGAAATAAAAGAAAGAATTTTGAATCTAGAAAAAAGGAAAAACCCATGCAGGAACAAGAATAGGAGGAAAACCCAAAGGAATAGTAATAAGAGAACATGATGAACGTGATGATATTTTAAGAAGTTATATAGGAGCATTAATAGATACATGGAGTACATCAAACATGATAAATGAAGAGTTGCACCTAAAAAAGAAATAGAAGAAATCGATTTATGTATGATAAACACATATATACATGGAAACAGGATAAAAGAATGCACATGCATAAAGAAACACAAGATAGGTTTTCTCATTAGAGAATAATGGACTATACAAATGCATAGTGGTATAATATAATTATGGAATTTTGGAAATTCCAAGATTAGATGTATTATTGGATTAGATTTTCTGCTTAGTAATCAACACAGTATACTAACTACTATATATACTGTAAATATTTTAAGACATCCAGCTATAGCATATAGTAACTATTTAGAAAACATAGAACCAAACATCAAAGTGCTACAAAAGCATGGTGACAAGGACAAGGAATGTGACTTTCAACAGCTAGAAGAATGTCGGGAAAATAAGGCAAGATTTGAAGAAATTAAAGAAAGAATAAAGATAGAAGACCTACAAAATGATTGGATAGGGATAATAATTAATGAAGGAAAAATGATAAGTTGGGAAAAAGTCTATAGGTTTTTAGACAATCCTTGTATGGAAATAGGATACCTAAACATAGACCAAATTTTAAGTACCCTAGAAAAGGAAGAAATATTTAGAGAAAATCCTACAAAATTTTGGGAAAGAAATAAGATCATATGAAAACTAGACATAATAAATCCAAATGCTAGGGTATATTTAAAAGTAATAGAATGTTATAATTTAGATAGATTAGATAATCAACACAGGAATCCAGCCTTCATAGTAAAAAAACACAATGAGATAGCCAGATGAAAATCATGAATGGCAATAGACAACGAGAAATTAAATGATAATACAGGAGCGGGAAATTAAATGATAATACAGGAGATGATGCTTACAATCTTCCTAACAAGATAGAGTTGGTAAATAAGATACAAAATCGTAATATATTTAGTAAGTTTGATTGCAAGTCAGGATTTTGGCAGGTTAAAATGGAGAAAGATTCACAATCATGGACAACTTTTACATATCCACAAGGACATTTTCAATGGAAATTTATGCTTTTTAGTTTAAAAAATGCACCATCAATTTTTCAAAGAAAAATGGACATAGCTTTGCAATATTAAAAAGGATTTCACTGCCATTTATGTAGATGGTATCCTTGTTTTCTCTATAAATGAACATAAACACAAAGGACACTTAAAAATAGTACTTACAAAATTCCATATGGGCATTTCCTTAGAAGCAATAAAAAGGGAATATGTGAAATTTGTTGCATGAAATTTTTATGAAAATTCAATTTGATATCTTAACTTTGAATAATACCAAACCAAACATTTTTTTTTATTATTATTATTTCTAAAACCTCAGTAAAGTTATATGTTATATTTACTAACATGAAAGAAACCGTCTTCTAGCGCTATATAATGTTAGGATAGATAGTAAGCATTCAATTATAGGTTGCCTCTTCAATATCAACAAATAAAGCAAAGAATGTCATAAAGGTAGTGTAAATAGCCAAGAAAAGTTTGTTTGGATATTAAATTGATCACTACAAAATTCAATTATCAAATTAAATTTTCATATGAAGTTCGGCTATTAAATTTAATATTTATCACTCTAATAAACTCATTCAGACCTTTTGCTAGTTTAGACTGCTCTACCACATAAGTGGCTCCAAATTATTTTTAGGATAATTTTCACTTTTGGTAATTAAATTATACATGTTTCTATAATTAGCTTGTTGGAGTTTTAAAGTATCAATTTAGTCATAAAATTTTGCCTATTTTTGTAATTGAAAATTAAATTTTAACAAATTCTACAATTAACCGTTGGACTTATACATACCTATATTTACAATTAACTATCTCATTTTAATATCATAAATGATCTAAAATAATTTGTAGATAGTAAATTAATATATTTAAACTTCAAGTAGTTAATCATATGTACGAGCAATGCCAACTATGATATTTACTCTTCTTTTTATCTTCCATTACCTATGTAAGTTGGTTTTCCTGGATAATGAAAAGGAGATAAGATCTTTAATTCACTAGCTTCAATGAGATATTTGAGTGCAAAGAAAAGAATTTTACTGAATTAGCCGAAGGAGTTCCCCATCTCGTCCCCAAAATCTTCTATTTCCCCCATGATATTAGTCGACGAGCTTGATACTTAACCTAATAAGTCAAAGAGAAATATGTAAAAATGTGTATTGTATTTTAGTACTCTCACAAATAAAAGACCTAAATTTTGATTTTTACGATATACATTACAATATTTTAGAACTTTCGTAAACAAGAGACTTGGATTAATTTTAATAAATTGACATGTATTTTGATACTTTTCTAAACAAGTGACATCAGTTTTAACTTTTAACAAATATATAACCTCTATTTTTTCATTTAGCATTAATAATATCTAATGGCTTTTTCAATTTAATTATATTCATTTAATAATATTATCAATCAATAATAAAAAATTGTCACATGTCCATCATCTATTATTACCAGAAAGTGAGAAATAACAAGTCATGTATTTGATCAAAAATCAAAACTCTGTTCCATTGTTGTAAAAGTACTAAGACATGTATTTGCCTAAAATTAAATTTAGGTGACTTGTTTGTAAAATTACAAAAACACATGTTATGTATTTGATAAAAATCATAACTTGAATCACTTGTTTATAAGAATACCAAAATACAAGTTAGGTTTTTGTATTTTTACCTAAGTCAAATCCATATAATCACAAGACATAATGTCTAAAATTGGATTTAGATGCACTCTCATAAGATGTTTTTTTGAAGTGGTTTTAAAATGAAATGGCAAATATCTTGTGCTTTCCAAAACCCTATGATAGCTTACACTAGGGTGAACCATTTTTTACATGCATTGTGATTTTCATATATTGAATTTGCATGTTAAGGATGGTATGTCAACGTTACATTTTAAAATGTCACCTATTAAGTTGGTTATTGATTATATGTTAGACCACCCATCCATCAATAAGTGGACTATGACCTAGAAAATTTAAGAGGAACGTCCAACATCCTCCAACAATTGAGGGGCATGCATATAACTATTACAAGTACGTGCGAAAAATAGTTGCAACCTAATACCTATCTGGTACCATGTGATTTTACAAGTTATGTGTGAACAACTCTACAATGATTTTGGATCCTCGTTCCAAAATTGAAAGACTTACTAATTAACTATATAGCATAAATATGTTGAAGAAATCCATAACGACCAATCAGCATTAATGCAAGAAGTGACGAGTTTGATGCGTGAATATATTACTTTTTGCAATTTCATTTGCTTATGGTTGTCAATTTCGATTAGTCTATCACCCTATAATTCTACAAATAGGCGCATTTAGCAAGACCCCAATTTTGACTTTTAGTTCTTTTTTTTTTTTTCGGTCGAATTTGACTTTTAGTTCTTAAAATGTTTTTAATGTTCTATTAAAATGTATAATAATGTGGTCTAGAGATTATTCTCCAATTGAGTAGCTTCGATACGCAGCCTAGATCATAGAATAATTGAAAACAAATATTTTATGGAAGCATAAAAGGAGTATTTAAACTCTAAAGCGTATTTCTATATAGAATGGTCACATAGATTAATCGAAGTGGTTCCTCAAATTATCTTATGAATGCAACTATTCATGTCATGTGATGGATGAAATGCCAAGTTGGTGCCTTGTGATACGGGAGGAAGATCAACTTAAAGCGTCAGCATACTCCAATTCTTACCACAGTAATGACTTTCAACGCAAAAATCTGAGAAAGTTATGAGTAGATAACAAGGGATGGAACAACGTAAAAGTATCTTCCTCCTAAAAACGTGAATTCTATTGAATTCAAACATCGGTACGTTGAGTTTGTTTTTTTCTAGGTGATCATGGAAGGAAAGTTGTTCTTCATATATATGCATCATGGGCACTAAGATTTCTTTTTCGGTTTCGGAAGTAGGAAGAACTTCCTATCATTACTAGATAGACAATGAACTCCAAAGTAAGTTAAAGTATAAAAAGACACAAAATCTCCATATTTAACTTTATTTTAGGTTGGAAATCTCTCTTAAAATAGCATACGTATATATATATTGATCATGAGATCTTCATGTTCTTTGTCTGTCTTAATTTCTTGAACCATTTATGCACTCATTTCGATAAATGACATGTAAGTAATAAGCGACAGAAATCTACTTGCATACAATTCAATGAGATATCCTATACATATTCCTATACAATAATCCTAGAGCTTAAGGTTTTAAAATCTTATTCCAAACTCACTTTATTAGAATTCTATGGGATCCACAGTTCCACACCCTACAAGGTTTTTGCTTTTCCCCAAGAAAGCAGCGTTATTGAATTCAAAAAATAAATAAATGAAAAAATGAAAAAATAAAGTCTTGTACTTTAAACCCAGCTCCTTCCCTAACACACGGGGACCAATGAGTATCAAGATGCTTGAGGAAAAATTTTAAATGATATCCCCAAGCTAAACCCACCTGCTAGATATGACTAAACCTAATATTAGACTGCACATGGGGCAATACCATAGCTTGAGATTGAAATAAAAATAAGAAAATTCATCGGGTATTATAATTTACGTGTATGTATAAGTCGTCAATGAAATTTTGATATATAATAGTACTATCGATGTTTTACATACCGTAACATGTGAAAAAGACTTATTAATGCTACATGCATATGGTATATAATACCCAATTAGTCTTTTCTCGAGAGAAGCGAATGAGAGAGAAGATAGTGCTATATCTATCTCTTTTAATTTTGGCAAGTATCATTTGTATTTTTTCTATCATTGAAAAAGTTAACATCATTGAAACATTGAATACTAGATAAGATGCACCTACGCAGTTTCACGATAAAAAAAGAGTTATGCTTTCGCACGGCTTGTCACATGAAGAATCGCATGTTCATGTTATGTGTCATAGGGAGAGTACGGCTTTTTGTTACACAATATTTGTTTTGTTCTTCCAAAATTGAGATGTGAGAGGGCTAATTGACCAATCAATCTACGAAGGAGATGGACGAATCGCTGATTTGGGTCCATTTGTTATCCTTCTATTTAGAACAGGACAAATCGATTATGAAATGCTTGTTGACTCACTAGGAATCTATTGTCTTGTTCTTGCAGTCAGTCCAAACATGATGTTACCTGTCCAAAAATCAATAAAAGAAATCATTGGATTAGTTTTTAACTAATGGCTTTACATCTTGGATTTTGCTCTCCAAACAAAGATATTGCGGGTTTGATTTCCCATCTCCGGAAATGTGACAGGTACTATTTGTAAAATATCCAGCATTTATTTCTTCTTTTTATGTTGATCTCACTTCGCACCATAAGGTATTGTTCTTTGCAAAAGTAATTGTGTGAAAAACGTAATCCATAACTTAGATATGTACATGGTTTTAGTTATATTCGGATCCAATCCAAACCTGGTATTCTGGGGCCACTAAACAATAATCTTCTCCTACATATATTAAAATTTCAAATAAATCGGGGAAGGTATGAAATTAGTTTTAATGTCTCACTATTTTCCCTTTGAGCCCTCTCTTTTTTTTTTTTTTCCTATTTAAATCATCGACCTTTTGAAAATGGATTGAAAATGTCTAATCGAGATGTGATGTGCTTGCAAATTAATTCGTTTAGGTTTTTGGATTTTTGAGGTTTATGAGTACAAAGATGATAATTTTTGTAATTTTAGGGTATAGGTGCTTGTGGAGGTAAGGAAATAAAAAACTTATGAACAAGATTGATTGTTGATTATAACACATGAATAATGAAATTGAGTGGGATTGTGATTAGCTCACAAATTGGAATTATATATTTTTTGTGAAATGCTCATGGGTGTTGAAAGAAGCAACTGTGAAGATTCAATAGAGAAGATTCAATAATTTAATACTCAATAAAACTTAATGATATAAATTGTTAATATTGAAAAAAGTGATAACAATTGAATTGTTGACCCAGGGACTAATTGACCTATCCATAGGCTTATAGATACACCCTAGTACCCTTCAAATAAAACAAGAAACTAACAAAAATAACATTAATGTAACAAAAATAACTTTTATTAACTAAAATGATCTAAATAAACTAAATAAAAGTGACCCAAAAAAAAATGAAATTCTTTTATGATGTGGTACCTATGAGTTTCTCTTATATTTTATTAGTTAAACCATGGTTATTTAATAAGAATATTATGTTTCACACCATGGCTATAGTAATACTTATGCTTCTAGAAGGGCAATAAGAGTATGTTGAAAAAACCTTTGAATCCTATTCAAATTAGGCGTACTTATGTTAATATGACTGGACCTAGAAAAGAAGCTTTGTTGATGACTAATGAGGTGAAAATAGTGGCAAATAGGTACTTAAAGAAGTGGGATAAAAACTGATCTATTACTGTTGAGTGATCTAAAACCTTATCTTGAAGGAAACGAGCTAACTCATAGAAATCACTGGCTTCGGGGTGAGCTAAGCCGGTTTTTTGGTAAATTTTTTTGTTTAGGGCCTCAAACAAGCATTTTGAGTATTTTTGGCAAGTTTTGTTTTTATTATAACTCTTTATAAACCCATATGTTTTTAATGCCGCCTATGGCATTAGTTTTTTCTTTTCATCTACTTTTTGTCCAAAAGTTTTAGAACTTTTCTATTTATGGCAATTTTTAGGTTTTTATTTTTGGTAGCTTAAGTCTATTTATATTGTATGTCCTAAGGCAAACGCTTTGTCACTTATCATATTTTCAATAAAATTTCAGAGCCAACATTACTTCTTTTTTTTTTCTTTTCTTTTCAAATTCTCAAATTTCATATAGATTTCAATTTAGATACCAAATATCTAGGAATTCTCAAATAAATTAGTATTCGAGGATCACACACTGGTTATTCACAAAATCAACGATTTATAATATAAACCCTAATTCAGTTTTCACGTCATACGCTATGTCAATTACTCAAGGTGAAGTAAGAGTTTAAATGCCAAAGCATGAATCTTTCTTGTTTTTTCCTTTTTCTTGGCATATTAAATAGGTGATGAGAATTGATAATTAGGTGTGTTTGGTCCTTCAGTTATTCAGGATTTGTTGAATGGGTTTAGGTATGATCCCTAGTGAGTTGCCCAAACGATTCCCTCATATGAGAAGCATAGAGCATAATATGAATTTATTTCCCACGGCGCCTTCGACAAATCATCTAACAGGCCGCATAAAATTGAAAAAGGCTACAGCTCTCATGGTATCGATGGATGGTTCATGTGTATATTGACAACAGTACAATCAATTTGAATCACCATCAAATGCCAATATCCTACTCCATGAGTGGATGACATTTTAGGCGAATTGCACGGGGACATGTCTTTTCAAAGTTATTTGCGGATCAATCATGGTCTATACGAGTGGATGATAATGCTATTCAATCTCATTACTGCATTGAGCACATTTATAAGATCAGTGAAACACGTTTTACGAGACTTTATTGATAAGTTTAAGATTGTCAACTTTGATTATGACTTCATATAGAGTCATAATATGAATAGTCATGTTATGTATTTGTGATTTGTGTTTCCGGTGCTATAGAAATGGAAACTCTGTGGTAACCTCATGGCTTGTTTGGATTGTCTTTTTTTTTTTTTTTTTTTCTTTTTATGACTTGTGTCTGTTTTATGTTTGATTTGTATTTATATGAAATCTCATATATTTATTTATGATTATGGTGGAGGCGGTGATTAGGTTATAAGAATTAAAAAGTAAAAATTCACGTACTTCTATAAAAGATGATTTTAAATTATACATTTTATATGCTAGAAAAGAATCTTTTAATTGGCATTTTCATAAAAGTTAATAAAAATAAGGTAAATAATTCTAACTTTATCGGAAGTGGATGCCAAAGCAATAATGAATGGACGGAAAATAGATAAAATAAACAGACTTGATAAGTGTTATTTTGTCAACAATAAGTTATGTTCATATTGTGAGTGCAATTCAATCATGAGAAGATTAAAGTTAGGGGTGTGCAAAAAAATCGATAAAACTGGAAAATCGAACCGAAACCATAAAATGAATTCAAAAAATATGGTTAACCGATCTATTGGTTTCGATTTAGGATTATGATTTTTATTTTTTTCGGTTTTCAGTTTAGGTTCTGGTTTGTAACCACAAAAAATCAATGGTTAACAGCTAACCGTTTTCAATATTTATAAATATATTATATATATAATTTACATATGCATATATTTATTTTTAAAAAAAAATATACACACATATGATTTACATATACGTATAATTTACATATGTTAATATTTCTTGGATTTTGATTAAAGTAATATTGTCCTATATTTGATGGGAGTTAATGTAGTAATTGATTTGGTTTGATTTTTGTTGATGATGTTATATCTAAAGGTTTGTTTTTTCCCTTTTCCTTAATTTGATTTTCTTTTTTTTTAGCTCTTGTAATATATATATTTAATAATTAAAAAAAACTCTATGATAAAGGCTACCGTTTTCTATATTTATATATATTTGTTTTTTAAAAAATATATATACACATATGATTTACATATACGTATAATTTACAAATGTTAATATTTCTTGGATTTTGATTAAAGTAATATTGTCCTATGTTTGATGGGAGTTAATGTGGTAATTGATTTGGTTTGATTTTTGTTAATGATGATATATCTAAAGGTTTGTTCCTTTTCCTTAATTTGATATTCTTTTTTTTTTCTTAGCTCTTGTAATATATATATATAATAATTTAAAGAAAAACTCTATGATAAAGGCTAAAAAACAAGGTTTGTTGAAATTATCAATTTGATTTGTTGAAACTATTACGTTAAATGGTTAAAAATTGAAAATCAAAAAAATTAACCGAACAAAACTATTAACCGTTAAGGCGGTTAACCATTTATAATGGATCGATTAAAGATTGAGATATATTAAAAAATCAATCATAACGGTTATATTCAAAAAATAGAGTTATGAAACGATTAACCAATCCGTAAACACCTCTAATTAAGGTTATTCTTAAGAGACTTAAATGTAATTAGGGCCTTCTTTGATTCTATTCACTAATAACCGTAATGAACACTTTTGTACAAATATATAGACATACTAGCCAACAAAGGAGGACATTTACAGAAAGTAAGGAATCAAAAAATTACGATCTAGGAAACTATCGATTATATACAATCTTGGGAATCAATGAATAAATCCCTAAGATCATGGAGAAAAATAGGAAACAAATCCCTAAGATTATGGAGACAAAATAGGAAATAAATCTCAACACTCCCCCTCAAGTTGGTGCGTAGATGTCGTACATGCCCAACTTGTCAAGACACTTGAAGAAGATTTGTTTTAATACCACCTTGGTAAGAATATCAGCTAACTGATCTTCTAAGCAAATCTTTGGTAGCTCAATAACCTTGTTGTCCAACTTCTCTTTGATGAAAAATCTATCTACTTCAACATGCTTCGTTCGATCATATTGGATAGGATTGTGGGTAATATCACATGCTACTTTATTATCACAAAACAGCTGAATTGGATGCTTGGGTGGGTAACCTAAATCTTGTAGCAAAAGTCTTAGCCATAAGGCTTCACAAAGTCCAAATGCCATCACTCTAAATTCTGCTTGTGCACTTGATGGAGCAACAACATTCTACTTCTTACTTCTCCATGTGA
This sequence comes from Combretum micranthum, assembly GCA_024138025.1. NCBI lineage: Eukaryota > Viridiplantae > Streptophyta > Magnoliopsida > Myrtales > Combretaceae > Combretum > Combretum micranthum. The sequence continues at coordinate 1,029,065 of JAMXBD010000170.1, read as the reverse complement.
CAAGATTGCCTCCTATAAAAGTGAAGTAACCAGACGTGGATCTTCTATCATCTATTGCTCCAGCCCAATCAACATCTGTATAAACACTTACATTCTGTCAATCCTCCTTCTTAGTGAACATTATCCCTTTTCCTGAAGCAGACTTGAAGTATCTTAAAATACGCATGACTAAATTCATATGTTGTTCTCCCTGATTATGCATAAACTGACTTACAACAGTCAATGCATATTCAAGATCTGGTCTTGTGTGTGCGCTAAGTACATCAACCTTCTTACAAGCCTCCGATATCTCCCTTTATCAACTAGTACTTGATTTGATTCGGCACAAAATTTCAATCATTCCTCCATCGGTATATCAATCGGTTGACATGTAGACATACCTATCTCTTTCAATAAGTCAAGTGTATACTTTTGTTGGGATAGAAATATTCCGTTTTTTGATCGAGATACTTCAATCCCAAGAAAATATTTTAAGGAGCCAAGATCTTTCATTTCAAACTCCTTGGATAAGTACTCTTGCAGTAACTTCATATCTTCTAAGTCATTGCCTGTGAGTACCATGTCATCAACATAAACAATGAAAGCAGTGATTTTACCTTGATTTCTTTTAAAGTATAAGGTATGATATAAGTTGCTTTGACAGTATCCAACTGCTCTCATGGGCTTTGTGAATCTTCCAAACCAGGCACTTAAAGATTGTTTCAGTCTATACAATGACCTCCTCAATCTACACACCTTACCCTTCTCCTTTTCTGTCACCATACATCCTGGTGGAAGATCCATATAGATTTCTTCCGTCAACTCTCAATGCAAGAAGGCATTCTTCACATCAAATTGCTTCAAGGGCCAATCCATGTTTGCAGCTAGAGAGAGTAACACTCTGACAATATTAATTTTAGCTATAGGAGAAAATGTCTCATTATAATCAACCCCATAAGTTTGAGTGTACCCTTTTGCCACCAATCTTGCCTTAGAGCGTTCAATGGTACCATCAGATTTATATTTCACTGAATAAACCCATCCGTATCCCACTAACTTCTTTCCAAGTGGACAATTAACCAGATCCCATTTTTAATTGTTCTGTAAGGACTTCATCTCCTCATTTATGGCAGCTTTCCACCTTAATTCAGTTAAGGCTTCCTGCATACTATTAGGAATAGATACAACAAATTATTGAGTCACAAAAGATTTATTTGATTCAGCCAAGTTATGGTTAGACACAAAATGGCTCATAGGATACTTAACTTTATTGGATATTTCAGGTTCATAAGTTTGTTTAGGAATACCTCTAGTGACTCATTCTGGCAATTGTTTTCTTAGTGGTTCGGATTGGTATGGTATTTTGGAAAGAGAATTAGACGGATCAACCATTCCATCCAATGGACTAACTTCTTCATCTAATGCAATTGGACTTGGATCAGATGCTTCAATTAATGGACAAGTATCTTCGATAACTGGACTCATACCTGTCGATTTATGGACTTCTTTACCCTAATCAAGTTCAATATGAGTATAGTCAAGAGTCTGAATTTCCTTTTGATTCTCCCCCTAAAGTTCAGACTCAGAGGAAAAATACATCAAATTCTCATGGAAATTCACATCCATTGTGATAAACATTCATCCAGTGGGAGGATGATAACACCTATAACCATTTTGATAGCATATCCAACAAACACACACTTCAATACTCGTGAGGCTAACTTGTGACGTTGGTGCTTATGTAAGTGGACAAAGACAACACACCCAAAGACATGAGGTTGCAAATTTGGGACAAAAGGGGCATTTACACATTTGTTAAGAGCTTGAAGTGGAGTCTAAAAATCAATGGAACAAGAGGGAATTCGATTAATCAAATATACTGCAGAGGTAAGAGCTTCACCATAATAGGATGATGGCATATTAGCTTCGAACAATGAAGCACGCACCACTTCCAAAAGATGTCAATTTTTTCTCTCAACAACCCCATTTTGTTGAGGTGTATCTGGACAAGTTGTTTGATGAACAATTTCTTGTTCCTCCAAAAAATGCTTAAGCTCAAAACTATTATATTCCCCTCCATTATCACTACGAAGAATCTGAATTTGTGCATTATATTGAGTTTTAACCATTTTATGAAATCTTTGGAACAAGAGATTGACTTCTCCCTTAGACTTCATAATCCATAACCAAGTCATCCTAGTACAATCATCAATAAAAGTAACAAACCAACGAGATCCTCCTAGAGTAGAAACTTTTGAAGGACCCCATACATCATAATGAATAATCATAAAAAGAGAAGGACTTTTATTCATAATAAATGGATAAGAGATACGATGAATCTTAGCAAGTTCACAAACTTCACAATGAAAACAAGAAGCATCAATGTTTTTAAATAAACATAGGAACAATTTTTTAAGATAACCAAAAGATGCATGTCCTAATCGTCGGTGCCACAATAAAATTTCATATTTATTCTTCTCCACTTCACGACTGTCTACTGCAGAACCCCTTGCAACTTGTCCAAGTTTTCTGTCCTCAAGTCCAAATAATACAGCTTCCTTTTCCTAGTATCACAACCAATCGTCCTCATTATTTGGATATCCTTAAACACACAATGGTCAGGCCAAAAAATAACAACACAAGATAAGGCTTTAGTAATTTGGGCAATTGAAAAAAGGTTATAATCTAAGGATGGAACAATTAAAACGGAGTCAAGATTGAGAGTATTAGTGAGGCTTAAAGAGCTGTTTCCAATGATTGGAGCTTTACCACCATTGGCAATAAAAACTAATTTTTTTGATGATGGATTAATGCCATTAACTTGTCTAGAATCAAATGTAACATGATCAATAGCACCAGAATCAATTATCCATGCACTATTAGAAATAGGTGTAGAAATCTTACCACAATCTTTTACAGTTGCTACCAGAGTTGAGGCTGTGTCAATGGAATCATCATCCGTACCTGCTTCAGCAACAGCAGCAGTAGGCTTCCGTTTGGAATCCTTCTTTCGTGGTACCCGATTATTCTCCCACCAATCCAGATATCCTACAAGCTTAAAACAACGATCTTTGGTATGTCCGGATCTGTTGCAGTGGGTAAAATTCTTTTCAGCATTATTAGTAGACTTTGGTTTATTCAGAGACACCATTGCCGTTGCTTTAAAGGTTTTTTTTTTCCTCCTTCAACGTTGTTTGGCGCACCGCCTCTCTCCGGATTTGTGCATAACATTCTTCTAAATTTGGGATAGATTCTTTATGCAAGATTTCTCCACAAACCTGTTCAAACATTCCGTCCAAATCAGCAAGGAAAATATGTACCCTTGGTCATTCAACCGACTTTTGATATGACATAACATCATCAGGGTCTTTCATAACAACTTTATCTCGATGATCCCACTCCTAAAAAACTTCAGTTAATTCCCCATAGTATTCTGTAAGAGACTTCCCACCTTGTTTGGTGGAGAAAGCCTATTGATTCAGGGTGAAAACCCGCAACTCATCACCTCCATCATAGAATGCTTTTGATAAAGCACTCCAAATCTCACGAGCTGTTGGTACACGCAGGTACTGTTTCATAATTTCTGGGGTCATGGACATCAACAACCATCTTTTTACTTTTTGATTGTTGGCATACCACCTCTGATATCTATCTTCAAATTCAAGAGGGAGCTTTGTTTTGCCCACGATAAAGGAGAGTTTCTCCCTTTTGGCGATATGCATCTCCATCAATTGAGACCACACATCATAATTTGATTCATCAAAGGTGATTCCGATATTGAAAACACATTCAGATTGAATAACAATAGGAACTAATTTTGAACTGTTGAACGTTATATTCATAAATGATTTTTATGAGAATAATTATTACACAATAATTATTTAAATATCCTTAATTGTTTAAATACTTAATATATATATATATATGCTTTGTATTTGTTCTGCTGTTGTTTAAGTTTTAACAGAACAAAAAGTTGAAGAAAAGTCAAGACAAAGCTATCGAGCCCAGTAGAAGAAATGTGGAAGCACTATTCATCAGATAAAGACAAAAGACTAAGTTTTGGGCAAAACTATGAAGTCAAGAACTGGAGTTTTGAGCAAAATCATAAAGTCAAGAGCTGGAGTTTTTAGCAAAATCGTAAAGTCAAGGGTTGGAGTTTTTAACAAAATTTATAAATTCAAGGGCTGAAGTTTAGGATTCGACCTCAGATCTCGACTTTAGAAAGTTTACCTTTGGGCAAAATTTATGAAGTCAAGGGCTGAAGTTTAGACCTTGACTTCAGACCTTGACTTCAAAAATATTGCCCTCGATTGTAGAAAGAAAAAAGCTGTTGGAATGTATTTAATGCATGTGTCAAACACATTTAATGCTTTTTCACTGCTTTTGAACTTTTACACGTTATTAAAACGTTAAGCATATTAAACACAAGTATGGATTGTCATAAACTTTTTTATAACGGGCAAATTTTCATCAAGAGTTATAAATAGAATTTTTCTCTTCTCTTTGAAACATAATAATATATACTAGAATTTTTTGAACGCACAATAAAAACCAAAACAACGTTCTGTAAAGTTTTTTTTTAATTGTGTTTTTTTTTTTTCTCGTTCTCATTAATTTGTAAATTTTTGTTAAGAGAACAATTAGTGCTCTGTTTTGAAATTTGTTGATACCTCTAAATAAGAGTTTTTGAATACCAGATTTACAAAAGTTGTTTATCTGCTCATTTAAGGAGCTCAGTTTGTAAAAGAAATTTGTAAAATTCCTAAAGTATTTTCTGTTGTAAATCTGCTCAAGTAAGAGGGTTTCTTTGTAAAGAAAATTTATATATTTCCTTAAAATCTTTTCAGTTTGTAAATTTGCTCATATAGGAGCTGTTTGTAAAAAGTCCTCAAATGAGGCATTTCTAAAAGAAGTCATCATGTGAGGCATTGAGAAAACTCCTCAGTGGGAGGCATTTAAAGTCTTGTCTGAAGTTACTAACTCGTCTTAATTGCAATTAGGCGGAAAATCCCTCATAGAAGGCAAAGAGAAGTTCTCAGTGGGAGACATTTAAAGTCTGGTCTGAGTTACCAGCATCGTCCTAATTGCGATTAGGCGGGAAGTCCTTCATAGAAGGCAAAGAGGAGTACTCACTGGGAGACATTTGAAATCTGGTCTAGAGTTACCAGCATCGTCGTAATTGCGATTAGGCGGGAAGTCCTTCATGGAAGGCAAAGAGAAGTCTGATCGTGTGTTACCAGCACAACACTTGATTTATCAGGTGGAAGTCCTTTGTGAAAGGTAATTGTAAAAGTCCTATTGTGATAGGCTTTGTTGTAATTTCTCGTTTAAGAGGTGTATTGATTTTGGAATAATCAATATAGTGGTAAAGTCCTCTTTGAGGTATTTGCACTGTGGAGAGTAAGCAATGGGCCGAACTCCATATTAAATCCTTGTGTTACTTCTCTTTCTCTCTACGTGCTTCTTTATCTCTGTTTATTTGTTAATTAGTTTTAATTAGTTTTTTTTTGTTACATCTGTTTGTTTAAGTTTACTCTTGTCTTATCTTATCTTAGTTAATTAATCTGATTTGATAAAACAAAAAAATTTGTAATACTTAATTTACATCTCCCCCGTACCCCCCACCCATGTATTTCTTGTGTATTATTTCTAGCAATTGGTATCAGAGCCTAATCTCTTATGGTTGATTGCTTAAATGCAAAAGAGAAAAGATCATGGCTTCTAATGCACTAGGATTCATGGAGGGTTAGGCTATAAATAGCTCACTGCTTCTTAGTGGAGGTAATTACCCTTATTGGAAGTGTAGAACGAATATATTTTTTAAAGCTCAACATAGATTAATATGGAGAGCAGTTGAAGCAGTTGAAAAAGGACCTTTTACAATTGAAAATACAAAATGAAGATCATATTCAGAAGATGATTGGAAAAAACTAGATATAATAAAGCTGCCATGAATATTCTACATTGTGGATTGAATGAAACTGATTTCAATAGAGTTTGTACTTGTAAATCAACTAAAGAAATCTGGGATGAACTTAAAGTAACTTATGAAGGAACTTTAAGGATCAAAGACACTAAAATAAGCTTGTTGGTTGGTCAAATTGAAAGTTTTAAGATGCTGCCTGGTGAAACAATTGACCAAATGAATAATATATTCATTAATATCATTAATCCTTTGAGTGTTTTGGGCAAGAGCTTTACTGATGTTGAAATAAATTCAAAATTTCTCAGATCATTGTCAAAGGAATGGGAAGCAAAATGGATAGCAATAGAGGATGCCAGGAATCTTAGCACACTGACAAAAGAAGAGCTTCTTGGTGCACTCAAGACTCATGAGCTTATCAAGAACCAAAGTGAAGAATCCTAAAAGAAGGTGTTACTCTGAAGGCAACTAACGATTATTCTAATAAGGAGGAGATAAATGAGGATGTTGTCTTGTTTGCAAAGAATTTCAACAAATTTATGAAGCCTGGTAGCTCCTCAAAGTTCAGAAAGGAAAGGAAAGGTATTGTGTGCTATAAGTGCCAGAAACCAGGACAGATCCAACCAAACTGCCCTCTCCTCAAGAAAGCACAAAAAAGATCCAAGAGGGAAGCACTTATTACTACTTGGAGTGATGAAGAGTCATCAGATCCTTATGAAGAAGATTTATGCTTCATGGCAATCCATGATGAGGTAAACAATCCCTTAACTTCCTACTCTAATGATGAATTGTTTAACATGTATAAAAAGGTCTGTAAAAAACTTAAAAAATCTGAAGAAGATAATAAACAACGTAAAAATGTAAAATGCTTTAATTAGATTAGAAGAGTTTTAAGATGAAATTAATAAGCTTAAAACTGAAAATGAAGAAAAAGACGAAATAATAATATCTCTAGGTTTTGAAAAAGACAGCTTGCATGAAAATCATGGGAGCATGAATCTGAAAATTAATGAAATTAGAAATAAAAATAGGAAACTAAAAACAGAAAATAAAATTCTAGTTGAACAGAATGATAAATTAAAAATTGAAAATGATCTTTTAGATTTAGAAATTAAAACTATAAAAGATGATAATAAATCTACATCTACTAGCAACAACATCAATAACAATGAACTTCTAAAAGAGCTAGATGAGCTAAGAATAGAAAATATAAATCTAAAATCTAGCTTAGATGACTCGAAAGCTGTCATAGCTAAATTCATACAATGAGAGAAAAATTTAAATACTCTCCTTGGTGAGCAAAATCTGATCATAACAAATATAGAATTAGCTATGATAGGCACAGGAATTATAAGTCTCATAAAACTCGGTTTGTAAAAGCCACTTATGGCACTTGTAATTATTGTGGCAAGTCCGGCCATATTACACAAGTGTGCAATAAGAAAGGCTTTACTCTCCGGTCATAAAAGCAAGTATGTTTGGGTGGCTAAGAAAGAAGTTTTATTTGTTTCTAACCTAAGAAGACCCAAACAGAAATGGGTACCAAAGAAATAATAACTTGCTTTGCGATGATCCTCAAGTGGCAGCAACAAATGGTACTTGGACAGCGGATACTCTAGGCATATGACCGAAGTTGCTTCCAAACTTTCAAAGCTGGACTTGATGGATCAAGAGAGTGTTACCTTTGGAGATGATAGAAAATCAACTGTTTTTGTAAAGGTAGCATTATCCTTAATAAAGATCTTGTTATTAATAATGTGTTGTTTGTAGATGATTTAAAACATAATTTGCTTAGTATAAGTCAACTTTGTGATAATGGTTTTAAAGTAATCTTTTATGCCAAAAGATGTACTATAGAAAGAATTGATAATAACCGAGTATGCTTTAAAAGATATAAACATTAAAATATTTACAAAATTAATTTAGATGATTTTAAATCATCAAGTCAAACATGTCTATATTCTCAAAATGACAATAGTTGGAAATGGCATAGAAAATTAGGACCTGCTAATATGAAATTAATTTCAAAACTTGCAAAGAAAAATCTTATCAAAGGTTTACAAAGTTTAAATTTTTAATATGACAAGATTTGTCAACAAAAAAAGCAAACTAAAACCTCTTTTAAGGTTAAGGATGCAGTTTCCACTTCTAGGCCATTGCAACTGTTACATATGGATCTTTTTGGTCCTACTCAAACTTTGAGTTTAGGAGAAAAAAACACACTTTGATTATTTTGGATGACTTCTCAGATTTTCATGGACTTTCTTTATTGTCTCTAAAGACGAAACCAATGATAACTTTTTTAGATTTTGCAAGAAAGTCCAAAATATAAAAAGGCTTAATATAGCTTCAATAAGAAGTGATCATGGGGGAGAGTTTGAAAATCTTGAAATGAATAATTTTTGTGAAAAATATGGTATTGAACACACTTTTTCAGCACCTAAAACCCCACAACAGAATGGTGTAGCAAAAAGAAAGAATAGAACTTTAAAAGAAATGGCTAGAACCATATTGTGTGAAAATAATTTGCCAAAATATTTTTGAGCCGAAGCTGTCAATACCGCTTGCTATATTTCAAACAGAATTTTTATTAGACCAATCATAAAGAAAACTCCCTATGAGATATGGAATAGAAAAAGACCAAATAATTCTTATTTTCATCCCTTTGGCACAAAGTGTTATATCTTAATAAATGGAAAAGAATATCTAAGAAAATTTGATGCTAAATCTGATATAGGAATTCTTCTAGGATATACTTTATCTAGTAAAGCATACAGGGTTGTTAAGACGGAATATACTCAATTTTTATTGAGTAAAATATGTTAATCCTATTATTAATTTTATAGAAATCCAAATGAATTGATACTTAATCGAGTTTAATGTCGTGTTTCAGGCTTTATAAAGTAAATGGAACGGTATGACGAAATTGGGCATGAGTTTGTAACAAGCTTCAAGGATCAATATCACTTTCAATGGAATGCACAAGTACTCACAATTTCATTCCAAACTCGGGATGATTTTCTATCATTACTATTAGTTTTCTCATGAACTATAGCAATAGCAAACACATTTGGAGGATATACAAGGTTCAAAACTCGTCCAGAACACCCAAAGCCACCAGCCATCATGGAAAAGCCGCCGGCCAACATTCATGGCCGGCACTGAGACAATCATGGCTGCCGGCCATCAAGAGTGCCAATTGTTTCGCGAATAAAAGCTGCCAGCCTTGTTGCGACATGCTCCAGCCATCTTTCATGCGAAAAACACTCTTATATCTGATGTTTATCTCACATATATAAAGATAGGAGAGAGAAAGAGATATCATTCATTATTCTTTCATTGTTTGTTCTTGTTATTGATGCTCTCAAGAAACCCTAGTTTTATTTTCTTGATCATGAGTAACTAATTACTCAATCTAGCCGAGGATTATTACGGGATCAATTCATCAAAGATTGTGAGATCCAATTGAACTATTGAGTTTATTTTGTTTATGAATATTCATACTTCATCTATTTGAATTATTAGAATTGTTTTGATTGATCATTACGAATTAGGCCTATTTGTTTGGTTGTCAAAGCGATTATTGTTATTTGGAATGTCAAATCCGTAATTGTTTGATTGTTTCAATATAAGTAATACGATAACATGATTAGTTGCAGAATAAGTGATTGATTTATGTTATGGTGATTTATGATCTAATTTAAATAGTTCATGCTTTTGATCTGTTGATTAGAATTGGTAGTCTCTCTAATTAGTAATGCTATTGATAGATTAAATCTTAAGAGCTTATTTAGGGTTGTCTAATCAATAAGGGAATAATTAAAGATCGTATCTTGATTATCGATATTCTAAGGAGAGATAGATCTTCAGAGCTTGTTGAAGGTTATAACCAATTTATTCATGAATTAGAATAACAATCCTTGCATCAATGATCATCTTTATGAATTGAATCGTGATAATTCCTTGGTTAGAATTCTTTGCTATTGAATTTACTTAATAACATTTGTTAATTTTAGAAATCAATTATTTTCTAATCAATCGTTTATATAAAACCCCTATTTTTATTCTTTTCTAGTTAAAATAGAAATAGATTTTCACTGATCCCTGTGGAGACGATCCTGCTCACTACTATTTACAAATTTTAGAGTAGGTTTTATTTTTATTTGTTGGATTCGACACCCACCAAATTTTGGCGCCGTTGCCGGGGATTGGTGTCGAAAATTTGTTTCTATTTTCTTTATGACTCGTTCTTCTCATACAGGTGAACTTGAATTCGATAAAGATCTCGAGAAGACAGTCAGGGAATTGCGCAAGGAAGCAAAACTGCGTGCTAAAGACGCAATTTCATCTTCATCATCTCCTGGACTACATCAAACGCTGGAATTTGCTGATACATCCAGTGAATCCGAAGGAGAGGATAACAAGCAACGAGTTATGGACAATCGATAGAACTTTGAGGCAACTAGCTGCACCAGACGTGAATCAGCAGCCCTTATGTATTCAATATCCAGAACTGAACGTAGCTTTTGAATTGAAATCTGGATTGATACATTTGCTTCCTACTTCCATGGGTTGGAAAATGAGGACCCTCATAAGCATCTAAAAGAATTCCACATTGTGTGTTCGAGCATGAGACCTCAAGGAGTTCCCGAAGAACAGGTCAAGTTGAGAGCTTTTCCATTTTCATTGAGGGATAGGGCTAAGACTGGCTATTTTACCTACCGCCTGGTTCCATCAACACTTGGACAGATATGGTCAAATTGTTTTTGGATAAATTTTTCCCTGCTACTAGAGCTGCTAGTATCAGAAGGGATATATGTGGGATCAAGCAAAGGGATACCGAGAATCTTCACGAGTATTGGGAGAGATTCAAACAGTTGTGTGCCTGTTGCCCACAACACGGGATTTCAGAACAGCTTCTTATCCAATACTTCTATGAAGGATTGATACCCATAGAAAGGAAAATGATGGATGCCGCTAGTGGAGGAGCAATAGTCGATAAAACTCCTGGTCAAGCCAGGGAATTGATATCTCTTATGGCTGCAAATTCTCAGCAATTTGGCTATAGACACGATCCATCAACAAGAAAGGTTAATGAGGTAAGCGTTTCTCATCTTGAGCATCAAATTTCTGATTTAACCTCTCTTGTGCAGCAGTTGGCCTTTGGAAACCAACAACAGGTTAAGGCTTGTGGGATTTGCGCTGCTCCAAATCATCCTACAGATATGTGTCCCACACTCCAAGAGGAACCTTTAGAGCAAGCCAATGCAATCGGAGGTTTCCCGGGACAACCACAAAGGAAGTATGATCCCTATTCGAATACATATAATCCGGGATGGAGGGATCATCCTAACCTTAGCTATGGGCCTAAATCGCATAACTATCAACAATACCGACCAAGGCCACAGAACCAAGCACACAACCTTCTTCCTCAAGTTCAGGTATGTCTCTAGAGGAAATTGTTAAATCTTTAGCTGTTAACACAAAACAATTTCAGGATGAAACGAAGCAAAGTATCCAGAACTTGGAGACACAGATGAGCCAACTCGCATCATCTGTAAGTAAGTTTGAATCTCAAGGTAAGTTGCCTTCTCAAACTGTCACAAACCTAAACAAAGTGCTAATGCAATTAATTTGAGAAGTGGCAAGGAACTACAGGAATCCACAAGCAAGGCAACTCGAAAGAGAGATAGAGAAGAGACTGAAAAAGAAGTAGAGCCACCACACAATGAAGGCAACCAAATGGGAGAAACTTTGGTGGTACCACCTAAAGCGATAGCACCCCCTTTTCCATCAAGATTAGCAAAGTCCAAGAAAATAGAGGAGGAAAAGGAAATTCTTGATACATTTCGCAAAGTTGAGGTAAATATTCCCTTACTTGATGCTATTAAGCAAGTACCTCGATATGCTAAGTTTTTGAAGGAATTGTGCACTAATAAGAAGAAGCTTAAGGGGAATGAAAAGATAAGTGTAGGGGAAAATATTTCCGCTATACTTCAAAGAAAACTCCCACCTAAATGCAAGGATCCAGGTATGTTTACAATCCCTTGCAAGATAGGTAATTTTGGAATTGCTAAGGCCATGTGTGATTTAGGTGCTTCTATTAATGTGATGCCTTTGTCAGTCTATCAATCTTTGAATGTTGGACCATTAAAAGAAACTGGTGTAATTGTTCAACTTGCTGATAGGTCCAATGTATATCCTGAAGGTGTATTAGAGGATGTTTTGGTGCAAGTAAATGGGTTGGTTTTTCCTGCAGATTTTTATGTTCTTAATATGGAAAATGATGATTCTGCAAACTCATCCTTAATTTTGTTAGGAAGACCATTCTTGAAAACATCTAGAACAAAGATTGATGTACATGATGGTACACTCACTATGGAGTTCGATGGGGAAATTATAAAATTTAACATTTATGATGCCATGAAATATCCTAGTGATACTTCTTCTGTTTTTGTAATAGATGTTTTTGACCCATTAGCACAGGAAACGTTTGATTTGAATGATGTGAATAGGTTGAAGGTCGCACTTGAAAAGAGTCTCACCATTGAGAAATTGAGGAAGATTGCAAGGAAGTTAGTACTTCCTTCTGATTGGAAGACACCGTACATGAATTGGAGTCGTTGCAACCCCTAAGGTATGGTTTATCTTACATTGATCTGCCTTCATCTAACCCAAAACTCCTTCCTTCTATCGTGCAGGCACCAAAGTTGGAGTTAAAGCCTTTACCAGACCACCTGAAGTACATATTTCTTGGAGAGCAAGATACCCTTGCAGTCATAATTTCCAACAAATTAAGTGCTTTAGAAGAGGAGAAGCTGATTCGGGTACTCAGAGAATACAAGGAAGCTATTGGATGGACCATTGCTGACATTAAAGGTCTGAGCCCTTCCACCTGCATGCATAAAATCCTGTTAGAAGACAACTGCAAACCGTCAAGAGAGGTTCAGCGTCGACTAAATCCACCTATGATGGAAGTGGTAAAGAAAGAGATCTTGAAACTTCTTGATGCAGGTATGATCTACCCAATTTCTGATAGCAAATGGGTGAGTCCAATTCAAGTCGTTCCTAAGAAAACAGGTATAACAGTTCTTGAAAACTCTGAAGGTGAGATGGTACCAACTCGTGTTCAAAACGGATGGAGGGTTTGTATTGATTATAGGAAGTTAAATGCATCCACTAGAAAAGATCATTTCCCTCTTCCCTTTATTGATCAAATGCTCGAAAGGTTGGCTGGTCATTCTCACTACTGTTGTCTTGATGGTTATTCAGGTTTTCATCAAATTCCAGTTGCACCGGAAGATCAAGAGAAGACCACGTTCACATGTCCATTTGGAACGTTTGCTTATAGGAGGATGCCGTTTGGACTTTGTAATGCTCCCGCCACATTCCAAAGGTGTATGGTTAGTATATTCTCAGATTATGTAGAAAACATCATAGAAGTCTTCATGGATGACTTTACTGTATATGGTGATACATTTGATACATGTCTTGCTAACCTTACAAAAGTACTTAAAAGATGCATAGAAACGAACCTTGTGTTAAATTATGAAAAATGCCATTTTATGGTTGATCAAGGTTTAATCCTAGGGCATATTGTGTCCTCTAAAGGCCTTGAGGTTGATAAGGCCAAGATTGAAGTGATTAAATCCTTACCTTACCCCGTGAGTGTCCGGGAAGTTCGTTCTTTTCTTGGAAGTGCAGGTTTTTACAGGCGCTTCATTAAGGATTTTTCCAAGATCACTCAACCCCTGTGCAAATTATTGCAAAAGGATATGGTGTTCGAATTTGATGATGCTTGCAAAGAGGCTTTTGATAAATTAAAGGAGAAGTTAACTTCTGCCCCAATTATCAAACCACCCGATTGGAATCTTCCTTTCGAAATCATGTGTGATGCGAGCAACTATGCAATCGGTGCTATCCTTGGACAGAGAGTCGGAAGAGATCCACATGTCATCTGCTACTCCTCAAAGACACTTGATAGTGCCCAAGCCAACTATTCAACAACGGAAAAAGAACTTTTAGCTGTTGTTTTTGCTTTAGAGAAATTCCGTTCTTATTTGTTAGGTACTAAAGTAATTGTTTTTTCTGATCATGCAGCCTTAAAGTATCTACTTGCCAAGAAAGAAGCTAAGCCTAGGCTCATCAGATGGATACTCTTACTACAAGAGTTCGACTTGGAGATACGAGATAGGAAAGGCACCGAAAACGTGGTGGCCGACCACCTTAGTAGAATACCTGGTAGTGACGACCTGACTCCACTGCAAGACGACTTTCCAGATGAGCATCTATTCTCTATCCAAAAGACAATTCCTTGGTACGCGGATATTGTTAATTATCTAGTTACCAAAACTTTACCAAGTGATTTGTCTAGAGCTCAAAAGGATAAAATCAAAAGTGATGCTAAATATTATGCATGGGATGATCCCTATTTATGGAAACACTGCTCCGATCAAATCATTAGGAGATGTATTTCTCAAGAGGAAATTCCTTCTGTTTTGCAATTTTGTCACAATTATGCATGTGGAGGACACTTTGGTCCTAAAAGAACAGCTCACAAGGTATTAGAGTGTGGTTTATTTTGGCCCACAATGTTTCGTGATGCATACTTATTCTGTAAGTCTTGTGAACGATGCCAAAAGGTTGGAAATCTAGGACATAGAGATCAAATGCCCCTCACCCTATTCTTGTTTGTGAGATTTTGATATATGGGGTATAGATTTCATGGGTCCTTTTACCCCCTCCTTTGGCAATGTTTATATTATACTGGCTGTTGATTATGTCTCGAAGTGGGTAGAAGCTAAAGCTACCCGAACTAACGATGCTAAAGTTGTTGTAGATTTTGTTAGATCTCATATCTTTGCTAGGTTCGGGACACCAAGGGCTCTCATCAGTGATCGTGGTACACACTTTTGCAATAGAGTGGTGGAAGCTCTATTTAAGAAATACAACGTCACTCACCGTACTTCCACGGCATATCATCCACAAACGAATGGATTGGCCGAAGTTTCAAATCGAGAAATCAAGTCTATTCTGGAAAAGACTGTCAATTTGAATCTAAAAGACTGGAGCACGAGACTTGAGGATGCATTATGGGCATATCGCACAGCCTACAAGACACCTATCGGTATGTCTCCATACAGGTTAGTATTCGGTAAGCCTTGTCACCTCCCTGTTGAGTTAGAGCACAGAGCTTATTGGGCTATTAAACAGTGCAACATGAGTTATAATGAGGCAGGTAAACTTAGAAAACTTCAATTGCAAGAGCTCGAGGAGATCCGCAACGATGCCTATGAGAACTCTAGGATTTACAAGGATAAAACAAAAGCTTTTCATGACCAGACAATTTCAAGAAAACAATTCTCCGTTGGTCAAAAAGTTTTACTTTTTCATTCTAGATTAAAGTTATTTCCTGGTAAATTGAGATCTAGATGGGTAGGACCTTTCGTTGTTACTAACGTATTTACTCATGGTGCAGTTGAAATCCAAAGTCCTGAAACGGGAAAAATTTTTAAAGTGAATGGTCATCGTTTGAAACCATTTTATGAAGGTTTTCAGGTATGCAATATTGAAGAACTCAGTTTAGAACCACCGATATATAACTGAAATCGATACGTCTAGCTAAAAGACGTTAAAGAAAGCGCTTCATAGGAGGCAACCTATGTATTGTATTTATTTTCCACTAGGTCTATTTCAAAAAAAAAAAATTATTAAAAGCTGGCAGCCAACATCACTACGCTGCCTGCCATAAGCTTACTGTGAACTTCATCAGGAGCGCCCAGAAGCTCCATGGCCGCCGGCCTACTCCATATGGCCGCCAGCCGTGAAGACGCGCAGAACGCCCAGAAGCTTCATGGCCGCCGGCCTACTCCACATGGCCGCCAACCGTGAAGTCGAGTGGAAGTCCCAGTAAGAGCATGGTTGCCGGCCAAGATTTCATGGCAGCCGGCCATATATCTGCTGCAACAAAAAATAAAAAAAATAAAAAAAATAAAATACAAAAATAAAAAAAAATTAATTAAAAAAATATATATATATATATATATATAAATTTCTTTTAAAGCTGGCAGCCAACATCACTACGCTGCCAGCCACAAGCCTACTGAGACTTTCACCAAGGAGACTCCAGATCATGCATGGCCGCCTGCCAACGTATCATGGCCGCCGGCCTTGAAGCTTCTGGAGAAATCATCCCTCGTTGATGGTCGACGGCCACAATTAAAAGCCGCCAGCCGTGGATTAGTGAAGACGTGCCCAGAATACTTACGGCCGGCAGCCATTCCAAGATGGCCGGCGGCCATCATCAAGCTGTTCGTAGGACGCACTAAGGCCGGCATTAATGGCCGGCGGCCATAACTTTTAAGTGCCAGCCAATCTTGCCCTGTCACGCATGTCCATATATTGAAGCTCTGTAAGTTTTTTTTTTCACATCCTATTCATATTCTCTTTCAACAAATCTCTCCACACCTCTCACCCACCTACACCAAGCTACTCCCATACGCATCCATCACATCACTCGTGGATCACCATCATCATCACAAGTAAGTTTCCTAACTCCATTTGATCCTCAAATTGTTTTGTTCTTCATTTTCCCATTGATGTGGACGGCGTGGTGGCTGCTACGTTGATTTCGAAGCGGTGGTTGCGAAATGGGTTTAAGATGAGGGGATTAGAATGAATGGGTTAGGAATGATGGTGCATGTTGGAATCATGACCACAATCTGGGGTTGTTGCATGTCAATTTCGACTTAGACCAAATCTGGAATTTTTTTCATGCCAATCCCATCACGAAAATTTTTTTTTGGATCGTGGTCGACCTTGCCTGATCCCTTGCATGCACGAGTTGTTTTAGCTTGAGTCCTTATCTACTTGTGTAGTCTTCGAATCCATTCCACTTACTCCGATTTGATTCTTGAATGTATTGAATTGCTTTGCGAATTTTTTTCTAGGGTTCTAAGTAGAGTCAAATTGGGGCTTTTCTGATTTTGAGACACAAACATGATTTTTAAATGGTTCTAACATAGGGGATCGCGTGTGGATTCCATTAGCTTGTACAAATTCATGTTTTGAATCATATGTGGTTGGGATCCATTGTGTTTAATGGTGTTGATGAGTTTATATATCGCTTATGGACTACATTGAGTTCAAAATTATGATCCATGCTGTTAGTTCACACCATTTCCATGATTATTTCATGATCTTGATAGTGACAGTTTGGACTTGCAAATTTGAAAAACCCTCCTCTAACGGTCAAATACTCAGCTGCTTAGTCTAGGCTGCCAGCCTTAAGATTGTATTGCCAGTGTAAATCATTGTTCCTTCGGTTACTATTCATGGATGATGATTTGTTCTGAATTACTTAGGCAAACCTATTGCAAGGCCTGCTTTGAGATCACATGTTATCATTGATATTGCTGTGTGTGATTATGAATTGCCATGAACTATCCATTGTCCTTGTCCTGGTTCTTAGTTGTTCTATTAATCTATTTTCACAATGGACACTATCACACACCGAACAGTAACCTATATCTGCATCTATTTTGCATTCCCTTTATACTAAACTCAAACATTTGATATAGGGATGCCGCTAAAAAAGCTTCCACCCCAAAAAAAGAAGTCCAAGACCGCTGAAGCATCTTCTTCTGGAACACCACAACCAGAACTCATCTCGACTAAGGACTTTGCCAAGGCAAGAAAGAAGAAGTTAAGGGGTATGGAACTCATGAATATCCAATACTTAGACTGGACTGTACTGGATCTTTATGAGCTGATAGATTTGCTACAACAAACTGTCCAAGATCGAACTTGGTTCACACTTTTCTCAATCCAAGAACCAGCCTACCGGGATATAACCATAGAGTTCCTGTCAACTCTGACGATGGAGAAAGAGGACCATGCCACTTTTATGTAATTTCAGGTATATGGAGAAGTCCATAAGGTTGATCTGAAGCGTGTGGGATACCTGCTAGGACTCTATGATGATCCACAAACTGCCATGGCATTACCCAACTCCTGGCCCGCTGATATGGATCCTTCAACATTCTGGCTTCAGCTTACAGCTCCTAGCACCAAGCCATTTGAACCGTCCAAATCTCATGCCACTGACTTCCCAGCTACGGAACACAAATTACTTCATCACATATTAGCTCATACCATCAGCGGTAAGAAAACCAGCCACAGTAAAGTCACCAACTCTGATATGTTTTATCTTTATAATTTGACCAGCAGCCACAGAATTGACTTGGGCGTGGAGGTCGCCAATTATTTGGATAAACAAAGCACAGATACAAGGACCAAAGTCATCCTTTGTGGGGGCTATATCACAGCTCTACTGAAAGGGATGGGTATCTTCCGAGAGCCTGAGGGAGATGAGGGCATCCCTTGCAAAATGATATCTGATGCCCCTTTCAGATTATGGGGATTATCAGAGGGATCCAACAGGACTGATCAAGCCGAAGAGATCGAGGCCCTTGAGATGGCTCCCGTACGTAGGCCATCCACACCGGACTACCCCTCCTGCGAGTTCACATGACCAGTTGTTGCAAGAAATCAAGGAACTCAAAGAGGAAAACAAAAAAGAGGAGAACGGAACAGGAAAGAGCGAAAAAAGAACAAGAAGTTTCGAACCACCCTGTTCCAGATGCTGAAGTCCGCTTTTGCTTGCAATACATCCACAGATGTCTCGGAGTTTCAGTACCAGACATCCAGTGAGGAGGATAGCGACCCTGAGGCTGATAGCTAGAGTTCCTGCTAGCTGCTTTATCTTCTGCTGACTTTGATTTTTGTCTTGCCGACATTTTATATCCGTTTAAGCACCCAAACCTTTGGGTAGACTTATGATGACTTGTTTCTACAATTTGACCTTGCTTTTTCTATCTCTTTGTTTTTGTATCCGATTGATCACAGGGTCCATAGCACTTGATCTGAATTGCCAAAGGAACTCGCAATTGCACCTATATTATGCAACAACCCAGGGAAGAATCGTTACTCTTTTTTTTTTCCTTTAATTTTTGTGTGCAATTGAGCTGACTTCAGAACAGTGAGGACACTGTTCAGACTAGGTGTGGGGGAGGGAATAAACATGAGGAGAATTGAATATTACTGCTTGCTAAAATCTGAAATTTGACTATACTTTGCATATACAGGATATCTGAATTGATATGAAATGTTTGCACCCACACTATGAACTGTTAGATTGTTGTCCTCAAGCACTATATGGCAATTTCAGGCCAAATTTTTCAAAAATTTATGAAATCTGGAGATTGTGATGAATATTCGTGATAGCATCTATATAAATATGGAAATTGACTTGTTAAAATGCCTTACTCACCTACTGTTGTGATCATAATACTTGGTTAAAAATTAAATAGCAAAGTCTTTATTGAATAAACTTACCTTGTATTTAGTTTTAGAGTCGGAAATTTAAGAGTAGGTCGAATTCTTAAGTGAAAAATAAATAAATCTACTTCTAGGAATAAATTAGCATGTATCTACTCCTCTTGAATTCTTTTTAAAACAAGAATTTTTCAACAAATAGTAAAAGAGGTAAATGACACTTTTTACTTAGTGATCCATGATAAAAAAGTCTTTTATGTGTATTGCGTTCAAAGTAAAGAAACAAGCATAGCCACTACTCCGCTGACTTGAGAATCTGAGTTATGAGTATCCAAACTTGAATGTTAGAGTGAGAGAGAGTT
This sequence comes from Combretum micranthum, assembly GCA_024138025.1. NCBI lineage: Eukaryota > Viridiplantae > Streptophyta > Magnoliopsida > Myrtales > Combretaceae > Combretum > Combretum micranthum. The sequence goes on along the minus strand of JAMXBD010000170.1, from coordinate 1,009,466 downwards.
CTTAGGGGTCCCTTTAAAACCCGGTCACTTGGGTGATGAGCCCGGGATGTATCAACTCGATGAACTCACTATAACGATAAGGGAGGAAAGGCAAAAGTTCACTATATGACCTTTGAAAAAAAAAAAAAAGAAAAGAGCTGAAAAGATGCGGGCAAAAACCCGTCCAGAGAATACTCTCTGAAGGCTCAATATATGCTTGAATGAATCAAAAAAAAATGAATGCTAAAGCATCATTGAAATAAGACTTACAATGAATATGGAGAAAGTCTAGGGAAATGGTTGATATCATATGCTTTTACTTTATGTTGTGAGGAGTATATATCTGTTAAATATCCAATGAAGTCCAAATGGGTGTTTTTCCTTAATGAACTGAGAATTTACTTTTGAATGGAAGAATCTTTTGCTAAACATATGGATTGAAGTTTATTTTGTTTAGATTAGCTTTTGAATTTTGATTGAAGTATTTTAATTGCATGGAATCAGTTTGGTTAGAGCGGTAGGTACTTAAACTGCATGTCATGAGAATAATCAAAGAAAGATGCTTGGAATTTTAAAACTGAAAGTTAGCACTCTCTATGATAGATTTCAATTGTGGTTCTAATTGTTTTGCTTGAGGACAAACAATGGTTCAGGTGTGGGGGAATTTGTTAAGACGGAATATACTCAATTTTTATTGAGTAAAATATGTTAATCCTATTATTAATTTTATAGAAATCCAAATGAATTGATACTTAATCGAGTTTAATGTCGTGTTTCAGGCTTTATAAAGTAAATGGAACGGTATGGCGAAATTGGGCATGAGTTTGTAACAAGCTTCAAGGATCAATATCACTTTCAATGGAATGCACAAGTACTCACAATTTCATTCCAAACTCGAGATGATTTTCTATCATTACTATTAGTTTTCTCATGAACTATAGCAATAGCAAACACATTTGGAGGATATACAAGGTTCAAAACTCGTCCAGAACACCCAAAGCCGCCAGCCATCATGGAATAGCCGCCGGCCAACATTCATGGCCGGCACTGGGACAATCATGGCTGCCGGCCATCAAGAGTGCGCCAATTGTTTCGCGAATAAAAGCTGCCAGCCTTGTTGCGACACGTCTCCAGCCATCTTTCATGCGAAAAACACTCTTTATATCTGATGTTTATCTCACATATATAAAGAGGTAGGAGAGAGAAAGAGATATCATTCATTATTCTTTCATTGTATTGTTCTTGTTATTGATGCTCTCAAGAAACCCTAGTTTTAAGTTCTTGATCATGAGTAACTAATTACTCAATCTAGCCGAGGATTATTACGGGATCAATTCATCAAAGATTGTGAGATCCAATTGAACTATTGAGTTTATTTTGTTTATGAATATTCATACTTCATCTAATTGAATTATTAGAATTGTTTTGATTGATCATTACGAATTAGGCCTATTTGTTTGATTGATAAAGCGATTATTGTTATTTGGAATGTCAAATCCGTAATTGTTTGATTGTTCCAATATAAGTAATACGATAACATGATTAGTTGCAGAATAAGTGATTGATTTATGTTATGGTGATTTATGATCTAATTTAAATAGTTCATGCTTTTGATCTGTTGATTAGAATTGGTAGTCTCTCTAATTAGTAATGCTATTGATAGATTAAATCTTAAGAGCTTATTTAGGGTTGTCTAATCAATAAGGGAATAATTAAAGATCGTATCTTGATTATCGATATTCTAAGGAGAGATAGATCTTCAGAGCTTGTTGAAGGTTATAACCAATTTATTCATGAATTAGAATAACAATCCTTGCATCAATGATCATCTTTATGAATTGAATCGTGATAATTCCTTGGTTAGAATTCTTTGCTATTGAATTTACGTTAATAAACACATTTTCTAGTTTTAGAAACAAATAATTTTCCAATCAATCGTTTATATAAAACCCCTAAATTATTCTTCTCTTTTTCTGATAGTTAAAATAGAAATAGATTTTCACTGATCCCTGTGGAGACGATCCTACTCACTACTATTTACAAATCTTTAGAGTAGGTTAAATATAAATATTTTTATTTGTTGGATTCGACACCCACCAAGGGTATATAACAAAAGAACTTCTGTTGTAGAAGAATCTATACATGTTGTTTTTTTATGATTTTTTTACTCCTATAAATGTTAATAATGATGTTGATGCTGTTTGTGATAGAATAAATGATCTTTCATGTTCTGATGTTGAAAATTCTGGTACTGTTTCTGATGTTGAAAAATTTGCTGTTGTTGATGATGTGCATGAGCATGTTAGTAATCTATTTAGGGAATAGAAATATGCTAGTTCACATCCACAAGACTTAATAATAGGTGAATCTTTAAATAGGGTACAAACTAGATCATCTCTTAGAAGCACAACCAATCTAGTTTTTCTATCAAAACTTGAACCTAAAACCTTCGAAGAAGCTTTAGAAGATGAGTTTTGGATTCAAGCCATGCACGAAAAACTAAACCAATTCACTGGAAGTAAGGTTTGAAATCTTGTTACAAGGCTTGAGAACAAAACTATCATAGGAACAAAATGGGTTTTTAAAAACAAAATGGATGAATTTGGAATAGTAACTAGGAACAAAGCTAGGTTAGTTGCTAAAGGCTATACACAAGAAGAGGGGATAGATTTTAATGAGACTTTTTCCCTGGTTGCAAGACTAGAATCTATAAGAAAGCTTTTGGAATATGTTGCTCACAAAGATTTTATCCTTTATCAAATGGATATCAAAAGTGCTTTTCTAAATTGTCTCATAAAAGAAGAGGTCTATGTCGAGCAACTACCGGGTTTTGAAAATAATGAATTTCCCAATCATGTTTTTAAATTGAACAAAGCTCTTTATGGTCTCAAACAAGCTCCTAGAGCTTGGTATGAAAGACCTAGTAGCTTTTTGATAAATAATGGATTTTCAAGAGGACAAATTGATACAACTCTTTTTATAAAAATCACAATTCTGATACATTAATCGTACAGATTTATATAGATGACATTGTGTTTGGTGCTACTAATTCTTCACTTATAAAAGTTTTTGTTGAGTCCATGTAAAAAGAATTTAAAATGAGTATGATGAGAAAATTCACTTATTTTCTTGGGCTACAAATTAAGCAATCAAGATCTAGAACATTTATTAATTAATCTAAAGACACTAAAAATTTGTTAAAAAGGTTTAAAATGGATAGTTGTAAGTCTAAACCTATATCTATGAGTACTAGTGTAAAACTAAACAAAGATGAAAAAGGTAAAAATATTTGTGAAAAGATGTATAGATGAATGATAGGTAATTTGTTATATTTAACAGCTTCTAGACCTGATATCATGTTTTCTGTATATGTATATGCACGATTTCAATATTTCCCAAAAGAATCTCACTTGCGTGCAGTCAAACGCATGTTTAAGTACCTTGTGGGCACTATTGAAATTGGCTTATTATATCCTAAACATATTTCTTTTGAACTTGTTGGGTACACTGATGCTAACTTTGCTGGTAGCAAAGTAGATCGGAAAAGCACAAGTGGCACATGCCATTTTCTTGGTAATTCTTTAATATCTTGGCACTCAAAGAAGCAAAATTCTTACGCATTATCAACTGCTAAAGCTGAATATATAGCTGCCAGCAATTATTGTACATAAATTTTATGGATGAAACAAACTTTATTAGACATTGGTTTAAAATTTGAAAGTGTACCAATTCGGTGTGATAATACAAGTGCTATAAATTTGACTAAAAATGTCATTCAACACTCAAGAACCAAGCATATTGAGATTAGACATCATTTCATTCATGATCATATTCTAAACAAGGACATTTGCTTGGAATTTATTGATACAAACCATCAACTTGCTGATATTTTTACTAAACCCTTAAGTGAAGAACGGTTTTGTACTTTAAGATGAGAATTGGGCATGTTAAAGGTTAATGAGTGCTAAAATATTTTTGAACCAAGAACTTCCTTGAAAATCTGATCTTAAGTCTCTTAGCTGATAATATTGCAGACTTTAGACTAAAGTCTGCCCTTGCATGCATGTTTGTATTTGTGCTTGTATGCCAGTGTTTGTCTTCTATAATTTTCTGTTGTTATGAATTTGTTTATATCCTTTTGTGCTTTGCTATAATTTTTTTTTTCAAAATAACAAAAAAGGTTGTTTGAACCAAGGGGAGACACCTTTTTTTTAAAGCAAATTTCCTTTTTCTCTATCTCGATTTTTTATAACAAAAAAGAAGCAAAGTTTTAAAGGGGGAGAATTTTTTTTTGAAAAAGTGCTTTTGATAGGGGAGAAAATTGATTTTGTTTTAGTTAATTTTTTTAACAAAGTTTGTGTTCTTCTTTTCTTTATTTTTTCTTTTTGATGAGAAAGGGGGAGAAGTATTTGCATAATTAAGAATTATTTTAGAACTGATTGTGCATATTTATTCTCATAAAAAAAAGGCGAGATTGTTGAACTTTATGCTTACAAATGATTTTGATGAGAATAATTATTTCACAATTAATTATTTAAATATCCTTAATTGTTTAAATACTTAAAATATTTATATATATATGCTTTGTATTTGTTCTGTTGTTGTTTAAGTTTTAACAGAATAAAAAGTTTAAGAAAAGTCAAGACAAAGTTATCGAACCCAGTAGAAGAAAGATGGAGGCACTATACATCAGATAAAGACAAAAGACTAAGATTTTGGCAAAACTTGCAAAATCAAATGTTGAAATTTTGGGCAAAACTACAAAGTTAAGACTTGGAGTTTTGGCAAAATCATAAAGTTAAGGGCTGGAGTTTTGGGCAAAATTTATAAGGTCAAGGGCTGAAATTTAAGCCTCGACCTCAAACCTCGACTCCAGAAAGTTTGCCTTTGGGAAAAATTTATGAAGTCAAGAACTGAAGTTTAGACCTCGACCTTAGACCTCGACTTCAGAAAGTTTACCCTCGACTTTAGGAGGAAAAGAACTGTTGTAATGCATTTAATGCATGTGTTAGACACGTTTAATACTCTTTCACTGCTTTTGAACTTTTACACGTTATTAAAACGTTAAGTATATTAAACACAAGTATGGGTTGTCATAAACTTTTTGATAACAGGCAAATTTTTATCAAGAGTTATAAGTAGAATTTTTCTCTTCTCTTTAAAACTGAATAAAATATACTAGAATATTTTGAACCCACAATAAAAACATAAACAACGTTCTGTAAAGTTTTTTTTGTTATCGTTCTCGTTAATTTGTAAATTTTTTTAAGAAAATAATTAGTGCTTTGTTTCGAAATTTGTTGATACCTCTAAACAAGAGTTTTTTAGCACTATTTAAGATCTACAAAAGTTGATTATCTGCTCGTTTTAGAAACTCAGTTTGTAAAAGAAATTTATAAAATTCCTAAAGTATTTTCTATTGTAAATCTGCTCAAGTAAAAGCATTTCTTTATAAAGAAAATTTATATATTTCCTTAAGAACTTTTCAGTTTGTAAATTTGCTCATATAGGAGCTGTTTGTAAAAAATATTCAAAGGAGGTATTTATAAAAGAAGTCCTCGTGTGAGGCATTGAGAGAAGTCCTTATAGAGGCAAAGAGAAGTCCTTCGTGGAAGGCAAAGAGAAGTCCTTAGTGGAAGGCATTTGAAGTCTGATCTAGAGTTACCAGCATCGTCCTAATTGCGATTAGGTGGGAAGTCCTTCATGAAAGGCAAAGAGAAGTCCTCAATAGGAGCATTTGAAGTCTGGTCTGGAGTTCCCAGCATCGTCCTAATTGTAATTAGGCGGGAAGTCCTTCGTGGAAGGCAAAGAGAAGTCCGGTCGTGTGTTACCAGCACAACACTGGACTTATCAAGTAGAAGTCCTTTGTGAAAGGTAATTGTAAAAGTTCTATTGTGATAGGCTTTGTTATAATTCCTCGTCTAAGAGGTGTATTGATTTTAAAATAATCAATGTAATGGTAAAAGTCTTCTTTGAGGCATTTGCACCGTGGAGAGTAGGCAGTGGGCCGAACTCCACGTTAAATCCTTGTATTACTTCTCTTTCTCTCTCTGTGCTTCTTTATATCTGCTTATTTGTTAATTAGTTTTTTCCGTCGCATCTGTTTGTTTAAGTTTACTCTTGTCTTATCTTATCTTAGTTAATTAATCTGGTTTGATAAAACAAAAAAATTTGTAATACTTAATTCACCCCACTCCTCCCCCCCCCCCCCCCCTCCTTAAGTATTCCTTGTGCATTATTTCTAACAAGAACCAGTCAATTCACCACCTTTTTTATTCATATTTTTAAGAACAAAAAAAAATTAAGGATCAACGGAACCAAAGAAGGTTGGCTCTGATACCAACTTGAATGTAATTAGGGCAAATCCTTCTTTAATTCTATTCACTAATAATCGTAATGAACAATTTTGTACAAATATTTAGACATACTAGCCTACCGATAAGGATATTTATAGAAATTAAGGAATCAAAAAATTACAATCTAGGAAACTACCATTGATATAAAATCTTGGGAATCAATGAATAAATCCCTAAGATTGTGGAGAAAAATAGAAAACAAATCCCTAAGATTATGAAGAAAAAATTAAAAAAAAAAAAATCTCAACAATTTTCATAGGTTAACGTCTTCGATATAAAACTTGTGAAGAAATTCTAAAATGCTTCTTTAACAAAGACGATAAAAGGGGATAAGAGTTTGTGTAGGGAAAAACAATAGCATCGAAATCTTTTTTATCAAATTAAAGAAGAATTGACTATTACATCGGTTTTAACATTGCCTAATTTCGATGAGACTTTTGAACAAAAATGTATTGCCCCTAAAGTAGAGATGATGCAGCCCATTGGATGTCGGTGAGAAACTTATGGTACTACTCTTATCCATTCGGTCTTTGATTAGAAGCTACACTCCTTGCTTAAAGCACTTATAGTTGGACAACAATATATAAAGGGCACAGGGCACGAAATGTGTAAATTTTTTTTTCTTAAATTTTAAATTTAGAATAATATATAATTTCATATAATACATAAAATTATTTTATTTTCATATATTAATACCTGTGAAAAAATATTCAATAATAATTTCTTGATATCATAAATTTCATCATATGCAAAATTTCTCTATATGTGAAAGTTGAACCTATTCAAAATACACGTAGAATCCATTTATGTAAAATCAAATAAAATTGTATAGCTTGTAGTAGATAGAAAATAAAAAATTTAGAGGTGCTTTTTGTTTTAATTAGTCTTTGAAGATACTTCTATATAACTTAAAAGCACAAGCACATACAACCAAAGTTTTCCTAAATTAAAATAATGAGATCTTCCAAAATAAAATTTTCAAAATGTACTGTATAAATTATACTCTTGAACAAAATTAATCATAAAAAAAAATTGGAGATTATTATTTTTATTTGTTATATTACAATAATTAATAAGGTGGGAATTTATAGGTAATACATGATACATTGGAACATATAACCTCTATATATTAGAGAACAGGTGTAAGTTTCAACATGAGTATAGGATATGACGACGAGATACCTATACCCTAGACTATGGGAACAAGTTCTAGCATATCTATATCCGTATCCTATCCCATAACTCTTTAATACTCATTCGAATTTTATCCAATCAAATAGGAAGTAATATAGAAATAAAAATAAATAAATTATAATAAATGACACGATTGTCATATATTGATTAATAAAAAAGTTTTATGGTCCACCTAAAATGAATAATAAAATAATGTTCAATGACAGAGGGAGTTGTCCAAGAAGGATCTAAGGATGCAACATGAAAGCCGTCTCAAGGCCTCTGGTCTTGAATTCTACATCATCGGCATTAAGTGTCGGCTTACATGGCCTTGGTTTCATCTGTAGAGGTTTTAACTACCAGTGTATAATCTAGGCCACCAGCTTATATTTCTATGCCATCAGCCTTTTATGCTAGCATTCATACATGGATTTTTGAGGATTTCTATGTTCTATTTATAGGCCTAGCCTTATTTCTTCTTCTCCAAAACGTCTCATAAGTATTTAGAAAACCCTAAGACATCTCCGAAGCTTTGATCTTGCTTCAAGGAGGACCAGGAATCAAGGAATAGGTAAGATGATTCTTTTCAATCCTTTTATGATCAAAAAGTGTTATTTTTCCTAAGGTATTCGTATTGATATTGAAGGGGATCAAATTCTTGAAGAAATTTTGGAGAAATCCTAATTTTGGTAGTTGGATATTATGTGATTCTACAATCAAAAGAAGGAAAGTGTGTATGAACCTAGAATAATTGTAGTTCTTTTTAGTTTAGGGTTTAAATGATAATAGAATAATGTTTATCCTGTGAAAACAAATTTTGAATGAGTGTTTGATGGTATTTAGGTATTTTTTGTGAAGTTAGGTTTTTTGTTCCAAAAGTTATTTTAGGTATGTCCTTATCTTGGTTGTTGTTTGTTATTGTAAGATTAGCACTTGTTTAATGTTGTATGGCTTTAATTGGTTTCCACTTGTGCTTAGCTAGGTCTAATAGACCGGAAGTACCGTGTTACTAGGATAATACCCTGATGATCAGTGTGTATAGTTGTCCCGAATGGAGTTGTGCACGAAGATGACTCTAATAGTTTAGGAGTGGTACGAGTATGGTACTCAAGGTGTGTAGGGTATACCCAACACCAATATATATATATATATATATATATAAGCATATATACAAACTTGTTTTCATAGAGTCATGAGTTATTCCAAGTTTAGGACCAGTTGCAAATGGTACTAAATTGTGTTGTTTGCCTGATTAATCAAAGATAATAACATATGTTTGCTGCATAAGTTATTAGGTTGCATGTGAAATTTGTATAATGTTTGTTTATGCGCATGTGATTGTAGTTTGGCGTATCGGGCATTTGTGCTCATTCTTTTCTATTTTTTAGGAACAAGTAATGATCCAGTAGTGTTCAATTTATCAGGATATGATATATTCATGGATTATAGGGAGGACGATAATGAAGCTGACTTTCCAGTTTATTACTAGATGTATAATGTTGATGACAGCTAAGATTTGAAAAAATTATGAAGTTTTATTTAGTTTTTCTGATTCCAAAAATTTTATGAGATTTTTTCTTATGATGTTTTAAGTTTGATCTAAGTTGGCCTTTAGTTTATACCAACTAAGTTGTTCAAAAGTTTTACTATTGCATAAAGTTTTAAAAAGACCCTTATAGTTGAGATATTGATGTTATATGGTATTTAACTTTGTGGATTAGTGGAAATTAGAATTATAGTCTTAACGTGTCCATCTCTAGTGATGACATGTGGCGGGCTAATAACACCTTCAGTTTAGAACATTACATATGATACAAGTGAGTATCCTATATTTATAGTCTAATCCACACATATGTCCAATCCATCATTTTACTATTAAATTAATGACAACAAGTAATGTAATGTCATGAGCAACTCTATATTTAAGCAGTTGAATGACTTGGAAGACTGCTCATGAATAAAATGATTGGGATTATACAGTTCTCCCTTTGTAATTGTTTCGAGCAATATGTCAGTTTTGTTCCACACAACTGTTGGGTTTCCATAGGGTTTTAAGATTTATAAAGATAAAATCTTTTACAATTGAAATAAAAAAAAAAAAAAAAAAAAACCTAATCCATTATCCTTGTGTTTTGATTAGATTAAAACAAAACGCATAGTTCGAATTTATACCTTTAACCTTGAAGCTTGAAATCAATTGGCAATCGGATCTATAAGTACCAGAAATTTGCAATCTTCTCTACGATATCTACACAAATGAACACTCCTTTAAAAATATCCTTCACGTGCTAGCATTATCGAGTACACTTCTGGATAAGATTGGGAAAATTTTTACTCACGACTCTCATGTTTCTCTCTTTTAAGGTTTATAAAATTTCTCTATAGGTCTAACATTGACAACACACGTTATTAACCCTAAAGAAACCCATTATATCTTATTTATAATAATATCAATATGAATAATGATATTAGTGCCCCTAATCTTATTAGGGATAAATTAATTTATTAACATAAGAATTCCTAGTTCAATTAGGATTTATTATTGTTCTTAACAAATTATATTTATTTATTATTCTTAACAAATTAAGATTAATAATTAATAAAATAAGTTAGACTTATTTAAATTTAGTCCATGTTCCTTCTTATGTTATTCTTTTGTGTGTGAACTTATAGGTTCATTTAATATTGGCCATTGACCTAAAACCATTTTTGTCAACAAAACACAAGTGGTCTCTGACAAGACATTATGTTTACCCAAATTAAGTAAATATCAGTGATCCAATTTTTAACCTTATCATCTTATCACATGATATATAGATTGAACATAAGGCATGGATAGTGTCATCCTTATATCGTTCAATTTTATCATTTATCGATCTCCAAGTAAACTAATAAAACAATTGAAATTGATCACACCATCAATTCATTTGAGCACGGCCATGCATTTCTTAATTTCACATATCGAAAGGCCTAGAAATATCTCTCTCATAATGAAAGGGACAAATCTCATCTTAATCATTCAACTTCCTCTGCATGATTCACATTATGCTCAATCTCAACCTTTATAATTATTTGGTTAAAGACAACATTTGATTGAGTCAATCATAACCTATGGCGATTTCAGGTCTAAGGATATGCTAACAATATATTATGAGAATCACTTATAATACTAGTCCATGTAGTGATCTCATAACAGGCCAATCCAATACGCGATTCTCTAATATATGCTTATGAGTTTGATTTGTATCCTCATACAAATCGACATTTTATGACTAATTGAATTACTCATGGTAGATTTAATTCATTATTATTCCTATAATAATGAGCATATAAGAACATTTAGAATAATTGAATTACTCATGAATCCTATTATAAAATAAACATACAAATAATATAATAGAAATGTATCTATATCAATAATATATATATATATATATATATAAATATTCAATAATTGGCCAGAGGCATAATCAATAATAACAACACATCAAATTGAGTAAATATTGTGCAGTTTTCATATATATATCATATATAAACAAGAGTTGCTCGTGTTCATAGATACCCTTTTAAAAAAATTACATTTCGTTGCATTCTTATTTGTCATTTTGATTAATGATGAACTGCCACATCAACAAGACAAACAATTTTTCATCCTCATAGCAAATATTATTAATGCATCCATCATAATTTTACTTTCGTCTGATTCAAAATAATTAAATTATTTATGGATTTTATTATAAAATAAACATATAATTAATACAATAAAAATATTTTTGTATCAATAATATATTTAATAATATCCAATAATTAACCTAAGATACAATTACTAACGTCAACATATCAAATTGAGTAAACATTGTGCGATTTTCACAGACATATCAGGTGTAAACTGAGAGGTGCACGTGTTCATAGATACCCTTTAAAAAGAAAAACTATTACATTTCGTTGCATTCTTTTTTGTCAATTTGATTAATGATGAACCCGTCACAACAATAAGCCCAACTTTTCATCGTCATAGCAAATACTCCTAATGCATCCGTCATAATATTGCTTTCAATTATATAACTTGATTTATATTCTTAATGGAGATTTTCAATTTTTTTCTCTTTTGCATAATTTCAGTACATGTAATATATCGATTGGCTCTTAGTGATAGAAATAAGGTCCCATTAGGGACATAGATATATTATATTGTACAAATCTAAATAAAATTAGTAGGAATCACAGTTGCATCTTCTCTTCATATTAAATATTAATGGTTCTCTCAATAGCAATTTTTAAGTTTTAGTAATTTTTTAAAAAAAGTAAATCCACCATTAGTACATATAAATATAAATACGAATAAATTTTTTATATAAACCATATATATTGTTGGGATAGGGATTCAAATGCAACAATCACCTATGTGCCATATGATTATCGCATTACACATGCATGATCTAAAAAACAACATGAATGATCAAGAGAGAATCGTATAGGAAGGAGGAGTAGACAATCTCAGTAGACCCTAATAACTGTGTAATAGGTGAGGAAAGTAGAAAGCATCAACCTCATTAAGTTCCACGAATATAGTATACGTTATTAAGTAATCAAGCGATTGATCCATTAAAATGAAAATCCGACAGCACGATGACGTTTGTATCAAATTTATCCTAACCAAATAACGTAGCGACTAGTAATATTTATAGAGAATCTAACCATTGATGTCATCCGTCAAATGAAATGAAATTATCAACAGCTAGAACGAGTCTTTTTCATAATGATATAAAAATAGACCCCTTTATGGACTTAAGCTCATTAAGGTCTTTATTTGTAGTGTGTGAGTTTATTTGAGAAATATAGGAACTAGGCAGACCAATTTTAATAGATCCTACTTCATGCTTGCTATACTATATCTTCATTGATCATTCTAAGTGAGTTAGACTCAACTCTTTAAACCTTATCACATTAACTTAAAAAATTAAACCCAAATAAAATATTAAGCATAAAGCCTTTGCAATCAGATATAGACATTTACATATATATATATATATATATATTCATGATCAATGAAATTTTAATAAATTACTTATTTTATTACTATATAATGTCCAGGAATTTTTTTTTTCTTTTTTACTTATTTGGAAGCACATATATCCAAACATTATAATAAATAAATAAAAAAATGTGAAGCCACCTCTTAACAGATTTTGAGGAATCTATTCCCATAAAAGAAAATTAAGTCATATTTTCTCAATGGATACGGCTGAGCATATCTTTGAGAAAATCTTCTTCACTTTCACCAAGCATAAGGACAGACACTATTGTACTGACGGCATCAATGATACACTGTCCGTAGGTACACAACTTTTTATTTATTTATATATTTATATATATCCTTTTAGGACATCTAGGTACACTTCTTTTTGAGCAAGAGGACAAATCCAACGGCTGGGATTGCTCGATCTATGGGCGTAGCCAGTTTATATAAAAGGAAATGGCGTAAGAAGTCAAAGGTTTTTAATTTTTTTCCAGTCAAGTACACGAAATACGAGGTCTGATCCACACGTGTGCACCAGAGGGGAATAGGATTAGGAATACCATATCTTTCTTCACCGCTTCCCAATGTCTTTCTGCCACCCTGCAACCCCAGACCCAAACCGCTCTCTTTTCTGCTTTCCACTACACACACGAATGGGTTAGTCAGGTTCTGCACGTGTGCTATGACTTGTCAACCGTCTCTTTGGATAATGACTTGTTTGGATGCACAGATCAAGGCCAAAATAATTTGAAAAATTTTACTTTTACAAGCTTCCAAACGCTGGCTTCACATCATTTTAATAATTTTTTTAAAATTTTTATGTAGATTATTTGTTAAAAAAGAGATATTTTTATTTATAAATAAATCAAACATATTAAATACAAATTAAATATAAATAAAATATAAATACAAATCAAATACAAATATCAATAAAAATCAAATAATTCAAACAAACACATAATCTTTCATCAAGGTGTGACATATATTTAGGCCAAAGGCCTGACCACCTCTTATAAGACCAATCAAGAAAAAAAAAAAAATGGATCAAAAGTGGTAGAAAATAATTAAATGGAGGAAAAAGATTTGAGGTATTTGATTATTGTATGGATAATTGCTTAAAGAAAGAAAAGAGAAGGAAAGAAAATTAATTACCAATAAGATAAAGAAAAATAATGTAGCATCAAATTATTAAAATACCCATAACTTTTAATAATTGAATCAATTATAAAGGGTAAATAAGAAAATTGAGCTATCTTCTGTCATTCCTTTTATTTTTCTCCATTTGGTAGTCGCATGGAAGTCATTTGATCCAAAGTCAATTCCTTCGAACTTTCTTTATACCAAACAAAGAAAAGTGAATGAAATCCCTTGTAATTCCATATCTACTTACTCTTTCCCTTGCCTATTCTAAAAGACAGTGTGAAGGACTCCAAACTTATCTTATCTTGTATTTCGGATTTCAAACAGGCATTTAAGAGTGTATGATAGGTTTTGGTCTTAATTCTCAGAACTTACTCTTATAGAATGGAATTACAAGTTAAAATATTTTCACACCCTATGATCTAATTACATAATATAATGAAAAATACAAAATACTAAAGTCACAACTTACAACCTTTTGATTCAGTTATATATCTCGCAACTTTTTTTTTCCTTTAACATTTTTGTTTTATTTTTAATATTTTGCATGTTTTGTCTTTTATTATATCATGTAATCTTGTATAATATTATCTTATTAGGTAATTATTATGAGCAATCAAAAGCTAACAGTATAGAAAAAGGATGGAAATTTCGTGGAGTTAACAGTTGCTACTTAAAGTTAGATAATATTGAGGATTTGAGTGAAAAAAAAATTAAAGATCAAAATAAAAAGTAGAAAAACATTAATCACTAAATAAGCATTTTTTTTTCCCATTTGAAAAAAGAAGGAATCTTTTCTTATTTCAACTTTTATTCGAAGTCATAATATTCCATGAAAATTTTGAAAAAGATTGTACGTGCCTAAACAAATAAAGGATATGTTTCCCATTCACTTTTTTTTCTCCCCCACTAGCCATCTTTCGTTTTTCTTCCAAACAAGATTCTAGGATGCTTAGGAGCCTAAAAAGTTCACATGCAGGACATTTTCCAACCTACCATAGCCTTCTGTCCGCTGGCAAATTGGCTTTTTCTGTAATTTGGCATTTTTGGTGCTAGGGAAGGTGATTTTTCCAATTTGCCTATGAGTCATCACGATTTTCCATCTTCTGCTGAGTATCAAAGTCATTGGTTCTGTTTTTCTTTGCTACTGATTTGTTCAGGATTCGGAAGAAAGTCGTTTTCGTTTGCATTTCAATCTTAGCACATACAAGGGCCCTTGCTGCTAACTTAGTTCCAAGGATTAGGCCAACCACCTAATAAAAATGGAAACCAGTAAATAACCCCGTAAAATTTGAAAGAAAAACATTAGTTTTTCTTAGTAGGACAGTCTATTTTAAGGATTGAAATATTTGTTTGGATTACTCAAATGATTGAAATTGATTCCACATCATGCAAGACAAAGAAAATCTTCTTTTCTTATAAAACCATGTTGAACTCGGTGGACACTCACCCATCAACTATATATGTTATGATTTCTTTCTCAACATTATATGGAAAAATATCCCACCCCCTTCTCTAATCATATCAAGGATGTGGGGCATATATCCTTATATTCTAACATGACATAAATATCTACTAATAATTTACCAAAAAAACAAGCCCAAGAAGTCATACATTTCTCGAATTGGGTTTGCTTTTCCCCTCCTTTTTTGACCCTCTAGAATTGGTTATTGATGATATGTGTTACACGGTATACGGATTCTATTGTCCCATATATTTCATAAGTTTTAAACCTTGTCGAGGTTCCACGCAATTTGCTATCTCTAGTTTGATCAATTTTTATTGTTTTCTAAATTTAACGTAATGATTGCATATGAGCATATATGATAAAAGGTTGGATGTTTATAAATAAATTTAAATAAGATGGATGTTTTGAATAGTTTAAAAAAGAAAATCAAAATATGCAAAGTGAGTCAATATTAATTAGTGTGGTTGGTAAGATGTTGACATAACAAGGGACACATAGCACACTATTTTAACCAAATAAATAAATAAAATAAGAAAGAACAAATAAAGGAAAAGAAAATAAGATAAGGAATATGAAAAAGAGAAAAAAGAAGAAAGAAGAAGGAAGGAAAGTGAACCTACTCAAGTTGCAGGTGAATCTCCATTTTTCAAAGAGGATTTACAAGAATCTTATAAAGCCACTGATGAAACTCATTGACATAAAAAAAAAAAAAAAGAAAAAAGAAAAAAAAAAGAAGAAGAAGAGGAAAAAACTGAAATAATGCCATAATTTATGATTCAACTTTATGTTTTTTTTTTATAATTATTACATGAAGTTTTAAATTATCAATCTATACACTTGATTAAATATTTAGTTGACCCATTTATCCCATCTCCCTTTGCTTTGTACTAATGATGTCAATTTCATGGTTATATGATAATATGACTTGGCATTAGTACAGAATATAAAATAAAAATTTGTAAGTGTCGCATTATGATTGGCTATCCATGATAAAAGAAATAATAACAATTTATAGAAAGAGACAAGATATAAACAGAACCGAATTTTGATCTGAAATAAATTTGTTTAAAACCATAAAAAAGGTGAAGATTCAAAAGTAAACAAAAATTTATGATTTCCTAATATATACCATTTAATCTAAAATTAGAAATTAAAAGAATATTGAACTCATTGATGTATAAAATTAACATAATTGCAACAATTGGACGATTCGAACTAGAATGGATAGGGAAGAAATCCAAAATCAAGTGGTGTTGTTTGATTAAAAGAAAGCCAAAATCAAATCGATGGTAGTTTAAGAATACGAGTGGGGTGTTGGTTGAACTTTGAAGGCTTTATTGTGCTTTGATCCTTGAAAAGTTACACAAATTGAAGCTTAATGTTGTGTTTGGCAATGATGGAAAGCTAAAAATAGCTGTGGAAAGGGGGAGAAGGTAGTGGAAATTAATGGAAAACTCATGTTTGGTTGTAACAAAAACCAGAGGAAAATGGAGAAAATCAAATAAAATGTTTCCACTTTTGCTCTATTCATTTTCTCTTCATTAATGGGTAGAAACCGGCAGAAAATATAAATAGTACACAAAATTTTCTTTTTTCTCCTCATAAGTGAAATTTTAAAACCAGATATAAAAGATAATTTGCTAATCACTAACTCTATTTTTCTCATTTTCCTTTCATTTTCTTTATAGATTATCAAACATAAAAAATCTTTATACTCATTTTCATTTTCACTCATTTTCACTCATTTTTACTTCTACTCTTTTCTTTCTATCTATTTTGCTCATTTTCACTTTTATCACCGTTGCCAAACACATCGTAAAACCAATAGTAGGGTGCGCTACTACACAACACGGCCAACCATTTAACTCATCGGAATCCATCACCTCCCTTTGGAAACAACTGTAACTAGTCGCTTGATTGCACATGCAAACCCCCACCTCAGTGCCTCTAGAGTGTGACAAGCGTGACGAAGTTCTAAAGTTCTCTCTTTCCTCTTCTTTCTCTTATTTTCTTTCCTTAGCTTTCTTTTTTCTCACTTTACTATTTTATTTGATTAAAATAATGTATCCCATGTCACTTAATAGCCACGTTAAAACCTCACTAACATTGTAAATAAATAATTGGATAAACTATACCTAAAATATTAAGGTTTGAGAATAAATTTATTTAAGATATTGACATTTTAAATGATTAAAAAAAATAAATTTATTTAAGATATCAACATTTTAAATGATAAAAAAAAGACTTCATATTTTAGAAAGTGTATAGAATAAAGTATAAATAATTTATCATTACTGAAAATTAAGAAAACTAAATTAAAAATGAATTCAAACATTGATATATTAGATGAACTTTACAAAACATTGATACTACACATCTAATTCACTTTGCAAAAGATTTATTCTTTTTTTTTAAACTACTTGAAATAATGATATTTTAAATGAATTTATCCCGAGATATTAATATAATATGGTATAGTTTTTCCTAAATATATGAGGCTGTTTCCTCCTCTT
The DNA here is from genome assembly GCA_024138025.1 of Combretum micranthum. NCBI lineage: Eukaryota > Viridiplantae > Streptophyta > Magnoliopsida > Myrtales > Combretaceae > Combretum > Combretum micranthum. Next base: position 991,817 of record JAMXBD010000170.1, on the reverse strand, counting down.
TACACATGGTAATACGTGGTCAGCACAAATCACTCAAAGACACTAAACCATAAACCTAACTTCGTGTCAATTTTTACTATTCACTTTATAAACACCTAATAAAATCAAACCGGTTAAAATAAATTAGTAGCAATGTAATGATTTGGTTTAAGTAAAATCAAAGATCGATTGTTGCAATAAGATAATAATAAAAAGGTACATTGATTACTTATCGCTGATTATTGTTTACAACTTGATAAGGTCATGCTTTATTTGGTATAAGTGTCATCTTTTTATAGAAATGATATAGGTTAGAATCCTTCCTTTTTAGTTATGATTAAATATTATTTGAGTATTTTTGCTTGAGAAAAATAATGACATTTTGTGAAGCAAGATCCTTTACTATTATAAAATTTCATTATCTACGAGAAAATGACGCGATGGGATGTGCTAATGTTGCTATTTCATAATAATATTTGGTAGAAGACTTGAAAGTCTAGTATGCTACATTATTATTGCTTCAATGGTATGTGAGTTTGTGAGTTGGTTTTTTTTTTTTTTTTTTATCGTTATTTTAACATCATATGGGAACGTATTTTGTCTGTATATATATATATATATTAGTTATGTGAGTTATTTCATGATGCATAATCGCAATCCCCTTGACAAGTCATCTCTGTAAATTTCCAAAAATACAACCAAAATAAATGAATTTCAATACAAGAAAAGTACCATGAAATAGGGGTATTGCGTGCTTATACGATAGGCGATCGAAAATATTAAGATTAGCTTGTGGATCAACATAGAAAATGACAAGAAAAGAATTGTTGCAATAAAGTGCTTCAAGAGAATCAATTTTGTAGAGTAGAGAACGTAATGAGAGTTAAGTAGGTTCGTAAATTCGGAGTGTAATTGAAAGGGAAAATATTTATGTGATCCCACCATTAGGTTTCCAACGTATAAGAAAATTGTTTACCTTCAAGGCGGGCCTTTGCTCCCATTTGAACATAATTTTTGCTTACTACGATGGTGAGTTGAATATCAGACAAATGGTCCCTCATCTTGGTGCTTCTCATCAAGCTTCCAAGCATGACTAATATAACATTTTCATTTAGATGACAAATCCAGGAATGGATCTCGACACCCAATACCAATAACTGGATTTTATACCTTGAAAACCTAAAATCATTTCAAAGTCCAATCTCTTAATTATATAGAAATGAAAACAGTAGATATAGAGAAATCTCATAGACTAATTATAAAGATTGGGGACCCAAAATATAAAATATAGTCTGAAGAGTCAAGGAACAAAAGCATGAAAATTAAAGGACATAATCCACATCAAATAGTAAGGGACAACAGCCTTCGACTTTAAACATTTTAAACATAAAGCTACCTTCAACTAATACAACCGAATTCTACATCAACTCTCTTGATATAAATCTAGGGTTCACACACTTTTGACAAGTGGTGTCAAAGCCCATTGCCTTACAATACACGATCCAAATAAATAAATAAAAAAACCAAGAAAACAAAACCTACCCTAGCACCCACCAAACTATGGGAAAAAAAAAAAAAAGCAGAGTTCCAAGACAAGCCTAAGATAATGAAACACGAATCACAACTAAGTCAAGCCAGTTAGACATGAGGGGGAGTGATGAAGAATAAAATAGTCTTAAAGCTACCTTCAATTAATACGGCTCTAATTCAACATGAACTCCTCTACAAAGATCTAGGGCTCACATACTTCCAAGAGGGTTTACAATAACAAGACTTTAAAACTCATAGAATGTAACTTGGTGGTCTTAGGAAAGACATCTATTAACCTTAATGGATGATCTCGCAAATCAATTTGAAAAAAGGAGTACAAGCCTAGGCAAATAAATAGTCTCTCTGAGATGGAACAAGCCCGTGAAGATAATGAGAATGCAAGTCACATCTAGACTAGGCCAGTTGAACTTGAGAGAAAGTGTTAACAGATGGAAAATATATAATTCAACACTGGATAATAAGGGACAAAGGTTTTAGGCTTTAGGCAATTTAGATACAAAGGTACCTTCAACTAATACAATTTAATTCCACATCAATCCCCTCCCACACTCCCCTTCCCTAAAATCATAAATCTAAAGGCAGCACACTCCAAATAAAAGAAGAAAATTCTAAAGAAAACAAAATCAAACCCAGCATCCACTACACTAAGCTAAAAAAGGTTTCGATAAAGGAGTACAAGCCTTAAGTAGTTAAAAAAGAAAATAGGGACTATGGTCTCTAATATTCATGGAACGAATCTAAGATAATGAAGTGCAAGTCACAATAGGGCTAAGCCAGTTGGACCTAAGGGGCAGTGATGAAGAATAAAATAGTCCCACATGAAATAGTAAATGACAAATTAATTAAGATATAAGTAACAAGATAATGAGTGTGGATTGTCATATGCTTTCAGCATTTTAAATATAAAAACTACTTTCAATTCATCATCAACTTGACTTACATAAATCTAGGGCCCGCACACTTTCAACAGAGTTTACAATAAAAAGACCTTGAAACTCAATGTTAAAATGATCACAATAGTCTTAATAATCCATTATAAACCTATCCTATTTATTAGCTAAATCATATAATACAATAAAGCAAAGCAATGAAATAGGATACTAAAATAAAGGAAGACATGGTGTTCACTCTTCAGCAAAACACAACTTGGTGGACTTAAGAAAGGTATCGAGTGCTAATGTTGTTGATCTATTTTACTTTATGTAGGCTTTTCTTAATTGAAAATTAAGATTATTAGGTCTTTAGCTTGTCTCTTATAGTTAATGTAATGGTAATCTATCAATCAAGTTTAGCTTTCTAGTTAAACCTAATGATTTAATCTCAAAAAGGAAGAATGCATGTGTTCCTTGAAATGAGTGTTCCAATAGCGAAAATCTTAGTCATTCCTTTGATTGAGATTGATATAGTCATTCCTTTTCTATTTCAATAGGCCAAATATAAAATTAAATAAGATAGATAAAAGTTCCAAACATTAGTTGTCCCTTCATCATGCTATCACCATTGTCACTAGTAAATCATGCACCAATCACCCTACATTAGCAACCAAATCTCCAATAAGAGTAAATTGCTTTATTTGAAAGGGTCATGAATAGTCATGCATGGATTCTCAAAATGATGAGATTTTTATTCTCATTTATCAATTTCTTTCTTGTAATGTCTTTTTCATACTAAAAAAAAATTGTTTTTAAGAAGGTAACTGCCTCTCAAACTCTATATATAAATTTATAGAGTATGCTAATTGAGACATTTTAAGTAATCAAACATGAAAGTAGGAGTATTTCATCAAATTTCCATTTCATTTCCCCTCATTGGCTATATAATAGAATGCCTCATTATATAAATAACAATTAGACTCTTAGATTTGAGTTATCTTGTAACTTGGTATCATCATTCAATCAATCAAATCACTTGAACTTAACGTGACTCATGACTAGCTTATAAATCATTCATATTCAAGCTTTAAAAACAATTATTAATCTATAAAGGTTATTTCAGTAATTGAGCTTTTAACCTTTTAATGCCATGAATAGGTCTTTTGAGCTTGATGAGGCTTAGAAGACTGAGCCCAAAAAGCGATGTTGTAAGGAGATCTGGCTTGATAAGCTCGGAACATAGATCGCTAGACCTATTTATTCTACTCTCGACCTTACTCTATTTTCTTACGCTTGAAATGTAGATTCCAAAAGTATCTTTCTATGCTAGTTTAGGCTTTATTTGACTAATAAAGTTTATATGGACTAAAAATAAGACTTAAAACTTTATATTAAAAATGCCTATTTAAAAAGAATAATGGGCTTCTTTTATATTATAAAAGCCTTCAGATTCTCTTCAAGTCCGTTTGCAAGCCAAGCCCACTATTAAAGAAAAGAAGATTTCAATTTTAGTCGTTAGATCCCTAAGAATGATCCTATGGCTAGCATCAGCTTCTAATATCTATAAATAGATGGCTTCTCTTCTCATTTGGGATACGTTCTGCGTATTGCAAAGATTGACAACAACATAAAAACTCTGTTGAAATATCTCCAAAAAATATCAAAGCCTTTATACAGCGAAGAACGAGTCAAAATTGATCGAGTCTACTTCATTTGATATTTTGTCACACACGTGTGCTTGATGAATCAGGTATGTCTATACCTTCTCCCACGCCTCTCTCTACGACATTTGTACAGATATCATCATCACAAGACTCCTCTTATGTTGACCAACAGGTTTCTTGCATGTGATTAACTAGTTGTCGTAACCCTACATAATTTAAACAAGCTGACTTTAAATTTAATGAGTCAATATACTTTAATAATCTTTATGTGCTATATAGTCATAATAACAATTATAACTAATATGAAGATAATTCAAATTGTTAAGTCATTAGATTCTTATAAACATGTCCATATGTCAAGAATTAGAACAAAGGATGATAATTTGTTTGCTAAGGAGCGCATTCTATGTACATGTATACCATGCTTGTTGTTTTTACTTGCTTAGAATAGAAAGCTAAATTAATTAATTTAACACTGGGCTAAACTAATTAATTTGTTGCTTGTGATTGATTAAGGTTTTTAGACGAGGAGTATCAATGATGCTAACATGGCATTTTGATCATCCTTATGTGACGTTGTGGAGCGTATTTGACATCTTATATGTGTATTATTATATATGTAAAGTTCAAGATACTGAGTTATCATGTAGTTTTGCTTGACCTAAATAAAAGATACTAAAATGTTATTTGCTGCATTTAGTTGTATATTTACATGTGAATATAATTTGTTTAAGCATGCACTTGTCATTATAGTATGTATATACTAAGCTCTGGCTCATCCCTTCATCTTTTTTAGGTACTAGTGTTGTGTTTCTATTTACGATTATAGTATTGGCAACCTACTAGTGGAATATGAGAGAACCACTACAATTGATGAATTAAAAGAAGAGTCGTGATTCAGTTATCAATTATTAAGAGATGTAGAGAATACCGAGCTTGGTTATTGTTTAGATATTATGTTCCTATTTGAATTTGATCCCTTAAAGGTTTGATGTTATCTGGTAATATGGACTCTCTAAGTGGGTATTGTGTTGAATAGTTATGTACTAATTATGGGGTAACTTGTGCTACACATGCATATGGAGTATCTATTATTAATTGTGGACTTTACGAATGTTGTGAACCTTTGCGTATCCCAACTCGCTATAGACACATGGCGGGTTGCACACACCTAATACATGGGATGTTCCAATATATATAGAAAAATTATGAAAATGGGACTAGTGTTTCCAATACCTTCGAAAGCCTATGATCAATATTTTTCTTTGTCAGACATATGTTTTATCAATTTGTTATTCTTAGCCGAAGGACAAGTGTCAACTTTAGATTAATCCTTAAGACTTATTAAACATGTTTGACTAAACAATTTAATAAAGATAATGAAAAGTTAGTAATTAAAAAAAGATTAATTATTGCAACAAATTACATTAGAATTATACTCCAAAATGGCAATAAGGGTTGAATTGAATATTAATGCAATTTTAACAATTTTTGCACTTTAATAAATGTTCTAAAGATCAAATATAGTAAAATTAAAGTATTAAAAATAAAAGAGAATGGATACGAAGATCAAATTAGAATCTCAACATGGAGTTTGGATTGTCTCTTACTCTTTAATGCTTAAATCGATGACTTCACATATGCTTTTATTGATCCGCAAATGCAATGCTCAAAAGAGCTACAACAAAAATTACCTGTAACAAACTTCAAATGTAGTACTTTTACAACAATTATAAATGATTATACTTAACATTGCATTTTCCAACTCAAATATTTACATATAGATATGCAAGATGACAAGAGCAATGAACACTTGAATTCATTTTTTAATAGATAATAAAGTCTCAATAGAATATATTAAATTTGCCCATCAGCTTGTATATAAATCTTGAATAAATTTGAATGTATTCCCCTGCAAAAAGTCCTTACATTAAGTGCATTCCATGAAGCTATCTGATATTTATCTTAGGTCTTCCATTTCTTTCACATGTGCAAATGATTTGATGATTCCTTCCGTAAGTGTCTAGTCAGATATATGCATCGTAAATTTCCAATGACAGTGTCAATCATACTTGCTAGATAGATTTTTATTTTTTCTGCAATTAGATTTTTTTTAGCAATTGCTAAAAAAATCTTCACAATTTTTTGTTAAAGCTTCACAATATCTTGTTAAAGCTTTAAATATCTTGTTAAATCTCCATATTATATTGTCAAATCTCCACATTATCTTATCAAATCTTCACATTATCTTAATTCACATCTTCTCTCACAATATTTATCATCATATTAAGAAAATCACTTTAATCTTAATTTTCAAACCTTTCGATACCTATCTCTTTGGTTCATCATGTTGGCTATTTATATGCATATACACTTGTCTTTTCTTCTGCTTTCGTTAAGTGTAGCTTTAAACAGAAAACAAAGGTGTTGTTCATCATTCATCTTCTTCCATTAACTTTTCTTCTTACTTTTTTTTTTTAAATAAACACAGACCCTTCATAAATCATGCAGCTGCATTGAGAGTTGGTAGAAACTTGATTTATAGCATCATCAACATCACGCAGACATCCTTCAATTATGTAATCCTCTACAACCATGACAAAGACAATGAGGTAATTACAATAAAACATGCATTGCATTAAGGTGTATACCACAACAAGTCTTGAATTTTTTTTCTTTTTTTGAATCTTTGCTTCATATTTGGCCACATAGATATCTTTTATACCCATTCATGCCTTGCTCTTGCTGATGTGTATCTCATAGTCGTCCATAAAAAAAAAAAAAAAACATAGCTTATGTTTGTCTCTTTTTAATCTCCTTCTTTTTTTGTGTCAGTCACATGTGATGTCTCCATCCATGTCTTAACATACTATGCGATTCTTTTCTCTCCACATATTATACAAAAAAAAAAAAAAATTCTCTCACCTCAACATAATCATGCCTTGACCAAGAATTAGCAGAGATGGCAATCAACGGTTTAGAATTGGTGGAGTAATAGTAACAACACGACAGAGTAATAGCTTATAGCAGCAATATAAGGTCAGTTCCTTGATAACCTTCTTTGTTGACATTCATACTCTGAACCTTTATGCATATATGTATATTCATCCATAACTTCCCATTATTCACGGAAAACACAAGACTAAACTCATGTTTTAGTTATAAAAAAAAAAAAAAGAAAAGAAAAGAAATTCACATAGTTTCCAACTTCATCATATAGTACGTACATAGATTAAGATAACCTCCACTTAGAATAAATGATCGTGAAACTTTATGAAATTCTAGGATGATGTTGATGTGTGACATGTATGCCTTAGATAATGTTATTTTGTTTCATTTGTGTCGAACGTAGTTGAACTCTTCTCCCTTACCTTGCTCATATGATTTATCCAATCATTTTGGAGTAATTTGCATACTCATATTGTAATTGACTTTTTCTTTTTTTTTGTTTTCTTTTTAGATTTATTAATCTCCTTTCTTTATTCTTTCATAGGGATCTTTCCAAATTAAGATCATTCATTTCGATAAACTCATCCATTCACTGAAGTAGCGAAGCGATATCACATACAAATGGTGAAGGATTTAAAAAATAGTCAAGTTCAATGCACAAAAGTAATGAAGCTAAAGGAGATAAAGAGTAGCCAAACTATCAATGTCAAGTTGCCAAAGGTGATGAAACTCGAGTTACAGAAACCATCAAGCAAAAAGAGATGAAGCATGATCAAGTTTAAAAGGCTTGAGTTTTCAAGCAGAGTGAGCCAAAAGTAGGCAAGCACTATGTTGAAGTCATCAAGCAAAGGGATTTGCTAGTACGCCAAGGTCGTAATCCACTACAAATTCGGCTTCCGCGATATCAGTAGTAGATGACACTATTTTTGAAGATACATTATAGGACAAAGCCTCTCATCTCAAGTTATGTGCAACTCTCCTCATTGATGGTGACTTCCGATTCATCGAGCCTGAGTCATGCGCTGATTCTAGGAGCACCATCAGGGGAGGACTCAGTGCTACGCTTAAGGAACGAGCGAAGGAAGCTACCACTTTCCAGCACACACTTTGCATTCCTCAAGGAACCATCACCTAGATGGAGTGATTGGGTAGACTACATCACTAATCATCAGGAGTATGTGCGCCTCCTGGAGCAAGCTAAAGTTTATAGAGCCATCATCACCTCCACCCACTTATAGCTTGTCAACATTAGCAACATGGAAGTATGGCTTGCCATCATCTCTTGCTAGAGCACCCAAACTAATACATTCATCACCATGTGGAGGGAGATATCACCAACTCTTGAAGATGTGGTCATGCTTTTAAACCTGCATTGTTCTGAGCTAACTAATGTTGCTGCAATTGTGACTTCACATGAGGAGCATGACCTTGAAGCATCTTTATTAGCTGACCTAAAGGTTGTTCATGATGATAAGAAGAAACCATGCTTCTCCACCTAGATGACACACTTCTATGAAGAGCGAAAAAAAAAAAGAACATGTCTCACGTAGTGAGACCAGCTTGAGGAAAAGAGTGAGTCCTTTCATGTATGTTTATGCTATTACCTTGTATTTGACTTTTCTAATTAACACATTTCTCTTTTAGTTCTTTGATGTATAGATAAGAACTTACAGCCTTTATTGCATTTTGGTTGTCATTGTCCATGTTCCCTGGTGGGCTAGAAGACAGTATAAGTTCTCGGCTTTTTGCTTTGGTTATATGCATCGCGCAGTTTCAATACTTTGCAGTAGCTCCCTTCTACCTAGGGCCTATATATCGACATGTCAACCTCTACCACCAAGCTTCTGTCCTTTCCAACGGTTAATATGTGAACATGTCACATGTAAACTTACTTTTCTTGTAGCTATTCTTCTGTCAGCGATTTTAAAACCACCTTGTACCACCGACCATTAACAGGGATTCAAATCTTACCTCTCCTTGAGCGTAGGCATGGATCGGAGTAGAGGCAAAGAGGCCACTTCTTCAGTTCATCGACATTGAAAAGGAGTTCACATTTCACCCTTTTGTAAGGCCTCTTGAAGATTATCAAGATAACGATGGGCTTTATCTTCCAGGTTCTAAAGGCAAGGTTATCTTATTTGACAACCGTGAGAGGAAGGATGAAATTCAAGCCATGTTCATGCTTTGGTGTATCCCAAGCGGATTTCCATCTTTGCTTGACAATGGAGATTTAAGTGGGCGTTTCTTGGAGCAAGAGTCATGGCATATTCTCCACACAAAGTGGCATGCTAATTTGGCTTTGATCAAGGAGTGTCGCATCTTCAACCTCACACCGAGCTTTGATTTTTACTGCTGGTTAGTCTCACCAAGTGACTTCAAGAATATTCATCCCATGGTGTGACAGCTATTCTTTCCTTTTGTAGAACATCATGGAGTTGCCTCTGTTGATTGGCTGACACACTAGTCAAATTGTAGCTATCTTCCGTGACTATGCCTTTGCATCTGTAGGTAATACATTGAAAGCCCCGCTCATATATTGCCATGAGTTCTATCTCAAATTGACAAGAAATAGGTACCATAAGTTGACTAGTAATATTCAAGCAGCTAAAGATCCTATACCGAACAAATTAGAACCTTCTATCGATGCACCTCCTTCAAAATCAAAGAGTAACCATCCACCACCTCAGCTAGTGGATTCCAGGCAAGCAAAGCGTGCACTCATTGAGGAGGTAGCAAATCTTCTTATATATAACTTGTTGTTGTTGCTTTTCTTTATTGTCTAATGCTTTCTTTATTTGCTTTTGTTAGGTTAACACAAATTCTCTTGTAAGTTCACATCACTCAAGTAGTGATGTTATGCCCATGATAGTATCAGATGATGAAGATTATGGCCTAAACAAGACTGACTATGAACCGTCTCCAGACCCTTGTGATAATGAAAGTAATGCTAGCAACACTGAAGAGGTTAATTATAAAGATGATGAGTACAATCTAGGTGAAGGAAGTAAGAATGCATCTAATGTCAATGCACTTACTGAGCTCCATCCTCCCAATTACTATCATGTCTTGTGAAGACATGCTAGCAACTTCAAAGGACCATGCTACATTGGAGGAGACGACTTCATTTCATGGCTTTACCGTATCATCTCATTTAATAGCACCCTTAGAGAGTCTTAATGCCATGGACAGGGAATTCTGGGCCAGCTCTCCAATGTAAAGGATAGAGGTAGCCGCTATAATGGTGAAATGATTGGTGAAGCCATGCTACTGATGAACAGACATTGGAGTTCTTTTCAATGGCAGAGCTAAAACAACTTGTCAAATGTGTTGAGGGAGCTCATATATTACAATTCAAAGTTGATAGCTTGTGGCCTATTTCTGGCAAGGCCAAGAGGTTGCTAAATTAATGGGATGCCAAGGGACATTATAACAAGCTGATGCTGAAGTTATAGGAGATTCAAGCAGAGATTGTAGCAGCAAAGACTAAGATGGAACCTTTTTAGGACATGATGACTTAGAATCTGTAGTAGGCTTGGATTCCGGCCTTAGTTTAGATTTCTTATTCTTTTGTTTCTATTTTGAACAATATGTTTGCACTCCTCTTTACTTGAATGAATAGTGTTGGTCCCAATAATGTAAGCAAGAGGGGGGGTGAATTGCTTTTTCACAAAAATAAATTCTTTTCGAAATTTTCAATTCACTTCCTTTTTATTACTTTATTAAACTTAGAATTAATTAAACTTGCTGTTTAGAAACTAATCACAGCTGATAATCACACTTGTATATCTATTTTAATTCAAAACAGATCAAATTTAATTTTATGCGGAATACAGACAACTCTCTGAAGTACTCTCTGAAACAGGTTCTGAAACGTGACGGTTTATCAAATACTTCAATATAAATTGCACGAAAATAAAAAGAGTAGGGTACAGAAAAATGCAAATCGATTTATAGAGGTTCCGCCTCGAGCGTTAGTCCTCTCTTCCAACTCCACGTTGGGGACCCGGTATTCCACACCGGTTTGTTCCACTATATCCAAAATCAAAAGTTACAAGCTTGTCTTGCCAATCCTCTTGGCTACAATACACTCTGTCCCAATTCTCACGGTTATCCTATAACACACAATTGGTCTAACAGATAACTTGCAACACTCAACCTCACTAAAAAAAAAAATTGAATGATACTCAATCAAGGAAATACAATAAATATCCTATCTTTCGAACAAAAAATATTGTGAACACTTTGTAATGCAAGGACTTTTGAGAGAAATGCACTCGAAGACTTTTTCTTTCAACAGAGAGTTAGAGCAAGATTCGTTCTTCTCATCATATATTCCTTGTTGTTGTGCTTCCTCTATATATTGTTTTTCAACACATAACACTTAGATCCAAAAGCATGAAAATAAGATACAGTAGGTTTTCTTCCTTTAAACAACTCATATGATGTTTTTGAAGTTAATGGTCTTAGATACACTCTATTTATTATGTAACATGCTGTTGATACAGCCTCTGCCCATAAAAACTCAGCTACTTTGTTTTCATTTAACAAAGTTCTTGTCATTTCTTGAAGAGTTCTATTCTTCCTTTCTACAACCCCGTTTTGTTGAGGAGTATAAGGAGCGGAAAAATTATGAGCTATACCATTTTCATCGCAAAAATTTATGAATAAAGCATTGTCAAACTCTCTTCCATGATCGGTTCTTAAACTTATTATGGACATTCCTTTTTCATTTTGAATTTGCTTAGCAAATCTTTCAAATACTTCAAATGTGTTACTCTTCTGTTTTAAGAAAAACACCCATGTATATCTAGAATAATCATCAACAATTACAAGACCAAAACGACATCCACCAAGACTTAAAGTTCTTGTTGGACCAAATAAATCTAAATGCAACAATTCCAATGGTCTTTTAGTAGAGATTACATTCTTGCTTTTATGAGGTGACGAAACCATTTTATTTTTCATACATGTTTCACATTTAATGTCTTGTTTTATATTTATTCTTGGTAAGCCAAAAATAATTTTCTTCTTGGATAGTTTTTCGAGTTGATTGAAATTAACATGACCAAGTCTTCTATGCCATATTTTTATATTTTCAGACATAGCAAAGAAACATTTTTCGAAAGTTACATTTGAAGGTTTGACTAAATAAACATTCTTGTTTCTATATCCTTCAAATAGTTTTGTTCCATTCTTGTCATAAGCATAACATTTATCATGTTCGAAAATCATTTTGTAACCCTTGTCACATAATTGACTTATACTTAATAAATTATGTTTTAATCCAACAACAAGAGAAACATTTTCAATTGTATGAGGAGATAGACCAATAGTACCTGTTGCCACTATTTTACCTTTACTATTGTCACCAAACTTAACATATCCTCTTTCTTTCCAATTAATACTTGTGAACAAAGAAGCATCTCCAGTCATATGTCCCGAACACCCACTGTCGAGATACCATTTTCCTTTAAGCTTTGCTTCTTGTTCCTACATGTATCAACAAAGGGTTAAACCTTCTTAGGAACCCAAACAAGTTTGGGTCCTTTGAAATTCAAGCTCTTCTTTTCAAAGTTATCAACTTGTTGTTTCATGAGCTTGTTTTTCTTGTAGAAACAAAACTTCTCAATATGGCCAATTTTATTACAAAAATAACAAGCATAAGAATAACTATTCCCATATCTATTGTTCCTGTTCTGGAACTGATGTGGATATTTTCTAGAATATCCTCTTACCTGTTCCTTCACTTGCCCTCTTCTTGTAAAGTTTCTGTTCTGATCTGGGTACCTTCTGATATACCCTCTGAAATACCCTCTGACTGGACTGTCAGATTTTTTCTTTGTTACAGTGTTGTTAACTGTAGATGTTTCCTTAAATAAGGATTCTTTTCCTTTAACAAATACAGTTTTTTGAACATTCTTACTACTGCTACCTTGTTCAAATCCTAAGCCATATTTTATTTTATCAGTTCTTTGAGAGGAAATCAACATATTTAACTTTTTGTCACTCTCATTGAACTTACTGAACGTATTCTTTAGTGATTGAGATAAGTCTCCTATTCTTCTGTTAAGTTCTTTAGTCTCTTCTTTTAGTATACTATTCTCTCTCATGAATTTATTCACTTTCACATGTAATTTTTCATTATCATGTTTCAATATGTCGTTTTCATCCATAAGTAACCTATTTGTTTGAATAACAACTTCCTTTTCATTTTTGAGAGATTTAACTTCAGAATCAAGTTTATTTATTTTAACATGTGCCTTTTTCAATGATTTCAATAAGTTTTGCATTTCAATCATTACATCCTCATCAGAAACATAATCAAGTTCTGAATTTACCTCAGATTGTGCCATTAAGCATATGTTTGAATCATCCTTTTCATCCTCTGAGTTATCCTCTGAATCTGTCTCTGATTCGTCAAGGTCACTCCACGTCGCCATCAAGGCTTTGTTTCTCTTTTTGAACTTCTCAATTTTCTTAATCAGTGATGGACACTCGTATTTAATGTGACCAGGCTTCTTGCATTCATAACAAATAATTTCTTGTTTCTTCTCTTCTTTCATCTCCTTTTTCTTGTCTTTGTCCTTGAAGAATTTACCTGCATCATATCTCTTAGTTTCGAATTTTTTAGTAAATTTCTTACCTTGCTTTCTTCTCAGAATTTTGCCAATTCTTTTAGCCAACAAGTTGATGTCATCACTATCATTGCTACTGGTCTCTGAATCTGATGCATCCGCATGAACTTCCTTTGCTTTAAAAGCAATGGCTTTCTTGCTTCCTTCTGCTTCTTCAGTAGCATCTATGTGAGATTGATACGCCATCAGTTTCTCCTTGAGTTGACTTAAGGTTAAAGCGCTGAGATCATTTGCTTCTTCAATGGCCGTTTTCTTTGCATCCCAAGCTATAGGTAAGATCCTTAGTATTTTCCTGACAAGATCAGCTTCCTCTATCTTCTTTCCAAGAGAAGCTAGCTCGTTAGTTATAGAAACAAATCTATCAAAAGCATCTTTAATTTTCTCTTCAGGTTTGAATTTGAACAATTCATATCTTTGCAAGAGAGCATTGATTTTAGTATCTTTAATTGTTCTCGTTCCTTCATAGGTCTCACTAAGTGTATCCCATACTTGCTTAGCAGTAATGCAAGATGAAATTAAATAGAATTCAGATGGTGAGATAGTAGTTAGAAGAAGGTTCTTAGCCTTGTTGTTCTTCTCTATTGCTCTCTTCTGATCTTGAGTTAATGTGCTTCAGCAGCCACGTTCACTTGATAGTCTCCAACTGAAATCACCTGCCATGAGTCAAAATCATAGCCTTGATGTAAGTCTCCATGCGCATTTTCCAATAAGGATAATTAGAACCATTAAAATAAGGTGCTCTATTTACTGCAATATTTTGTTTCAGCCATGATACTTGGATCACTCAATAATAATTGAGGCAAGCTCTGATACCAATTGTTGGTCCCAATAATGTAAGCAAGAGGGGGGGTGAATTGCTTTTTCACAAAAATAAATTCTTTTCGAAATTTTCAATTCACTTCCTTTTTATTACTTTATTAAACTTAGAATTAATTAAACTTGCTGTTTAGAAACTAATCACAGCTGATAATCACACTTGTATATCTATTTTAATTCAAAAACACAAATTTAATTTTATGCGGAATACAGACAACTCTCTGAAGTACTCTCTGAAACAGGTTCTGAACGTGACAGTTTATCAAATACTTCAATATAAATTGCACAGACAAATAAAAAGAGTAGGGTACAGAAAAAATGCAAATCGATTTAAGAGGTTCCGCCTCGAGCGTCAGTCCTCTCTTCTTCAACTCCACGTTGGGGACCCGGTATTCCACACCGGTTTGTTCCACTATATCCAAAATCAAAAGTTACAAGCTTGTCTTGCCAATCCTCTTGCTACAATACACTCTGTCCCAATTCTCACGGTTATCCTATAACACACAATTGGTCTAACAGATAACTTGCAAACTCTCAACCTCACTAAAAAAAAAATTGAATGATACTCAATCAAGGAAATACAATAAATATCCTATCTTCGAACAAAAATATTGTGAACACTTTGTAATGCAAGGACTTTGAGAGAAATGCACTCGAAGAATTTTTCTTTCAACAGAGAGTTAGAGCAAGATTCGTTCTTCTCATCAATATTCCTCGTTGTTGTGCTTCCTCTATATATTGTTTTATCTCAACGACTAGTAAAGAAGTCGTTCAAAACAATTCGAATTCTTCTCAAATTGAAAATATTTGAATTGGCAAATTCCCTCCTTTGAAGTGTCTGTTACGTGTATGATCAATCCCGAGTAATCTTCTTAGCTTTATCCAAATTTCGTTGATGCTGTCATCTGATAATGTCTCATATATCTTGATATGTTTATCCATAACAATTTGGATAAATACTTCAACAAACTATCCCATAAAAATAGTGATATCCTTTATCCTTGAAGATAAGCTTTAAAAGATCTTCGTTTCGAAAATTTGAACCAACATGAACTTGGTAAAATATATCCCTTATCTTTAGGAATTTGCTGACCACGTGAAACATAAAAATCTGACGATCTTCTTCCTCAAGAAAATTAAATAGACGTAACTTATAATAAAATTGATGAAATAAAATCCCCTTGGATATTTTATCCAACTTTAGTGGAACAAAATGAATATACTACCCAAATATATTCATTTCGTGGAGTCAGGCCTTCAGATGATAAGGTATAAATAAATTCGCAACATTCTGTGCATCTTCTGTTCTGGAACAGATTTAGTTTCTGATCTTCCTTCTGAAAATGAATCTGAAATACCTTCTGAAAATGACTCTGAACTACCTTCTGAAACAATTTCTTGAAAAATCTGATGATTAGTTCAATCATGAAATATTTTGGTTTTGGTTTTGGTTTTGGTTTTGATTGCTATACTTTATTTATTTGTTAAAAAGACTTTTACTCCTTTTTGTTATCATCAAAATATTATGAGAGATTCCAACATCCAACAAATAGATTTGAATTTGTCGCAATTATTGCTATGTATTTTTTTTTCTCATATATGTGAATGTCAAAATTCTACTTATGCCATTAATAGTGTGTGCTTGTGCTTAGGAAGCAATGCTTTCATTTAGCAACATCGATTCATGAAGTAATGAAGCAATATGATTCTTGTGTCGTGCATTGGAGCTGTGCTTTCACTTGCTAACAACAACATTATTTTGACTTAGAGTAGTAAATCGATCACGCTTTAAGCAGCGATAGTATCGTATGCTTCATAAGATTACTGCCTTAGTAATGAAGTTTATTTGGTTAAGAAGGTATTTTCTAATACTTAACAGTCAATCACATGTTTTTAAAGCATTCATTTTCACCATGTTAGGTGTAGCATTGTATTGACATGCACCTAAGAGACAATGTTTTCTACTGGTCAACATGTCATAGTTGTATTGTCACATACCTAGGACACTATGCTCTTACTAAGTAGCAACAACATGTATAATTAATGCTTCATTTACTTATTTTATTTTTTCGTGTTAACTATTCTTGTGCGCTGAGGAGACGAATCTCTAACTTTGCTGCAACATAAGACATTTACAAAATAATAAGACAGGAGAAGGAGAGAAATCATGTTGAAAAGGCTTTTATAATGCAAGCCATAATTTTATTCAAAACATGATGAAACTACATCAACTGCAATTGCATACGAAGTTTCTTAATATACTAAAAATGATATGAAGGCTTCTTTAGATCCGATAGACTTATCCTAAATAATATATCATTTTCTTGTCAAGTCTAAAAAAACTTTCAACTTCATTATTATGCTTCTGCTTCTTCTTACCTCTGTGGGTGCCACGTTTCCTCTTTTTCTTTTATTTCTCCTATCTTCTCCCAAGTAGGTAGTGGTATGTCTAAGGGTTTCATGATAGTTATCTTTCCTTTCTCAGCATGCTCATTAAAGAAGCTAGCTTCAATGAGGTATGACTTATTGTGTTCAAAAGGGTTCTTTGCAGCGGGAATGAATACATCTTTCCCTTTCTAGTGATCCTCCATAAACTGATGCAATGTTGAAAGTATAAGGTTGTAACCGTGTGCAGCCACTTCCTTCCAATAAACAAGTGGAAGGATACAAGTGCGTTGATCACATGGAATCGTGTGGAACCCTGAATTGGCCCAACCTTGAAGTTAACATTAACATAGCCCAGTGTATGTGTGTTGAATCGTGAAACTATTAACATGAATGCGTTGCTTCACAAGTCATCTCATATCTATATCCGCAGCCTTGAATGTAGACATTAGCATGATTTTTATAGAGGCACCATTGTCTATGAACGTCCTCTTGACGTGATGTCCCTTGAGTCTAATTTCAACATGTAGTGGACGGCTATGGTTAGGATTTCTCACACACATATCTACTTCTATAGATAGTATTGCATTCTTATGTGCATGTGCCATTCTTCGTATAGGTTGCATTACACTACACTCCCCGTACTGTCTTTTAGAGATCTAGGTAAGTGAGGTTGCTACTGCAAGCCATCCCTCTTCATTAAACCCTAACAAGTCAAAGAACTTTCTAAAATTGGCAGTTTTAATTAAGGTAGTAGCCACCGTTGAGTCTACGCCTTCGTCATCATCAACCAGCATTTCTTTCTCTTCTTGTGCCTCGATCTATGGCACTTGTTCTTCTTCAATCGTTAGATTGTGACTAATAACATGTGCTATACCCCACTAAGTATTGTGTACAGGGAGTGGATTATTGCATATGTCATTACCTTCAATGATGAGTTTTCCATTGTTGACTCACTCATTAATATCTTCTTAAGTGTCCAACACTCTTTAGTGGGATAACCCATAGTCCTGTGATATCTATAGAACTTAGGATCATCCTTCTCGATTGCATTGGGAAGGCATTCAACCCTTGGGAGCTTGATGTTTCCATCTCTCAACCATTAATCAAGTACAACATAAACCTTTCCCATGGTGCAAGGACACAAAAGTGTTGGTGTAGTGCTCCTCATCTTCCTACTTTCTTAAGAATTTTCTTCTTAAATTGAGCTAATAGTTGATGGTCTTTTTCCAAACCTTCTACCTTCTCCATGTTGTCTTGATACAGAGTTATTGGTCCTCCACACATTCTCAGTGAGAGCAGCAAAGGAGTACAGATGAAGATTCTCAAGGTGGACGGCGTATTCAGTAAACATCCCTTGGATGCAGATCTTCACCAGCTCCTTCTCGTCACAAATGTCTTGAATATCCAAAGAGCATTCTCTAAAGTGCTTAATGTAGTCCATAAGGTCTTCCTTCAACTGTTGCCTTGTTCTTCCAATGTTAGTGATGGTGACTCGCTCTTGAATAGAGAAGAACTTCTCTAGGAAAGGCTTGCACATGGTCCCCCCATGAGTTAACTAACCCTGAATGGAGATTGACGTACTAGGTGTATGGCTTCTGAGTTAGAAACTTAGAAAATTCTTTCAACTTTAAATCATCATCAAAACCATAGACTTCTAATGTCTCCATGAATTTTAGCAAGCATTCTTTAGCAATACCTTTTTTGCTATCAAATAGCATGAATTTAGGACTAACATAGTCCTTGGGGTAAGGTTTTGTGATGATGAGATGGTGGTATGGAAGCTTTAGGTCCAATACTCCTGAAGAAGACTTAGCCTGAATGTCCTTCAAATAAATGTCCGAGTCTTGCTTTGTTACAAAGGATTCCATTGGCATAAACTCTGATGGTACAACTAGTGTAACTGTTGTGGTTAGTATAGTTGGTGCAATTGATGCAGCTAGTACAGTTGATTGAGCCGATGTAGTGGAGGAGTTGGTACTTGAGGAAAATTAGAATAAAGCGAGGGAGCAGTCTCATTCAGGTTGGTACAAGAGTGTACATGTGGGGATGATGACCCACCAAGTTGGGATCTTGCATTGTCTACTTTGGATGCTAGGTGTTACTCGATTGCAACCTATGGTAATGGGGTTTGCAGATTCACCCCTTGAAGCATATTCACCTTAATGGCAAGAACAGTAACAGATTGAGATAAAGAGGGGGCAGCTTGCTGCATAGCTGGGGTGAGGCCTAGCAAGGCTATATCTTGGAGCGCAGTAGCATTAGCAGTCGTCCCTCATATGAGACAAGTAAATGCAATCAAGAATTGGTTTAGGGCCTAAGTGTTTTCTTGTATGGTTCACATCATCCATTCATTGCTTTCATATATGGCATGCATTTTTTGTGCATTGTCAGAAATGATGCCTTACACATCAGCAACAAGATTAGTGTTGACGTTAGGGTTGATGTCTTCTAAAGCAAGTATGTCTGGATCAATCATGTTAGGGTTAGGGTTGCCAGCATCTTGATTTGCGTTGTCATCAATGTTATTTTACTTTCTTCTTAGAGTGCCATCATAACTGTGTCAAAATCCTCAGTCCCCAGTGGAGTCGTCAAAATGTAGATATGAGGTTCTTGTTGATAGTGGGCATGCACGTGTCACATGATCTCGTACCTGACACATGACTTCAGAGTGCTACTGGGAGATGATACTTAATGATGGGATGGCTTAGGGAGTATGACAGAGAGGAGGAACAGGCAGTCTCATTGTCTCGAATGCATAAGTGACTGGTAAGAGAGCTTAAGTAGACCCGTGCATCGATCTTACAGTCCTTGAGCAGTTGGGGTAGAAATCACTTGAGTTGCCTCACTTAATCTTTTTTAACAGAGCCTCCTTCATAGATTGTTGTTTGTCTTCTCTCCTAAAACTTCTAAATGAGGAGAAGTGACCGAGTATTTATAGGCACTTGGCATAGATGATGATCGTCAGATCACCTCAGTGATTAATAGATGAGATGGAGTAAGCTTAATTTATTGATATCATAAATGAGCTCCTCATGGGCCAAGACCAATAGCCATCTCCTCTATACATGAGCCTGTCTGAGAAAGGTTAGATGTGGCGAAACGATCCAATGAACTCTATTTCGAGCCCACTAAGCCAAATCTCTCCAAGTCATCCCAATAACTAAAACAAACTCTTAGCTTGCAAGTCAAACCTAAATAAATATAAATAATAATATTTATATTTTAAAGTCTCATTACAGTATCAAAATGTTTTATGTAATTAAAAGTTATACAACAAATATTAAGTGGAGTTTTGCAAATCTCTTACTTGCAAAACAGTTCTCATATCCTGGATGCATACTTGATATGATAACTTCAGGTTGATCCTTCTAGGCCCCTTTTGGGGTCTTGACAATGTAAGTCTTGAATATATTTGAATGTGTTCCCCTGCAAAATCCTTACATTAAATGCATTTCTATAAAATTTATAAAGCGTTCAAACTCTTTTGGCTCGTACCAACTAAAAATGCTATATTTCTTCCAACATTCTGATTTTGAGTTCATCGAGACCATTTAGAGACGATCTACACCAACTTGAAGTTGTAAATTAGTCCATGTTCTGATCTTTAGGTTGTTTGACTTCTTGTTAGAGTGATCTGGACTTCTGAGAGTTTTTTGCTTGAAGACCATGAAGAAGTCTAGACTCTTTGAAATTAGTTTGGATGATTAAAGTCCAAACTATTGACCACATATGCTAACAATTAGAAATAGTCCACTTGTCCAAGTTTAAAGCCTTTTAAGTTAGCCTAACCATTAAACACTTCTTGCATTGAACATTGAAGAAACATGTGCATAGATCCAACCTACTTCAATTTGCATAAATTGGAATAAATTGTTTATAAGAAAGATAACACTTTTGATCCTTATCGTTTTGAGCAATTTAAATTAAATCAAACATTTACATCATTGTTTTAAATACTTTTGCTTTGTATTTGCCAATATGATTTTAATAATGAATTTCTTGATTCATTTAATAATTTTTCTCATAAAAAATAGTCGCAAACCTTTTGATCTAATATATGCTACCTATTGGGTTTTCACTACTACAACCGCTGTTGATGCTGCTGTTGATGTTGCTGTTGCTGCAAAAACCTTATCGATATTTTGATATATTTGCAAATATATGATCAGAGTTAATTTGTTGATAAATAAATAACATAAGTTTCATTTAAAGTGTCAATATAATTTAATAATTTTATAATAATAATTAATTATATTGGCGTTTTTACACAAAATTTGAGGTACTTATTTGTCATATTTTCTAATTGACTAAAATGCAAGTATGATTTTTGTAATATTATTATTATTATTATATTATTATATTATTATTATTATTATTATTATTATTATTATGTGCATAACTTTAGAGGTTTTTTCTAGTTTTATCTTTTTACTTTAATTTTATTTTGTTTAATATTTGTTGTTAAGCAATTTAATCAAATATACTTAATGCAATGATTTATTATTCAATTATTATAACCTTTTAATCAGTGGTATTCTATGGTTAAGCAAATATGCCACTAATTAATCTTTCTAACTACTTGATCTCTTGTTATTAGGCACCTTCATTTTATAACCACTCTCACGTTTCCTCCTACAATTCATCTAGGACTTTAAAAACTAAAATTTTAACTACCCATTTTTATTATTACTTGAGCTATTAAAATTTCTTTTCTTTCTACCCTCTATAAGATGTTATTAATGTCATCATACAATGAGGTTCCACTTCCTCCTTTTCAATGTTGTGAGCATTCCAATCATTTGTTTGCAATTTTTCTCTCCTAAAGACCTTCAACCTATTAGAAACTACTACTTATCTAACCACCTCTTCAAGTTGGGGTTATCACAGTCTCACTAACTTCCATCAATGCACATTCCTAAATATCATATTGTTGCAACGCAATTGTCAAACTAAATTGTTATAATATCTCTACTAACCACTTCTTAAAAAAAAAAATTTAGTTAGTTAACTACTTTACTTTTACACATCACTATCATTTTTTCACAAGGTGGGAATTTCCAAGGGATTAGAAATTACAATCTCCATATCTTATCGATTATCACTCAAAAATCAAGATTTATATACTATATTAGTATTAACTATTACATACTTAACACGTTTTACTTGGTTTTATAGAGTGGTTAGTGACTACTTACTACTTAATTTTTCGTTGTGTATATATATATATATATATATTTATATATATGTAAGACTTTACTATTAAACCTAACATAATACCATTAGCAAAAGTAGTTAATATTTTATGTTTACTTTACCACTAGCCTTCCGGGTTGGTGGTTTGACTAGGGGCTTAAGTCCTGTGTTGATTCGGAATTTTTACTTAAACATTAAAATTAATAGATTTAGAACTTAAAAAAAAACTTTTCATATAAGTTAACAATATCTTTATGATATTAGTTATCATACACAAAAAAGTAATTTTAGATATTAAATTGATCATTTTTAAAATTCAGATACTAAAATGATCAATTTCAAAATTTAAATATTTAATTATATATTTTATCAAAATTTAAATATCATTAGCGACATTTACCCTTATTGATATGGTATTAGAGTCATGTTTCCTACTTTCAAGATTTGATTATCTGTCTTTCTCTGATAATTAATCCAAATCAACTTTATTCTCTTCAACAGTTTCACAGTCAAAATTTAGTTTTCGTCTCGATAGACTTTAATATTATCAAATCCGAAATTGATGCATCATCATCAATTTTGTCGGATTATACGGCCTAATTTTCTTAATCTATATCCTTTATAATTTTTTATATGGATTTAGGAGAAATTGATAGGCTCCATTCATTATCTGAATTAGGTTATGATGTTACGCCTAGGCCTTGTATTATAGGAGCAGGTATGACACAACTTTCTTTTACTAAGTGGGCTATTTTCTCCGTCATTAGTTCAGTAAAAACGTTAGCCAATTTCAAATTGAATAGCTGCCCATGTGATGGAACACATTTGAAAATGACATCACATAGAAATTTGGAAAAAGGGCAAAAAAGAATAATAATTGATTATTGTATGAACCACTAAATGTGAAAAAGCTTAGGGAATGTGCTGGTTTAGTCAAGTAATTTTGACCCAGCGAAAACGTTCGGTAGAAAATTCAACTATACATAATACTGTGTACGATTAATAAAAAGAAACAAACAAACAAAGAAACAAAGAAAATGAAAGCTCAGTGATTTAAAAATAGATAAGATTGGCTGCGTATGGTAATTATGCATTATCCAGTATTTCGTTTCTCGCATGCAATAGAATTGAACCATATTTGGTCCTATATTTTAATGTGCAGTCTCTCTCATATATTTGTGTTTAAAGATAAATAAAGGATGAATTAGCACTAGCAATTTGTGTGCGGGTCCGGTACAAGTCTTTACATCCAGTGCGATTTGTGTCTCAATGCCCAAAATACAAGAAATTGACAATAAATCGTAGACAATTAAGTCATAAGATAATCGTGTCTATTTGTATCATAATCTTGTTTTCGTATGGTGTCTTGAATTTTTTCTCTATAATTATATTTTTTTTTCGTGTCATATTATATCTTGAGTTATTGTATCATATCAATAATTACCAGTGCTACGATTGAATCATGACTTTAGGTACAATTAGTCCTATCTCCCTTCTACTTAGAAATTGGGATTGGCTTAACTTTTAGATGAGGAGGCATGAACATTCATCTAGACTTGAGCATAGTTTCGGAACCATCGTTCCATATCTCGAAATTGAAAAACCTAAACTGAAATTATCTTCTGTGGTTTCGGTCTGGTTTCCAATTTTGGTTTTGGAACCATGGAACTGTTTTTTAAATAATAATAAATAAATGAAAATTTAAGTTTTTAGTAAAAACTCAAAATAATTATTGGATCTAAAAGTATTAAATTATTTAAAAAATTAAAAAATTATTTATAATATACATTTATTTGTATACAAACACATCCAATATTAATTTTAGTTAATAATATGAGATTGCAAAATATTTTAAATGGTAAAAAAAATTATAATATAAAAAATAGTCCCACATTATTAAGAAAATAAGTTTTGCTTTTAGGAGAAATTTATTTAAACTAATTATATATGATTTTAAGTCATGTTTATTTATGCTATTGATAATAACATATTAAATATTGTGAATAAGTAATAAATTTTACTATTTATATGAAATAATTTAAATATTAATAATTATATATTTAATATTATTTTTTATTTTTTTCAATGGAACTGGGTGGAACCGCCAATTTTAGGCCAAAAAATTACCTAGGAACTATGAAACCAGCGGTTCCATAACCGGTTTTGGAATTGGCTAATCGATTCAGTTTTAGCTTTAAAACCGCTAATGACAATTCCGATTTTGGTTCAATTTCCCATTCAGAACCGAATCGTGCCTACGTCTACATTCATATATGATCTAAATACTCAAACAAGTATAAACAATTAAAATTACCACAAATTGAAACCTGTAATTTCTGTCGATTGTTATTCTTCTTTATCATGAGACATGCCAAATAAGCCATCTGGTCCTCGTTCATAATTTTTTCCCCTCAGCTCACGTGATTCTCATGATAACTTGATTTTAATTTATGCAAGCGAATAGTTCTTATGAAGATCCACTTAACATGGATTATGTATTTAGAACTTTAAACTCGTAGATTTCCATATCATTTTACGTGAATACTATTTAGGTGTTTCAAGGTTTTTTTTAAATCAAATTTATAGTAATATCATAAATATATAAAATATCAACAAAGATTATAAATAAATAGTATTTGTTATAATTGTGTTTGTTAATCATATTATTTTTAAGTTTTATACCGAATCTATTGATGGACGAAGACAAACTTGACGCATGAACTCCCTAGGTCTAATCCGCCCTCTTTGAGCCTAAGATCTACAAAATGACTCATTCGACCTATCAAATAGCCAGAACCATTTGATAGCCAAGCCAACTCACTTAATCACCAAGCAGACCAATTGGCTGGCCAAGTTGTAAGTAGACGAGTCGAGTCACCACTAGCCAACCTAACGAGTTGACTCGATAAAATTCTCCAACGTGCGGTTGAAAATCTCAAAACA
The DNA here is from genome assembly GCA_024138025.1 of Combretum micranthum. NCBI lineage: Eukaryota > Viridiplantae > Streptophyta > Magnoliopsida > Myrtales > Combretaceae > Combretum > Combretum micranthum. The sequence goes on along the minus strand of JAMXBD010000170.1, from coordinate 966,827 downwards.
TGTCTTAATGGGCACTCTCCTACAATCTCAGAAGCATTCTCTCACAATAGACAACCACTTAGACGTCGTCACAGTTCGGCTTGGGTATGGAACCGAACCCGAACCGTCGGTTCCCAGTTCCAAAAGTGGTGGAACCGAAACCGGACCCGTGGGAGCCGGCCCGGTTCTCGGTTCTTAGGAACCGCCTGTTCCCATGGTTCGATTCCTGTTCTAGAGGAGCCGGGAACCATGAAAAAAAATAAAATAAATCAATTAAATAATTTACTTAATTTAACTAAGAAAAAATGCAAAATAAATTTTTAACTTGAAATAACATTGAGCCTAACAATAATTGTTCATAGCATTAGTTAAAAGAAATTCTATAATTATGTATTTATTTATATACAATCACTTGCACCTTTTTAGTTGTTATATTAGCAATGTGACACTATAAAATATTTAAAGATATAAATAATTCTCAATAACAAAAAACGAATCACACATTATTAAAAAAGAAAGTCTACTTTGATTATAAGTCTGCATAAATTTAACATATATGATTTCAAATGTATTTATTACTTGTTGTTAATAATAACACATTAAATATTGTGAATAGAAAATAAATTTTTTATTGTTATGCGAAAATAGTTTTAAATATTTATTTTATAATTACAATTTTTTATAATTTTCTTAATTTTTTTTTATTTTTTTATAATTTTTATGGTGTAGAACCGCCGGTTCTGTCGGTTCTTGAATCGAAGGTTCCAAAACCGTCGGGTCATGCGGTTTTTAGGGATGGAACCGTAAGGACCCGTCAGAACCGACGGTCTTTTACCGGTTTAAACTTGCCATTCCCGGGCCGGTTCCCAGTTCAGGAACCGCCAGTGACAGGCCAGGTCGGTTCCCGGTTTGGAACCGACCCATGATGATGTCTACGTTCAAAGCTTTTATTCTGTATAAACCTAGAAGACAAGTCAAATAATAAATACATAACTATGCTACCCATCATTATGCTAAAGTGGTAACTCCTCAACTATATTTCCTTTACTTACCACTTTACATAAATGCAAAGTTGAGTGTTATAGTGAATACACTAAACAACCCTTTGGTGCTCCTTAATCGTGTCTTGTTTTGTATGTCTATAATCAAGTCTAATCATTCAAAAGCAACCTATTAATTTTAAACCAATAGTATTAGATCTATTCCTAATCATGTTGAATCTTTCATGTTAGTATTATCATCTTCTGATAGAAATTGTCAACCCTAATTTTATACGCTTGAAGACTCAGAATTTATAATCTATAGACCACTTGTCCTGTACAAAAACTCTCCTGGGCAACCCCCATAATGAGATCCACACAAATTAATGATCTTTCATAGTAAACCAGGTCATGTTGCATTGGCAATGACAAGAATGGCAATTTCTTATCCACGGTGTAAGTGTCATTCTCAACCACGTGGCCATCCCTTTCTTGTTTGATATGCAAGAAATTGTTAACCCTACATCTGTACATTTGAAAGCTCAAACCTTATAAACCACTTGATCTATGCAAAAGGGTTTTTTTGGGGCAAAATCCTATTAGAAAATTCGCACAAATCAATTGATTTTTTCATGGTAAATGAAAGGTTGCATAGGCAGATGATAAGGATGGCTCTTCCTTGTCCACGATGTGGATGTCATTCTCAATCATGTGACCATCCCTTTCTTGTTACAAGGTGATGTGGATGGACATGATAACCGAAGTGTGTGAGTGACTTAGTGGTTCATCATGTCTTTCCAACACCAACTCATATCATCATCCTCTCATGTTGTTCTTTTACTTTACAGCCTATCTCTGCTTGATTATAAAACCATGACAAGGTGGATTTGAGCCCTCATATGAAACTGCCATTATGACACTGAAAGGAAATGAGTATGTCCCTACTCTTTCCTGCAAATTTTTTTTATCACTACTTTTTGTGATTTGCATGCAATCATTGCATGCATTTCTCCAATTTCCAATCTATGCATTTCTGGCCCAAAAAAAAAAAAAAAATCTATGAGATTAGACAACAGTGATGGATTTTTTACGCATTCTAGTATAGTACGCATATATTCACTTTACCTCCATTTATTTTGAGCCAAAATCTGCATGTTTATGATCAACTTAACCATCCACAATTAGCTGGCAAAATAGAATAACATAGAAAATATAAAAATAATATTATTTTATTTAGTTGTACTAAAAATAACATTAATAAAAGATTGAATATATATTTGAAAATACTAACACGGCCATATATTGACCACAACATGAGTCTTGCCTAGATCGCATAAATAAAATATGAAAATAGGCAAGGAAAAAAAATCAAGAAATAGTTACTAGTTTTGCCGTGAAATGATATCATTTTTTTCTTTTTTATTTATTTACCCTATAAGAGGAATTCCATAGAACAACTATTTCACCAATACAACGTAGCAATAGCTTCATAACTGAGGAAGGATTATTCTATTCTATCCTCTTAAAATAAACTAAACCTATTTTAAAATAAATAAATAAATATGTGATTCAGTTATTCTACACCGTGCCATGAAATCATTTTTCTGAACAGATTCAGGACAGAAATTAAGCATTTAGATTAAAATTATAAGACAATGAATCGATGTCCTGGAGAGAGCAACCTTTTAGAAAAAGAGACGTACTTCCAAATCTTTCATTATTTTTTCCTCCCCTTATTGGCCAGAACAATATCCAGATGCAAAAGGAAACGGCTTGGATGCTCTCTCTCTCTCTCTATATATATACATATTCTTTTTCTAATAGTCCTATCTCGTCCTCTTTTCAATGTAGAATTTTATTCAGATTTGACATTAAATCATATTAATCCGGAAAGTCTAAAGAATACATATAAAATAAGCCAATGTCAAAGACTACATCCAAGAGCCCAAAGCCCAATTTATGCACCGCTGCCCCAAAGCCATTAACTTTCCAAGCTTTGGGTCCCTCAAAGATCAATTGATCTCAGAATCCTAGCTTTACTTTATTAGGCCCAAAACATTTTTCCTTCTCTTTTTCATATATTTGGTCACTGGAGAATAATAAGACCAAGGATTAAGAAACTTTAAATACTCGCATAAATATTACATTCCCTTCTCCAAGACTCAGGATTCGCCACATGAACAGAGTACTGGAAAAGTCATGGAACCGTACGCTGCTATTCATTATTGTATTACAACACCTTGTCTTTGCCCCTTGCATGTAGAAACCTACCATAAGCATGCATTGAATCCTGTCCGGGTGAACATGTAAAAAGCTATTCACATATCTTCTGGGAAGCATAAAGATAGGAAGGCAAATGAACCACCTATTTTTGGCAACATCCAACCCACGTAAGTAATTCTATGCGCACGTTCTAATATAGGACAATTTCCTCATGTCGCCCTCCCAATGGAGGCATCGGGACCTACTTTCTTTTACTCCCTTGACTGGGTAATCTTCTGTAATCATTCACGGGGGAGTAAACTTTAAATTTGACATGAAAAGAGTAAGACATGATTAATAAGACTGCTCAGATCAAATATATTTATCCTATATCACCAGCTATCCCACTGAATCAAAGTAAATAGATGTACAACTGAAACAGAGCGCTACCCCGCACTCTCTCTTGCCCACTCAAAGTGGAACTTCTCTGCAAAGTTCTACAATACACATTATAGTATATGAACCCAATTCTAAACAGTTTAGTTGTCAGTAGATAAGTTTGCTTCAGCTAGGACGAAATGGGCAAAAGCTTGTTAGTGGTCAACTATACATCCAGATATGGCTGTATGCAGATGTTGTTGCGAAAGCTCACATATTTCTAGAATAAAATTTCGTAATTCATTGCAACCCAAACCCAAAAATTTTCAATCCATCTCAACTAAATGTCAATGAAGGGAAAGACCGTACTATTTATGGCTTTCCCCGTTCTTCATTAATGATTCAACCAGCTTAACCTTCTTCAAGTTCTCATCATTGGCAAGGGAAAGTTCCCCAACTGCAGCTTTCAGCTGAAGGATTTGGTCATCTTGGACAAGATTTTGATTTTTCTTTACCAATGACGGTGCAGGCTTCTTCAAAGATTGAGTGTATCTTCTAAGTCTAGCATTTAAGGCCTCTATAGATGAACGTATTGCATCCAACTCCACCCCAGCAAACTGGTCTGCATCAACGAAAAAGTCCATTGTAAGATGGAAAAAACTTTCATGCCAGGCAGTGATGGTAAGCATCCTCTCAGCAGACATACAATTATGGGCTCAACATGGACGCATTCATCAAAGCAATTTTTTTTTGTCCCCCTATTAAAAAAAAGGGAAAGAAATACAAAGACATGGACAGATTCTCTGAGTTGTCTTATAAAACCAGCTAAAAATTTCATCAATTAGAAGGTAGAACTATATATCAGATCCCACCTAGTGTAAAGGGAATAATTCTTTCTTCATGTAGTGAAAACAAAGCGCGCCGTCCGTCCCCCCCCCCCCCCCCCAAAAAAAAAAAAAATTTCTCCTCATTTGATATCAACTTAATAGTATTAGCCTTGCTATCAGAAAGACAAAAAGAAGATTTCTGCATAATATCTTCACTTAAAGGAGAAAATAACGTTCTGCAAAGAGAATAATTACCAAGCTCACACTTGAATTCTCCTTCTGCTCTGGAAAGCGGTTTCTTGTGGACCCCAGGCAAGTCCCTTAAATGTTGCAAACGTTGCTCCAGAACATTGTATCGTTCATTTGCACAATGGAATCTTTCATCCAGTCCAGCCTGTTTCAACTCTACTTTGGCAAGCCTTTGCTGTGAATCAACTAAGCGAGCATGCTGGTCATCAATAATCCGCTTCAGTTGGGGAGCATGATGCTTGAGCTCAAAGTACACCTGGATATAGTGAATGCATGTTCATTAGTAGATATACTTAAAAATTGTTCATGGAGGGATAATTCTCACAGAGGACAGCGTCTTTTTCTGTTTTTTCATAGTTAAAATAACAAACTCTACATGGAAAGCAGTATATCAGAGTTAATTTCATAGAAACAGTAAATAATCCCCCTACCTTATGAGCATAAGCCACGTAATTTTCATGAAATAGTTTGAAATACTGATGCAGAATTGAACGACCTTCAATAGAATCAGCTGCAACAGAACGTAAATTTGGGGGTGTCTGTGGAACAAGAACCACCTGAGGCCCAACAAGAAGTTCTTTGCTAATGATGCCGGGATTGTCACTCTCCTTTAACCTTTCCAAACTATCATCTGCGTTCCCGAAGTCAACATGAATTGGACACAAGAGATCCCAGGTTCTCATTTCTAGCACAAGACATTCTTGGCTAGAAGTCACCGCAACAATCCATGAGTAACCAAAAGAGTCAGATAATGAGACAGAACCACAAAGAGGAGATGGTGAGCATGTCTCCCCCAGGCAAGTACTTAAAACAGGATGCACTGATGGAGTCCTCATACTTTCATCTTTGCCATTAGTTTGACTAGTGAAGGGAAGAAAATGTACTACTACGGAATCTATTCCACCAGTGTGAAGACAGTACATTCTTTTTGGCATAAGTGGATCAGAAAACATTGTGATGCGAGCATCACCAATAGTTTTTTGAGGTAAAGCTAAATCCACAATGGCCAGTCTCAACAAAGGGGGAGGATGTCCCAGCCAAGCGGTAGAATCCGGTGGCTCATTGAGTTGCAGAAGAGAATAACGTTCAGAAACTGATTCACAAATCATAGCAAGACCAATGATACGATCAAATGAATCAACACGAACACGAGGGTCACTAGCAACATTCCACATTGGCTGAATTTCATCTGCCAGGGCATCAATTTGCAGATGACCATCACTCCATGCTGTGACCAGCACTGAATCTTTGCTGATTAAGTTGTATAGCAAACTTACAGCACGGCCTTTGGTATCTGTGGTCCAATCTGCCCGATATTCTCTGCCATGACCTACTCTGCACAGAGGCCCCTATGTAGTGAAAGGAGACGCATTCATGGAAGATAGAGAAAGTTAACACATTCGTGGAAAGTAGAGGGGCAAGAAGACTTCAAAAGATTAAAAATGGAGACAAATTTAATCAACAGCAATGTACATCAATACCATGGAATTTCTAGGGAACGGTGAGAGCAGACTCTAAATGTTATAAATGGATTAACCCCAACCATGCACACGAGATTCCTATATGATGCATATTATAGTTATTTTCTCTTTTCTTTTTCAGTTTTCTTTCGATATTTTAAAATGTATATTATGATTCCTGTCATCCAATATCCTAAATTCCATATTTACCTATTTAACCAAGAAAGAAAAGCTCGGAGATTGAGCAACATATGCACAATATGTTAAGGCCGAAAAATATCAGGTCCTAGTGAGAATTTTAGTCACTTATTAATTTTTGAATTCAAGTTTTAACGTGTGTATCCATCTAATTCGACCTGAGACAGTTGATTAACATGAATGGTGCACATCATCCAATTGTTCATAACACTCAAGTAACTTTGATGCTGAATGTGGATGATAACATGCAACATGGATGTGAATGCCCCATGATAGGTTAATTGACTTACAACAGAATTTTTAACGACATGATGCAGGATGTGAACCACAACAAAAACACTTGAGCCTTATTCCCACTGGGTGAGATCAGCTAGATGGATCCTGTTTCACTATTGATCTATCACAAGCCATATCATCCCCAATACCCGAGCATTACGTACACCAATTCTTACCCTAGGTTTTATGTGGGAAAACGTTGCAGCAAAAATTGCATAAACACATTTTTCAAGTACTGGTCCTTTGACATTTACCACCTATGTATAAATGTCTCTTTAGATACATAAAAAAATTATGGGAAAAACACCAAAATTGTTCTCCTCATTGTGATGAAATTTCAGAATCTTGCACAATATTCTCAAGATCAGTAACTTTTTATAGCCTGTCTAGCAACTAGCAATTCAACAATGCAGCTCTTAACAATCTTGTTAAAGCCTCAAAAATAGTTGAGCATCTCTTTTGGGAGAGGACAGCAATAAGCTGAAAAGGCTACCCAATCTACTAAAGCCAAAATTATTAAAGAACTCCGTGTAAGTACAACAAGCCCAAAAGGAAACACGTGAAAAGGGGAAATTGCGTAAATATGCTTATGCCTCAAATTGACATGAATAAATTTCAGAATTGGCTCAAAGGAAAAATGTAAATTTCACATACCTGCAAGCAGAGAGATGCATCAAAGACTGCATAAGGATGGGCTTTTACAGCCAATAAATTAGCCTCATCTGCTCCTTGCTGAGCTAACTCGGGGAAGGTAGCTTCTAACCAAGAAATTGCAAGATTACAGTTGCGAACAGCTGCTGAATTGGCTGATTTTAGACCAAATGTTTGGGCATCGCCATATATTTCTAGGATAAATTCCCATTTGTAGATGCTGTGCCAAAAGAAAACTTAATAGGTCTTGCTATGTTAAAATGTGTATAAATAGGTCTTGCTATGCACCATCTAATTAGAATAGAAAGAATCTTTTTCATCTCTAGTCTTTTTCACTAACCATAAATAAAAACTGAAACAAAGACATCCTACTGTCACATATACACAATCAATGAAACCTACATAACACACTGCCACACACACTACTAAACAACACAATATAACCGCTAAACAATTAAAATAATTATTTAAGGGCGTTAAAATCTGTTGGCCATTTGTGGATGAACCCATAACAGAAATATTAAGAAGAGTAGATAATGCCATTCCATGGCCTTTGATCCATGCATCTAAACAACATCCAGCAATATATCAGCTGAAATCAACTCTAGAAACTGACACTCCCTTAAGCTTGAGCAAAAAGACCAGCCCGTGCTATCACTCAATAAACAGGTGGATTTGCAATCAATACAAATACAAAAATACCCCCCAAAAAAATTATCTCTAAAGCACTGGAAACTTCAGGACAAAGAAATATCCACCATTTTTTTTTTTTTTTTTTTACCCATGTAGAGTTATATATTGTATTTATTAGGATTATATTTTGTAAATAATGTAATTAATATAATGGTAAATGAAGATAAACTAACAGTCACAAAAACTTGTATATATATCTCTATATATGTACAAACAAATTAATTAGAAGAAATACATATTATTTTACTTTTTTCTCTCTTCTACATGGTATCAGAGCCATTTTTTAAACACACAAACCCTAATTTCAAACCATAAAGTGAACAACGAAGTCTACATGCCAGATTAGACTTCATTGAGCAACCGTCTGGCTTTGTTGCTCAGTAGGAGTCTAATCTGGTATGTAGACTTCGCCGTTCACTTTATGGTTTGAAACAATCTTCACGAATCTTTACGTGCCTAGTTTAACCGGTTCAGTACTGTTGTAATGAAGTTTGGTATGATTCACAGCACATCAGATCATTCAGTTTTCTATAAGCACACACTTAAGGGGTAATGTATTTACTTAATAGTATATGTAAATGACAAAGTCATAACTGGTAATGATTAGGATGACATTACTCAATTGAAGGCACATGTTTTCAAACATTTCCAGACCAAGGACCTTGGCTTGTTGAGATACTTTCTTGGCATAAAAGTTGCTCAATCCAGTTCTAGTATAGTACTCTATTAAAGAAACTATGTTTTAAATATACTGAAAGAAACCGATATACTTAATTGCAAGCATGTAGATTCTCCTATGGATCCTAATGTGAAGTTGTTACCAGGACAGGAGAGCCTTTTATAGATCCAAAGAGATATCGTCATTTGGTAGGAAGACTCAATTATCTTACTATCACTCGACTTGATATATCCTTTGCAGTTAGTATTGTCAGTCAGTTTCTCCAATCTCCTTGTACTAGTCATTGGAATGCAATTGTCAGAATTCTTAGATATGTCAAAAATGCTCCAGGTAGAGATCTACTATATGAGGATCATGGTCACTCCAGAGTAATTGGATATTCTGATGCTGATTGGGCAGGTTCTCCATCTGATAGACGATTTACTTCTGGGTATTGTACTCTTGTTGGAGGAAACCTAGTATCTTAAAAAAGTAAGAAGCAAGATGTCGCTAGGTCAAGTGCAGAAGTAGAATATCGTGCTATGGCTTTAGCAACTTATAAATTGATTTGGTTGAAACAATTGCTTAAGGAGCTAAATTTTGTGAAACTTCACAAATGGATCTAATTTGTGACAACTAGGCTGCATTACATAATAGCTTCCAATCCTGTATTTCATGAGAGAACTAAGCAAATAGAGATTGATTGTCATTTCATCCAAGAAAAGATCTTAGCTGGCTACATCCTCACTAGCCATGTCAATTCAAATGATCAGTTTGCTGATATACTAACTAAATCCTTAAACGGTTCTCGTATTGAATATATTTGTAACAAGCTTGGCGCATATGATTTGTATACTCCAGCTTGAGAGGGAGTGTAGAGTTGTATATTGTATTTATTAATGTTATATTTTCTAAGTAATGTAATTTATATAGAGGTAGGTGAAAATAAACCAACAGTTACGAGAACTTGCATATATATCTTTATGTATGTACAAACAAATCAATAAGAAGAAGTACATATTTTTTACTTTTTTCTCTTCTTCTACAACCCAAAATGCTCCTTCCTCTCTCTCCCCTTCCCCGTCTCTTCCACCAACACCCACCCACCACACACCCCACCCCAACCCCCCCCCCCCCCCCACCCCCCTTCCTCCAGTCTTCTTCTTTTCCCCTCTCCCTCTCTCTCTCTCTTTTTTTTTTTCTCTTTCTGTTTGTCTTTTCCTCTCCTCTAAGGTTTTGTGTCTTCTCTTTCTAGCATCTTCTTTCTTGTTCCCCTCCCTGTCTTGTTCTTCTATCTTCCTCCCCGATTTGTTTTCTTTCTTCTTCTTTATCATCTCTCTTCTCCTCTCTCTCTCTTTTTCATTTTTCCCTTTAGGCTTTTTGTGTCCTCTCTCTCTCCTCCCCCCTTTCTTTCCCGTTCTCTATTCTAGGGTTTTGCGTCCTTCTCTCTTTCCCTCTTTTATCATGTGTCTCTCTTTTTCCCGTTCTCTCCTCTTTTCCTTTAGGTCTCTTTGTGTTCCATTAGATGGCTAGAGTTTTTATCTTTTCAAGACTCAACCATGGTCATTCTAAGGAAGGAACCTCCTTTCCTCCTAAAGTTTGTGTTGGCACCTCTTCGCTCAATAACACCGCCTTGGATGAGCTCCAAGAGATCTTAGATAGAGTGGAGGCAGAGAAACCACCTACTTTGTCACCTTCCGGAGCTCTCCTAGATCAGAAAGCAAGTCAACATACATATGCCGCAGTTTGTCTGCCTCCTTGCTGCTATCCCTGAGTTTAAACTCTAGCTTATTCCCCCTATCGAACGGGGCTCTATCGCAAGAGTTAAGATTCCTATAGAGGTTGAGAATGAGGATGCAAGCTATTGGAACTCTACCCTAGTTAGGATTTTTTGGGGGCAAAAGATTCCTTTTGCTTTAGTCCAATCTACTATCATGCATATTTGGAAAGATTGGCATCCTTGGCGTAATTGCAAACAATGGGGGCTTCTTCTATTTCAAATTTGCAAGGAATAAAGATCTTGCACCAATTTTGGAGAAGACTTGGTATATAGCACAACGATTACTTATTCTCCAAAAGTGGAGAAAGAGTATGTATTTAGATTAACCTCAACGCACCCGTGTGCCTGTTTGGACTTTGCTTTCAAGGATTCCTTGCGAATTTCTTAACACGGAAGGTCTAAGTCATATTGCAAGTGGAGTTAGAACTCCGCTTAAAGCTGATACTCTGACTGCTCTTAGAGAACAGGTTAACGAGGCTCGCGAACTTATCGAAATCGATGTAAAAGATGAGCTTGTTAATAAAGTTGAGGTCCTTCATGTTGATGGGTCTATAGCCAAAGTGTAGACTAACAATGGCTATCAAAAGGTGCTTCTCTTCTTGTAAAATTTTCTCATTCCTGTTTAACATCTCACCAGCACACTGCTCCAACTACCTCTAGGAGCTCAAAAGGGAGAGTGGGTGCAGGTGGAACAAAAAGGTAAGGAAGTGCACCGATCTAATGTTGCAGCTTCCAACAGTACTTCTCCACCTCAAACACCCAAAATTCCACTACAAAGTGGGTCTAGAGAGGGGGTTCTCTCTCATTTAAAAGGTAATGGTAAGGTTGCTGTTGACACAAGATTGTCCTGTGGTTGGTGGAGTAGAAGCTTGTGTTTTAAATGTAAGCAATCATGTTTACGAATCACCTCACTAATGGAAGAGGAGAAATTAGATCTTGAGGGATCAGACGAAGACCTTGATATAAGAGGTATGAGTGAACAAGCTGATGAAGAAAATACACCTATGGAAGCTCTTATAGTACCTAAAACAAGACGAGGCACTCAGGAAGCTCCTCTAGGAGTAGCAAAAGCTCTCATTCTGGTGGGAAATGCAAGAAAAAATGCTTCAAAAGGAAGCGTACTTTCACCTGAGGAGAGTACTTTTTTTGTTTTTTCGGTTGTAAACGAATATAGGTTCTTGGAATATTAGGGGAATTAGTGACCACATTGAAGCTAGTGATTTTAGGAAGAATTGTAAAGATCTTGGAATTTCTCTCATCGGTTTGGAAACAAAGGTGAACTTGTCTAAGGAGGTTGTCATCAAGCCCACATTAGGACCAAGTTGGTCCTATACTATTACCTCTTTAGCAAGAAAACGAATCTGGGTTTGTTAAGATCCAAGTATATGGGTACACAAATATTACAAGATCATGAACGGTTTATGCATTGTCTCATTACAAATTTGAGTGCAAGTTGTGTTTTTGTCACCACTTTTATTTATTCCTCAAAACAATGATGGGGTTAAGAACCTACTATAAGAAAAGATCTTGTCTTTTGCTCACTCTGTAACTGATAAGCCTAGGATGGTTCTTGGTGATTTCAATACCACGAGGAATCCTAATGAATGGAGTGGAGGTAGAATCCATATAAATGCTACTATGGTGGACTTCTAGATTTTTTAGACTCTGCAAAGCTGGTCAATCTTAGATTTGTGGGAGACTTTCACTTGGTCGAACAAGCAACGGCTAATTTACAAAAGCTCGATAGAATTCTGGTTAATAGTATGTGACTCACTAGCTGCCCTAGAACTTGACTTTAAGCCGCCCTCACTATCGGATCATTCCATAGTTGTAGCTATCATGGATGTCGTTTGACAAAATACGGAACCTTCCTTGTTGTCTCTACAATCTTAGAGTCAAAGATTTAGATTAGCTAATATGATAAAAGTGTGTATAATTGGAGTCAAAGATTTAGATTGGCTAATATAGTAATACCATGTATAATAGATGTATACTTGTCTTTTTCTGTATACTTATCTTTTTTATGTATATCTATAAATACTATAAAAGGAGGGCTTTTATTAAAAAAATAACACATAAAAAAAGGTTCATTTGATCATAGTATCAGAGCAACCGCTCTAGGGCCTATAGATTAGAGAAATAGAAAAAGAAATATCAATGGGGGATTAAACACCCTCCACTAGAAACTCACAAATAGGACCCTTAGTTCTTGATGATTTGACATCAAGAATCACAGATGTTAAACCAAACACCAATACCAACAACTAACGATCCTATTATTACTTCAATTGGCGTCAAACTAGATGATAAAAACATGGGATTTGGTCCTAGGTGATGGAGATGTATATTGCTGTCAAAGACAAATTAGGGTACATCAATGGAGATTTACCAAAGCCCTCAAAAACAGATGCAACATTTAGAAAATGGAGAACAGAGAACGCAACTGTCAAAGGGTGGCTAATTAGTTCTATGGATCCAACCCTTATTGGCAATTATATTTTATTTCCAACTGCTAAAGACGTGTGGGATGCTATTGCCACAACATATTTTGGCGAAGACCACGAGAACGAGGAAAAAAAAGCACAAGTTCACCATTGAATTTGATAGAAAATCTAACTATAATAACACATTGCATAATCCATATAATGAACTAAAGAGGAAAATTCATAGCTCAACATGAACCTTTGCCCTCAACTTTAATGCTCCATGCAAGAATATTTGGATGTGTAGCATACGTCCACCTCCATAAAAATGAAAGATCTAAAATTGATCCATGTGCTGTCCGCTGGATCTTTTAAGGCTATGCTACACATAAGAAAGGATACCGATGCTTTGATCCATATGCTAAGTGCCTTTATGTCACGATGGATGTTACCTTCCTCGAAACGAAAATGTTCTTTCAAAATTTAGATTCGCATTCTCCTCTTCAGGGGGAGTTAGTTGGTGAATAGCAGAAATCTAATAGTAGTTAAGAAAAGTGGCTAGACTTCTCAACTTGTCATGATGAAGGCAACGAGTTTTTTCTTCAAAAGAATCTTTAAGGAGGAGGAAGTATTGAAACTAGGAATGAATATAATCAAACACAAGAACAACCCTCTCTTGAGAAGTCTTCACAAGAATAGCCCTCTCTTGAGTAGTCTCCTCTCGGTTTAGTACCAACCGACCATACTCCTGAGAATAAATCAAAGGTACAACCTCTTGATCCCTTTCCTAGTTATAAATTGCCTTTCAGGAACAATCGTGGTAAGCCACCAAATCGATACACACCAGATCATGAAGAAGGCAAAGCAAGATATCCAATTGCTAACTACATCAAGGGGTTATCACAACCACTGAAAAGTCTGGTGCACCAACTATCATTTGAGAACATTCCTAATACGGTAGAAGAAGCCTTGAATGATCCAAAATGTGTTAAAGCAATTACTAAAGAAATGGCAGCATTACAAAAGAATAACACCTGAAAGCTCGTGCCTCTACCAAAAGAAAAAAAAAAAAAAAGTGGTAGGATGCAAATGGGTATTCTCCATCAAACATAAAGCAGATGGGACAATAGATCAATATAAGGCAAGACTCGTAGCGAAAAAGATACACCAAATCATATAGCATTGACTATCAAGAGACATTCTCACCAATAGCAAAATTAAACACAATCAAGTACTACTATCACTGGCTGCAAATCTAGACTGGTCACTACACCAATTCGAAGTAAAGAATGCATTCCTTCATGGGAAATTGGAAGAAGAAGTACAGGTTAACTAGATTCACTTAACGTACCTTAAAGGTCAAAGAGTTTTTGGAATGCAAGGGCGCCTACTACTTGCTCTTGGATTTGGAGGAAACTGCTAAAACTATGCCATCAAGTAAGACAACGGTTTAGATGGGAAGTTGGTGATGGGCTCTCAATTTCCTTATGGTCAGTTTTTTGGTTGCCTACTAGCCTTTTAGATACAACCCTCAGTCAACGTGATATTGCTTGTTTTGGGATACCAAGTGAAGCAAGATTGTGCTCCATTATGAATGGAGAGGTATGGAGCATTCCTAAAGGTATGGTATGGAATAGTTTGTAAATTCCTCCCCAGATTGTGCCTAAACCCTCACATCCCAATGTGTTCAAGTGGATAACATCACCACAAAATGGAGAGTAATCTATCAAAGAGAGTTAATCACCCAAAAAAAAAAAATCTATCAAGAGTGGCTATGATTTTCTTGCTCCACAATTGGCATCTGCTACTTGGTGCAAGATCATATTTGGAACAAATCTTCTATCTCTAGACATGTTTTTTTCCTTGTAGCTTGCTTGGTTAAGGAAGCTACAAACTTCGATTAGGATGTTTGCGTGGGGAATTGTGAATTCTATATTGCATTACTTGTGTTCACAACATTCTAAAGTCCATTCTCACTTATTTTTTAAGTGCCCATTCACCTCTTTGGTTTGAAATCGGATATGTGAACTCCTTGACTGCCCAGCATCTTCCCGCTCTTAGCATGGAGACATATCTACTCCTATTGCTATTATCGGATCCAAACGGTCCAAGATTTGCTATTGGAGAGCTTCTTTAGTATCTTTAGTATATTGCATATGGCATATTAGAAATCAAGTTCGACTTGGCAACCCTATCCCACATCCTTGGTCACTTGTCAATCGTGCTCTTGCCTATTCAAGACTTGTTTATAGTGCTTGACAAGTTTAGCTTGTTTCCCCCAGTGTTTTGTTCACTCTTACTTCTGGTATAAAGTAGCTATGTAACCTTCCCATCTTTTTGGTAGTTGTACATTGTTCCTTTACTATTAATGACATTTTTCATTTACCCAAAAAAAATATCCACCAATAATCAATGTCACACAGATTACAGTTTTACATTGTCAATGAGCAAAAGATAGGTAGACCTAGATGCATGGAAGGTGGCACCAAAACATACTTAATTCTGTAGGACCTGCCTGACCACACATGTAGAAACCATCTAATCTAAGACTCATGAGATGCCTGATGCACTTACGTTCCATGCACCAGGGCTTCTTTCCCCACTTCCATGAAACAAACCAAACAAAAAAGACCTTCCACACAGCATACTTCACTTTCCTTAATTATAGACAAAAGATGTGCTATAAAAAGGAAAAGGACGAAAGGTCATCATAAATATCCAAAAAGCATTTTACCTCCAGAAGGGAACAACGGGGCAAAGGACATATATTGAGCCATCACTAAATAATAGAAAAACCTGCAGCATTATGAAATATATGATTCAGTAGAGAAATCAATAAACAAAAGAAGACTATCCAATAATATACAAAAGAAGAAAGACTATCCAATAATCACTCAGTAGAGTCAAATCCACATCATAAGAAAATCAGACTCAGTAATCTCAGAAACCATTATTTATAATGAAGCAGCTAACATGACTAGTTTCCTAGTTTGGAAAGTCAATAGAGGGGAATTATGATAAATCATGCAAATATAATAACTTAAATATAATAACTCCAATAATCACTCAGTAGAGTCAAATCCACATCATAAGAAAATCAGACTCAGTAATCTCAGAAACCATTATTTATAATGAAGCAGCTAACATGACTAGTTTCCTAGTTTGGAAAGTCAATAGAGGGGAATTATGATAAATCATGCAAATATAATAACTTAAATAAAATGGAAAAACTTAAGTAAACACACAAATAAAATAAAATTCAAATATACGTATCAGACAACAAAAAATGCATAGGACGAAATAGATGTATAAGAACAAAATCACACTGACCCTGTCAGCAATCAAAAATGCAATTCCAAGCTTAAGAATTCTGTAAAAAGGAAAGGGGTGGCTCAGACAAAGGAAGCAATACAGTACATGATTGTCATGAGTCATAAACAGGATAATATCATAGAAAATACAACAATATCCAACTTCCAGTAAGCAATTGATACAATACAAACTACAGCCAAAAAATAAATGATGTAGGACAAATAAAATTGTTCAAATACATAAGCTCTAGCCATTACTGTCCAAGAATACTGAAATAGATATAAAATGGACATTATGATGATCAGAACAGCTAAGAGATCTGCAAAAGAAATTTTCCATGATGCTCAGGCATTTACAGTCAGTCTAGTATACTCATTACTCAGATGTCCACAATTATCTTCTAGGCTTATGTTTGATGTAGTCTCTATGGATCAATGTTACATATCAGGAAAGGGAAATAAAGGCAAGAAAGGAACAATACGCCTAATAAATCATAACAGTCAAGAAAAAGGAACAGCAACCAACGCTAGAAAACAAAAGTATTAAGCACGGTACAACTAAAGATGTTTCTGATGAACAGGTTTTTCTCCTGACTTACACTGAATCTGTCCCACATATGGTCAGCTCCAAAACAAAAATCCACAGGACAGAGTGACGCAGCTTTCTTCGATCTACCTGGTTCCACTGGCTGCAGATAAAATTCTTGCTCTGGTTGCATCAGATCCGTGGACAAATCAAACAGTCTGCAATAAAGTAAAATCAGCAGAGATTTTTTTTTTTTTTTTTTTTTTTTGTGGAGTAAGGATAAAATCAGCAGAGTTTATAACTTCGAAACCTCGTTTACAATGCAGTAACAACAGGACATGTAAGAACAGCAAAATTAAGCTAAAAATATATGAGATTGAAAAGGCTTATGCTGAAAAAATATTTTCATTAAGTTCAGTTTAG
This sequence comes from Combretum micranthum, assembly GCA_024138025.1. Classification (NCBI taxonomy): domain Eukaryota; kingdom Viridiplantae; phylum Streptophyta; class Magnoliopsida; order Myrtales; family Combretaceae; genus Combretum; species Combretum micranthum. Next base: position 949,813 of record JAMXBD010000170.1, on the reverse strand, counting down.
AATAAAAAGCCATAGATACTTTTTATTTGCTTTGAAATATAATTCATCTTAACGAGGAAACGACCATGCAATAAAGCATTCCAACCCCGTGATTAACATACCTATTAATATACACAGCCAAAAAATCGCAACAAGCATCACATTACTTCTTTACAGTTTCTAATGGCCTAGACCTGTCTAAGCTAGAAAAATCCATTCAACTGCAAGCTCCAAAATATAACTCAACATAAAAGCATATATGTGCATCCATAAACTAGAGAACTTTTTCAAACAAAAAGAGGATGATATTAACACCTAAAAACTGAGTCAGAAGAAAGAATTCCAACATGGGTGTCACTGCACGGATGCCATGAAACTTGCAGCAATCTCATTTGGTTGCCTCCATTAGAATAAATTAGAGAACCAACTGAAACAGTCCTGTCGAAGAACAAGATAGCACAATTAGAATAAAGGCATGATAGAAAGTCATTGACAATCAAAATTCTTATTATAGTTTTAACTGAAAGATAAATTGGATACTACAAGTGGCAAGTAAAAAAAAATTGACATCAGAAACTTCTTGGATTATGTTTCACGTGGTATTGAGACAGCAATATTATGCTTTAACAATTTCTTTTTGCCTTTTACTTTACTTTCTTTTGTTCCTGATGATCTTCACCAACTGGCTCCACCAAGAATGATTGAAGAATTAAACAAAAGAAAATGGAATAACAAACTCCACTTTATAAGCATTGCATAAAGCATAATAGAGCATATGGAGAAGAAATCCAAAGCAAAAAATTCCTTTGATATTAATAGTTCAGGGATGACCCCCGAAGGGATTGACCTAGTAGTTATTACCAAGACACTTTCCAAAAAACATGCATGAGTCTTAGGTCCAAATCCCATTATGGAGAGTCATTGGGACTACCTACATAACACAAGTTATACGGATAGAATTTAAGGTGGTTCATGTGCCTAGGGATTAGCAATTATATTATATAACTGTGTCCCTCCATTATCCAAAAAACAGAGGTGCATGAATAGTACCCAAAGACAACTGTCATGTAAGATAACACCTTATCTGAGCTACAGGAAACACAAACAAAAATTGACCATAAAAGGTTTTTATGCACCTGCACATAATTGTACCATCTTTGGTAGAACTGCGTCCATAGAGGTACATGATGTATAAACAATCTAATCCTGCCAGGAGCATTGCTGATCCATCTCTGTTTATAGAGATTTTCTCTATCACAGAGTCAACTGGCACATCCGTTTGTAGTACCTGTCAAGGTAAAAAGTGGTGTACATTGTTCGGTTACTTGCAAAACAGATGAATATACAATTAATACATGCAAAATCATCATTTACAATGTAGCAAAATCATGGAGATATGATAAGTTTGGCAGCAGTTTTGAATGAAAATCTCAATTTCTTTGCTATATGTGATGTGTAATAAGCAAAAGAAAGAAATAATGTTTATGTAATGTGTTTTTCCCACAACAGGCATCTCAATATATACATGCCTTCTAAAAGAAGAGATGCACATTTCCTTCTCTTTTTGGTTTGCACACTTCATCCCAATCTGCTTTGCTTTTTTCCAGCATCATTTAATGCATTCCACAAAAACCTCTTCAATTTTAACGTTATATCCTTCAAAATGCTGTTAGGTTACACAAAAATGAAAGACCAATTCAAAATCAATAAAATTATTCATTTCCCTAAAGAAAAAGAAAAGAGAGTTAGGGAAGAAGACCAATACACTAGAAAGGAAAAGAGGATACTCTTGATAAGTTGATCTCTCCCACATCCGAAAGAAATTTACTTGTCCAATGCTTAGTGCAATGAAAGAATCTCTTCACTAATTCAATACAAGCAAGTAGCAAGCCTTATAGCAAACAAAGGTGCACCCAAACATCTTGCAGGAAGCATCCCAACCAAGAAGATGAAGCAGAGATGCAATTGAGGATCTAAAAGATAGCATAAATCCACTAAAAAACACATTGCTCTCAAAAGGATTTGCGTTAAGACTATAAAGCTCTTGGTATTCAGCAGGGAAAAGTTAACTTGCTGAACTAATCTAAATTCCCCCTTTGCAAAAATGATTAAATCATCAGCGAACCCAAATGTATTGGTCGCTCTTTTTTGCATCTCTAGTGATACCCAAAGGTCCCATTTGCCTTTTCTCAAAGAAAACAATACGAAACTTCTATCACCAGCATAAACAGATAGGGGAAGAGTGGGTCTCATGAGCACAACCCACGAGAACTAGGAAAATTACCCCACAAATTCTCCATTCAAGTATGGAAATTATTGGTGTGAAAATGCATTACATGATCCATTTAATGAATTTGGGAGAAAAATTAACTTTATAAAGAAGTAGATTTAAGATGCTCCATCCTAAATCATCATAATTTTTCATGACATCCACCTTAATTGCACATCTAAGTCCCTTCGATATCACTATGATACCCATGAAGAAGAGATGTCGTACACGAATAATTTCTCAAACCCTGTTCCTCCATCAAATCTGCTACAAGTAACAAGCCTATAGAGGGCAAATATCACATTAAGGAAATGACCATTACCCATTTTTACAACCAACTACTAAAGTTTAAGAATTAAGAATGTCCGCTTAATACTTAAACTTTTGCCATTTTTATAGTTAACTAACTGAGCTTTGCTTTATCAATTTTTACAATTAACTACCTATACACTATGCTAATTTGTATAATTTAACAACCTAATTCAGCTACAAATGTTACATTTGCATGCCAATAAATCAAAACTAAGTTATTGTTGACAATCAAAAGAACCAACATTTCACTTTACATGCGCTAGATATGCCTAAAATGTATAAACCACTCAGGTTCATATACAAATCAATCCATAATTACACAATCAATTACGAATAATGCCACAACAATATTAAAAAAAAATGGAACCAAAAGAACAATTAAGAAAGACATTATTTTTTAATACCCTAGATGAAGAAGCGGCGATAACAGAAGTGGGTTCGGGTTCACCGAGCCGAACCGAGATCCGGTTCATCAATTTCTTGCTATTGTCCCAGAAATAGAGTCGAGAGGAACAATCCCAAGTGAGGAGGCTTCTTGGAGAAGTGGAAGAGGTTTCATCATCGGCGGCCGTGGGAGTGAAAACCGGATGGTTTTGGAGTGGTACCCATTTTAGGTCTTCGGCCGGTGTGGCGGGCGAACGTTCGGGTTTCGACGGCTCGGGCGAGTCCAGAGTGAATCTCATCTTTTTCCTAGGGCTTAGATTGGAATTGAGTCGGAATGAAGAGATTAACAAGGAGAGGTAAGAGAAGGCGTTTTGAGGGTTTTAAATTGAAATCTTAAACCCCAAGGGGAGGAAAAGTGGTATCGACGTCGGACTGATGCGAAAGTGGTGGCAGACACTCGATGAGTCACGATGGTGAAAAAGCTAGAGTTGGGCCACATGGGCCTACGTCGGCCCAAATTTTATATATTTCAATAGAATGAAGTAAAGAGGAATGAAATTTGTAACTCTCAAATGAGAAACCAGGAAATGTGCTACTAGACTTAGGATGCAACCAGGATGGGTTTGGAATGGGTTATATAAAACTCAAACCCAAACCTAAACCCAACCAGTTCCCTATAAGACCACCCAAACCCGATTCATAATCCTATAAGGTTTTATGTGTAATACCTAAACTATTTCCCATAGGATCATGGTCCAAACCCGCTCTGCCCCATTGACCCAATTTTGTCTTTACACTTATTCATTTTTTTTTTTCATTATTTTCATTCTTCAATTGTCTACTTATCTTCATAATATATTCTCTATTTTACTTATTTGTTTCAATTTCTTTTCATTTGATGGTAAAACTCCACATAAAAAAAAGTTAGTAATATAGACAATTGATCGGTGATGTATGACAATCAATTTGTAACACAATATAGTATAATTTACTTTACTTGAGTATTGACATAGATATATAAATACTAATATTACCTCTTATTAATTATAAAAAAGTATAACATTCTCCATTGAACAAAAAAATATATTATATGATCATAAAGCTATAAAAATAATCAAAAATGAATATTTACAAGTTTTGATATTACAAAATTATATTTAATTTTAGTAATCTTAGCAGGTCGGGTCAACCCTATAAGGTCATAACTACGATCCAAACCCAACCCATAACCCTATAAGATCATAAAAATTTTTATCAAACCCGTACCATAATCCTATAGGGTTTTTAGTGGGTTGGACAGGTCGGGTACTCTATAACAACCCACATAATTGCATCCTCAACTAGACCACAAGGTCATGAGTAATTCAAGAGATAATAAATAAAAGAAAAAAGGTACAAAATAAGGCATTGCGAAAAGCTTAGTCAATACCTTAAAAGTAATTAATTTGCAATTCAATCGAATATTTTATGATTATTTTTTACAAAATCAAGAACAAATATCGATTGTTATGTTTCCTAATATAAAAAAGACAACCTATCAATGTTAAACAGTATCAAGAGAAATAATAAAGATTCATTGATCGGTTGCCTCTTTTACATTAGCAAACAGAGAAAACGATATTAAAGAAGTAGTAAAAAAAATTACAAAAGATTCTATTATGTATTAAATTTACTATTTCAACGTTTAGATATCAAATTTAATATTTATTCTATTAAATATACTTATATATATAAATAAACTAAGAGTTTATAATTAACTAAATATCTTGAAAATTATTAGTGGATTGATATACATTCTTGGATAAAGTTTAAACAAAGAAATGATTTTTTGAATGGTTAAAATAGATGATCAATGTTAAATTAAAATGGCAAAAATTAAATTTTAAGTAATTAAGATCCATGATGTATTAAGTAATTCAAAAGGAAACACCTACACCTACACCTACATCATAAACATGCCATGGTTATTTTAACAATTTATAACATTGTTGTAATGAAATATCAACTTGAATTGTTTAACATAACATTAATCTTCTATTGTAATCGCTTCAAACTTTGATATGAGAAGACTAATCACATCATCTTTAAAAAAGATAACATACCTTGATAATGACAATTTAGCTATGCCTTACAATATAAAATGATAAAATTACAGGAAAGAATATTAATGCTTAAATTCAAGTAGTAGTAGTAGTACACAAACTTAACTCAAACTCTACTTGATTAAAATCATTTAGACTAAATTAAGATTTACACTCTACTCTAATTAAAGCCCACAAGCTAATTGAATTAAATATTACGAAGTTCAAGCTCAACTTAAAAAATTAATCGAATGTATTTAGCTCAATTGAATTATTTTTAAATCAAACTCAAGTAAAATTTGAGTTAAAATTGAATAGTTTGTGAACCAGTTTAATTCATTTACAATCCTACACATAACCTACCTAACAAAACTTAGTCATTACGAAAACGATTGATTCAAAACCTCTTCCTTTGCTTTACTAACCTAAACCTACAAATCCATTACTAATGATTTTAAAATTACTACATCCAAACTTTTTTCTCAAGTAAAAGTTTTCAAATCTACTAATTTTCTACTAGGTAAATGTCACGAACGGTACCTAAGCTATGGTAAAATATGCAATTAGGTAATTAAACTTTCAAATTGATAAATTTAGTACTTAAATGAATTTTTTGTGCATATTAATTGTACCTTTGTCATATTTGTTGAAAACGCCATATTGGATGACCATGTTAGTAATTTAATGAAGGCATCTCTAACGTATACGAAAAGCTCTTTTAATTACTAAATTAATCAATCTCAAAATTCAATAATCTAAATGTATATTTTGTTATGGTTCATGTATCATTCATAATATTAACCATTTTTTACCATTCCCATGAGCATCGATCCATCACACTACATATGCACCATCATAATTCTCGTTTATTTAATTTAATGAAAGTAACTAAATCATAACAACGGAAATATTGGTTACGAAGTGAAAACCCTTCAATATCTTTTTTCTCAACCAACATTCTCAATGAGCCATCACATTACATATCCACCATTTGCAGGTCTCCTTTTCTTTGCTTTGGTGAATCTAAATAAATTGTGACAATTGAAAGAAGAATTTTTTGATTATTTTTTTTAGAATAAATGGTTTTATTTTATGTGTTTATTATTTTTATAGGATTAATATCACTAATGGTACTTGAAATTCGGTAAAATATGATTTCTCAATAAAGATAAAACCCATTCATCTAACGAGCACAATAAAGCTAATAAAATAATCCTACATAAGGGATGACAATATATATAGAAGAGTAAATGTTATGAATGGTAGTAGAACTTTGGCAAAATATGCAATTTGGTATTTAAACTTTGAAATTGATCAATTTGGTACCTAAAATTACTTTTCATACACATGATTAGTGCCTTCTTGACATTGGTTAGCATACAAAAAAAGTTATTTCGGGTATCGGATTAATCAATTTCAAAGTTTAGTACTTAATTGTATATTTTGACAAAATTCAAGTATAATATGTGCCATTTACCCTTCTTTATATATGTTTTGTTGTCATCCCTTATGTAAGATTATATCATCAGCTTTGTTGTGCTTATCGAATGAGTGGGATTTATCATTAACAAGAAATCATATTATCCTCTAACTAGCATGAGTTCACTTAAAAGAATCAGTCACTTCAATTGGTTTGTATACCCTAATCATAACAAAATGTGATAGATAGCAAATATCATATAAATTGACTACTACTATGGCCCTCATAAACATAGCTTTATTGGATAATGTCACAAATGACATATCTACTTTGATAAATACATGCAATTAAGTACCTGAAGTTTGAAATTAATTAATTTAGTACCTAAAAAACTTTGAAATTGATCAATTTAATACCTAAATAAACTTCATAGAGGTACTATTGGCATACACAAAAAGTTATTTCAAGTACTAAATTAATTAACTTCAAATTTCACGTACTAAATTGATTAATGTTAAAGTTCAAGTACTAAATTGATCGATTTTAAACTTCAATTACTTAATTACATATCTTGGTCAAAGTTTAGATACCATTCGTGACATTAACCCTAACTTTATTACTATATTACCATTATTCTTCAAGCTCACTCGTCCTCTTTGATCCACCAACAACATGTTCATAGGCATAGCTTTAACAAAACTCGACTTTACAAACCTTTTGGATTCTACTTTCTTTCACAATAAAGAATCTAAACTGCTTCATCCCCTTACAAAATCACTTTAATATCATGGCATTCAAGTAAATTCTGAACCTAAATAGTTCAATTTAGAAATTCGAATTAAAAACTAAAATCAATTTCAAAACCTAAAAACTAATTCTATCAGCGTCACATCTAAAAATAGAAAAAACTTGAAATCTCAAATCATAAAGGAAAATGATTAATTTAACAAACAATGACTTGCATATGTAATTAAGATCAACACTTTCCATAAATTGAAAACTTAATCTTTGATTTTCTTTAAAAGAAATCCTATGATACTAATTAGGATTGAGATCTTTTTAAAGCAGATGTAATCACAAGGTAACAGTTTTATGACAAATCAAATCAATAAAACTTCCATATGGGATCTCAAATCAAATGCTAGATCATAAATTAATAATCAGTAAATAAAAGTGTAATAGTAAGTTAAATTTATTTGTTCTGACAAAAATACATTGGTTAACTTTTATAATTGGATGGATTAACCATTTTTCTTGTCCAATCAATCTACTTCCTTTCATTCACTAAATTTTAGATTCTTTAACCCTAATTTCGTCAAAAAATTCAAGCAAAAACCAAATTAAAGTAATCTAAATATAATCTACCCAACTAATCAATAGTTACTTTTAGAATATAAGATATATCAGAGGAACAAAAAATAGTATTGTCAAATTATGTAGCAATATGAGTAAGTAACTATTATTCTTAATTACTCATTAAGCCATTATATGTGTTGATAATAGTATACGAATCTAAAAGCATATCTAGTTTGAATAATAATTATCATAGGATGAAATACGTGTCTACCGTTGCTTTTAAAAATACACAATTAGAAACTATACAAAAATAAATATCAAATTAGTGTCTTTATGCCGCATGTTGGAGTGGAGATACTATAATTTGTGTTTGTGTCACAAGTACAAGTCGGGATACGACAACCTACCTAATCAAAGTTTTAAACGTCTATGTATCGCACATTAGGTGTGTAATATAGGCTCGGTCATGTATCGCACATCCAACAAGCGATACATATAATTATATGTGCATCGTTCCTTGGATGTATGATATAGGTCTGAAGTGTATCGCACACCTAACGTGCAATACAACAACACTATTCCTATAATTTTTTTTACACAATCTGGTTATGGAATTTTTTTTTAAAATATACTATATAGGTAAAATTATGAATTATTATGGGGGATCAAAGCCATAACCCATCAAACAAGTAGGCTACGAACTAGGTGTTCATTGTTAGAGTTAGCTACCGATTCCAAATTCCTATTAACAAGGTGCAAACAATTAATTGTGAATCATTTGAGGAATGAAGAGAAGGCACCACAAATATTATACCATGTAATTGCATAGGATATTTTAATAGAACAATCACATGTTTTTGAAGCAATAATTTTAGTAAATGGAACATGAAGTTACTACAAAACAATAAACCCCATCGTGTCTAATGGCACTACGGTATTTTGAATGAACTGAATTTGGCAACACAATAATTTCAAATATTTTTCAACAATATTTAAACACATAATTTCAAAGCATACTACAAATTTTGAAACTCTTGATTTGACTCAAAGGGATTCTAAATTACCTCAACCCTTTACCTAAATTAGAAATGGAGTTTAAATAGATTAAATAAATCAAATGAAGTATAGGATATAATTAGGCAAATTGATATATTAGATCAGTAATTAATTAAGTTGAAATTTTAGATTTTAGATTTTAAATTCCTAAACCCCTAAACATGTTATCAAAATGTTTAGTGGATAAATAAACTCTTAAACTTTAGCCTAAATTCCAATTCATAAATCCCCACAGATTTTGAGTTCATTTCCTTATCTAAAAATATCATATATTAAGCCGAGTTCAAATTGAAAATCAATTTGATTAAAAATAAGTTCATAAATTAAGTTCTTATTTTAAGTTTATAATTTCTAATCTATTGGTTCTAAAATCATTTCCTAAACAATTCAAGAACTAAAGATACTGGTTTAAAAATTCTAAACCTAATACCTTTATTCTAAAATATCCTAAATTTTATCCTTTTACCTAAATTTTATCCTTTTACCTTTTCTTTTCATTCATTTTTCCTTTGTTTTGCCTCTCTCTTTTCCTTCTTATTTTCGTTTTCTTTCTTTCTCTCTATTCCTCTTCTTCTTCTTCATTTCCATTTGCCTTTTTCTTCAATTCATCACTTCGATTCTTAATTTTAATAAATCAAAAGAGAAATCAAGTAGAAGACGAGATAAGAGAAGAGAAATCAAGTTAGAAGAAGAAGAAGAATTTAATTATATGTTTTTGCCATGAAGCTAAGTATATTTGTTTTATGTTGTTTTGATTTTTGTTTTTATTAATATATAATGAATTGATGTTTATTATAAGTAGGCTTTGTAATAAAATCAGTAGATGAATGAGTTGAAGAAGTTATAAAATATTTAAATGTGAATATGGAGTTAAGGGAGTTGTTAGATGTTGGAAATGTGGAGTTTTTGTGTATTTGGTATTGTTAAGTGAGTATGTTGAGTTGTATGTTGCTTTTATGGAGTTTTAATTGATGTAGGATGTGCAAAAATGAATAAAACAAAGTTTGTAATACAGGGGAGCTCATAACCCCTTGTAATATGATGTATACAGGCGTGCAAAAACCCTTACAGGGCTCGAGTTGGGTTTTTTCATGGTGTACGAGCACACAAAGGGCCTTACAAGCCTCTGATGGTAACATTTTTTACTTGTATGGGCGTGCAATGGCCCTTATAGGCCTCTGATTGGTGTGTTTTCGAGTTGCACGGCCGTACATGGGCCCTTACTAGCCTCAGGTCTGCAATTCCCTATTGTGATGTTGTTTTGTAATTTAATCATAACTTTTTCATCCAAACTCGGATTGAGATGATTTAAAAGATTATGAAAAACTTAAAAATAGATCTACAACTCAAATTATAAAAGTATCAAAGCCTAAATTTTGATTGATTTCAACTGCTATATTTTTCAAACAAAGTTAAAAATTTGTGTTTACTAGTTAAATGTGTGTAGATAAGTATAATATGAATCTTTTGAGCTAAAATGAAATAAATAAGTGATAGTTAATTGATATAATTAAGCATGAGTTAAGTGGATTTATTGATTTAATAAATGATTTGATTAAATATAGAGTTAGATATAAAATGAATATAGTTAATAATCTAAGTTCAACTTAGCTTAATGAACTTGAATGAACTAAAATGAATTAGATTGATTAAGTTTAATCAACTTTGCTAACATTAAGTTAATATAGACTTAAGTTAACATAAATCTTAGATATAAAATGAATTTGGTTAATTAATATTAGTTCAACTTGATTAAATAGACTTTGATAAGCTAAAATGAGTTAGATTGGCTAGGTTAAATCAAAATGACTTAGTAATTAAACTAAATGATTATTTCTAATCAATTTGGCTAAGATTAAGTTAAAATAGGTTTAACTAATAATTGGGTCAGATTGATATGTAGGATAAACCATAAATAACATGGGAAATATATTGTTTCAAATGTGTGTTTACTTAAGAAATGAATATTTTTGTATATAAATGTTTTGTTGATGCTTTTGTAACAAAATACTATAATCAAAGTGAAAAGAAATACTTTAACAAATAAAGAAGAGCTATTCGTATTTTGATGAGACGGTCTTCGCAGTCATAGCAAGGTTCCTTATTAGTTTATGGTTAAATAGGGTTTTAATAAAAGTTTATATACGTATTTTAATAACCAATTAGATTGATCATAGTTTTTTTGGATAAACCAAAGTTAGTCAGTAAATCTAAGTTTAATTAAACTAAATGGATCTTTAATTGTTTTATAAAGGAATTATTGGCTTCCTTTCAAAAAGGAAATAAGCTCATTTTGAGCTTCTGTCAAATAGTGGACACTCATTTTTGGGATTCACGTGTGGTATAATTATAAATGATATAAAAGGCATGCAGTAGCTTGCGTGATGATTATTAGGATAGGCATCCTAAAATGAACTAAAACTTAAAGACGACCTATTTATTGAGTGTTCTTTTATGCGTGTGCCATTGAATCCGATCCCGGAAGCGATAATCTTATCCAAGCAGATACGGTAGTTCAGGCACTTAGTCACCCCTATCATGATGCAATAACTTTCATAGGTGACTCAACGGGTAGTCCATGGGGCAAATGGCATTGGTGTAACGTCTACTTAGGCTTAGAAAGAAGTAACATGATTCGGTTCGCATTTTATGGGGACGACTAAACTAGATAATGTTATTGACCAAGATAAATAGAGTTGTGTAATAGCTCTAAACTCTAGATGAAGCTATTTTCTTATAATGTTATTAGAAATATAAGTATTCAGACTGCTTATAATAACCCCCTGAATAAACGTAGTTACTCAGGACCCCTAGATTTCTGCCCTGGGGTAGTCGCCTGCAGGGGTTACCGATGTGCTCCTCTACTACTATAGTGGTAGGCCAAGGATGGTAAATCAGTTCCAAGATTGCTTAAGAGTATGAGTGCTCCAGTTGATTTATTTAACTTAAAGAAAAGATAATAGCCTGTTATTGTTACACTGCATTTGGTTAAGCTCATGTGTCACTCCTTGTGTGCTTGTGTTACTATGTATTGGGCTTCGGCTCATTATTGTCGTGGTTATTCCTTTTGCAGGCTTTGGTGATTAATGATGATGATGTGATGTAGATGTTGATGATGATAAAGTTGATGATGATGATGTCGAAGATGGTGATGTTGTCTCGGGTTTCGGGCCACAAATTAGGAAGAGTTTATTGGAGAGTCAAGTGGGTTAGAACTGTGGTTGAATTATTTGTTTTTAGTTTATATTTTTGTGTTGTATAAAGAACTAGATTTCTCTTTTGAAATCTGTATTTTCTGTAAAGGGCTTATATGAGAAGCCCGTATGTTTTGTAATATCTTTTAAAGTTTTGTTTTTGGGATAGTTGAGCTACTATTGAGAGTAGATAACGAAATGATTTTATAAAGCTTTGTTTCTTATAAAGTTGGTATGCTTTGGTGGGAGTAGAAATTTATAAAATATTTTTATAAAGTTTAGTTCACTGCTGCTAAATCCAGCTATTTGATAATCCAACTAAGTGATTTCAGAATTTAAAACTAGCTAGCAATATTCAACATAAACATATCATTCAAGAAGCATGAGCATATAATACATGAAGTATTATGCGTAGCAGTAATGCCTTAATTAAATTTAGGGCATCACAGATTCTTCTCATTAGCGTTGGTCATTACTATCAATTTTCACAAATTCAGCAGTTATAATTTTTTAGGAAATTTTTTTCATCATCATCAAAATCACAGAAAAACCATATTCATGAAGATTCAATGGTGGGATGCCACGTGGATTGATAGTCCATCATCTTCTTTTTACATGATTCAAGGGCTTGAACTCAATATAAATCTTACTACTACCATATCTCTCGAATTAAGCATATGGTTTTTTTTCTTTTTCCAAGAGCTCCATCTACATTATTACCTTATATGGGACAATTTATAAACTCACGGGGTGCAACATCTTTTAGACTATGTTTTTTCAACAAAAACAAAACAAATCTTCTTAAATTTGACCATCAATTTTCCTTTAACATTAAGGACAAGGCTGCTTTAAAGAAGAAGGTAATAATGTTATAACTGCAATATAGATTTACATATCTTAACAATACAAAAGGAGTTCAATGGATTCACAACTAGGACAAAACTAAACAAATAGGATATTACATCAAAGGTATTAACGTTTAGGGGGAAGTTCATTTCAGGTATCAATATTTCAAGTGGTTAAAAAGAGAGATCAACATTTGAGAATAAATTCATTTTAGGTATAAACGTTTTAAGTGATTACAAAAAGGAATCGACGTTTTAAAAAGTAAGTCAAAATAAAATATTATTGATTGACTATTAAAAAATTAAGGAAAGTTGATTGAAAAATAATCTATATGTTGAAACCTTAATTGAATTTTGCATACCATATATACATTATTTATTTGACTTTGCAAAATGTTAATTTTTCTTTCTAATCACTCAAACCGTTAATACCTTAAATAAACTTATCCTCAAATATTGATACATTCTTATGTAATCTACTTAAACAAATAGGCAATTGATTGTAGTAGAAATAGTTATTGTAATAGAAAATATGTATGATACATAGTAGATACAAGATCAACAATAAGTATAAATATATTGTATGAAAATTCTATTATTAAATGTGAAAAAAAAAACTAGAAGGAAGGGGGTGAGGGGTATCTATTCTTTTGCTCAAAAAGTTAAGATGTCTTGCATTGGCGTTTAGGTAAACTCGAACAAATCTATTGATATTCCTTTTACCTATCACACATAAGAGTGTTAATAAGAAAAGCATGAAACCTTATTTCAAAGAAGAGGAAAGATAAAAGAGGAAGACTAAATAGATTAGCTTAAAAGTTGTCACATCATCCATACTTAAATCGTAACCTTCTTTCCGATAACATGTACTATATACCTTGCTAGATTTTTATATCTTCATCATCTTTCCAATAAAGCATACAATAATTGGAATATATGTGGATTGCTTGATGTCCTTAACAATATTTTTGGCATGGCAAAAAGACTCAAAAGCTTTAATTCTAAAAATTCTTTTAGTAACTCTTTCATGAGAGCATCAAAACAAGCATTATTTATTCTATAGAGATATTTTACCAAGCACAATTGAATGGTGAAAGAAAGTTTTAAAAATATCTCACATCAAGGATGGGACTCTTCATTTGATTCCTTAAGTAAATTAAGTAATTAGTAATATTTGCAATAAGTTCATGATGTGCCAAGAATGCTCTGATACCAAATTATGATGTGGCCAAAACACCAGATCTACTATGATTCACAAAAGATGAAAGGCCACAAATATGCAGGGTTTGATTTGATATCCAAAAGATGTCACTTTTAGGGTTTTATAGTTGGATGCAAAGGAAATAAAAGATATGAACAGCGTTGACAACGGGTATTACACACTGAAATCAACTCGAACTATACTCACTCTCGTTTGATATTACGCACAAACAAGATGAAGTGGTTTGTTTTCCACAATAAATACGATTGATAAGAACAAAAAATCTCGCCACAATCAACACGGTGATTGATAAGAGAAAACTTGAGAAAACTCTCAAATATCAATTATCAAAATATCCAAAAGTTGTCTCTCATACAATAACAAAGTTCTATATATATCCCAACACAAGAGAAACTAAAAAGACTCAAAAGAAACTAAAAGACCCAAAAGAAAAATTAACAGGCGGATAAAAAAGGCTGGCGGCCTAAGATATTAAAACTAGTGACCTTGTAAGTAGTTCTTAAAAACTCGATTATAGACATGTCAAAGGTCAACCAAAGATCGACCACCTTCTTTCCTATGGTAGAGGCTTATAGTTCTACATCGGTGGCGTACATTGGAGGTGTGCAACTTGCGAAATCAACTGAAAATTCTATTTTCTTTACTGCTTGATTCTGTAATCCTCTAGCTTAAGCTCTAGTGATTGGTTCTGGAATCTTGATAAGCTGATTCCCATCATCTCCTTAGACCTATGGAAGATTTGTCCTCAAATCTTGATCAATTGTAATTTGATTCTCATCATCCTCCTAGGCTTACTATAGATTTGCTCTCAAATCTTGATAGAAAATACATCCACCTGGATCAAATATAAACCTGCAAAACTCAACAATGTTAAGTAAAATTTCCCATGTATAATTTTCTTGCAAATTCAAATGACAATTCTCCACCATAAAGTTACCATACATATGGCAAACTATTGACTCCTCAACACAAATCAAGAATCTATCTTGAAGGTTATATTCATCCAATTTAGTAGTAGAGAAACTCAATAACATTTGTTTGTGATGATGAGTAGCTCTTAGCGCTAAGGAAAGTGGCACCAATTTAGGTTCACAAATATCAATAGGCAACTCTAAATCAGTATCACATTGTATAGTCTCTATAAGATTGATCTTCTCCGCATCAACATCCTCTATATTTTTATCATCAATGCCATAATCCTCAATAATTTCCATCTGCTCTCTATGATTATCTTCTCTTTTCACACCTTCCTCTTCAACTTCCTTCCATAACTTCAAGTCCTTCATCTTCATATAGAATTTTAAGAACCCCTCTATCCTCATGAATACCTATGGTGATATTTTCCTCAACAATTACAAAAGTTTCCTTTTATTCTTCTTTTTCCTCAATCTCATCCTCCATAAAAAATATAGAACTCCATCAACAAGATTCACTGCATATTCATTTGGACATTAATGTTCAAAATGTCTACAGCCTAAGCATCTTATGCATTCCAATTTCCAATCGTCATCATCATCAATCTCAATGGATTGAGATTCATTCCCTTCAACAACATCAATAATCGGTTGTGAATTCCACGGATCGATCATGGATAGAAGCTTATCCAATCTATCATCAAGAGATCTTTCAAAATTTCTCATCCCCATCCTTAATATAAAATCCATTTTTTTGTCACACCAATCAGGCAAAAGAACATCACAAACCCTAGATTTCATTCACAATATACAATAACATAAAAATATCATTTTTGGTGCTTACCAAATATCTCGTTGTCTCAACTGAGCTCTGATACCAAATTATGATGTGCCAAGTATGCTCTGATGCCAAATTATAATGTGCCTAAAACGCTAGATCTGCTCTAATTTACAAAAGATGTTATTTTTAGTGTTTTATAGCTGGATGCTAAGGAAATAAAAGATATGAATAACGTTGACAATGGATATTACACACCGAAATCAACCCGAACTACACTCACTCTCGTTTGATACTACGCACAAACAAGATGAAGTGGTTTGTTCGCCACAATCAATACGATTGATAAGGACAAAAAGATCTTGCTACAATCAAATGGTGATTGATAAGAGAAAACTCTCAAATATCAATTATCAAAATATCCAAAAGTTGACTCTCAAACAATAACAAAGTTCTATATATATCCTAACACAAGAGAAACTAAAAAGACTTAAAAGAAACCAAAAAACACAAAAGAAAAATTAATAGGCGAATAATAAAGGATGGTGACCTAAATGAGTAAGCTGGTAGCCTAAGATATTAAAGCTGGTGGCCTTGCAAGCGGTTCTTAAAAGCTTGATTCTGGACATGTCGAAGGCTAGCCGCCGCTGGCCTTCTTTCCTATGCCAGCAGCTTATAATTCTACACTGATAATGTACACTGGCGACATACAGCCTACAAAATCAACTGATAAGTTTACTTTTTTCAATGCTTGATTCTATAATCCTCTAGCTTGGGCTCTGGTGATTGGTTATTGTAAGCCCTTAGAATTTATGCTGCGTTTTATGTTTAAACCCAGAACCATAAGTCAATCGAAAATCCTAAAATCAATAAACCTATAATAAACCCTAGTGAATTTAGATCAAACAATCTCGCGCTTTTAACTCCTAAACAATAAAATTGAGATAATTGTGGATTATAGTCTGTAATATTATAGGGAAACTTAAAAATATCATATTCGTCAAAATTTAGTTCGTTTTTTATCCAAATGGGATCTAATTTCAAAAATCGTGCACCGGTGCATCGAGTGGTAAAAATAATCCGATAACATCGATAGTTTCGTAACAATAAAAGGATTTTAAAATATCAATTTTATAATTTTTCGGTAATTAAAAATATCAGATATAGCTTATTTATGTGTATTTTCTTTACTACCAGTATTAATTTATCTTATCTACTATTCATATCACTATTCTACACCATTCGTTACTATTCATCTATTTATGCTTTTTTTACTACCTATTCTTATATTATATCATACATATTCCTTATAATTTACATTTCTCATAAAACTTTATAATTTACTTATCATTAACAAAAATAAAAAACAAATCTCTCTCTCTCTCTCTCTCTCTCCTTCCCTACCCTCCCCCCCGCCCCCCCCCCCCACACACACACACACACTCGCATAGAACTGGTGCTCCCTCGCCCACACATTATCTAACTTTTTTTCTTTTTCAATTTGATTTAATTACATTTAATTTCCCTATTCATTCATCTATAAATACTCCATCTCCCTCCATTTCTTTCAAGCACTTATTCACCATAACAAAACTCTCTCAAAATTACCTTTCAAATATTCTCTCTACAATTTCTCTCCATCTTTCCACATTCCTATTATTTCCGTACCACAACAACTTCTCTTTCTCTACCGTTCACATTTCTACATTAGGTAAAATTCCTACCAATATTTTTTTACCATGTCATATAATTAACATGACTATGGTGTGTGTTTTCTAAACCTACAAGTGTTATGGAAGCAACACTATGTTTATGTTTTGTTTTTGTTAATGTACAAAATCTCACTTTGTTATTATGTTATTTTATTGTTATTATATTGTTGTTATTGTTATAATCTAACTTCTATTTATTACTAAATATATTTGTGAGTGTGTATATTTCTTAGAGAATATAAGCTCACTAACCTTACTTTCATTTATTTATGGCTTGAAATTTCTTTATTTATTCTATGCTATTATATTAAGACTAGTATTTGTAATTTTAGACTTGTCATCATCAAGTGAAAACAAATTTTCTTATTTTTTCTTTTTGGACTTGCCCATGTCTAAGTCCGGAAAGCCTTGAAACAAGCTAAGACTTCCAATACTTGATATTTATTATGTACTTATTTCATATTTCCCATCTTTCATATTTTTGTTATGTTACTTAATTATAAACTCATGATTATGCATAGTTATGTAGTTGTTGTCTTAATAAAAATAAAAAGTTATTTCTTAAGTAAAAGAAAATAAGCTCAACTCACTATGAGAATGCAATTTTATTGCTTAGGAAATGTTTAATTAAGATTTTATAATTTTATTTTAACAAAATGCTTTTCAAAGAATTTTAGACAAGTTCATCATAGATTTTAGTATTGTTGATATGTAAGGACTTTTTCAAATTTGAACTAAGTAATCCTTACCCTCTTTTCAAACTATAGAAATAAAATTATCTTTTAAAACCTTAAGGTTGGTAATTCTTTATTATACAAATTTATCTTAAAAACTTATTTGTGTGAACTTTAATAAGCACAAAGGTCAAGACAAGCTTTTCAAACCAAGTTAAAATAAACTCATCAAGGTCTACTTAAGGTCTACTTAAGGAATGAGATTAGTGGATAACTTGAAAGGACTAAAATTTTTGAACTTAAATTATCCTTTAGAGTTAAGGAAAAATAATTATATCATCCACTTAATGACTCAAAAAATTTAGTTTTTATTTCCAATAACTTAAAATAAATTTATCAAACTCCACTTTTTTCAAACTATCAAGATAAGCTATTTTATGAAAAATTATTGATTAAGACAATATCATTAGAATCATGTGTATAATATGAGTTGCATATGTATTAAAAAGGATTTTTTTAACTATATAAATATCTATATGATTACTATGAGATTTTTGGTTGATAAAAATAACCTTAGAAATAGATAAATATTTTTGAGTAGGTAGAAAACGACATATTATATGCGAAGTTTCGAGTTAAAATGAGCAAGCTATGACCATTTTAAGTTAGAATTTTACTCCATATGAATTTTCAAGAATGCAGTGAAATAGAATTTGCAAATTTAAGTAAAACTTCCAAAAGATAATCATTTTGGTTATTTCTCTTATTTAGGTGATATGGAGCCCGATTTCCCATACCTCAAAAATTACTACAACTAGAAGTTTGCCTGCACTATGGCCGAGTGAGTTTATTTTCCTACATTCTTATATTTATGTTTTTGCTTGTAGATTAGTGACATTACAATTAAGAAAAGATAAAAATGTGACAACGCATATGCCTTACATATATGGTTGAAATTATGTTAAATATATCAAGGCGGGAATTCTCTATAATAAATATTTGATTTAGAGTAGGGATTATATGTCTGCAAATTCTATGATCACCCATTAAAATATCTAAAATTTTTCCATTAGTACTTAATTAAATTGATTTATGCATATCGCGTAGTGAGTTACATTATATTCACTACTATACACTTGATGGGACAATGGCATAGTGGTGAGGTCCGTAAAGTTCAAAACTCTACTTAATGGTTAATGGTCGCCTAAATTAAACGGTGGGTATATACGCGAATTAACTACATTTTTAATGACTAGTAGTGGCTTGCATAAAACTAAAAAAACCTTATTTGCGAAAAGCGGTCTATATGGCCTGGAACATCTAACCCCGAATGAAGGGGTAAATCCATTTAACACGTGATTTTTCGGTAAGTCATGTGTATTGTTTGCTCACGTGTTTATTACATTTCATATACTTGTTTAATTAACTTACTTGATTATCGATTATTCAAGTACTTTATTGTGGAAATAATTCTCACTAAGCAAGTAAGCTTACCCCCTCTTAGATACCTTCTACAGTACCCATATTTGTGGTTGAAGCCCTAAGGTTATTTCTCAAAGGTACTACCTTTTTGGATCTTGGAGCTTTTGGATGAAGTCAAGGACTAGAAGCAAATTTAGTCTTCTAAGTAAAAACTCCTGTGCAATTATTTTGATTAGACTATGATGAACTATATATTTTGATAAGGGAATGCCCCTTTGATATTTATAAGACTCCTTATATTCTATATTTAAGATGAATTTGTTATGATTTCCATTCTTATTTGCTATTATGGATATATTCTTAAACAACTTGTTTCAAAGTTTGGTCTTCTATGATTGCGAATGTATGCCTAACACTCAATATCAAGGCTTTTGGGATGACTAAGATCGTCATACTTAAGCTTTAATATTAAATGTGGCGGATTGTCATGTTTAGAATACCTTTTAAGGCGTGACAGTTCTAGAATTTGGTAGGCTAATTCCCATCAATTCATCTGGATCTTCATTGTTAAATTTCTTTGCTTCGAAAGTATTGCATTAATCCTTTCATACTGTCTAAAATATTGGTTACACCTTCTTCAATTTCATTTTTTATACTCTTCAATATTAATGAATCTTCCCTATGAAAAATTCATTTCATATATATCGTATCAAAACTTTTCGATATCAAATGTTTTAAAGCTTAACTTCTCTACGCCTAACTATCATTCTTACACCTAAATGAGGATAATGGATTTCATTTCCCTCTTAAAAAAAGTCATATGTAAAAAAAATCGTAACTTTTTTAATGTACATTAAACTTAAAGTTGATTAAAAAATCCAACAATGATCAATGATTTAAAATGAGTTTTTCAAAATGGGCATTATAAATAACACTTCTACAATATTAGTAAAGAGATTAAAAATTTAGAGAGAGTGCATGTGGAAATTGTTAATTTCTTTTTTCTTTTGTGGTTTTTGATTAATTGTTTATTGTAAATAAATGTTTGGTAAAGCTGAAATCACTTTATTATTATTTAGCTATAACAATTATCCATAACTACAAATAATATATATTGTTATTTTAAAAAGTATTATCTTTTGGATATGTTTCAATAGATAGTCTCAATCTTATACAATTAATTTACGATAAAATTTTTTCTATTTTTTAGTTATAAAGTTACTATACAATGTAAGAGTTTTATCTCTCAAATGTGTTGATTGCATTTTTAAGATTGATATTTATAGATGGATTTAGATTTAATAATCACTTATGATTGGTAATGTTATTCCTAATATAATCTTTTAGTTTCTTTGAATCCATTGCAATATTTTTTCCCTTCCTAGTGATGATCATTGTGGAATTTGAATTTAACTAACTAGAAATATACTATAAACTAATGAATACTCTGGATGTTTATCATTTTCAAATCTACAGCTTATGAGCCATAGGGGAAGATAAAGTGAGTCCAATAGGATTTAGCTGCAACAATTGGACGAATAAGAAAAACTAGACAATACAATATAGGAAATACTAAACAACACAATTCACTTGTACCGCATTTTGCATGCATGGCATAGGATAAGGATTTTTGTGATATCCATTGTTTAGTACACAAGAATTTGTGTTGTCCACTAGATAAATTATTTATATCATTCTCCACATGGTACTATATATTATATTCTAAATATATTATATATACAATTTACCTGATATACATATACATATATTTTATACATGGGAAAGTGTAAAATTTCTCCCTTTAGCTCTTAAGAAGTTCCCAACAACATTGTAAACAAACTTTCTAACTATTAGCTCATAGCTTATTAGATGGAAATGCCTTATTTCCTTAACTACAAAGCCTCCACAAATCTCTAAAATATTGATTGCATGTGTACTTCATTAAATAATAATAGAATGCTTACTTTAGAGCTCACGTTACTAAGATACCTATTAATTTTTTTTCCTAGACCTATATAGCCATTGTCTTAGCTCCAAACACTAATTCACTAATTACCAACCACCACCACCACTCAATTAAACTTCAAAACCACCATGTTAGTATTGTACAAAACACCACCACTATTGCTATATTAACCATTGGCACTATGCTAGCAAGCCATGAACCCGAATCGTGAGACATGATGGGTTTAAATCAAACCTAAATAACAAGCTTTAATGGATTTAAGTTAAACTTGAGCCATAAGCCATGGTCTATTTAGGTTGAACCTATGTTAGTAAACCATAAATCGTATGGATTAAATCTAGATTATGGGGCATAGTGGAATCTAGTTGAACGCCGAGTGGGAGCTAAGTGGAAGCCAAGTTGTTAAAAACTAGTAACACTTAAGAAAAGTGAATTATGCCTAATATCAAATTATTTTCAAAACTTAAAGCCTAATTTATGCATAACAACAAATATAAACAACAATAACAATAAAGAGATAGGAACAGGAAAAACTTGGACTATATTCAATGTAGAGTTTGGCACGCGCTCTAGTCTCCGCGGTCCACAATTGCCTCATTCAAGGAAGAGTTCGCACAATCCATTCAATCAAACAATGTCTCAACAAGAGGACTTCAACAATTGCCTCACAAAGAGGACTTCACACAAATGCCTCAACATATAGGGACTTTACTTATGCCTCGAACATATGGGGACTTCACTAAAATATTCAAACAAAATATAAGCAAACATGTGAATAGTGCATTACAATATTTGCTCACAAATCTCATCATGACACTATTCACATTTTCGCTCAACTAAAACAAATATCAATTGAGAGAGTATACATTTGTGCAATCTGTAGAAACACAAAACAAACACAAATATATATATTGCACATCAAAGCTTAATCATATTACACATATATATTGCTTATTAAATGTAATTCAACTAAGTAATTGAGCGTTTGTGTAATCAATTTTCTCATCAAAATAAGATTGTGACCTCCATATAATTCAACAATCTCGCTTTTGAAAATTTTTCATGTACCGGCTTAGTAATCCATTTCGTACCCGCTTGTCGGTGTACGTAAATCCTGCACTCCTGCTAAAACAACAAACCCAAAACAAAAACAAATACAAACATATATTGCACAAAGCTCAAACATATTACAAATATGTTTTTATTATTAAATTTAACTTAACTAAATTGTGAAACATTTGTGCAATCCATTTTTTCATCAAAATAACATTGTAACCTCCACATGATGCAATACAAGCGGCCTGATACAAACATAAGTTGTGGTGGGAGGTTAGAGTCTTACCAATGAAGGGAAGATTTGATGATGAGAGTGTTAAAGCCAAACATAGGCATGGTGGGACTATCGGATGACAATGTTGCGCCTGTTTGGATACCAGGTTTGGTATCATTTTGGTGTTGCGCCTGTTTGGATACCGAGTTTGGTATCATTTTAGTTTTGTTTTCAAACCAAACCGATACAGATATAATACCGATAAAAAACTGATAGTTTTACTCATAAACTGACTAAATTGAATCTATGCTGATTCAATGCCAATAAATTATCGATACCGATACAGATATAATACCGATAAAAAACCGATAGTTTTACTCATAAACTGACCAAATTGAATCGATGCTGATTCAATGCCAATAAATTATCGATACAAATTCGATACAGATGAAATCTAATAATCCAAATAAGCAAGTGCACTAAAGGCTAGGATTGTGGTGTTGTTATTAAGGTATTTGAGTTCTGATACCCATGAGGAATGTGGGTAGAAATAAAAAAAGGTTGACAATTCGTGGTGTCTTGACAATAATTTATTATTCCTTAATTGGTGGGATTTTATAATCCTGCGAAAACGTAATTCATTCATATTAAATGCTTATTTACGTCCACTAATGGAGCTAGAGTTATACAATGATAATTGAATTAAATAAGTGGTAAATTAATTGTTTTATCGATGCAAATATAGTTGGTATGGATTTGAGTCGTAAAATAATTAATGACCAGTATCATTGCAAGATATTAGAGGACCATAAAATTGTGCCTTGTGAAAATTGAATAGCTATTACTTGTGCAAGATGAGATTCAACTTACCTTCAATTATCCTCACTTTATATACACAAATATGTAACTGTACAGAACATCTTACAAAATACTATATACATTAACTTCACTCTACAGTTCTAGTCATCCATTAGTATTGGCCCCAACAGCTTTTGTTTCGGATACACCTGCAAACCATGGAAACATCATAAATATTTGGGTTGGTTCGCATCTGCCAAAGGACAATATCTTTGCACAAGATTTTAGGTACACGTTTCAAAATCATTATTTTCCCCAACAAAAACATTAATCGAACTTCTTAATGTGAACAAAGTTGCATGTAATTCAACATTTACATAGTTAGAAGTTCCATTTTTCCCTCTTATTGTTTTATCCTTAGAAGTTCAAGGATGAAGAGTTAGATGAGAAACTATAGCCTGGATTAACTTATTTTGATACCTATTATAATAAAAAACTTTACAACTTTTAAAAAGTATTATAAATGATACAAATAGTAATGGTTTATAGAAAATACGTGACAATAATGATGACAATAATTTATTATTACAAGACGCGACAATATTTTTTTTATTTTAATTAATATTTTCTATAATAATAGTTAAATATCATCCTAACTATTAACTATGATGGAAAATTCTATAATTCCATCCTTTTCTAGGAAACCAATTCTGTTAATGGCTTAAATTCATATTTCAAACTTGATAGTCCGATTGAAATACTTAATATATATGTACTAATTAATTTAATTTTATATATTTTAATATTTAGATGATTGATTGGACGGTTTTATTGATGAGATCATAGACGAATTCATAATTTTATGTTATGATTTTTATCTAGACATTAAAAAGCATTTTAATTATATTACAAGAAAGAAGGATTGAAACACGTTTTTTTTTCCATACAAACACACCCAATATATGCAAATAAAAGGTAGTGGCTAACAAGTGTACCCATGTTACATTTTTAAACCCACCTATCACCATCACATAATGGAGATTTTCTTCAAGTGATCGAATAAGCTAAATAGTTTATTGCAAAAACTCAAAAATATCTGAGAATTTTTTATGTCTATCACGTCATGGTGAAGCAGAAACCACTGGAGATTAATATATTATAATGTATTTAGAATTTAGTAAATGGTGGCAATGATGTTTATTGATAAAATTGATGTCGCTATGTCATGCTTCATGGTTGCCACATCAGACCGCACATGATGAGGAAAAATAAAATAAAATAAAATAAAATTGACCATCACTTTATCAATTATACCAACTTTCTATTTTTTATATTGTGTTTTACAATTTTAACAACAGTCGAAATTGGATAATATAAAATAAAGAAGGAAATTTAGCTTTCATGATTTCATGCAGTGGATCCGACCGAGCAAACCTTTTCTTTTTTGAAAATAAAAAAGGCCAAAAAAAAAAAAGAAAAACGAAAGCTTTTCTTGACAAGTAAATATGGACAGGATGACAGAGTCGTAGCAAATCAGAGTCAGTGAAAAGATTACCTGAAAACTGATCCCCCAAAAGATCGTGGTTGGCCTATCAAATTGATTAATCAGAAATTAATTATCTTCTGATTTTAATTGGAACTTTAAAATTTAGGTCATTTCTCCCTTTCTTCCTGAAGGATCTTCTGGTGGTATCTTGGGAAGCCTTTCTTGCAAGCTGATACCTGCATTCATGTCGTCATGAAATTATTAACTAATTAATTTACACTTTAACTTATGAATAACGTTAACACGTCTAAGAGAAAATTCTATGATTTCTTGATGTCTTTTAACAAAATATGTCCTAACTGATATTTTAACGGTGCATGTTATACTTAGTAGTTTATATATTGTTTAAATATTTTATTTTAACGATCAGATATTAGTTGGAAAGTCTCATGCTCTCTATGCCTATATAGCTGATGATGATTTTCCTACCCTAAAACTTAGGATACTCTTTTTTAAATATTTTTATCTATAAAAAATTATTTATTAGATATTACGTTCTATGTTTTAATATATTTTTTCTTCGAGGATCAAAACTATTTTTCTTCTTTCATATGTATTTGTAAGGGAAATTTCATAGTTATGTCCTTAATTTTAACGGGACCGGTCCCATCACTATCCAAAAGCTCATTCCATACCTATTTGTAGTCATACAACTAAAATAGTTAATGTTCTAAATATTATATTTATTTTAATAGTTAGATGCTTGGTTGAACGCTCACGGAACCGAAAAAACTCTTGTATTTACGGTCCAATCAATAGGATTATTAAATGAATCATCTAACCATTAAAAACAAATATAATAATTAATGTGTTAAGTATTTCATTATCATGAGATTTAAATAAGCGACAAAGCCGGTGGCATAATAAAATATGATGGGGATAATAGAATTTTCTGTATTTGTGATCATATGAAATAAGAAAGAAAAGATGGTTGCATTATTTTGGAGAAACACGTTGAGCATAACTTTGGGAGATCCCATTGAAATAATGGACAACCATATCCGTCCTTGCTGATAGATATATTATGTTTGGCCAAAAAAAAAGAAAAAAACAAGAAGAAGAAGAAGATCGATATGTTGTGGGGGTGCATATGAAAGAGGTATTTTAGAATTCCTTGGATCAAGAAAAAAGCAAATAAGATACATTGTAACGACAACCAATTTATACTTATAATTGGATTATTGGATTGTTATTTATATCTTATTTGTATTGAATCTATTTGATTAGTTTATGAGTAAAACTATTAATTTTTAATGAGTATTTATTTCTTGATAAACATCTATTTAAAAATGATAAAAATATGATATCTAAACGACCAGAATATGATGAAACAAACAGATCGGGTCTTTTTGGATACATGGGTTTAGTATCATTCTAGTATCATTTTTAAACCAAACCGATACTGATACGATATTGATAAAAAAATGATAGTTTTACTCATAAATTAACTAAATCGAATGAATACTAATTTGATATTGATAAGTTACTTATACAGATAAAAATCCGACAACCCAAACATGCCAATTTGATATCGAAATGATTTCACACAAATAATTTATCCTTATATCATGTATATCTTCGGATTAATCAACATCTGGCAGAACTGGATTGAAAGATAAATTATTTTTTTGTCATAACTCATAATGGTTGAACAATCAAAATTTAATAGAAGTGTAAAAAGATTAGAAATTAATAATGATTCCAAATTTTAACATCTCAATTATTCAGCACATATTATGACCATACGATATAAGAAAAGTACAAATTTTAAGATAGGCATTGATATTTCTTCCGTAATAATTGACTTTTGAATTCCAAGTACCAATTGATAGGTACAAAACAACTAAATTGGATACCCATTCACGTTCCACGTTTTGATCATTTCCATCAAGTGTTCCCCTTCTTGCAATCATGATATAAAGATTGAAAATTTAATGACCATAGATATATAACAATAGAATAAATTATCTCATCTTTCAACTTTTCTTTTAGGCCATTTTAATCCAATCATTCATTATAAATGTTAATAAAGTTTTTTTTTTCTTTTTTTAATCCGTTAGACTTTTTAGGAAATCAAGAAATCAAATCTAAGTCAATTCTCCCATAAACTAATGTTTATGTCATTTAGTAACAAAGGTTTTGCTAGTATGCAATCAAGATTAGAACACTGTTAAATTTTTTTTTTTCTAAGGCTTCAAAAGGTAGAAAGGTATATTAAGTGTAATGTTAAGTATTTGGCGAGTGACATGGAAGTATCAATATATATTAAACAAACTGTAACAACAATCTATGATTTCTATGCCATCAATTATTTTACATGATATATGAAGCTAAATGAATCTTTTAAAAGTATTTAACCAATTGGAACCAATTATAATGTCCAAACGTTGAAAAAGAAGGGGAAAAATCCATTTTTAGTATCTGAATTTTGACGAAGTAGATAATTATGTATGCGAACTTTTAAAAAAGATTAATTTCATATATAGTTAAACTTTTATGTATGTGAACTTTAAAAAAACCAATTTCATATCTAATTAAACTTTTCTGCCCATTTTCATAACCTCACTCTTTTATTATTTCTCAAAGTAAGAAAAATGTACCAGACAATTATTGTGTGAGATACAAAAAATTTAATTAGATATGAAATTGAAATTTTTAAAAATTCAGTTATTTATTGTTCACTTTGTCAAAGTTTAGATACAACAAAACTAATTTATCCTTGGAAAGTAAAACCAAAACATAACCGTTCCCATGCTCTTTACAAGTCGGACTTTCAAACGTCTCTTTTTGTTTTAATCGACCAAAAGAGGGAAAAAAAAAGAGAAATAGAAACATAAAAAGGGAGGAGGGAAATTAAGACTTACTGCTTCGATGTCAATTTTGTACACCAGAAGCTTCCTTCTTTCCTTACAACTGATCTTGTACGCCACAACAATATGTCCAATGGCCAAAACCAAAGAGCTAATGATCAGACCCATCTCCATGCTGTCCACCCCCAACACACTACTCACATAATATGAACCTTTCACGCCAACAAAAACCACCGATAACACACAACATATGGTTGTTATTCCTAGGTAAGGTCCTCTTGATAGTCTTGGTCCATCACATAAACTATACACAACTGCAATTTGATAAAATTTACATCATTAGTTATATATCCATGTATAGATTAGAAAAAAAAAAAAAGTGGTTTTATTAACAATTGTTATAGAAATTCTACAGAAACAGTTTCGTCAATGGGATTATAGAAATGCTGTGTAACTTTAATTGGTTTATGTGACACAATTATAATTTTATAGTAGATTTAGACATGAATACTAATATGCAAGTTCTTAGTCGTCAAGCTAACAAATCGAAAAGGTAATACAAACTTCAGCTAACTTTCACCTCTATAATTATCAATTCAAATTACAGTAATCCACCAAAACATGAAAAATTAAATCAAAACTAACGTCTTGATACTTACAGATGATGATTGCTGATCTGACAATTGAGACGAGAGGAATATCAACAAGGGAGTACCTAAAATCATAATCATTGTAATGGGAAGACAGATTTTGAAGAGAAAGAGGAGAAGAAGTATAAGCTAAGGAAGCTGATAAAAGAGCAGAAGGTATAAAAGCATCTGCTATAACAAGAAGAACAGGAGCAGAAAAGAACAGCAAAGACACCAACATAGTGATTAAGAAAAACACGGTCTTCACACATCTCCATAGCCTTCCAACAATTGATTTCTCTTCTTTTGAGAAACCCATGTTTTAATTTTTAATCTAATCTCCAATCTTATGTAAGAATTCTCGAGGGACGATTGGGAAAATTGTGAAGGGCTTTAAAAGGGAAGGACAAGAGAGTTGGGAGGGGACCTGCAAGTTGCAATGTAACGTCAGGTTTTGACTAGACTTGTCCTTGTTTTTTTATGTCATCAGTGTCGACAAAAACTTAGATCTTTACACGCGGCTAAACTTAGTGGTCAAATTTAAAGTTTCATCTTGGGGGAGGTTAAGGATCTTTTTGTTCTAGAAGGAAATGTCTTGAATGATAATTAACGACATCATCTAACTGTTTTTTTGATCTGTTGGGGTGTTGTCCTAACCCTGTTCATGGGTTCACACGTCGGCTGATCTTTCGGTGTTAGGTAGCTTTTCGGGGAAGCGCGAGCACACCCCCTTTGCATTATTACTTGAATATGGATAAATATGGTACGGATTTATCCCTCAATTTTCAAAATAATTTTTTTTTTTTATCTTTTAAACTTTAAACTGTTTCTATTTTGTTTTAATAGAAAATATTAAGTATCTTTCCTTGTAACAATTTTTGAAAGTTCAAGGGATCAAAAAACTCGCTATGAAAATTCCAGAATGAATAAGCACTAGATGAAAGTTTGGGAGGATAATTTGTAATTTTTCCATAAATATATGCAGGTAAATTTTTAAATTAAATTTTTATTATTTATGACCCTTCATAAGATGGCTATGGCTTTAGGGTTCTAGTAATAACAGAGGATATTTGTATTTTCCTAGAAGTTATTAAGAGATAAATCTTTTTCTTTTGAGGACTTTCTGTGCGTATTAGTATATTAGATCGTATTTACGATTACCCTAATTTTAGAAGGAAAAAGCTTAATGCACATCCCTATGTTTGAGGGAAAAAAAATTATTTTATTTTTTGTTAAATTAGTGCAGCATCTTCTGAAAGTTAAAGAAAATTCTATATTTCATCCTTTTTTTTATGAGTCTCATCTGTTAAATTATCAAAGCGTTCAAATTTATGCATGATCAAACTATTAGAATGCCTATTATGTCAACTCCCATAATCATTCCAGTTTTTAAATCTTTATTTCTTCCGGTTAATAGAAACATAGAAGTTTCCTTAAAAACTATTAATACTATACAAGCACTCCAATTTCTAGAATTACCAAATTTACATACAATTCACATCCCTTATCAATGATATGTCATTATATATAGGATTTTTGTTGAAAACTAGTAAAGTATAGAGATGCTTCTAAATTTCAAGTTAACACATTTACACTGCTTGAAGAAAAGAAGAGGATTAAATTGACATTCACCGGCAAAACAAACCATTGAATAGCAATTGATAAATTCATGGCCTTATTTTTGTTGAAGTATTATTGAACATCGTAATGGTAACTTTATTATATTATATATTTAACCATTTGATCCAAAAACTTGTAGTTAATGTTGCTACAATATTGACTATCTAACCTTATAAATTTTTTTAAATTTCCTCACACCATTCTTGTGAAAGATGAGACTACACCCATAGAATATCATAATAAATTTTTGGAGTAGTGTGAAAAACACAACTTGGACTTTTTCAAATAATCATATTCCTTAATTTTAAAGCCGTTAATGGTCATAGCATTTTAATTGTCAAAATTTACTGTGGCGACCATCTTACCTACATTTCAACCTATGTAGCTGCACTATGCCGCCATTCAATCTTTCCAAATGTAGCGGAGGCGGAAAAAGTGACAAACGAAAAGTTCAATAAGGCCGATTCTAAACTCATAGTATATATTTCAGACTATAGAAGTTGGATTGTATATAAAAGTTAAGAATTTTAAACTTTAGGTATAAAATTGAAATAACTTAGTTTTAAGTAGTTGTTTTGACATTACCCTTAATTTTCCTTCACCATAACCGTTTCTATTTTCTATTAGATTATATGCGTCAATATGCAATTGTAATTATTTTTTAGGACAATTTACTACTTGATTTGACTTCTATTAACCATTAATGTGTTAAATTAGTCAAGAAAACCCTAAGTCAAATAATAATTCCACCTAAATAAATAACCGTGAGTGATATATACAATTAATTTGGTAATATAATAGGGAGAAAATTTTGCAATAGCAATGTTTTTCAAAAGGCACAAGTGTGTTATTCTTGAAATCCTGGTTGTTTTTTTAAATTAATAGTTTTCAAGAGGAAATACTATACATTTTCTTTAATGACTACCATGTACATTTATTGATTATGCTAAAATAGAAAATTTCTAATTTTTTAGAAATAACAAGCAAAATTATCATTCTCAATATCGAAGGGTGTTGTGAATCATTGTGTTCCCACTTTGGACATACATAATGCTCAGTAGTCTTATCTTCACCCATTCTCCTTGTCCTCTTTATGAGCACCTGAAAATTGAACAGAAATTTCCCAAACAAAATGATCCTACATCTTAGCAAGAAACCATAGACCATGTGGACAAACTTAATGCATATGTATGTTAAACCATATGTGACTCAAAATAACTAATGCAACAATCATATCCAATAAGTAGCCATATAGATTAATTATATTTTGACTATGAAGGCTTACTTGATGATCACATAGAATTAGACCATTGGAGTTAATTTTAGAGCTTTGGACTTGAATGTCCCCTAGATCATTTTTGAAAGCGCAAACCTTAATGCTTCATGGAGTCATTTTTGAAAGTGTAAACTGCTAATGCTTTCTAAAAGCATTTTTAGATCCATAGAGCTTCATAGAGTTGGTTTAGAAAATGTTGAACAGGCTCCTTAAGTTGGTTGTAAAAGTATTGAGTTAGTTGTAAAAGTATGGAGAAAGTCTTTAGAGTTAGATTTTGAAAGCATAGGTAGGTTGTCATTCTAGGGCTCTTCTTGTTTATTTATGATCATAGTCTATATCATGGACCCTATTCTTGTGAATTTATCTTATTTATTCTTAAGTACATTCTTAAGATTTGTTTCCACCAATTATCATTTTAACCTAATTTCTCAAGTTTAATCTATGAATTTCAAAACAACCCTAATCTATTTGTTTCTTCGAGATTTGATTATAAAATCCTAATTAGATGATCTCTATTGTACAAATTTCTCTAGGATTTTGTTTTAGGGTTTTGCTTATTACTTATAGATCATTAGCCTACTATAACATAAATTTGAATTTCTTTGTTTACATCATGGAGTTTCTACGTCTTTTACTCAATTCATGACTTTATTGATAAAATGAGTTTGGGTTTGAGCACTCAATTAAAAATTGTAGTTGTGTAACTTCCATCTTCTTCCTGTTATTACTAACAAGACTATAAGAGTAGGGTGATTTGTAAAGGAAGATGAGAGATTTATTTCTAGTTGTACAAAAAGAACGTCTCCTAAAATTATTTTTTAATTTGTGGAAGACATCCTTTTTTTATGCATTTAAGTGTTTTTTTTCCCACAAATTCCATTTATTACAATTTATTGGGAGAGGGTAATTGAATTTAGGTTAATGGCATTGAAAAAAACTAATATCTATACCACTACACTACACCAATCTTTTACAAGTGTCTCCTTAAACTCGTATAATAGAACGTATCAACCTCTTGACAAGTTATTGTTAGCAAAATTTATAGATTAAAAGTGAAGATCACAATCCATATTAATTATTGTAAATCTAAAACTATCAGCAAATGATTGATAAAAGCGAGGATAGACATATGGAAGAAGAATAAATAAAAGAAAAAATGTCAAATTTGACACATAAATTTTACATAAAATTCAACTTTCTTACATAAATTTTAAGATAGTCAATTTATTATCTTATCAAACTTTTTGCAATTACTTTTACGTACTATCTAATTAACACCGTTTGCTCTGTTTGCATATGTGAAAGAGATTGTCTAATAGTATGTCTAATAGTACTGAGTCTGTTTGGATAATATGTTTTTTATCTGTATCTTATCTGTATTCGATTTACATTTGAATCTTATCTATATATGATCTGTAAGGTCTATTTATGAGTAACAATGCCATTTTCCATATTTATCCGATTTTGACAAATAGTTTGATTGAAATAAATATAAAACAGATGTCAAATCAACAAATCAAAAGCATAACTACTTTAGAGGAGGGAAGATTGTATAAATTTAATGATATGCTTCATTTTCCATATTTGGGAATAGAACAAACTATATTAAGGAAGTAGTAAAAGTAGTTACAAAAAGTTTGATTAATTATTATTAAATTAAAAAATTAAAATTGAGGTTGCAAATTGAATTTTCAATACTAAATTTGATATTTATCCTAAATAAAATAATCAAACGCTAGGTGAACTTTGATAATTAATTAATTGCAATTATCATTCGATTTTCTTTAATTCTGGCAAGAAGTCTACGCAACACAATGAGTGAACGAAAAACAATAGATAGAGTGTAATAGTTCTGCTGATTCATTGGAACTATCTGTCCCATGATATCGAAAATTCGAAGATACCTCTTCTCTGTCGTTGGCAAATATATATAATAACATGATTCCTTTTTAATTTTAAGTTGCAAATAAGTCCTGTTAATATTCCTTAGCTCTTCAAAATTGGACTTGGGTCCCTGTCCATAAAGAAAAGAACAAAGAATCTAGCTCTCTTAACCACATTAAGGCATTTAAGTTAAAAAAAAAATAAAACCACATTAAGACATAAAAAATTAGACTCTACTTCATTCCATTTTTTAAGAGTTAAATGATAAGCTCGGAGATATAAAATTTGAGAGCAGCAAATAAATTTTTTTCTCCCTTTTCAATTTTCAATAGCTTTTATAATTTGTCTATATCTATAGAACATCGATTATTGAAAGGATTGTCTGATGAAAAAAAATAATATGATAACAGTTGTGAGTTTAGATAAAAAGAGTCTTACATTGGAGATACGTTGGCTAAGAAAAGAATATAGAAAAGATTTATCAACCCAATACCTTAAATTTTTGCTATGGTGTAAAACTTTCATGTAATTTCCTTCATATGGCTTAGACACAATATTTATTCTTACAATGAAAGCAGTTCATTGTTGTCATGTTTTATCTGGTGATGATTCGGATAAAGCTAATGACATGAGATGTAAGCCGTTCATTAGATGGGTTTATGTTATGTATTAAGTCCAAAGGAAAAGGCCAACACAAAAGACTAGTCTATTAAGTGGGAGAATCCTTTAAACTTAAGTATCATTCTATAATTTCTCGTAGAATCGATGTGGGATCGTAACATTACCCACTCCTTAAGAAGCCGACGTCCTCGGCGGCCTACTTTAGGTGGCCCACTCTGGATGGCTTTTTTACTTTAGATGGATGTACTCTAACTCTTTTTTTAGGTAGCCCTTTCCTAGATAGCCCTTTTTCAGGTCGCCCCTTCCTAGGTCGTCCCTTCCGCTAGCATTGGTCTCTCAACGAGAGCATCCAATGTTAAGTATTAAGTCTAAAGAGAGAGTCCAACCCAAAAAACTAGCCTATTAGGTGGGAGAACCCTTTAAATTTAAATACCATTCTATAATTTCTTATAGAACCAATGTGGGATCGTAACAGTTTAATAAAAAAATATAGTAAAGAATATTAATCTAATATCAATATATATATTTTTATTTGTTGGATATGGTGTCAAGCACACAAATATATTCCTTTATGAGACCATATACATCCTTCAAATGAAGATCCCCTTATCTAACAGTAGCATAAACGCATGCCAATTGTATTCCAAAAAATAAAATGCAATCATAGCATAAGTATATGAAACCGTGCAATCAGTTTTGCAACTTGCAATAAGTGTTGTTTATTGATTTTCTTAGTGTAGTCAAAATCAGGGCTTGTTTGGATTTTTTTTTTTTTTTTTTCCTTTTGGTATTTCACTTGAATCTAATTTGCATCTATTATGTATCTGATCCGACTTTGTCTAAGGTCCTGCATTTAAAAATTATTTGTTTGTTCTATTTCATAATTATGGTAAAGGTGATATTTGGAATGTAAATATTGCAATGTAAAAATTCACATAAATTTAAGAGAACAAGTTTAAAAATATATGTTTTACACATTGAAAAAGAGGATTTTAATTGGTAGCCTTGTAGAAATGAAAAAAGCAAAGGGTAAATAAATCTAACTCTATAAGGATTTATTGAGTGCTCAATTTTAAAAGAGAGTAATATATATTTTGTCTTCATCTTTTTGGCAACATATACATCCTCTTAAATAGGTAAAAAGATATCAAAGATATTAAAAAGATCCTAGGTTGCGTATTAATTTTTCTTTTTTCTTGATACTGAAGAAATGGGATGATACCACTAAATTTTAAGATTATTAGTATATGGTAATTGGATGTTTGAACTTGTAAGGTTTTTCTTAATATTTTAAAAGAAAACTAATTGAAAATTTTAGAACGAATTATTGACAAGAATACGGTTACGAAAACGATCAATAAAAATTGCAGTCACTTTTTGGTGCATATGGAAAGATAGAACTAAATGCATTTTCAACAAATCTCAGCCGAATTCAACAATCATGACTTCATATGTCACGTTTATTTATTTTATATGACCTCTCAAGGAAAAATCAATTCATGGAAAACATAAGGATAATTAAAGACATAAATGTCCCTTATAAACTCTTTCACATTGTTATTATTCTATAATTTCCATATAAACTAATACGTGTGTTGACTATATAATTGCTCAAGAATCAAGATAAAACTTTTAGGAAAATTCTATGGTTCCGTCGTTAATTTTGATAAAACCAGTCCTATCACCAACCAGTGGTTCACATCATATCAATAGTGATTGAATCAACTAATATTTCAATCATTATATTTATTTCAATGGTTTGATGGGTGACTGAATTGTCCCATCGATAGAACCTGATAAGCTCCCAAACTTTTAATACCTTTGTATTTGGAATTGTTTAAACCCCATCCTCTTTAGCTTACTTGTGGTTTGCGGAATGGAGTTATCGTCCTTTACGTTGTGTTTGTCATATTTTGATTAAAGGGAAAATGGAATGAAAGCTATGGAAAGGAAAAAAAAAAAAAACTAAATGAAGTATAATTTTATTGTTGTTTAAATATAAAAGAGGCAATATAAGAAAATAGGTAGAAATTTTTTTTTTTTTTTTTTTGTTTGATGATGAAAATAAGAGAAATAAGATGATTTGACAATATAGCTTATAAACGGGAAAGAGATTCAATTCTATTTAAAAATATTTTTATAACTTTTGATCATTTCTACCCATTTCAATAACTTTCTCCCAAAGGAAAAAAGAGGCTCATAGGTGGAAAAGTTTCTACTCATTTTATCCTATTTCTACATCTCATTAAATCATTTGAACATACATTTTTCATCCATTTCCGCACCTTTTTTCCCTATTGCTTTCCACCACTCCAAAAACTAAGTGTTAACTGTTGTGCTTATGATGAATGAATACCTTGTTTTGATAAAATGATAAAAAGAAACAAATGTTGGTTTTGTTTGGTGTTTGGTTTGTTTTTATATCTTTTATATAGGAGTAATAAATATCTATATATTTATAGGTACCCATCAATATAATAAAGATCATCTCAAATAATCTCTCTAAAATACAGATAAAACTTTTTTTATTATAGTAAATTTATAATACATACCCTTAAAAAACAATTGCTTTAACCTTTAATATAATGAGTATTGACCCTGAATTACCATAAGATCCCTTTTTTTAACTTTATTAATATACATCAAACTTTTAAATACCCAAAAGATATAATTTTTTTAACCATTTTTTTTTCTTTTCTTAAATCACAAGATATATGTCAAGCACAAATTAAATTTTATAAGTTTCACGCGATCTACATATCTATGTTTTCAAGAAAAAAACTTCATCCTATTAATATTTGGAACAAAACACACACACACATATATATCATTAAAGACAAATGCATCATTTTTAGTGTCCTCACATTTTATATTTTCATTTTATTCAGATATAATTTAATTATAATAGACTTGTAACTTCTTTTTGAAACAACATCCATTCCCTCCATAACTTATAACTCCTCATTTAACAATAACCATCCCTTCTTACTTCTTTTAATTAAAAGTTTACATTTAAATCTAAATAAGAAAGTAATACCGTTTTAATATCTTATATATAAAATCCACAACATAGATAGATCTTTTACAATCAAATATTTATATTTTATGATAAAAAATTAAAATCTTTTATAGATATTATTAAATTTGCATACGCAACATAAGTACAACATTTGCTACAATAAATAATTGTAAAAGTATAGAGATGTGTTGTATTTTTGTATTTAAGCTATTTTACACATTTGAGTTTGGTTGTAGTCACGTGTCATTATTTCTGCAATTTATATATGCTTCTTGTAATAATAAAAAAAAAATAGCACCATCCGTTTCTTTTCATCATGTGTACAAAATAACTTAAGATACATATATACAGATACTCCATACTTCTACAATAAATAAGAAAAAGGAAAACCCATTATCTAACTGATTAATAGAAAAAAAAAAGTCATTCATATTCTTTAAGTGGCTGATAAGTGATTACTAATGCATTTGATTCATTGATTTGATATTATTTGACCTCTATTTTATATTTATTTCAATTAGATTATTTATTAAAAATAAAAATAAATAAAAAAATAATTTTTTTACTTATAAACAATCTATATATAAATCAAATATCGATAAAATACAAATAAAAGACAAACAGTTTAAATATAACCTTCAATTAGCTATAGGGATACTTGTTCAACAAGTAGTTTTCAAGGCATGCTCATCTCATATAGTGCAATGCGTTCTACTTGCAGTGCAGTTACTTCCACTAGAGGTTAGCTTCCGAGTAAAGGTTGCCATCAAATTGTGGGGATCACCCTACGAGTCTATGACTTATGGGTAGACTGTAGATATGAAAAAATGGGAATCTAAATCATGATCTGACGTTAAAGGCAATATTAAAACTAATCAATCTTCAAAATTTTACAGCCACAAATTTGGGGCAGATGCTAGTTTTGTCATTCCATTAAGATTTTAATTGGTTGCGTCTTAGTGAGATGAGCACTCTGACCTACGGATGCAACGGGACGGATTATTATAAGGTATTCGGTCCGTTCGAATCGTTAAAAATCCTATAGGATCGCGAGAACGAGTTTGAAAAATTACTTGCTGACCTTATAGGGTTTCGGAGCGAGTTCGGGTCATTACAAAAACCCGATGGTAACCCGAACCCGTCATAATATAAAATAATTTAAAAAATTAAATCTGAAATTTTAAAATCACAATTATATAATATATTTTTATTATTCTTGACTTTTAACATCTTGATCTGAACCTCCATTATATTTAAGATATAAAAATCCTTACGAATTTTCTTGTTGAGCTAACACAGTAAACACATTACACACTGACCTTGTTGCTTCTTCGCTTTCCCTTTCACTATCAACATTTTTGAAAAATTTTTTCTATTCTTGAGTCTTCACAAGGCAGGTTCCTACATATGTATTATGTATATTTATGTAAGTAAAATAATGTCTTTTCATCTACATTTGAAAATCTTTTGTGATAGTTTTAAACCTTTATATTTCTTAATAAAGTTGTGGCATATCTTATAAAATTCATTCAAGCATAGTTAACTAACTATTATGCTCCTATAGGATAAACTTATTGTTAATTTTATAATTTAACTAAGTATTGAGAAGAGGAAAAAAAAAATTAAACGGGTCGCAGGACGGGGCGAGTCAGGGTCAAAACCCTACAGGGGTGGGTTTGGGTATTGAATAGAAAACCCTGTAGGGTTGCGGGGCGGATTTGGGAAACCCTATTGGGAAACTGGGCGGGTTCGGGTCTTATATGACCTATCCCAAACCCGCCATGATTGTATCCCTACTATGACAGCCTTCAAATGAAATGGGTTCCACTCTGTTTCGGATATTTTTAATATAATAGTTGATCCAAAAAGTAGTAAAAAAATAATAATAAAACATCTAAGATATTAGGATTGATAGCATGGATTTCGCTTGAACTTTAATATAATATATAATTAGATTTTGAAACTTTATAATTGATTAATTTAATATTTAAATTAATTTATATATAATAATAATATCGTTGTGAAATTGACAAATATCGTAATCTTATATGATTATTTTATATGTTAAATTGATAAAAGTTTAGATTTATCCAGGATATTAATTGAGGTTGTCAAAATCAGATTGGATCCAAGGACAAATCATGCTGACATAGTACTTTAGCTCGTTATTTTCTAGTCCTATCATTTTATGAAGCTAATTAAATGGGACTTAAATGATATAGAGACGTTTTAAACTATTCAAACTCCCGCTCCTATGCATGATTAGATCAAAACCCATAATTAATGAACATTTATAACTGCTCTTTTTAAGTTTTCAATTCTTTTGGTCTCAAATAGATCTACTTATGTATGGGATTATCAAGAATGGAATTTCAGTCTTCTGTTTCACAGAGTAATAATATTAGACATAGAAATCTTATGTTAAATTTCTTACAGTTAATTATTGCAACCTAGCGTTTGGTTATCAAGACATGACAACAAAGAAAATGTAAACTTCTTACCGTTAATGATTCCTTTGGTCGATCGATTTCACGTTTATTTGGCATCAACTTGGTACTTATTTGGAAGATGAAATCGGGTATTAAGGGAAAAAAAATGAAAGAAAAAATAAAACTTAATTATTCATATAAAGATATTACATTTTAAATAGGGCTGCAAACGAGCCGAGCTATTTGCGAACTACTCGAGCTCGACTTGTTTCAGGCCCGGCTTGACTCGTTTCAGGCCCGGCTTGACTCGGTTCGTTTAGCTAAACGAGCCGAGCTAAACGAGCCGAGCCTGAACTTATCCTCAAGCTCGCGAACAGACTCATTATGGGTTCGTGAACAAAGCTCGTGAATAAGCTTGTTAAGAGCTCGTGAGCCAAGCTCGTTTTATATATATATATATATATAATATTGATATTATATTATTAATATATATTAATGTAATATTATATATAATTATTTATATTAATTTAATATTATAAATATAATTAAAAAATAATTATATAAGCTAAACGAGCTAAGCTCAAGCTCGTTTAACGAAACAAGCCCAAGCTTGCTAAATGAGCCGAACTTGAGCTTGGAAAAACTTAACGGGCTTGGATCCGAGTCTATATATTTCAGGCTCGTTAAAAGCCCAGCTCGTCTCGAGCCCGTTAAAAAATAAACGAGCTAAGCCCGAGCTTGCAGCCGAGCTCGTTTGCACCCCTAATTCTAAATATTTTAACTTTATATTTACCAATTACCCATGCACTAGAGTTATTTATTATGTTTATTCAGATTCCAAAGTTCTCCCTAACCAACACTTGTTATTTCAACCTTAGAACCCACATTCTCCCTACTGAACGATTGTTATTTCAAATGTTTTTTCAATAGGATCCCAATACTCGGTACAGGATAATTATCCATGCATTAAAAAAAAAAAATAGAGAGAGAGAGGAGATAGTGGTAAGAACTACTTCTTTTAAAATCTAACATCATGGGAATTTCTAAGGATCCATGTGATATTAATTAAGGCTTATTTTATCTCTTTAACCAACTTAATAAACTCAATTAAAAAAAAAAGCAATAAGTCAATAATAGTACATCAAGCATTTCCATGTTAAAGTTCTCCTTTGGTGTGATTATGAGCACTTATGATGCTTTATGATTTTACTTTTATTTATTAGTCCTAATACTACCAATGAAGCATGTGTCAGTACCAACAAAAGTTTTTTATTTTTTATTTATGAACCATTAATTCGTTTTCTAATTCATGGAATGCCTATTGCATTTCTTATGATGTTGGTCACACATTTTCGGTAAGTGGTAATTGCCTGAAAGATGTTTGAATATATATAGGTCTGTTTGTTTGACTTTTTTCGACAGATAAAAACATTTTTTTCAAACTTTTAACTCCTTAAAAATTATTTATCAAGAAATAGATATAAATAAAAAAAAAAGTTGATAGTTCTCATCAAAAGATTAAATATAGATAAAATATATATGCAAATCGAACATATTTACACATATCATTTTGAAATAGATACAGATACAGATGAAAAACAGATCATACAAACAGACCCTAATCATGTCTTTTACTCTACTGTTTCGTAGAAACTTCTACAATTAATATTAAGATTTACTTTTACTATCATAAGTTTTACTTTTAATGATATTACTTAGGATTAATTACCTAAATATTGTTTATATAACAGCTTTGTACTTAAAATAACTTTCAGCACACAAAAATACGTAAACTTTTTAAAATTTGCGCAGACGATCATTTTAGCCGGAATTTGGCCAAAACTCCAACACCTTGATGATGTTGAAGAGTATCATATTACAAAAATAATTTTTTAATATCTAAGTTGTCATATTTATATATTTTTTTTCCTTTTTCTTTGGCTTCACCTTCCTCTCTCTCCTTCTCTTTCTCTCTCCTCAAACCCAAACATAAAAACTAGTTGGTTGCCAAAAAAAAAAAAAAAAACACTAGATATCTAAGCCTTACACCACCATACAACGACACCACCGGCTTACAAAACCTAAGACTAACCACTAAAACCATTGAATAGAACCACCAGTGCCATCCTATTCCACCCCCCTTGATGGTGTTAATCGTCTTCTCTCTCTCTCTTTGCATCTCTCTCTCTAGCCTAAACTCAGGCTTCAAATGAAACCTAACCACCCACTCGAACAACAACCACACTCCACTACATATTTGATACCACAACCCACAAAACTTAACACCAACCACATTGCACCACATATTGACACCACAACCCACAAAACTTAACACCAACCACTAAAGCTACTAAACTAGAGCCAACCATGTCACCTTCTTTCAGCACAAACACAAACTTGCTCATACAAAAGCCACCACGGCCAACCACTTAACAATACCCCAAAGCCCAGCCTCCTATACCACAATCAAACTACAAATCTGAACTTGATGTTGACCTCACACATAGACTACCGTCCCGCCCAAAGACTTAACCTTCTACTGATAACTGGTGGTTAGCCCTCTTTAATAAACAATCTCAAAAGGTTTTCTTTTTCCTTTCTCTCTCTCTCTCCCCCCTTTCAAATCTTCCATCTTATGATGAACTACTTTTGAACTTCATAGTTTTGGACCCATCAAATGGCATATCGCCTCTCCTCTCTAATGCTAGTGACATCAATAAGAGGTCGAGCTCACCTAGTGTGTAATTCAAATCATCATCTTTGGATCACTTTCTCTTCAGTAAGTTTGCTAGATAGTCGACTTCGAACTCCGAGGTGTGTAATGTGCTGCCATTGAGGATGGTTTCCACAACACTTTGATAGAGATCACTAGTTTCCAGTCTAAAGCAAGCCAACTACTCCTCTGACTGTGAAA
This sequence comes from Combretum micranthum, assembly GCA_024138025.1. Taxonomy (NCBI): domain Eukaryota; kingdom Viridiplantae; phylum Streptophyta; class Magnoliopsida; order Myrtales; family Combretaceae; genus Combretum; species Combretum micranthum. Next base: position 907,473 of record JAMXBD010000170.1, on the reverse strand, counting down.
AAAAAAAAAACTTTAGTTAGATGATTTCTTTTGTTTTTTTTTCATTTTATTTTTCTTTTTTCCGATTATTATTTTTTTTTGCTTGATTTTGTGCAATTAGTTTAATAAATTAAATCAAGAATTTTTGTTTTTCTAAGATTTCTAATTAAATTTTTGGCAACTTTTAGATAAATAAATCAATCATGTGGAGAGCTAATCATTGTATTAATTTCTTGCAACTTTTTTTTTTCTAAGTTCTACGTAATGGAATGATGCTTTATAATAGCTAAAAAGAAAAGAAAATGTTAGGGGGGGGAGTTGGGAGGGGATGTTCGGGGAAGAGAGAAGATGTTTACCAACTAGGAGAGACAAGGTGATTTATAAGAAAGAGAAATTGTCCATGTCAGCATCTCATATGAGAATTAGCCGAATTCCGGTTAAAGGTACGATGGATGCAAAATTGAAAAAGTTTAAGTATTGTTGCAGGCAAAAAAATTTTTTTAGATATAATTCCATTATAAGTCAAAAGTTCAAGTACTACCAGTAAAATTAACCCATATCATTTACTCATCATAAAAAAAGTTTGGTTGTGACTGAAGGACATAAATGGATCCTATGTGGTTGTAAAGGTAAAAAAATAAAGATTCATTGAGTTGGGATTATAACTTCACTATTTTCACCTCCTTCTAAATGTGTGGACTCATATGATCGCTAATTTTGTCGTTTTTATGGCAGCGTTTTATCGGTCTAAGGTCTTATTTCCTGCAAGGACAGGAAAAAGAAACAATTTTCTTATAAACAAATTAGTTAAGAAGAAGTTGGAGTGTATGCCATATTTTTAGAGTTATGGAAAGATCTGCAACGAGACAATCTCTGATTAGCATTACTTTCATATCCAATGTACCACCATTAAGAAAAAAAATAATACTATTCTATTATGTGTATATCTCCTTACAATTTTCAATGCTTCCTTGTAAATGATAAATACATTATATTTCTCTATTACCACGTGTAATTACATAGCTTTACTGTTTCGAAACCAAGTTTAATATGGATTTTTTTTATTTGCACACCTATCGTGGGTGTGTCGTTCACTAGTATATATAGATGTGTGTGTATACATAAATTAGATACAAATCATAATTTAGGTGAAAAACAAACATTTCAAATAGATCTAATTTGTCTTACATTTGATTTCATTCTTTCAAAAGACAAAACCATTATTTTAGAGATATCTCATTGAAGCAGTTTGTTTGTCAAAGTTATAATATTTTTGTACTTTCTATTGAATAATTCAAAATTTAAAATGTTTAACCTTGGCATTAAGAAACTTTTTAATATACATATACATACATATATATATATATATATAATCTATCTTGACTTATCCTTTAAATATATAAAAAAATGCTCGTCTAGGATTAAGGTTTTAAATGAGTCAAATCAAGACAGTATAGTGTTGAGTAGGGACATAACCGATGGCAGTTTTAGGATGGGTCATATAGGACCCAAATCCGACCACTTTCTTATAGGGTCACACAAGCCTGACTCGCAGCCCTATAGGGTTTTATATGCAATACCCAAATCTAGCCATGTAAGATCATGATCCCGACTTGCTTTGCTCGGTTGACTTGATTTTGACTTTATTCTTTTTTTTTTCTTTTTTCCCTTTGTTTATTCTTTTTATTTAATGTTGAAATAAAAGAAAATTAAAACAAAGAACTTTTAAACTCAAAAAAACAAAAATAATTGACATAAAAGTGTTATAATCTTTAGTCCATGTTCATAAATAATTGTTTAGGATGTGCATTGATTTATACACAAATGTATTAAATTTAATTATAATATTAGTAATGTAAGACTACAAAAAAAGCTACAAATAATACTCTTAACAATCATAAAGTTTAGTGATAAGGCTATCTACAAGTAAAGGGTATTGGCCCATGGCTACCTAATCATTTGTCTTAGAACTCATGATTAAAAACAAAAGCTCAAAATTTCCAAGAGTTTGATTTTTTTTCTCCCACTCGTCACTAGAAGTAATTTACACATAATCCAGAATTATCGAAAACTTTATTGCTACCTACATCCTTGTAAACTGCCATTTGCAACAATATAGTATTAGGTATGATAAAAATTCATTTTCAAATAATTAATCAAAAATCCAACAATATTGCTCCATGGAAAAACTCATCAAATGCCATTAATATTATAAGGAGTTAGTTATTTTTATACAAATTCGGTTTATATGAATTATATCTTATAAGTTTTGCTCTTATATGATCCATCAACCATTGTAAGTAAATCCCTTATATTTAAAACTCGTGACAACTATTAAGCATATAGATGTGTGGGTTAATTTATTTTTATCTCACACGTGTCATGTTGATACACATGTCCTCACTTGTGCACACAAACACACACAGATACCTGTGCATGCTGCATAATAGAACTAATAGAATCAATTTTCTCATCAGTCTTCCTTTGGGCCTTTCTCTATTTTTAGCTGCAAGATTTCTATTGGTTCATTCGAATAAATCTTTGAATGTAAGTTTCTTACTACGTAATGGAAACTCTAGATGGTATTAGAGCCATGGATGAGGATTAGTATTGTATTAATTTTTGTTGATTGAATTTTGATTTCTTCTGATTGGTTTTATTGCTTGGCATGGAGAATTTGGGAGTGAATATTATGAATACAGATGTTGATCAATTTCATCATGGTCCATTGCATTTGGCTCCATTTGATGATCCTGGTTTGTCGATTACTAATGTTTTGTTCAATGGCACAAATTTCATGACTTAGAGTCAATCAATTAAGATTTCCCTAGGCATGAAGGAAAAAAGATGAGAAAAATGATTCTGTTAATTCTGTTATGCAACATGTACAGGTGTATATATATGTGTACAAGCGAAGAAACATGTATTTTCATGAATTTAATTAAGAACATTCATTGAGAATGTATATCATCTAAAGACTCAGCAAAAGTTGGTGTATCTGTTTTTCATCTGTATCTATATCTTTTTTAAAATAATATGTGTAAATATATTCGATTTGCATCTAAATTTTATCTATATTTGTTCTATTTGATCTTTTGATGAGAACTGTCAACTTTTTTTTTATCTATATCTATTTCTTGATAAATAATTTATTAGCAAAAAGTTTGAAAAAGTGTCTGTATCTGCCGGAAAAAAGTCAAAACAAACAGACCCTTAATAGCATACAACTCATTCTGATACATAGCCATTAATAGGTCCTTGTTAATTGTCAGGTCTTGAAATTCACAAGTTGTGAAGTAAAAATGACAAGTTTAGAATAATGAAGTAATTTGCTAGTTGATAATAAATTGTAGCATAGTTCATGTATATAAAGGACATCATTTAAGGAGATTTGAGGAGTTCATTGAACATGACCAGTAGTAAAAACAACTCTCATACTTCCATCTAGTAATTTCACATGAATAGAGTAAGAAAGCATAATAATGTGCGTGAAAATGTGTTTATAGAGAGTAATGTGATCGGACACTCTTGTATAAACAACCAAATAAAAATCTTGGCTAAAAGGATTTATGCAAGATGCAAAAAAAAAAAAAAAACATTTACTAGAGCAAGCCATTGTAGTAGCATGTTGTCCCTCATCAAGTTATGCTCTTTTCAACATCTTCACTACATTGTGACAAATTTTGGAAATGAGTTAATGATTCTCGCCCTCCTTAACATCATCAAATGATTTGTTTGATGAAACTTCACAATGATGGTATCCTTGGAAGGTTTATAACAATTTGGAAAACCCTTTTTTCTCAAAGCAATTCTCCACACTATGACCTAATTTCTTACAATAAACACAAACAAATCTAGAAGACTTGCCGCTTTTATCCCTTTTATCATTACCACTGGCTTCTTCTGATTCTTAACTAAGAAAGTAGCATTATTATGGATTCTACTAGCGGTAGATGTAATTTTTTTTTTTGCCTTTCTATTTGGTACACCAAAGAGTAAGCATTGTTGATCATAGAAAGTGGATCCACAAACAAAATTTCATTTCTTACACTCTTATAAGTTTCATTCAATCCCATAAGGGATTGAACTAACTTATTTCTATTATCTATCTCCGTAAACTTTTGAATTAGATCACAAGAAAGAACAAGAGTTAACGGCACCAAAGAGCAATATGGAATGTCACATAAATCATTCATCTCATCACAAACTCATGAGTTTGTTAAAATACATTGTAGCATTAGCACCTTCTTGCTTGAAAACAATCTCATATTGCAACAAATACAATAAAGGACCATTCAACAAACCAAATCACTCAGAAATATCAACCCACAACTCTTGAGCAATTTATGATCAAGGGATAATTTAGTTTGTATAAAAATGTCATAAGACACTCTCGCTTGATCAATTCACTGTAATAGTAATTCATAACAATTTTATTTTTTATAAAGAGTTATCACCATATCTAGTCGACTGTAACAATGATTTTATAAGGAATTCTGTTATAACTAATATTGAATAGTCATTCATTATTTAAAGCATATGAATAGTAATTCAATTCTAGAATTAATTTCTCCCAAATATCCACATCTAAATGGGTGCTTTATGGCTTTGGCGACAGGACCGTTCAACTAATCATCCAATCATTAAAATAAATATAATAATTGAATATTAACTATTTTAGTGATTCGATCATGGTTGCGTATGGTGTAAGCTATTGGTCCCACCAAAATTAATAATGAGACCGTAAAATTTCTCCATCTAAATATATATAAAAATTCTATTATAATACTTTTATTCATCAATAATAACAATTTTATTATAGTTTTATTAATTTGATAAAGTAAAGTGATCAGATAATTTTGTCAAAAGAAAAAGTGATCAGATGATTAAGTTATTGCTACTGCTGACACACTGTCTGGTGGTTAGCATCAAACCGATAAACAAGAAACACAACTAAACCTCCAACCCAACGCTTGCCAAAACCATGGCACGTCCAAACAATCTTAAATCCTAATCTTGTTGATTCATTATGTTGTTTTCCTTTTTCTTGTCCATTTTTAGGTATGTGCTGGAACGGGGAAAAAGGGCCATCTGCCGAGCTTGAATTATCGTCCTTTTCTTTCATATTTTGTGTGGCCTTATGTAACTTTAAGTTGGCAGCTCACGGTTGGGACATTCTCTCTCTGGGTCCTCACTCCATTGCAACAACCTTATCCAGGTGTTTTAAATTTAATAAAAAACAAAACCAGAACCTTTTTTTTCTAATGAGCCTGACAATCGAAATCTGTGTGCCGACACAACACAACATGTTGGAACCTAACTCGGAGAAACTTCTGCCATGATACTTAATCATGACAATATAAAATTGCATAAAGATGACACAAAACCGCTTCAACTATTTATATTAGAGAAATTTTACAATCCTGACATTAATTTTAATGAGATCGTTATTCTATCTTATTCATCAATCACTTAGATGATGTTATAGTTATTCTCTACTTCAAGTACTTATAAATGATCAGTCACTTTTTCTTATTTTCAACTTTTAAAAAAAAACAACAAAAAACAATCTAGAGAAAAATCTACTATCGATGATCAAATAGACAAATTAGGAGACTACCATTCCAATTGCCTAAGAATTCCAAGATTGACACTGAAAAAGCTCCCCTACCTATTACTTATGCATTTGAGACACTGAACTGGAACTGACCATTTCTTCTTCTTGTCATTTTTTCAAATATTCCATCATCAAATATCATTTCTTCATCAACACACTAAAGTCACGTCTAAGACATCGACCAAAAGAGGAAAAAAAAAATCATCCCAAGACGTAAGATCCACATGATACGTGAATAACCACTTCAGAAATATTCCCATATCTACTGTATACATATACTTTTTTTTCCTCTCCTTTTAACTCTCCGAATTAATTTCTTTTTAAAAATGTGCATATGCACTCAAATTGTTACTAGATCCGTTAGGTTATCGCTAATTTTTGGGTTTCTACAATGATATAGAATTTTGTTCATATTTTCAAAAGTTGCAAGAGATGGAATAACCCTTTCAAGGAATCTATTTGCAGGAAACCATTAATTTAAGAGTCTATCCCCAACCATCTCCAAAATTATTTAGGAAAAAAAATAATCCTTTTAAAACTTACAACACACTTTACTATAAAGTAAATGTATGGAAACACATACAATTTTCTTTTTTTAACAACAAGAGTCTTTTGAGTCCATACAATCGTCAACCACGAAAGCCAATTTTCGGAAAACAAATTTAAAATAGAACTCATCGTTTTTGTTTCTTTTCTTTTTTTCTAAGAAAAAAATCATATGTGCTTTGCAAGGGCGGAAAATTTGTATGCCTATGAATCACTTAATAATGGCAAATGCCTTAAGAGTTATCCAAACTCTAGTTACTTAAATTTAATTTGATTTGACTCAATTTCAAGGTAAGTCAAATTCAAACTAAAAAATAAATTTTAGTTATCAAACATATTCTAGTCATTTTAACATTGTACTTTTATCATTATTAAACAATTTTTTTATCAATAAACAAATGTCTAATAAAAAACTGACAGCTTTACTAATAAACTGACAAATAGATATGATACATAATGATATAAATAAATTATAAATATAAATCAGATATGAATACGATACATACAAAAATTTGACAATCCAAATAGATTCTAAACATATTAAGTTCAAACTTCTATTTAAATTTATCAGCACGCTCACAAGCAAACAAACAAGCTCATGTAGCTTTCAAGCTTTCACGATAGTCATGAGCTTTTAGTAAGTTTATCTCTAAGATTTTAATATTGAAGATAGCATTTTGTCATACAAGTTTTTGCTCATTTTAAGATTACTGGAGATTATTTTCTTTAAATTTGTGACAATTCGAAAGCAGTGAGAGTGAATTGAAAAAAAAAAAAAAAAGCAGGAATATATATTTACACATGTTTTTTTGTAGATTTATGTTGAAAAACCACGTTCAAGCTTTCAACCTTCACTATGAGTTGGATTTGTTTTGATTGTCTGATTTTTATCTATATTATATTTATATTAGATCTGCATCTATAACTTATCTGTATCAGATTCATATCATATCTATCTAATCTATTTATGAGTAAAATTGTCAGTTTTTTTTTTTATCAATATCAGTTTATTAACAAAAAAATTCTATTTAAAAATAATAAAAATATGATATCAAAATAACTAAAATATAATAAAACAAACAGATCAAGAACTTTTGGGACTTCAAGCTTGTTTGGGGGCGACTCGGACTCGTTCAAGCTCGATATTATAAAAAGCAATTTCTTTGGAAAAATAGAAAAAACGAAATAAGAAAACGAGTTCGAGTTTTAAATTCCAAGGTAGAGCTCGAGCATGTGCTTTTCAAAGGAGTCAATTTCAGTTATTTCGTTTGCAACATGTAATGATAACGTATTATACCAGTCATTCCATATATCGATATAGAAATTGTGTCCATATGATTTTATAATAATTAAAAGACCGATAGCTACTTACCACATGTTTTGCGGACCTAGATAGGTTTTGTTGGGTATTACGCATATGTGTATGTGTAAATACTGAATAAATACTAATTAAATTTTGATATGTGAGAGTTTATAAAATATAAATTATAGAAAACCATACATTACCATTATAATGTGACAAAATATGATTGAAATTTATTTAACACTTAAACATACATAATGGAATTTTTATATATTGTATTGGTATGATAAGTCAAGGTGATTTGTAAATTGAGGTTAAAAGATTGAGGGAAAATATTTATGTTATGTTTGATTTATTGGAATATAATGAAGTTAGAAATGAATAGAAACTTTTTTATTTATAATTAGCAGTATTCATAAAATAAAATATGTTTTTTATTATAAATTCCTAATTTATTTCATATTACATGGAATAAATATTTCTTACGAGAAATTTTATGGTCTCGTTGACTATCTAACAACTCATACCATATCTAACCGTGATTGAATTACTGAAATAATTAATATTTTAATTATTATATTTATTTTAACATTTAGATAGTTGATTGACGATTTTGTCGATGAGACCGTAAAAACTCCTTATTTCTTATGGTAGAATTTTTTATAAACAAAACAAAAAGATAGATGTTTTATAGTAATAAAGACGAAATATTAATTCTATTCTAATAAACCAAACGCATCGCTGCATCCCAAATAAAAGGTTGATTCCTCTATAAAAACCTCTTTGTCTCACGGAGATGATAGAGAATGCAGTTTTCAAATTCTTCCTTTGTGTTGATTGACATAAAAAGGATTTCATGCCATTTAATGAACATTAAAACCGGAAAGCGCAAAACAGCCAAAAGGAATTCGAAGGATAAAAGCAAAAAGTATTGACAGAGCGACCGACGTGCAAGGTGGCCAGGGATATGAAGAGATTTGATGGGTCCAGACAGTTCATGAAATCATACACTAAGCAGTACGCACACACTTTCAAGAAAGGGCATAATCTTCATATTTATATGTTATATCACTACTTTATCATCTTCTTAGGGATATACACATGCTGGACATGTGGACCTCCATTACCTCATCACACACCTAACTCAATCACAAGGGTTAAACACGGGATAAGGTATATATTCTTACTAATTATGCTCATAACCAGGTAAAATTAAAGTGTAAGTGAATTATATTGACTCACATAGAATTGGGGTCAAGTTCAGCTTGATGTGCTATTTAACAAGTTTATGCTTGGCTTGATTAATCTTGATAGGTATGATTATTCAGAAGATTTTACATTCTTTTAATTAAAATTATATTAAACTTTCAACTTGATTGAAATTTATCAAACTTTGATATATGGTTCAACTTGGTTAGGGTTCACTTATGCTTGCAAGTCCATTAAGCTAAAGAAATGCAAGTTTGAACTCAATTTAATAAAATCATTCGAGTAGCATGAGTTTCAATCTATTGTTTTTTCATAATTAAATCGGATCCAAGCAAATATCAAATAGAATCCGAGTGCCTTCTAAGTCATGAGTTAACTTAGGTTAACTCATGTCACCATCTTAGATTGGTTGCATGTTATTTGGATTAAATTGAATATTTAATTGAAATTGATTTGGTTACAGTAGGGTTGAGCTATTTGAGTATTCTATTGAGTCAAATTCAAGCTTTATGATATTTGACTATGCAAGTAAGTGAGTCCAATCAGGTCAGGTTGAGCTCAATTAAGCTTGAGTCAAGTTCGTGTGTAATTTGAGTTTGAATTGAATCCCGTTACGAGTTAGTTTAGAGAAAAACATATGTTTTTGAATAAAACAAGCTTAATAGAATGAATCAAGTTGGATGTGAATGTTAGGGGCCATGTTAAATCAAACTTGAGCTTAATAATATATCATTTATTATCTTTTTTTTTTCAATATATATATACCCATTCCATTGATAGAAATAATCAAGTACAATATCATATAATATGATAACAACTAAAGAGATGGGGCCATATACGTTACCAAAAGGCCACATTCTTAAATTAAACAAAAAAATCTACTAATAGAAATAGAATTAATATTCTAACTAAAGAAAATCCCTAGAGTAGATACTTATACTAAGGGGGAAAAAAGGCTTAAAGTACAAATTAGAATAAAGAGAAGATGATGACACATTGGTGGTTGCACCTCTTATAAGGAACCAACAAACTAGTTAATGTGATGAATATGCATGTAATAGTATAGGCATGGCATAGCTGGGCAAATGAGCTAAAATTTCTTGGTCTTATGTCGGCTCACTTTGGCTCATGGGCTAAATGGTCAACTTATTAACCTAGTTCATTTAACTCATATGTGCATTTTTTGTTTTAAACGAGCTAAAATATATATTATTTTTGTTCATTTAATCTATTTATGCTAATTGGATAAAAAATCAAGTATTATTATTTTTTATTTATATCAACGATTAATTTTATTACTATATTAATATATATACGAATAAGTTTTTAAAATAATTTAGTAGATACCATATCATGTTTAAATCAATAAAAATATAATTAAAAGAATATTATGATGCATATAGTGTGCGCATCAATCAATGATCCTCTATTACCATCATTGACTTCCTCCTTATACTCTCTCTCTCTTTTTCTTTTTTTTTGGAATGTGATCCAAGGCCGGTTCAGTTTGCTTTCCACAAGCCGGGTTGTCCAGCTCTAGGCATGGGAATAAGAATGTACCAGGAGATGAGAATGGGTATAAATATGAGAATCAATGAGTTTGAAGGTAGAAAAAAGAGATGCTATTGAGACTTTTTTTTTTTTTTTTTTCGGTGGTAAATGCTATTGAGACTTTAAAAATTAAATTCATCGAATATATAGAGATAGGGAATAAATGAACTCGGTGGGAGCTAGTGGGGGTGGCTAGCAAGGGGGTCAACTGCCCAAGAGAACATAATCTTAATATGTTTTTTCTTTTCTTTTCTTTTTTTTTTTCCTTTTGTGTGTAATGAAAAGAGATGAGAGAGAAAAGTAGTTTTTTTTTTAATAATTAATGGGTTAGATGGTATTATATTAATAAATTTACATCGGAAGTTATTGAAAAAAAAAAAAAAAATTAGCAATGCCTCTTGGGGTTTTTAAATTAATCACGTACATCAAATCTGATCGTTGATTTTGATTTCTTTGTCCATCATTTTTATATAATCAATTGCTTCGTGCTCCCTTGTGGTTTAAAGTTAATGTCATTCTATAAGATAAAATAGATCATCAGATCCCCTTTGGATAAATGACGGCCTCAAAAGGAAGAAAAAGGACATATTTGAGGTGAAAAGGCATGTCAATTTGACCATGACTAGCCAAAAGGAAATATATTCATGATAGAAAAATAGGACACCTTATCTCCTTCCCCCTTCGGTGGAAACTTTTTGAGCCGTGGATTAACACCTTAACAAGGCTGCTTGGGATAAGGGTCGGTTTAATGGAATAAAGTTCTCTACTCTTTTTGGATATTTATCTTGTCAAAAACTTTAAAAGATGTTAAATAATGTAGGGAGATAAGTTAATTACATTAAAATATTTAAATTTGATTTATTAGACTTAGTAACAGGATTTAAGAAGTTAAAGAGGAATTGTTATAATAGGCTTGAGGTAATGGCCTATTAAAATGGAATAGGCCTATCAATTTTTGATAATGTTTGATTGTAAACCATACTTGGTTTGTAATATAATATGTATCTGTTATTAGAGACAAATCCTCTTTATAAATTTTATTCTAATCATTTTGATATCTTATTTTTATTATTTTCAAATAGACTGTTTGTCAAGAAAAAAAATATGAAGAAAAAATAGACATTTACTCATATACAAATCAAACATACCAGATACAGATTAAATATGGATAAAATCCAGGCAATTCAAACAGAACCTTGATGTTCTTCTCATATATATTTAATGGTACAAAATAAAATCTCTTAACAAAATACTAAACTAATAATATAATCACTACTTTTAGTTTTTCACTGCTTTAATCTCGGTACTACCATATCACCACTATCACTCTTAACATCATCGCCCTTAAGACCATTTTCGCTGGCACGGTCATTGCCACTACTGCTACTACTATAATGCCATCAATACAACACTAATAACAAACTATCATTTTTAATATAATACTACCACAAAATCATAACCACCATCATTAATAGTGGTGATTCACTGTTAGAAAATGCTAATAAAAAATAGGAAAATGATCTTTTTGTTTTAAAATCAAATATTATTTTTCCTATTTTTCATGTCAATCATCAAAATTTACCATTGATTCGTGCAATTACATTGTTAGATGATTCTTGGTTCTAGGAAACTTTGGTTCCACAATGCGAATCTAGTTCCTTGAGAATCAGACTTGGAAATTTAAAAGAAAAAATCAAATATTTTTACTCCATTTAAGTAATAAAAAATTAAAACAAATTTTTAATTTAAAATAAAAATTGGGCCATGAATAATTGTTTTCATCCCATTTGTTGAAAGAATTTTTTGAGTTGTGCGCTTACTTATAACACAAATACATCGAGTTTTAGTTGTAATACTAGCAATGAAACAAGTTTCCCTAAAACAAAACAATTCCTACATTGATGAGAAATAAAAGTTCACTTTGATTAGAAGTCTATAAAAATCGAACAACATATGTTTTTTAAGTATATTTATTAATTATGTTATTAGTAATAACATATTAAATATTACAAATAAAAAATAAATTTTTACTATTCACATGAATATTGTTTTAATATTTATTTTTTATCTATGTTTATTTATTTTTATCAAAACTTCTCCACTTTTTCTTTCTTCTTCTTTTTTTTTTGTTAGAGCTAGTTGGATCGACAGGTCCAATAAGTTTTTGAACCAATATGTTGTATAGTTCTAGAAACCTAACTTAACTAGCCCATCTCTATCGGGTTGGTTCCTAATTTGGGAAACCGTCGGTGATTGATTGGGTTGGCTTTAGTTCGATATGATGATCTCAATTTTTTTGGCTTGATAAGAAAATGGGATAAAATCAATTTCTCATCGAATCAGCTTTAACGGTTTACTATTTAGCCGCATGATTTTACATTCCATTCTATGGACTTTTCGGCCTCAAATGGCAATATCAACAAATGGAAGACAACAGCGTTTGAGTTAATCGAAAGCAGCCAAATAGTTAAAACGAAAGTCAGATAGTCTCCTTTTTTTTTTTTAAGCAACTGTAATTAAATAGTTTTTTTGCCATGTAATTAAATATTTGAATTGCAAAAAGGGAATGTTGTGTACAGTTAAACTCGATAAATAAATATTCAATAAATTAATAATCTTGATTAGATAATAATTATTTTGGACCCAACTTGAACTAATGTATTAGATTAATAATCTTGCTAAATATATAAGATAATAATTTGTAAAAAATTTATTAAGGTCCAACGAAAGTATAAATTAGGAATTTATTAAATACATAAAAAATTTCATAAAAAGTTCATAACAAAGTTTATCCAAATTACTTCTACTCTTTTAAAAATTTTACTTGTTGCTAAAAAATATACATATAAAATTTTAATAAAATTTGTATTCTATTTACTTAAAATATTTTGTAACTTTTTATCTTCCAAAGCATTAACTTTAGAAAAATTCATTTTTCTATGTACCAATCCGTTCTAATTTTCAAGATTTATTACAGCTTTTTGGTTTTTTGTGTTATAAAATTGATTATTTCACTTTACATTTGTGCATTATGACTTTCAAAATTCTTTATATACATACTATACATGTATTTTGTCCATATTTATTTTTAGTTTCCATTGATAAGTTATATATAAAATTTGGAAATATATATATATATAATATAAAAATCTTTGTAAATTAATAAATTATTCATTTATTGTTAAATTAATAATCTTTATAAAATAATATTTTTTATTAGTTCTATTGATAGAGATTTTACCGTACATCCCATAAGACTTTGATCGAACTTCTATTGCTGACGGCCTGGCCTGATGAAAGACCCACCAATCGAACAGGACTAACCGATTTCAAATTGGGCCGAGTTAAGCAGTTAAGAGTCTTAGAACAGTGAGAAGGAAGAGCCTAACTGCCTAAGGGTTATCCAACGTGAAAAATGTGGTTGACAATTTAATTTTTCAGTTTACTTTGTGGATCTAGAGATATTCGCATTTGAAAATCTCAATCGAAAATATAATCGATTTATTAATTGTATTTACAATCCTAAACATGAAACTAAACCATTTTACCATTGTGGTCTTCCAAACCTGTTTCAATCGAAAACATCCTAAAGTAAATTACTGACACGGCTATAACTTATAAGTCTAATGGAAAAAATTAAATTATATAAACAAAAGTCAACGAAATTAAATACTTCAACAATAAATTACTTACATATAATAAATTACGATATTGTCACTAAATTAAATATACATTCTAGAGCAAAGTAATTTGTCATCAATTACATCATGGATAATAAAAAACAATGCATAGCTTGGCCCTACCTGGGCCTAATTAGGCTCACAAATACACAGAGTCATAGAGATTCAGACTTAAGCTTGGTTTGATAGCTTAAGCCAGTTAAGTAAATTTTTGTTACAATTTTGATATTTTTTTTTTTTAACACCAAGAACGAATACGTGGCATCGCTGGTGTATGTGTATGTCCATGTGTGTAGGTGGAAAGTGGTACATTGGAGTAAGTTAGGATAAGAGAGAATTCATTAACAATTTGTGTTAATCAAATATATTATTAGTATGATTGATCATGTTTGAATCTATCAATTTATAACTAGGGCATGTTTGATTCGTCATTCTGGTATCATTTTGGTGCAAATAAATACTAAACCGATACTGATATGATACCAATGAAAAATCGATAGTTATACTCATAAACTGACTAATTCGAATCGATGCTGAACTGATACAGATCCGATACTGATAAAAATCTGATGATCCAAACATGTCCTAATTTTGCTCATTTGTCTTATTTATGGATAACTTGTGCTTTAGCTTATTTTACAAATGTGTTTGTAGATAGTCATTTTGGTAATTAGGTTTGCAGTTTAATTCAATGCCAAGGATCAATCTTTTAGGCTAGTGACAGAGTTTATAAGACCAGGTCCAATAAGAGATATTGTAGGGAAATTTAACTTGGTAGGCTTGGAATATGGACCGTTATACTAGTTTATTTCGCTTTCGATCTTATTAGGTTGCCTTGTGTGCGAAAAGTAGACTCCATGAATATCTATATCAATTTGAGCTTCATTGGACTAAAGTAGGACTTATATAGACTAAAATAAGTCTTAAGCCCTCTGAGATTATAAATTGGCTACTTTAAAATAATAATGACCTTTTTTATATTATAAAATCATTTAAGCTCTCTTTAAGTCTATTTGCAAGCTCAAACCAAAACTAAAGAAAAGAGGGCTTTAATCCTAACCGTCTTGAGAATGATTTAAAGACTAAGATAAACTTTTAACATCTATAAATATAAGATTTCCCTTCTTGTTGTTGAGATTGAGAGTAACATAGGAACTTTGTTAAAATAAATCCAAGAAAATCCAAAGCCTCTATTGAGTGAAGAACAAGCTAAGAACGATAGTCTACTTAATTTTTATCACATTCATGAGATTGAGAAATTAGGTTTATTCGTTCCTCCCTCCATGCCTCTTTCTATGGCATCTGTATACATGTCATCATCTCAAGATTCCTCTTGGGTTAATCAGTACACATTTTGCACATGGTTAACCAGCTACAGTAACATCATAGAATGTGTTACTATTCAGATCAATTTCTCAATTAAAAAAAAGTCTAACATGATCTCTTGATAAAGAATGAAAACTTTAATGCAAATAAAATTAAAAAACCAAATGGTAAATTACATGGATATTGCTTGAAATCTTTTAAAATTGTATGAAAAGCCAAATTTTCTATTTGTTGTGTTAACTACCTAGGTGCTTCTCCCTGCAAATTTATAAAATAAATGGTGAGTTAAATTTTTGTACTTTAATGCCCAATTTGACCCATTGTACTCCTAAAGTCAAATTTCACATGCTATAATTCAACCGATATCTTGCAACAAATAAATAATCCAACATGAATAATAGTGATTGTCCTTTTTTCTTGGTTGAAAATACAATTTATAAGCATGGTAATAAGTCTTCATCTAGCACCAACGACTATCCTTCTCTTGGTGAGCGCTAGCCTAATCTAATAAATAGCAATAGGTGATTGGATATTCACTCAGAGAAATCTTGTAGCTTTGAATTTATGTCCATGGAATAATGAAGCAATTCAATCAGATGTATTATATCTAGTTTTGGGTACTATGGTATGAGAAAAATTACCAAGTGAAACCTACAAATTTTTGTAGAAAACCAACACCACAATATCAACAGAATGGAGAAACTAAATGTGAAAGTAGTAACAAACATCAATAGCAGACATAAAGTAATGAGAGCTGCTGCTATCAAATTGATAAATACCATACCCAAATTGTTTCGGGGTAAGTAGGGGTCTATTTATTTAATCATATTCAAGTTATTTTGGCATTCTATTTTTATCATTTTAAAATAGATATTTATCAAAAAACAAATACTGATAAAAAACGGAATGTTTTAATTATAAACAGACCAAACATATATGGATAGATAAGTTATAGATGCAAATTTGATATATATATATACAGATAAAAATAAAACAATGCAAACAAACTTTAAGATTATAGTAAATGAGACCCAAGTTTTGAGAGCCAACACGTGAAGAAATGGGTCCTTAGAACGATATAAGTGTTAATTTTTGAAAAACTTAAGTTTATGTAATTTTATAAGTCTTCAAGAGATGCATGTGTAATTTTCCCATAACAAATTACAATGTAAAACGTAAATGAAAACGGTAACTTAAAAGACAAAACTACAATAAAACACAAAACTTAGTTATATTACGGAAACCATAAAGTATAGGCATAATCTGTCCTCTCTTAATAACTAGTCATTATAAAATTATTGGAATAATGTCAAAAATGGTATCTAAATTTTTATAAAATATTCAATTAGGTACTTAAAGTTTTATTTTGAAAATTTTGATATCTAAATAAAGTTTTCGTTGACTTTTTTATATATATGAAGTTTACTTTTGACAATTTTGATACCTAAATAGAATTTTCGTAAATTTTTTTCATACATGATTTTAGGTATAAAAAAAAGTTTTGATAATTTTAGGCATGAAATTTTTTTTTGACAATTCTAGATATGAAAAAAATCAGCAAAAGCTTTGTTTAGATATCAAAATTGTCAAAACCAAATTTTAAGTATGAAAAAAGTCAACGAAAACTTTGTTTAGGTACCAAATTATTCAAAATAAAACTCTAACTGCCTAATTGAATATTTTGCAAAAATTCAAGTACAATTTTTGTCATTAATAAAAAATTATTTGCTTAATCATGTTGATCACCAAGTATTTGTAAATTAAATTCATTATCATCTCAAGAATTACCAATAAGGAATATAATGACACATTTGAGAGTGTGTATTAAAAGAAACTCCAATCCTAAATGATTATTGGATATAATACTTGGGTATTTACAAGAAGTGCTTATTTAACTTGTACCAGTAGCCATGAGCAGATAAGGTAAGAGATTTCCTTGTATATTACCTTCCTGGTTTTTAAATTCTGGATACAGGGTTGCTGGTAACACCTGCAAGGCATGGGTACTTATGGGATTTGTAATTTTTTCCTATTTTCTCTTAATTTCGACATTACATGATATTAAAAAGTTATATATATATATATTTGTATGTATAATATTGCAAGTTCTTTCCTATATAAAACTAGTGAAACCTCTTATAAAACGCTCATGGAACTATAGCAAAACCTATCATATTAAAAAAGTATTTTTTCCCAATTTTTATTATTTTAAGTTTAGGTATTACATTTATATATACATATATATAACCCCTTGGATCATGCAAACTGGGAAAGATTTAGGAGAAATGAAAAACGTAAGGTGCATGGGAGAGACAACTTTGGTAAGCTTAAGATTAGTACTTACCACTTATCATATGGGATAGAAGAACAGAATCAAAAAAAGAAAAAAAAAAAAAGAGAGAGAGAGAGAGAGAAATGTTAGAGAGGATTTTACATTTGTTTGTTTAGAATTTTTACCTTATGGTCTTGGACCTTTCTGTTTTTTTCTCTTCAAATTATTATTGACAAAATGATATAGAATTATTATTTATTTTTTAATCATAAATACATGAAATAATTTCTTATAAGATGAGTATTAATTGGATACTTTGAAACTTATATCTTCTCTATATTAAAACATAAATTTCTAGATGAATACAAGATATGATAGGTTGTAATTTTTAATATCTACTTTGAAACCTATACCTATATCTTTTATACCCATAACCTATCTTGTAATTTTTTAATACCTACTTTGAATTTAAGATTACTCTCACTCCTATTGTTTGGCAGGAAAAAAAGGAACACTCCTGTGTATTTGAAGTATTTGTTTTAATTTTTTAGATATTTTGATATTTTATTTTTATTATTTTTAAATAAATATATATCAATAAATAAATATAAAAAATATATATATTTTATAAATATATCAATTGGATAAAATATAAATATAATTTAAATAAAAATGAAAATCAGACGATCCACATAGTCCCAGATTGCTAGCCGTGCTAAAGTCTAGCTATATGGAAAGAGAAACTAAAATAAAAGCCCTAAAACCTAATGTAGCATAGGTGTTAAGAATGGATGGAGAAAATTTGCTCCATCCACCCACTGCCCCATTATTGCCAGATTTACCACAACGTGTCCAATTACCAGCCAATCAAGGTAAAAAAAAAATTCCCTCTCTCTCTCTCTTCCCCAAAGTAGAAAAAGGATCCATTAGGGGGGGCAAATTAGCCATCCCCTAATACAAACATAGGCTGCTTATATGCTGCCGAAGGGCTACGAGGTCTACATTTTCTAGTAATTATAGGGCATTGCAAGTCTTTCAAATAAGCAAAATATATATTCGGAGTTGCAATGAAACATTAGATTTCGTCAGCATAAATATATATATATATATATATATCTATGTATATATAGATACTCTACAACTTGAGCCATTGCTTGAAAATCAACTTTAATCAAATTTGATTCGTGAACAATTTAAATTCAAACTTAAAATAAAATTTATTTATCTAAATAAATTAAGCTCGAACTCATGATGAGTCGACTAACTAATATATAGGTGATGTCTAATAAACCAAGTCCCTTATTAGTTATTCAAGTTTGAATGGAGCTTAATTGAGCTTTAATTTATAGATAAGTTGAGCTCAAACTCAGAATGAAATTTATTTATTTATCAAGTTTGATTTATGCCTCGTGCCCAACTAGGCTCTAATTTATAAATAAGTTGAGCTCAAACTCAATATGAAATTTATTTAATTAAGTGAGTTGAGTTTAAGTTTGCATTTTAAAGCTAATAAATATAAAAAAAAAAGAAAAAAAATTTCAAGATTTGACTCTTGAAACCTACCCAAACTCAATCCAATGAAGTAAGGTACATACAAGTGATTCGTATGAAAGAGTCACCCACTCAAGACATATCATTGGATGTGGGGGAATATACCATGGACTCAAAAGTAATCTTATGTTTTAATCATTTTATGAGAAAGTAATTATAATTTTTAAAAAGTAATTTTTTTATTTGGTTGGGATTAAAAAAGTTCTTAAATTTTGACTTTTAAGTACTATACGGCTTATATGGCTTTTCCTATAAGAAATATATAACGGTGTCTATACTATAAAACGGGTGCTAAAATTTTTCATTAATCTATAAAATAAAATTTTTTAATTTTATAAATACAATCAAATAATTTTAATCTTAGATTTTGATAAATTGTACGGGAAAGATTGTGGAAACATGAGAATAATACTGGGAGGAGAGGAATTGAGAAGAAAAATCTAACAGGATTTAAATTGATTTTTAAGAGGGTTGACCTAAAACTATACAAATTTAATGGCTTTTGCTTTTTATTTTTATCATATTATTTTATTCATTTATTTTCTTCTTTTTTTTTTCCTCAAGGATGCAAATTTAATGGTTTCGTGTTTTTGTTCAGATATAAAATGAGTGTGAGAATTAAGATTACTGTGGGGTAACTAGGGTTTATTAAAATATTGGTTTTTATAAAAGAAAAAACTACCTAAAGGTTAGTGCCTTATGTGAAGTTGTGTTTGATGGCCAGAGAAGTGGAGAACTGTAGAAGACGGGATGTTTGTGCAAATCTTGAGCAACAACCTAAAAGCTGACAACACATTAAAATTACAAAAACATTCTAAATGCACTGTGAACTTATATCTTTAAAATTGGACAATTAGAAATTTTAAAATAGAAGTTAGATGAAAGCTACTAAATCTCCTACAAACTTTTAGAAATTTATCAGTTAGATCTTTATAGAATAAACGATTATTTAAGGAAAAAGATAAAAAGACATCAAATCCCTCCTCTTACTACAGAATGCAATCGGGATGGGTTTGAGACAGGTCATCTAAGACCAAAACCTGCCTCGGTTCCTTATAGGGTTACCTAAACCCGACCCACAACTCTATAGGGTTTTTCTTATAATATCTAAACCCGCTCCTATAGGATTTCGATCCTGACCCATCGGCTACCCTACCCCATTGACTTGCTTCAATTTCTTTTTTTCCTTTTTGCGTTTTCTAATCTTTGCAAATTACCAATTTTTTTAATGATAATTTTATCTTGTAGGACCACAATAGTTACAACTATGCTTAGATGAATTTGACTTGAGCTATATCTGTCCACTTTGAAGAATGGGAACATTCTATAAAATTTACAAACATATGCATTATTAAAAGCGACATGGATCAGAGTGAAGGTGAATTTAAAGGATACGGGGATATAAATTGAGGATGATATGGTGCTTAAATTGGAATCAATAAAAATATTAAAATGCAATTTAAATATTATTTATAAAATGATAAAAGTTCTTTTATGGTTTTAAGATTTGAAACATGATTTCTTTTTCCTTGGGTTTAGATTTATTTTCTTGGTAAATTAATACATTCTCAGATAAAATTAAATAAGTAAATAAATCGATTCACTATGATCTGATAAACTGATAAAAATAAAAACCTAATTTCAATCGAATTTCCCATTGATGATAACAAGATTATAGGCTTTAGGAGAAAATAATCCAATGCCTACACTAGACATTCTCACAAACACCATATGGGTAATGCTTATGACTTTTTTTTTTCTTCAAATACAAAAACGGATTAACTCATAATGCTTAAACATCATTGCGCTCAAGCATTCCCATTTTTTTCTCTTTATATGTGTTATCTATCAATACCATTATTCGATTTCAATCATCAGAGCAAGATAAGCATAAGAATAGTTAAACAAAAACGAAAAGCTAATTCAATCTCCAGACAATTTATTCATGCCTATTTCTCTTAAATCCTCATAACCCTGTGTTTAATCAATCACTCTTAACGTATCAGAAATACAAGTGTCCATGTGCTTTAAAGTTACAATTTAATGCATTTAGAAGTCCCATAACAGTTAAGGATTGACTTTCTTAATATAACGTGTAGATGATTGAATTTTGATTGTAAAGGCTTTTAGCCTAATTTTTATTTAGATCTAATTCTCTGAACTAAGGTGACGGGGCTTAGAGAATTATATTCAATTACATTGCAATGATCAAGGGAGATTTTGTGTGGCAAGTTTGGAGTAAGGCCCGTTGGAATTGGCGAATCCAATTCCAACCTTTCTCAGATTAGCTCACACACTATAAATAAAATGGCCTTAATGGGTATAGATCTATAAAGGAGCTCGCTTCTCTAGCTATTATGAGAGAGATTCATCCTAACTGTTGGTTGTTCGTCTTGTTTGATAAACGACATCAACAGCTGGATTCTCTATAAATACTAGTAGTCCCCACCTCATTTTGGATGAGTGAAATCTTAGATAAACCTCGTTGTGATGCTAGATATCTATTTTGGTGAATCAATAATTTGTCCCGATCAAGAACAAATATCGATCCATCCTATTTGGTGAGGTTGATGCTTTCTAGCTCTCTCATCTGTCACACGTGTGTTAGAGCCTACTGAGATTGCCTACTTCTCCTCCCTACATGATTTCATCTTGACCATCATTGCATGTGTCGTTTTCCTAGATCACATGTATTGTGATAACCACCTAGTACGCACGTGATCGTTGCATTCGAATCCTTATCCACACATTCTTAGTGACTTTACCACCTCTAAGAAACCCACTGGCTTCACTATGGCCATGACTCAACAATCTGATACTAATCCTGAAGTTGTTGAGCATGATATGCTAGCACTTGAAGATGTTAACTAACTTGTTAGTACTCAACCCAACAATGTCGCAATCCTATATGTGCAAGAAAATTACGCAAGTCAATCGACTGGTGCAAGAGTTTATGAGACAATTTCATCAATTCATGATGATGGCTCAATACTTGCTTGGTACGATTGCTATTGTTGCTGCGTAATAAGGCATGACTTTGTCGGCCCTTATTATTGCTGCGTAACAACATGCTCCTCGGACACCTCAAGCTCCGTAAGCACCTCAACATGCTAATCCTGTTCTTACTTCTAAACAGGACTCTATTAGAGTTGAAGAGCAAGTTCCATCCTTAGAGCCTGATAAGTCTATTTTACTTAATTCTACTTGTAGAAATTTGGGCTTAATCTGATGTATTTTTTGGTTAATTCCTATGAATCTAGTGCTTTTATCATTTAAATATTGTTTTTTAGCTCCTAGAATCAAAAGAAGTGGAAACAAAGTGATTTGATCCAAATTGGAGTAAAACAATATCAATTGTGCAAAGCAGAATTGATCAAACCCTATAAAAGTACCCATCGAAGCCAAAACAGCAATGTAAAATAAGGCAAAATGGTTCGTCGCGTCCTACATAGAGGCCTCAACATGACACTTAACGTCTATTTTGAGGTGATTGAGCCCTAGACTTTATGAAAGAGCTTTGTCGTGCCACAATATTGAGCCTTGAATCTACCCCACGACTCAAGCTGGACAAAAAACCACACTTTAAGAGGAAAATAACAGCTTGGATCGAGTGATAACTTTGAGCCCTCAACGATCTCAATTTACTCCGCAGTTAAAATTAAACAAAGACTCGAGCCCATTTTTAGCATAATGCTATAGCTTAAGTCAAGCCCTGACTTTCAAGCAACATTCAAATGGTCGACCTTACCTCACAAAAAGTCATATCCTAAGTTGGCAATTTAAACGCGCATACATGAAATAAAAAACGAATTCTGTTATGAAGAATCTATCACGTTAGCAAATAAAATTATCATGATTTTTGTGTCCCAAGCCTATAACTAAACTTACATGGGCATGCAATAATAACATGTAGCATATGTAACAAATTCCTAACATAGTATAGAGAGAAAATTCTTAGGAAAAAGAACTGTTTCTTCTTGCTGAAAAATCTCAAGTTTTCTGGGTAAAATCATTTTAACCAATTGTTTGTATTTTTGCAAGATTCTAAACTAAATTCGTAATATTCTTTGTTAATTCCATATTATCTATTTAGAATTCATGCTTAATGTCTGCATCCATGGAGAAATAATCTTCTACAACTTAGGGTTTGTGAATCCAAATCCTGATTCATGTGATTTCAATTGCACTTTCCAGTAATCGTTGACTAGGTATTTGTAATCAGTAACTTGAACGGATTTTTGCAAATCCAAATGTGTGGCGCACCTTTTCAATTCATGCCTAATTTCAATTTAGTAGATTGAGAGATCATTCTTTCGAATAGATCTAGGCTACTAATGTAGTTGCTCATAATCGCCTTGAGAGAGCAATGGTGAAACTTTCTATCACTTTTTTTTTAAAATTAATTAGGTTGGTTTTGAAACAAAGGATTTTTAAGCTTTTTGTAGATTTAGACCGCTGATAACTTGTGAAGGGATTCTGGTGGTCTGGTTTAGATCTGGAGTTGTTGACCTTAAGAGAGACTTTAACTTACCCTAGTGACTCTAACAGTGCAAATACACTAGTAAACAACTATCTCTCTGAGTTTGTTAAGAAATCATATGATAAAGAATTCGCGAAACAAATCCTTGGGCTCTCATCTTGTATTTTTACAAACCCATCTTCAATTTTACCCTGAGAACCTTTGTGCATTCTCAATAACCATAATATAGCTTATGTTTTCATTATGATCTTCTAAACTTTCTTTAGCTAGACAATAGATAAAATGTGAGTAAGGTAGACGGCAACGATCCCCTGGAATATAACCTAGTATTTTCTATACTACTTTGGTAGGTGCATTTGCCTGATATCGGTAGTTGCTTCCAAAGTTGAACAGAACATATTAGTTTTTATAATTTTTCAAAAACTTCAACTTTGTGTTCTTTAAAGTGATTTTAACCCAACGAACCGATTAAAGCCTATAGTTACATAACTGTCTGCACCTTAAGTAAGAAACAAGGGAATTCAATTTGGAGGATCTTCATCCTCATAGGCTATGCCACATATTGTTTTTAGGGGACTCGTTGCTCAACTTAATACAGCTCCATTTCAAACTAATACCTTAACCACATTAGCCAAAGCTACTACTTCAACTCCTAAAGACATTTTTGTCATGAAGGAAGATTTAGATGTATACCTAAAAGAAATACAAGCTAAGTCCGATTTGGAGATGTTGGATCTCAAACTTCGACACAATCAGCATATTTCTACCGAGCCATACCCTAAGGACTACATAAGTCCTAAATTCATGCTTTTAATGGTAAGAAGGAAAGTGCCAAGGAGCATTTGCTGAAGTTTATTAAGACACTAAAAGTTTATGGATTTGATGATGATTTGAAGTTAAAAGAAATTTCCAATCCTCATAGAGAAGGTGTATACTTGGTATGTCAATCTTTCCCCTAGATCAGTGGACTCATGAGAAAGTATGTGTAAGATGTTTTTAGAGAAGTTCTTCTCCACACAAGAACATGTGACCTTGATTGATATGGGGTGGATTCACCAAAAGCCCAAGAAAGACTTAATGAATTATATTGAGCACTTTAGAAAACATTCCCTAGACATTCAAGATGTATATGATGAATAGGAGTCTGTAAAAATTTGCGTCCAATGTATATTTACTAAGTATGTGGTACACTTGGAAAATCTTTCCTTGGCGTCATTCTCTATGCTAGTTGAGAATGCACTAAGGACCAATAATCCGGTAGCACAACAAAGGGGAGGAAGTGCAAAGTTTAACAAAAGAGATCGATTGGTGAATCTAACTCAGAGTGAAGATTCCAAAGAGGAGAAGAAACCAAGAGTTAAGAAGCCTAAAGGTAAGAGAGCAAAGGAAGCATTAACATATCCTTACTTAATGGGAAATATGCATGCTATGCTAGATCAGTGGTTGAAAGATGGAAATCTCAAACTTCTAAAAGTAAAACGTTTACCAACTCAAGAAGAAAAGAATTACCTAATTTTATAGATTCCACAGGATTGTGAGGTATCCTATAAGGATTGCTTTACTTTAAAGAGGATCTTCAATGAAAGAGTACATAATGGGGAGCTTATCATAGAAAATAATGATGTCAGAATAAGCCACTTCCAGCTCATAACAACCAGTGTGGTGTTATGAATGTCGTTACTCACGATCCTACCATAACGGAGTCAACAAACATGTAACCTGTTGAGGCGCATGAAGAAAATGATAATGCACTCAAAATTGAAACCAATAGGGACGATAATGTTGTCTTTACTTTAATGAAGACTTCAAATTTTAAGAACTTCTTTGATCTCTTTGGATTTGATGAGGATGCACGATTTGCAACAATGACTACACTTAACCAAATTATGTAAGGTTATTATGGTGAGTACGATGTAATTCAACCTAAGAAAGGAACAGCCTGTACAATGGATTATGCCATTACGTTTACTAATGTTGATATGCGCTTAAATAATTTTAATCATAAGCATCCTTTGTATGTGGATAATATAGGATGCTTATTGATAATGGATCTTTGCTCAATATTATGCCTATGTCTGCCTTCAAAGATGTGAGAATAGATATTTGACACTTAGTGAAGCATCTCATCACAGTGAACAGCTTTGTTGAATCTTCTACAATGACAATGGGTTATACTAAAGTAAGCTTTAAAGTTGGGCCCATTCATGGCTTTGTTAAATTTCATGTAGTTGATGCACCAATGTCCTCCCACCTTCTCATAGGAAGGACATGGCTGCAAGAGTACAACATGACACCCTCGACATAGCATCAATCATGAAAGGTCATTGGAATGGAAGTGATATCTTAATCAATGTGACAAAGATTCCATTCAACCATAATGAGCTCTACTTTATTGAAGTTGCTTTCTTCCATGAGTATGAAAATGATTGGGGAATGCTTTGAGTAGAAACCTAGGGGGAATCACTGCTTATGGATGAAGAAACTCAAACTCAATAATTAAAAAAAAAAAAAAAACAAAGAAGTGTGTTTGTCATGGGAGTGCAAAGAAACACAAAAAGCCTTATGGTAACATGAAAAAACAAAGCACTTTATGAACGGAAGGATAAGGATCGCTTATAATCAATAGCGTTATTGTTAAATCTCACTCATTTCCTTTCTTTTTATGACTAAATAAAGCATTAGACGCTTTTAACTAATGAATGAGTTATATTACTCAATCAATGAGTATTATTCATGAGAATATGATGATGTGCTCGTTTATTTTCCTTTTGTTGCCATTGTCACTATAAAGTAAGAGACTATCTTCTTAGAACACAAAGCTTAGTAATGAAAAAAGATAGTAACAAACACAACATGATTTAGAAATCATTGCTAGTAGGTTAGAGCTTAGCTCTTAAGCGTACGATGTTGATAAGTCATCACTACTTTCCTCTCGATATTTATAATTGTCAAGTAGTAGAGATAATCCCCTTAACAAGCTCCATTAAACCGAGTAATCTTTGGAAAGTATCCTATATTCAGGTGATACCCTAATAAGTAATGCTAAGCAATTGGGTAGTGGGAAATAATCCATTGATTAATAAAAATTTATCAATCCAAATGCCACCATCACTACACAAGCATTATTGATAATGAATGCCCTTATCGCTGCATGAGCATGGATGATCATTTTCTTTAAATGGGTCATTTAAACATTATCTCAATGAAGTAACAATGCTACTTAAATGCACATGATAGTGTAAGGAGTTCATTCATCTCTTGTATCAGATGATATTGCTGCTTGGTTGAAGCTTTACTCTTAAGCACGTATGATCATAAAGAATAAGGCGTGTTTTAAAATTAAGTATTGCCTTCAATGATGACCTTTGTTACTAATATATGCTTTTTGTTTGTTATGCTTATCATAACTTCATAAGTCTCGGTGGGGTTGAGGTGATCCCATAAGTGCATCTTTTCATCTACTGCTGCTAAATGAGAACTAGTGTTCCAAAGCACTTAATGACTACATATCGAGGCAAAAAATGAATATCAAGAAAAACAAATGGATGTAGAGTTGACGAATTGATTCCATCATTATGGTCAATTTTACATAGTCAATTACAACTCCTATAAAAAAAAATTATTACATTGTATAACCAAGAAGATTACAGTGAAGAGAGGTACAAGTCAATGCCTATCACAAAGCAATGGGTTTTATGTTTAATGCACATTTGTGTGTGATGCTTGAAGCATAAAATGCTAATTTGTATGTGATCCTCACTTATGTGAGAATGCACGATGTTCGTGTACGTACAGGTAACACTAGCTTACTCATGATGCTACACTGCTCTTATATAATGCTACTACAGTTAGTGCATCTACAGTTTTTCTTGATATACATGTTCCTATGATACACATAACTCAAAAAATGTTGACATGCTTGCGGACCATTTGGGATTGCATAAAAGCTCTGTTAGGACAATGCAATACCTCTTGATAACTCAAAGGCATACCAAGCGTTATCAGATGAGGAAAAGGTTAAGGTCGTGATGGGAATCCCCTATCCCATGCTTTTAACTATGCAATTGGTTTGAATCTTATATTAGTTTTTATGAAGTTATTCACACAAGCATTGTTGTTTACATCGCTACCGTGCTGCAGCAAGGCACTACAACGAGCACCATAATAGACTCATGGGAAGAATTGGTGAGCAACAACTCATATCATGAGCGAAGAAGCTCTAATGGATTTTGAATTTGAGCACATAGCAACTCAAAAAAATTTTGCTCCAAAGCACCAGGAAAAGGGAATGGAATGCAATAATCAGAATTTACGTGGAACATTCAAACATCTACGAATCCACCCTCACTAAAACTCACGAAACAACATGGTACGTCGCAGTTTCCGATAACTATGATGATGTCGCTGAAGCATTAGTCAAGTCGATACTAGTCTTTTTCCTGCATTGTATAATCTTGTTCGTGTTTTGCTTAATCCTGCTGATATGGTTAAAGGAGTGCTTACCTATCTTGCTTTGAAACACCCACATCATATGAAACCTAGTTTAAAATGTTGAGTGAGAGATTTATAACACCACCATCCATGATGGCTATTGAAAGAGCAAACCATACTACTACCAATTTACTACAACAAGCTATGGTTGAATTTCCAAGTAGCTGCTATATTTAGCAGCAATAGAGCAAAAATCAAATTGGCAGACTCGAACGCCCAATTATGACTAGACAGCATAGCATGTCGATGTGACTGCATATTGGAGCATTCATTATCTAATTTTCGAGCTGTTTGGTAGAAAATTTGAGTAATAGCTATAAACGAACATCAATCAGCCTATAATTATCAACCATGCACCCAAAATCAACAACCAAAGTGCAAAATTATATTGAAACCATGACCTAAGCTAGTTAAAGGAGTGTCCAAGTAGCAGGACACGACATACAATATTTACAAAAAGAAAAAGTATGGCATGTATTATGAGCTGTGACAAGGATAAGTGCCAAATTTATGCAAAGCAAGTGGGCCAGGATATGTTATAAAGTCTCAAGGAGCGAGGATTCACTATATACATTGATTCATGCTTCAAATGAAACCATCAATTGTTATCCATATTATCAAAGTGAAGGTCATGAATACCATTTTCCAAAACACAACACATTATCAACAACTTATCTTCTATCGTCTAATTTTCTAGTGAAGTTATGACAATCAATACTACTCCTTTTCTCATTGCTTAGCCCATGATGACTGAGCCGTTTTTGTTGTGAACCTGCTGCTGTTTGATTGGGTTTGGAGCTGGCAGTTTTTTGGTATGTGTTTGTGAAATCTACTGTAGTGTGTGTTCGGTATGCTTGCTTAGTATCATGTGTGTGACTTGGGTTCTATCATGTGCTTGAAATTCTGCCACTGTCTTACCATACTGCTTACGTCCTATGATCGACTACTCAGATTGGTATTGCTTGAAGTCACTGCTGTTGTTAAGCTAATGACACATTGCAGCGTTAGACGCTCAGACAGCACCACAGGGGCATTTGAATGCTATCTGTTCTACTGCAGGGTACTCGACCATTGCATTGTGGACACTCAGCTTGTGCTGGTCAATTCGAACCAAATCATAACAGTTTGACATTCTCCATTCACCGAAAAAAAAAAAATGAATAATAGAGCTCTCCCAGTGGAAATTATCATTTCATTGCTTCTTCAGAACTGCATCAAACAAAGGTTATCTTTCAGTGACGTTTAGAGTGACAATGTAATAGAATCATCAAGGCACGTGCTCTAATAAAGGATTTTGACCTCTTCTCTACTAGTGACCTTACTACGACTGGAGAAAGAGGGATAAACATGAGTGAAGGAAATAGAAAATGATAAAAACTGCTTGTGCAGTTTACCTAAACCTCGATATCTATCTGCTTGATGAAACATAACATCACATATACTTGACAAGCAAAACAAAGACAAAGAAAAAGATGAGTATAATGAAAAATCACATGTTAATCATGATAAAGTGATAAGTGGTATATCACCAGGTTGTAAGATTGCAGTTAGCAAAACTTTTTATTCATATGATATGTATGAGATGAATTGAAGCAAATCATCAACTAAAGACATGGATTATCATGTTATCTCAAATTTGTGTGACATTATCTATCTCATTATGCCTCTTCTTCCTTAAAAAAAAGAAAAACAAAAAAAGGGTTGCAAAGAAAAAAAAAACAGTCATGAGCAACCAAGTTAAGTAGAAAAAAAGACCAAATTACTAGAGTATAGCCACATAGCATTGGCAAATGCATGTTTTCCTTTTTTTATACCTTTTTAGGTGTCGTAGGATATAGCAGTAGCTTGGTATTTGCACTTCATGAAGTGCTGCTTGACTCTTGTCGCATCAGTGCTCCAAATCTTAGTTTAGGTTCACTTAGAATTTCTATTAGGATCAGGCCGGTGGTGGCGCTTGAATTATCTGGGCGGAAGCTTCTCTGTTGCAGAATATTTTAGCTTAACAAGGAGTTTCAACGGTTGCTTTAGATTCCATTCAAGTTTGTCTATTTCGGTGAAGCTTGGCATTATGCTTGAGGAGTAGTGATAAAGCTAATATGATTTTTGTATCTGCTCATTGACCTTGTGATACAACACTTTCATATCTGGCGGTGTAGTAGCTACATCTAAGAGCAGGCTTGATTACACTATGCATGTGAGATGGTTATTATTGCGAAGTCACAATAGACTAAATGACATATTTAGAGCAAGGAAGGTTCATTGACTAGGTTGAGACAAATACAAGCAACACATTATTTGTAATTTTGAGTAGAAACCGATTGAAATAAAGAGGCTTCCAAGTTAATGACATGTGCGATGAACTAGACTATCATGATAAAGAAGTTAAAGCATGAACCAATTGTTAGAGCAAGCTTATGGCAAGCAAAAGAAAACATAAATAGAGTAAAGAAGAAAAGTTCAATGAACACTGTACCATATGGTCATATCCCTCTAATCAAGATCGAGAAGGCAAAATGCATGTACTGCGGCTGTCTGGGATCTGTCTATATTGTAGGATCCTTATTTACAGGCTACTTAAACTCAATATGAATTCCCACAAAGATTGGTAGAAATGAGATGACAAACATGGTAGTACGAGAGCAAACATTGTTCCAAATGGAGAATTCCAAGGACAGCAAAGATCATGGCAACAATAACTATGAGGAAAAACCGAACACCATTTTTAGCATATGCATGTAGTAAATTTTTGTTTAATAGAGGAATGCAAGAGAAGTGCTTCCTTAAGGTTACTGATGTCTCGGAGATTATTGAATACATTGCGCATTCAACTATCTGAATGCTACCCAGAATGGTAAAGCCTCAAAATCATCTAGTCATTGAAATAAAGGATTACAACCTAAACACACAACACCAATTATGGAATAGTAAATCGAGTGAGGCAGTAGGTCTGTAAGTCACAAAACAAGAAACTTGTAGTATCCAACAAAATAGACATATAGAGTTTAATGACGACAAAAGATGCTACCTTTAATATGTTGAATCGAGCTAAAAAGAGACTCAACCAAGTAGCGACATCTTAGAACATGGTCAGAAATGAATGTCACATTGTGAAAGCTGATGAATGAGGACTTGTAGACTATTTAAGCCACTGCAATGGAGCAACCACACTGATGGAAGCCCACTCAAACTAACTAGAAGCTTGATTGGAACTCAATTCAACAAATAGAGTATACCACGATCAAGCAACTAGTTTTCTGAGTGAAACCTCTACAAAGTGCCCTGGTTCCCAAATGTCTGAAGGAAAAATTGTGAACTCCCTCCAATTGCATTATCGAATATGTTATTTCATGATAGGATGTGGTTTTCTCAACATGAAGAAGAAGGAAGAAAGGGCACCAGTGAAATGGAGAAACAATTTTTAGATGGATTTTGCAGTGTAAAGTCTACGTATTTAGCAGGAAGAGCTCAAAGAATGAAATTCAAAAAAGAAAGGAACCAATGAAGTGGGAAGAGTAAGAGAGTGAGTAAAAAGGAAGACAATTAATTCTGAGCAACAATGCTTTTCACTGTACTAGCAACCAATGGAATATAAACACCTCACTAACAGTACAAAACAGTACCATATTATACCAAATCTACATGCTGGAATACATAATGGCAATTTATGTGGGCTTTATTATTTATAGTTAACTTCAATAGCAAATGCTAACGTAGTAGTCATATTTAACGTATTTATTGCGATTATTATTATAGGCTACGAATGGTATGGATGGATGGGTATGGATTCACAAGTTTGATTAGCAAAGTGAAGAGGCAACGTAATTTTAGCCTGATACAATGCGTGCAATCAAACGATATTGCAAGAATGTGCCCTCAAACGGCCTAATTGTTTGGCAATGTTGTACAAGATTTTCTACACTGTGGATTATTGACATGTCAAGCAGCAGTGCAAACAAGATCACTGCACACACGCGTTAGGTGGGACTTTAGTCATTTGAAAGGCTTAATCAATGCCCAAATCCCTCTGATATAGCTTGAAGGACTTTAGTTAGGGAGAAAACTATAGATGATTGAATTTTGATTATAAAGGCTTTAAGCCTAATTTTTATTTAGATCCAACTCTCTGGGCTAAGGTAATAGGGTTTAGAGAGTTATGTTCAATTACATTAGGATGATCAAGGGAGATTTGACATGGCGGACTTGAAGTAGGGCCCGTTGGAATTGGCCAGTCCAATTCTAACCTTTTCTTAAATTGGCTCATACACTATAAATAGATGACCTTAATGGGCCTGGGTCCATAGAGAGCCAACTTTTATATCCATTATGAAAGGGACTCATCATAGTCGTTGGTTGTTTAGCCATTTAATGGACGATATTAATAGCTGGATTCTCTATTAATACTACTAGTCCTCATCTCATTTAGATAACTGAAATCTTGGAAAATACTATTGTATTGCCAAATTTCTGTCTTGGTGAACAATCATTTGTCTTGATAAAGAATAGATATTGATTCGTCCTATTTAGTATGGTTGCTTTCTAGCTCCCTTACCTGACACGCGTGTGTTAGAGCCTACTAAGACTGTCTACTCTTCCTCCCTACACAATTCCCTTTTGACCATCCTTGCATGTGTCATTTTTTTAACGTGGAGTTTGATCTGTTTTCTATTCTTCGCGACCACCAAAATCGCCTCCAATTAGAGGACTTCACTCACTTTATTAATTCAAACCTCACAAGCTTAATTAGAGCAGCACTTAAATTTACAACTCTCAAGAAATAAAAAAAAAAATTCCTCTCTTTTATAGTGTCCTCTTATAGATTGTAGTTTTTGCAAAATAATGAACAAGAGTACAAAAGTAATGAGAATATTTTTTGATCTTGTTTGTTCGCAAATGAAAACTCTTAATTCATCTCGCTTCGAATCTCCCAAGGAACATGTATATATAGATTTCAAAAGTTTAAATGTTTGTTGGAGATAACATCTTAAAAATGTCAAGCATTAAATACGCGTAACAGCTCTTTCATACCACATCGGCTCATATTTTGAACCCATCGCGCTTTAGTTCTTATCACACTTTAGATCTTGTCGCTTCTTTATTCTTGTTGCGCTTTAGCTCTTTATTGTGCCTTAAGCTTGTCGTACCTTAAACTTATTGCACCTTAAATTTAACTCTCAATCAAGGCTGTACTAGATTGAACTTGTTGCATCTTAATGAAATGGACTTATCGAGCCCTCGATGAAATTTGGGATCAAGGCTATGCTTGAGAATTTGTATCTGTTGGCACCTACACAATCTTCAAGAACAACACATACACAAAACACATATATATTTTAATATATTATTCATCCAAGTTATTTGACTAATTAAGTGTAGTTTAACACCATCGAATAGTTGATTGTGTAACTAATTGTCTCATCAAAATTCACGTTGAAGACACAAGTTCAATAATCTCTCCCTTTTTGGTGAGGACAATCATGGATAATTAACTCCTCCTCAATCAAGCATTCCCCCTTAATCAATCATCTGAGTTTTGAAAGAGTTTTATCAACTATATTCAAATAATTTGTTGCTTAACTCAAGGGAATTGCAAGCTATACTTAATAATCAAACAAACACAATATATTATTTATGCATGTTAATTGTGTATTCAACGTTTTTCTTCCCCTTTGACTCAAAAAAAAAAAGAAAAAAAAAACTCAAAAGAAGGAGAGATGCATAGACAACATGCAAGTTCTAAAATATGCTTTTGACATGTTTGAAAATCCACATATTGCAGATTTATATAAGGTTCTATCAAAAGTTATAGGATATGTTTCTTAAAAGTGTACTAATTTGTCCAAACAAAAACTTTTCAAGCATTTAATTAAGTCTAAAAAGCAACATTAAACATGTGCAAACTTTGTTTATGCATAAAAAATATGGAAAACCATTTTCATGGATTCAAAATAAAGTTTTAGCATAAATTTAGTTTGAAACATGAACAAAGACAACATATTATCAAAGATTCATGCTTAAGCACACTCAACACTTTATGGAAGTTGAAAAAAGATATATTAAGTATGTTGGAACTAAATAAACTCATATAAGTTTACATTTTGTAAATTTGTGTATATTTTAGTCATTAAAAGGATGACTTTTCCTTAAATGTGTGTACAGATTTGTTTAAATAATACAAGTTTGTTCAAATCCATTAAGCATGTAAAAACATAATTTAGGCATAAAAAATATAAAAGTTCAATTTTGTGCATTTCAAAACCAATTTTAGCTCTTTTTTACCTAAAGCATGCTCATAAGCATCCTAATATATAGCATCTAATAGCTTATTTAATTTTAAGATCAAGTTCTAGATCATCTTGTCTCCATGATATTTAGCAGTTATCCTGTTTGTCATGCCTAATTCTCTATGCAAAGTACAAATATAATAATCACTTAAGGTTTTGTAAAAATATTAGCAATTTAATTATTTATATCAACAAGTTACAAGTTAATATCACTATTTAGAAAATGATATATAATAAAATGATGTTTAATTTTGATATGCTTGGTCTTTGAGAGTTAGATTAGGTTTCCTATTAAATTTATAGCATTTGTGTTATCGCAACGAATTGAGAAATTTTCATATTTTAAACCATAATTTAGCAAAGTTTGTTTCATCCATAAAACTTGTGCACAACAACTACTGATACCCACATACTTAGCTACGATAGTTGAAAGTGCAATTGAATTTGGCTTCTTTGAGTGCTAGGATATTAAGGAGTTTCAAATAAAGTGGCATGTGTTGCTTGTATTTTTTTGATTAACTTGCACCCAGTAAAGTTAACATCAGAGTATCCAACTACATCGAAACAGGTAAATATTGGATACCACAAGCCAATTTTAATAGAGCCTGCAAGATACTTGAGTATGTGTTTTATTGTATTCAAGTGTGAATCATTTGGGTAATATTAAAATGGCGTATTACGCACACTAAGAACATGATATCGAGTCTTTAAGTTATTAGATATAATAAGCTACCCATCATGCCTTTATACAGCTTTTCACAAATATTTTTTTTTATTTTTATCTTTGTTAAGTTTTATACTTGTTGCCATGGCTATAGGTCTCGTTTTATAATAATCATTGAATCTTTTCAAGAGATCTTTAGTATATTTAGATTGATTAATGAAAGTTCTATTTTTAGATTGGTTCACTTGGAGACCTAGAAAATAATTGAGTTCTCCCATCATGTTCTTTTCAAATTCGTCCTTCATGGACTCAACAAATTTATATATAAGACTCATGTTAGTAGCTCCAAACACAATGTCATCTACATATATTTGCACAATCAATGTGTCTCATTTGTGGTTTTTGATAAAAAGAGTTACAATGATTTTTCCTCTAATCCTTTATTTAAGAGGAAGTTACTGAGCCTTTCATACTAAACTCTGGGAGCTTGTTTAAGACCATAAAGAGCTATGTTTAGTTTGAAAATATGATAAGAAAATTCATTATTTTCGAAACTCAGTAGTTACTCCACATAAATATATTCTTTTATAAAACCATTTAAAAAAGCACTTTTAACATCTATTTGAAAAAGAGGAAAAGTGTTGAATGCGGCAAATGCCAAAAGCATTCTAATAGTCTTTGGTCTAGCAACCATAGCAAAGGTCTCCTCAAAATCTATGCCTTCTTCTTGATTATACCCTTTAGTTACTAAGTTTCATCAAGTTTGTTTTTATAAACCTACCTAGTTCTAATAACTGGTATGCTACTAAGTCTAAGATCTAGGCTCCAAACTTCATTTCTTGTGAATTGATTTAATTCTTATTGCATAACTTGTATCCAAAATTTAATTTTTAAAGCTTCTTTTGTACTTTTACGTTCGATTAGGGATAAGAAGACTGGATTATTCACATTTCTTAGGGAAGATCTAATTTGTACCTTATTTGAAGGTTCACCTATTATTAGATTCTTTGGTTTGATAACATATTTCCATTATTTAGGAAGATCATAGTTAACATATTCATCCACAACATCCTTTTTATGTTCATTTCCTTCCTTCATTTTTTTATCAACAATTTCAAGAGACAACTTATCCAAATCAGCACAAATATTATCCATGTCATCACTTTGACATATATGAGGCAAATAACCGTTAAAAGCAACATGAATAGATTAATCCACAACGAAGGCTCCTTTATTGAAAATTTTATAAGCTTTACTGGTTAAAGAATAACCTAGAAAAATGCCTTCATCGCTTTTAGCATCAAACTTAGCTAGTTGATTTTTTCCATTGATCAAAATGTAACTTTTAGTGCCAAAAGGATGAAAATAAGAGATGTTAGGTCTTTTTTTCTTTCCAAAGCTCATTAGAGATTTTTTTAAGAATTGGTCTTATGAAGACTCTATCGGATATATAGCATGCAGTATTAACAGCTTCAACCCCTAAAATTTAGGTAAATTGTTTTCACACAACATTATTATAGCCATTTTAATTAAAGCTCTACTTTTCCTTTTAGCTACTCCATTTTGTTATGGTGTTATAGGTGCTAAAAAGATATGTTCAATTCCATATTTACTACAAAAATCATCCATTTTATAATTTTCAAATTCTCCTCCATGATCACTTCAGATAGATATAATATTAAGACCTTTTTTTTTATTTTGGACGTTCTTACAATATCTAAAAAAGACACTATTTGTTTCGCCTTTAGATACTAGGAAGAAAGTCCATGTATATTTAGTGAAGTTACCAACAATAACCAATGTATTTTTTTTTTTTTTTGTTTTTGCCTCATAAACTTAGAGTTCAAGTAGGATTAAATAAGTCTATATGCAATAGTTTTAATGACCTTGAAGAAGAAACAATATTCTTAGAATTAAAAGAAGCCTTAGTTTGCTTTCTTTGTTGACAAACTTGATAAATATTGTCATTTTGAAAATTTATTTCTAGTAATCATTTGACAAGATTCTTTTTAACAAGTTTTGAAATTACATCCATGCTAGCATTTTCCAATTTTCCATGCCATAGTCAACTACTGTCTTTTTAAGAGTAATATAAGTTTCATTTGATGATTTGAAATCACCTAAATTGATTTTGTAAATATTTCTTTCTTTATACCCTTCAAAATAAGCTTGATTATCGTTAACTGTTTCAATAGAGCATTTACTAGCAAAAAATGTTACTTTAAATCTATTATCACAAAATTGATTGACACTAAGTAAATTATGCTTTAAACAATCAACTAGAAGCATATTCGTTATAGTTGAATCTTTGTTTACTATAATGTTACCTTCACCAAGAATAGTTGACTTGCAATTGTCTTTGAAAATGACATTCTTTTGATTTTTGAAGACTAAAGTTGTAAACTTGGATGTATCTCCAGTCATATGTCTATAGTAACCACTCTCCAAGCACTATATGTTGTTTCCACTTAAAGATTCCTATAAAACAAATGATTATTTTTTTGGTACCCGTTTGAGTTTTGGTCTTTTTTTATTAGGTGTAACAAAGATTTCTCTTTTAAGAACTCAAAATAGCTTGCTTTTATTATTCAAGTGCATGGTTCTCCTTATTGCATAATTGTGTGCAATATGACCAATTTGCCACAATAGTTACATGTCTCATGAGTGGCTTTTATAAATCAAGTTTATTTGATTTGCAACTATTTTCTTTATTATGGTCAATTTTAGATTTGTTTGAATTACAACTTTGATTTCCAAAAAGCGTGTTAAAGCTTTTTTTTCACCCCTTTGGTGAACTTGGCTTTGGTTACCTTTGAATCATCTAAGCTAGCTTTCAATATAATATTTTCATTTCTTAATTCTTTTAGCTCTTTTAAAATTTCCTCATTGTTGCTACTGGCACGTGCAATATTATCATCACTATTTAAAGTTTTAATTTTAAGATCAAGCAAATAATTTTCAATTCTTATTTTCTTATTGATCTTACTCAATTCATCATTTTTGCTTTTTAGCTTCTTACACTTATTATTCATCTTATCATTTTCCAATTTTAAAATATCAGTTTCTTGATGTAACTTTTCATATTCCATTTTAATCTCCTCATACTTACTTCTAAATTCATCCAACTCTTCTCCTTCTTTCGTCATTAAGGTTTTAAGTATGCCATTCTTTTTCTCCATTTTGATGAACTTCCTATATATTTTATTATATATTTCACAAATTTCATCATAAGAAAGAGAAGATAGAGAACTTACTTCATCAGCTAATGCAATGAAGCATACGTTTTCGTTCGACTCACTTGAGTCATCATTACTCCAAGTGGTGATAAGAGCTTCTTTCCTGGGTCTCTTAGAGCTTTCTTGAATATTGGATAGTATTGTTGAATATGTCATGGCTTGTGATATTTGTAGCAGGTTATCACATCTTTCTTCTCCTTTTTGGATCTTGAGGAACTATGGCCATCATCCTTTCTTTTTGTCTTCTTGTTGAACTTCATAAACTTTTTGAGCCTTTTAACCCTTAAGGCAAGTTCCTCATCATCAACATCGTTATCTTCTTCACTCAAATCATGACTTATAACTTTTAAAGCAATAGCTTTTTTGTTTGATTCCTCTCCTTGATTCTTGATTAACTCATGTGTCTTGAGAGCTTCAAGAAGTTCCTTTTTGCTCATAACACTTAAATCTCGTACTTCTTCAATAGCAATTTTGTTAGCTTCCCAATCCTTGGGTAGGGAACCGAGGAGTTTAGAATTGATTCCCACATTAGTGATATCTTTCCAAGCATTCTTAAGGCATTTATGATGTTGATGAATTTATTATGTATCTCATATATTAATTCATTTGGAAGCATTTTGAAAATTTCAAACTGTTCACATAGAAGACTTATTTTTGTGTCTTTTACTTTTGAAGTCCCTTCATAAGTTTTTTCTAATTCACCCCATACATCTTTAGTAGATTTACATATACAAATTCTATTAAAATCACTTATCATATTACCCACAATGCAATATGTTCATATCTATTCCATTCAGATCCAATTTTTTCCAATCTTCTTTATTGTAATCTTTGTTGAAATTAAAAAAGAAAAATATCAATCGACTAGGCTTGATTACACAAGCATGCATATTGCGAAAGCATAAGCGATGATGCAGGTTTTTAAAAACGATTTTAAGCTCACTTAACTATCCATTATCTCTTTAATCCTTTTACACACTATTAAAATAATAATAATAAAGAGATAAGTGAAGAGGAAGATTACACCAAATTTAACATGGAGTTTAACTCACCCCCTAGTCTCCATGATCCACAATTTGCCTCATTCAACGAGGACTTAACATATTTCATTCAAACAAAAAATTGTCTCACAAAGAAGACTTTATAACAAATGCCTCACAACAGAGAACTTCACATTGCCTTAATAAAGGATTTCACTCAATACCTTATTACGAGGACTTCACAAATCTCTACACACATGTAGAACTTCACATAGGTGCTTTAATATATGAGGACTTTACCAAAACACTCAAATAAAATATGTGAATATTGCCTTATAATATTAGTTCACTAATATCATGAATGGCACTATTTACTTAACAAATGCAAACAGAAGATGAGAGAGTATTCTTACATAATATCGACAAGTTAAGCTCTACTCTCTTCTCTCTCCTTTAATCTCTGCTAAAAATCACCCAAAAACATTATATATATGTATATACACATCATCTTTGAAAACATAGCTGTTTACCCTTAAAAGAACCCCTAACAATTGAATTTTAAAGTTTGCAATGACTATTTTTCAAACTGTCGTATCTTAAACTCGTCTCACCTCAATTTACACCGTAACCAAGTTTGTGCTTGTCGAGCCTTAGATTTAAAGTTATCTGGCTTTGGAGTTAAACTTGTCAAGCCTTTAACGTGACTCGTAACCAAGTCTGTGCAGCTTGTTTTGTTTCATTTGTCGTGTCTTGGATTTACACCTCAATTGGACCAATCGAGCCTTCGATGAAGTCCGTGATCAAGATTGGGGTGTGACAATTTGCTCATGCATAATCTGCAGAGAACAACACATATACAAACACAAATATATATATATGCACAATGAAGTTCAAATATCAAAAATAAGTTTTGCTTATTAAATATAGCTTAACTAAGTTGTAGAGTATTTGTACAATATATTTTCTCATCAAAATAAGATTGTAACCGCCCATAATTTGTCAATCTCCCCTTTTTTGATGGGAACAATTATTACACAATATTACTCCTCCTTAACTTAGCACTCCCCCTCAATTAAGCATTCAGGTAAAAGCTCACTCATAAAAGATGTAATGCTCAATCAAATGTTCATAAGCTATATATAATAAACAACTTATTAAATGAAACTTCGCTCCCTTAGTTAAGCATTTTGGGTAAAAGCCCATTTATAAAGATATGATGCTCAACTAAAACGCTTAAATTACCTTTAATAAACAATTCATTTTTAGGCACATAAAACAAGCAAGCCCTAGTGTTTTCAAAAACTATAGAAACTATTATTTAAGATGTGGTTAAGCATTAACCTTAGAGATCCGCTCCAATACCAATTGTTAAAATTAAAAAAAAAAAGAAGAATCAATCGACTAGGCTTGATTACATGCATGTGTATATTGAGGAAGTTGAAGTAACGGGGCAAATTTTTAAAACCAATTCTAAGCTCACTTAACTAACCATTATCTCTTTAATCTTTTTACACACAATCACAACAATAATAATAAAGAGATAGGGGAAGGTGTAAGGACCCGCTATCATCTCTAAATTTGAAATAGGCGATAACAGTTCCCCAACCACATATAACCTATAAGATTATATGTAAGGTTGCCTGAAAGAATTGTTTGAGAAATTGTTTATCTAATTCCATATAGATAATATACAATAGGAAACATAGTTTTTTTTTTTTTTTCTAAAACCTTAAACAAAACTATACCACTACACTACCAACATATTTTACAAATGAAGCAACTTAATTCCTACATAGCTAAGTACATATATATATATATATATATATATATTACATCTAAAGGCTTCTTACAAGCCTTAACAAAATCTTCCAAACACAATCCAAACTAACACTTTAATTACATCATAAACAAAAGGAATCACTTCTAATCTATTACAAATCATAGGGTTCCATTGAGTCCAGGGTTAGCTCTAATCCTCCAAACCATCAAGGAAATCTTCAAAGTCGGTTCCGTACCCCATACTGGCATGGAACTCATCGGAGTCATTACCTGAAATGGATAAAATATGAGCCAAAGGCCCAGTACACAAGTAACGAATACAAATGCAAAGTAGGTCACACATTCTTAGACTAATGCATTGTGCAACAATCAATGGTTTATTGTTAAGTCTTTAGTTAGTAAAATAACACGGGAGTATTCAAACTCCGGACAACAAGGATCTAGTATTACGTCCGCCTCCCTGAGTGATCCCTACTGTTCAT
Source organism: Combretum micranthum (assembly GCA_024138025.1). Classification (NCBI taxonomy): domain Eukaryota; kingdom Viridiplantae; phylum Streptophyta; class Magnoliopsida; order Myrtales; family Combretaceae; genus Combretum; species Combretum micranthum. The sequence goes on along the minus strand of JAMXBD010000170.1, from coordinate 866,046 downwards.
ACAGACTAGGCAGCCCCACCTTCCGGCATAGCCCGTAATACTAGCGGATCCTGAGTAACGTATCACGACGCTCAGGGGGTTGATATGAGTAGCTCGGATACTAGACTAATGCATTATGCAACAATCAATGGTTTATTGTTAATTCTTTAGTTAGTAAAACAACACGGAGTATTCAAACTCCGGACAATAAGGATCTAGTATTACGTTCGCCTCCCTGAGTGGTCCCTACTGTTCATACAGACTAGGCAGCCCCACCTTCCGGCATAGCCCGTAATACTAGCGGATCCTGAGTAACGTATCACGACGCTCAGGGGGTTGATATTAGTAGCTTGGATACTCACATCTCAAATAATTCTATCCATTAACGAGAAAGTACCCTGCCTCCAATCTGAGCAGGATGTCGCTCTCCGAACCAGATTCAACGGCAAACAAGGACAAGCAACACTCATCAATTAATAAAGTTTTCTTAATTTAAAGTAGTTTAGTTATGATGCCTAACCTAACAAAGAAACAAGCAAGTTACTACGTACCTGATATAGCTCGGGAATTAACGGGGTTAGCTGGGTGAGAATCTATCACTGTTTAAAACAATATTAAATTTCACATTTAGCCTAAGTACTAATTAACTAGTTGAAAATACAATTAATCAAAGAAATTCAAATAATTTAATACAAAGTCATAATAAAGCATTTAAACATCATATTATATCCTAAAAGACTTAACAAATACTTAATTGATCATATATCAAACTTCGGAAAATTTTGAAGAAAGTTTTAAAATTCAAAAGTGCAGGGGATACGCCGGCATTCAAAGCCGGTGGCTTTAAACCGATGTTCAACACACCGAAAATCAACACTGCCAACATTGGCCGCGTTCAAGGGTACGCCGGCTGCCTTCATTCTATGCTGGCGGCTTTAAGCTGGTATAGAATGCAAATCCAAATTTCCAAAAATTGCCGAGAGGTACACGGGGTTGATCCACGCCCGTGAATACCCCCAACACCGGCAGCGTATCCATGTACGCTGGCAGCCTTTGACTATACACCGGTAGCCTTTGATTATACGCCAGTGGCTTTAAGCCCGGCGTTAAAAATTAGGATTCTGCTCCCATTCCACACCGCCCCTAAGTCGGTGGCGTTGGAATCCCAGTAGCTAGCGTACAATTTGAAAAATGAACGCTGGCTGACTTTTTCAATGAAAGCCGGTAGCGTTCAAACGGCTTTAAGAAATTTGATTCTGTTAGCTTCCAACACCGCCTATAGGCCGGCGGCGTAGAAGCCCCAGATGCCGGCGTACGACCAAATTTTAGCCTATACGAAAATGTTTTTGATTTCCTCTGTTTTATTACAAACTTTGTTCACTTTCAAAAATTCCCCAAACTTAATCCAAACTTTCTAAAGCTTGTTATATGTTCCAAACACTATCCTAACAACATGAATTCTACTTCTAATCATCAAAACACTAATCACACTTCAATCTACTCCTCAACTTCTCAATTTCCCCAAATCACTCATCCTCACCTATCAACATTCACATAACATATAAACTACCGCTTCTTTAGCCATATAATCCTATTCAAACTATCATCAATGCATCAAATCAATCCCACACCAAATTAGTACATAAAATTCATTTTTATTCAACCTCTACAAACAAACACAATATAAAACATAAAATGAAAAGATAAAACTTGCATTTAACTTACATGACTAAATCTTGGCTTGGAATGTTGTTTAAATCCAAACGCTTATAGTTGATCTTGACTTAGGGTTTAAGATTTTGAAATGGAAAAGAAAGAAGAAAGAATAGAAAGGAAAATTCGTATGGAGAAAATAGGGCTGCAAAAAGAGTCCAAAACTTGTCCAAATGAAGTCAATACTCATCCACAATTTGTCATTAGGGGTATATTTAATCTAAGGTTAATTTGGGTTAATTTCAAATGCATTTGGGTTGGTTTTAGGCTTAAAAAGTGAACTTAAAGTTTGTAAAATTTCTGTCACAAATCCTAAGCTATTTAAAAATAATTTTATTAAATTCTAAACATAACACATACATATTAATTTGCAAAAGACACATATATTCATTACACTATACACACATTTATACATGTAATACAAAATATTAATTTCATTATACTATACACATACAAAATAGCACATGTCTAACACATATACCGATTATATGATCCAAGCACTCATACAAATATATATATATCATGTCAATAACATTAATATATAAATTAAGGAATTCATGGCTATTTCAGAAGGAGAAGATTACATCATATTTAACATGGAGTTCGACCCACTTCCTAGTTTTTATGGTCCATAGTTTGCCTCATTCAAAGAGGACTTCACACATTTCATTCAAACAAACAATTGTCACACATAGAGGACTTCACAATAAATGCCTCACAACAGAGGACTTCATATTGCCTCAATAGAGCACTTCACTCAATGCCTCGATAGGAGGACTTCACAAATGTCTATACACACGTAGGACTTCACACATATATCTCAACACATGAGGAGTTCACTAAAACACTCAAATAAAACATGTGAATAATGTCTTGCAATATTAACTCACTGATATTACAAATGACACTATTCACTTAATAAATGCAAACACAAAATAAGAGAGCATTTTTACATAATATCTGTAAGTTAAGATCTACTATCTTCTCTCTCTTTTAATTTTTGCTAAAAATCACCCCAAAACATTCTATATATATCATCTTTAAAAATATAGCTGTTCTTCTCAAAAGAACCTCCAACGGTTGAATTTAAAAGTTTGTAATGGCTATTTTTTAAACCGTCGAGCCCTAGACTTATCATTTAAAAGTTTGTAATGGCTATTTTTTAAACTGTCGAGCCCTAGACTTGTCATACCCTAAACAAGTTGCGCCTCGATTTTCCTCGTGATCAAGTCTATGCTTATTGAGCCTAGATTTAAACTCGTCATGCCTTGGAGTTAAACTTGTCGAGCCCTTGATTTGACCTGCGATGAAGTTTGTTCATCTTGTTTTATTCCATTTGTCATGCATTAGATTTACACCTCGATTGGACTAATCAAGCCCTCGCTAAAAGTTTGCGATCAAGATTGGGGTGTGACAATTTGTTCCTGCACAATCTGCAGAGAACAATACACATACAAACACAAAAACACACACACACACACACACCCACACACCCACACAAAATAAAGCTTAAACATATTAAAAACAAGTTTTGCTTATTAAATGTAGCTTAATTAAGTTGTGGAGCATTAGTGCAATATATTTTCTCATCAAAATAAGATTGTAACCACTCATGGTTCGTCAATCTTTTTCTTCCTTTCCTTTTACAATCGAAGGTCCATTTTTTATTACATTCCATATTAGTTTATTCCATGCTTTTGAAAAAAATTTTCAGCTTTCATTTCCAATAGGAGTAGTTTCCCCCACTTAGAAGAGGTGGTCTATTGATAGCTTGTCTTTCTAGAAACCCTTTGATGCCATGATCTCTACTCTAAATGTGATTAAGCACATGAAAAATAGAGATCAAGCCCTGATACCAAATGAAAATGCACTAGAAAATACTCAAGAGGGGGTAAACTGAGTATTTGATCTAAAATGTTTAAATAAAGACTTTTTGTGCAGAGGATCAAATTTAGGTTTGATATCAGCAGATATAACAAAATTAAGTTCTATAAGAAATATAAAAGAGGTAGAGAAAGAAGATTCAAGCCTATATTTAACGTGAAGTTTGGCCTACTTCCTACTCTCCACGATCACCCAAATCGCCTCCAATCAGCGGACTCCACGCACTTTATTAATTGAGAACATTACATGTATAATGTACTTTAAAAAAAATTTCACAAAACCAAATTGTGAAAAACAATTTACAAGAATAGTGTTACTGTATCTCACCTTAGATGTGCGATACGATTTTTTTTTAAAAAATTATATATGTGTCATATGTTAATTGTGCGATACACTTTGGACGTATATTGCATGACCAATGAGCGATACATGTATAATTATACGTGTATTTCTCGTTGATCATATGATACAGGTTGAGATTGGTATCACATAAATGATGTGCGATATCTAAGCCCCTAAATTATATTTCGCTTAGGTCGCTATATTTCCACTTGAAGATGTGATACAAGTATAAATATTTGTATCTCCATGCCAAGATGCGACATAACAATACTAATTTGGTGATTTTTTTATGCAATTTATATTTATATATTTTTTTTAAAACGAACCCTAGACATGTGCTTTACCCTTATTAATTCAAAAACTTACAAAGCTTGAATAGAGTATTATATAAATTTACAACTCTTAGGATATACAAAATTCCTCTCTTTTATGGTGCTCTCTTATAGATAACAAAAATATGACCATAATACGAATTTGATTTTCTCTCTCTTTGTAGATTTTCCAAAATAATGAACAAGAGTACAAAAGTAATGAGAGGATTTTCTTATTTTGTTTATTTGCAAATGAAAGTTCTTAATCAATTCATCTCGTTTTGAATCTACCACGTAACGTGTATATATAGATTTTAAAAGTTTAAATGTCTGTTGGAGATAACGTCTAAAAAATATAAAGGATTAAATGTGTGTAATAGCTTTTTCATACCACATCGGTTTATATTTTGAACCCGTCGCATCTTAGTTCTTGTTGCTCTTTGGATCTTGTTGCTTTTTACATCTTGTTGTGCCTTGGTTCTTATCGTGCTTTAGTTCTAGTTGCGCCTTAAGCTTATTGCATCTTAAACTTGTTGCACCTTGAATTTAACCCTCAATTAAGGCTGTGCTATTTGAACTTGTTGAGCCTTGATTTGAACTTATCGTGCCTTGATGAATGGACCTATCGAGCCCATGACGAAAGCTGCAATCAAGGCTATGCTTAAGAAATTGTATGTGTTTGCACCTGCATAATCTCCAAGGAACAACACATACGTAACACACACACACATATTCTAGTATGTTGTTAATCCAAATTGTTTGACTAATTAAGCGTAGCTTAACACAATTGAGTAGTTGATGGGCAACTAATTGTTTCATCAAAATTCATCATGAACCATTTTTGAAAGTTTTGATTCCTCTCATTCAATAAATTAACCCACTTGAGTTGAGTAGGATATTTAACAATCTTGAAAAGTATAAACTTGAATTCGAGTATATTAAGCACTGTTGAATTCAAACTTGGCTTGTGGGCTTGTTTAGTTTAACCTTAACGAGCTTGATCTCGGGCTCATTTATATAAATAATTATATACAATATTACATTAATATAATAATATAAGTAATTATATAAAAAAGTTTTGTTCATGAGCCATTAATGAATTTATTTGCAAGATGGTTCGTGAACTTGAAGATAAACTCAAGTTTAGGTTATATAACTAATCGAACTTTATTTTGAGCTTGTGCTCGGGCCATTTATTAAATGAAATGAGCTCAAGGTCGATGCCAAATTTAACTAGACTCAAATAGCTCGTGAGTAGTATTATTTATAACCATAAGTTTTTTATTTTATTTTTTTCCGCCGATTATGGCCGTGAGTTTAGTCAAACACTTCTACACAATTAACAAAATTAGACGTGCCTCCAAAATCCAAAAGCCAAAGCCCAAAACCAAAGAGAGATAAATGGATCATAATTAAATGTGAAAAAATAACTTAAATCGGTCTTTAACCAAAAAAAGGAAATTTTCTCTTAATTTTCCTCAACATTAATTGCTCGCCTAGATTCTAGCCTAATTTTTATATGGACATTTTATATCGCCAAAAAGATGCGCTTCTTTGGGGATTGGTCGAGTTCTAGCAAATGGCTGCGCGATCTCTTTGGAGGTCACGAGGAAAGCTCCTCGTTGCGACCGCCACCGCTGCCTGTGGCGGCGCTGCGGCGGCTGCAGTTGCTACCTCCGATGACCCCGCCACCGCACTAAAGCTCTGCACTGTGGTCCCTGTCCGCCTCGGCCGCGGTGCTCTCACTGCCGCCTCCATCGCATTCGGTACTTTCTCAAAACCTTTTCTCGATACTTCATGAACATTTAAGATTCTTGAAACTTAAGACACTACTTGTTCAAGGAGGAAGAAGATGATTAGCTAGTAGTTAGATGATTCTGTTGTGACAGAAAAACGGATTCGGTTTTTGAAATTGTTGTTTTTGCGTTAATTAAAATTGCTGTGTTTTTTAATTTATATAACTCTTTTCTGTCAACATTTGATGTTCCTGATAGTGTGAGTCATAAATATCCGATGCCAACCCGTTTTGTTATTCATTGATACCTAGTTTGAACATTAAAAGGATTTCTTCTTGTTAGCATGGCAAATTGCTGGACAAATGAGATATAAAAACTTAAAATTACGTATAAAATTTGTTACTTGGACAATTTAGATAAAAAAAATATTATATTTTGAGAGCTATTGAGTAATTTCACTTGGAAAGTTGCAGCTTTGCTTTTTGGTTGGGTTAGGCTGCATGGAATTGGAATTAACTTGTTTTTTTGATTATGAAGGATTGAGATTTCATAGGTAGGAACGTAAATGGTTCAGAGTATATTACCTTTTACGGGTATGAATTGGGATAAGTTTATTCATTAGACACGTTATAGCTCTAAATTCAATTTCAGTCGAAAAGATTTAAATTTAGAACATGGATATCAATTATTTTGCAAAGCAGTGGAAGGAAAAGTGAGGACCCTATGCCAGGTACTGGAGTCAATGTGTCAAACCACGTAACTAGGAAATTAAATGAGATGTTGTTCATGGGTTTGAACTATCATTCTTAAAAGTTTTACTTTGGTATGAATATTGCTTGTGTTAATGAACCTGCAATTTTCATATATATATATTGTTGAGCTTCTATTTCTGGTCTTGAACGTGTGCCTCCTGTTTATTTATCGCTATTGATCCAATGCTTATGTCAACCATGAAAACAAGTGTTGTAGTTTTGCCATTTTAAGGTATGGAAGAAGAAGCAATCCACTAATCTAATACTGTTGTTAAAAGGGCGGGAACTTCTTTGAATTCATTGCCATAAAAGCAGAAATATTAATGGTTCAAATGTTGGCGCTAGGAATAATGTGACAAATAATTTAGTAAAAGGCTGGATAAGAAAATGGTAAATTACGTTAGAAGGTATCAACGTTTTGGGCCAAATTCATTTAAGGTATGAATGTTTTAAGTGGTTAATGAGGTATCAACGTTTTGTAAAATTTATTTAAGATATTAATGTTTGGATTAATTTTCAATTAAGTTTCCTTAGCTTTCATTATTAGTAAAATATTAATACTTTATTTAACTCACTTCACAAAATATTGATACATCTTTTTAACCACTTGAAATACTAATAATTTAAATGAATTAATCTTCAAACATTGATTCATCTTTTAACCACTTGAAACGTTAATACTTTAATTGTACGTTTGGTTCACTGGAATTGAATAAGATTGGAAATGAATAGCAAGTCTTTATTTTATAGTTAGGGATATTTTTAAAACAAAATATACTTTCTTGTTAGGAAAGTCATTCTCCAAGTAAAAGGAAGGAATAGAGATTCTTATCTATTCCTCATCTTGTGAATAAACAATTTTTCTTTATAGAATTTTTCGTAAACCAAATGAAATAATAAATATTCTACAGGAATAAAGCTGGAATAGTGATTCCATTCCTTTCAACCAACATAATGTAAATCAATTGATTCCTAAATGTTGATACCTTTCTATGTAATTTGCCCAATGAGAAAAGAGTTTGACCTCATTACATGATCTTTTCATTGTTGGTATTAGGATAGCTTCAGCCATGGCATATATAATTATTCAATGTAGCCTTATACCATTAAGACTCAAATTTCCATTTGTTCTTCGAAAGCAGCTGATAAATTAGGAGTGTAACGTGCATTGACTTAACGGATTACTCTGATGTTCTTGCTTATAATCCTTTCTTTACTTCAATTTCTGTCTAACATATACTATTCTATTTCGGTAAATTTCCAAAAGGTTTTCTGCTAATATTTGTGTGCGTTGCTTGCACTATCTCCAGATTATCAACATTCATTGTGGGGACTGCCAGAAGGAAGTGAGGAGAAAGCAAGAATTAAACATGAAGTTCACCTTAGGTCAGCACGTAAGCTTCAAGAGTTGTGTTTTGAAAATGGAGGAATCTACATCAAGCTTGGGCAACATGTTGGGCAACTGGTATGATCCCAAAATATTTTTAATCCTACAAGAAGCAGGGAGTTGTTATAATAGAAATAGTTTCCTGCTTTAAATTGTGTTCTCTCTTCAAGACTTGCAAAGTACATTATAAAATTTTTCTTGCAGGAGTATGTGGTACCTGAAGAGTATGTTCAGATAATGAGGGAATCTATGTTGAATAAATGTCCGGTTCTTCCTATGATCAAGTATGTGAAGTTTTCAAGAAAGAGCTTGGGGAGTTGCCGGATAAAGTATGTATTATTGTTATTTGCTCCTTGATTTATTACTGCTTTCCAAGGGCTTTTCCCCTGTTTATTGTGTTGAGATGCTGTCTGCTAATCCGACTTGAAAGGAATCTAATATCTGTTGTTGGGGCTTGATGTTGATTTCTTTGCCATATAATGTTATTTTTGGGTCTCTAGTGCTTCATTAAAATAAAGGAGAGCTGCTGATGCCTACTTAATTAATTTGTTACCGATCAGATCTTTACAGAGTTTGATCCTGTTCCAATTGCAAGTGCCTCCCTGGCCCAGTTCATGTTGCTCGGACGCATGACGGCAAGAAAGTTGCTGTCAAGGTTTGATGTCCAGCCATGCTCTTCCTCTATTGAACAACCCAATGCTGTGTGGAGATTATTTTCACCCAACATATGTGGTTTGAAGAATAAATCACTCCTAAATCATGTGCTCTGTGCAGGTTCAGCACACTCATATGACAGATACCGCAGCTGCAGATTATGCCACTGTTGAATTGATTGTGAACACCTTACATCGTTTCTTCCCCAATTTTGATTACAGGTGCCATTCATAGAGGCATTTTATGATCTCTTCTTGCCTAGAAAGTGTTGAAAAACTGGCCTAGCTTTCTTCTTTCTCTTCTTCTTCTTTTAGAATACAGAAGATGTACTATTCTTATTTCTGCTAGCCTAATTATAGGTTGCTCTTTTTAGGAAGATTCACTTTTTTAATGCTGCAGGTGGCTGGTTGACGAAGTAAAGGAGAGTGTACCTAAAGGTAAGATACTCCAACATTTTGTGTCTTCTGGCTTTCTGGTGTTATGCTCCCATTTGACGTTGTTGCATCATTATCTTGGATGAAATTAATCAATTAAGAAATTGTACACAGTAAAAATTCATGTAGGAATTTTTTCCTTCCCCTAATCTGCATGCTTCATTACTGACGTAACGATATTTGAATTTTCTTTTCTTGTACTCATTATTAGAAAGTTTTATGGTTAACTAATAAGAAATCTGTCCTTCAATGTCTTGGATAATCGATCACTTGCAATTGCATGGCCTCATGTCTTGCTTCTGCATTTATTAATCTGTGCTCCTTTGACTGGCATCGTGTCCCATGTATCCATGATAAAAAATTAAGGAAATGGTATCACCTTTAAACAGGTTTTCAGATTCTGTGTACACCACATGCACAAACATATTAGTCCTTACATATCTTACTGCTTCAAATATCAAGTTAAGCTTAGTATCATATCATTGATGCAATGTCATCTCAGCTGCTATTGTGATCAGTTACTGGTCGAGGCATCAATATATAGGGTGCTTTCCAGAGTTTAAATGAGAGAGGAAAACTATGGAGTTTACCTTGGGCGACTGGGGGATAGATTTTCTCATTGCCTTGTTTGCTTTTTCTGATTAGATAATGGTCCAAGAATGAAAATCTAGCTGCCATGGTACTCCAGGGGTTCTTGTTTTTTACAAAACCTATAATCAGAGTACTGTCCTTTGTAATGAACTGTAACATTGTTGCGCAAGAAGCTTTGGATGATTGAAAGGATTATTGTGATATTGTCCCGTAACTGCGATTTAGGCTCCCATAAATTCTGTTCACATTTACTTGTGTGGTTCTTGGTCACCTGTTTTATAGGTATTGTGACACTATATTGCAAACTGAAAGGAATCATGGTCAAATGAAAACTGAAAATATCAGCTGTAATATCCCTAATTAGCCAAAATGTATAGCACTTGGATGACTTTTTATCCTATTTTATCCCAAAAATGATGGTTTTGCTTAATTTTGAATGGCCTTCAGCATATCTGGTTGGGTTCTATCCTCTCTTGTTAATCTTATCTTTTCATCTCTGCTGCAACATCCATCGGATTTCTAGAATACTCAGCCTTATCCACTGATATCCACCTTTCCTTGCTCAGCATAACATATTTCAACTACAGTTTCTAGAAAAAAAGCCATCAAGTGTGTGTAACAAGGAGTACCTATTTTGTCAGCACCCTTTATGTGCTAAATAGGATTGTGGTATCGCAGCACTTCCTTTCTTGGGTAAAAATTGACTTCCAGGCTGATTTAATTTAAAAGATTTAAAAAGAATTTGATCCTTCATCTTCTTAGGTAGATTCCCCCTCCCCCCTCTTCCCTTCTCAACCCCTCCTCCTCTCCTGGATCTTGTTTACTTAGCTTTGAGGTTAAAGAACAATTTATTTCCCCCAACCACTCCAACCAAAAAAAAAAAAAAAAAGAAAGAAAGAAAGAGAGAGAAAAAAAGAAGAAGTGGAAACCGCGTGTGTGTGTGTATATATTCTAACAAAAATTTACTGAATATTCTACCTGAGTCTACTAATAGAGGGTTAATTTCTTCTAATTCTGTTTTCTTTAAAAAAGATTTTTGTGTTTCTGTGGTTTCTAGTTCTACCTTCAGATGTATTCATAAAATATGAGCTGCAGATCAAAGTGTTATTTGAAACACACCCTAGACGATAATTCTTGCACATATTGGTAGGATGCAAGTTTTCTGCTGGAATATGAACTCAAAATTAATGAAAACTTCAAATGCTGGATCTTATGTGCTTTATTTTAGAATCAATGCATACATTTATTGCTGTGAGTTATGTGATGATACTAAACTTGATTTTGAATTGTTTTAGCTATCTGTAATGCATTCATGTTTACCGGTGCTTTTTTTTTTTTTTTTTTTCCTTTGCAATTGAGGTAAGTGTAACATGTTTCCATTGTGGTGATCAGGAGCTGGACTTCTTGAACGAGGCAAAAAATAGTGAGAAGTGTCTGGAGAAATTCAGAAGGCTATCTCCTCATATAGCAGATTATGTTTATGCACCAAAAGTGTATTGGAACTTGAGCACTTCAAAATTGTTAATCATGGAATATATGGATGGGGCACAAATTGATGATGTGAAGTCCATTAGAAAACTTGGACTTCAGCCTAGTGAAGTTTCTAGATTAGTAAGTTCAAATACTAAAAATATAAAAATATGATTCTAGTTAAGAATGTCTTATCCAGCATTACTTTTTCTTTCACTGTCTCAAAGCAAGGAAGATTTTTTCATTTGTTCCCCTAATTGCTATTGTTCTATTGAGTTTTGTTTTGATTAAAGTTAAGGGGCTTCATTAATGAGTTGCTTCAAGTTGTAGCTCGGGTTCAAGGTTATTTTTAGGATATTATGGGCAAGGGAAATATTTACTTTTTGGTTGAAATTGCTACTGCTTCTTCTATTTGGATGTTGAAGATGGCTAAATTATTTATTGTAAAGTAACTCTTGTTGGCCTTGTGATTTTTCAGGTTAGTCAAGTATTTGCTGAAATGATGTTCAAACATGGATTTGTGCATTGTGATCCTCACGCTGCCAATATGCTTGTCCGTCCAATGCCTAATGGAAGGTGGTTACTGGGTGAGTCTACTCAATCTTTTGACTACTCAGCCAAATGTTAAAAGAAAAGTTGGTCCTGAGCCATTTCAGTCTATTATCGATTTGGAAAATTATTGCTACTACAGATGTGTATCTAGCTTCTTATAAATTACTTTTTCTAGTTCAATAATATTTTTGTGGTTGCATCTCTTTCCTGCTCATGCATTATGAGAAATGGGAATAGTGATAATATTATTGCTAAATATATCTGGTCAGATTCTTGATCATACATAAAAAATTACAATAGTTCTACACGTGGTACTTGGAACTGCTGAGGACAACCTTTTTGGGGTTCTACACCATTCAAGTAGATTCAAGATGAAATTTAGAGCTTTTCTATTTACACAGGAATTTTGTTATTAAATGTTTTAATGAGAAGACATTCATTTTGTTACTGGGGCTTATCAATGCACCAAAATCCTTGGTTCTTGTTTCTCAGGTTGTTGGGCATTAATCCTCTTGCTGTATTTTTATCATGATGAATGATCTCTCCTATTCTTGAATCTCTATTGCATGACCTAGTGTCTTTTAGTATTTTCTTAACCAGCACAGTTTCTTGCAAACCCACTTGTTTCATGCTGAAAGTCTTTTAAATTTTTAGTGAATAGTTGGCTTCAGTGATTAGACCGTGGAAACATTTGAAGGACATCATCAATTGTGCTGTTTACAAAACCAAAAGTTGGTACATGTGTCCTTTGTGGCTGTATCTCTGGTTCATTTTAGTCATCACTATCAAATTGATGGCCAGATGTAGGTCCCTGTTAATACCGTTACTGTCGGTAAGCTAATTTAATATGGATGAAAAGGAAGGGACATAAATCAATATTGATTTCAGTTTCATTGTGTTGATTGACTTCTTTATACGAGGAGCACATTTGGTGGCTGGGCCTGCTTTCCCATTATTTGCATGTTTTAGCTCATGTTCCTAAATCATGTTGTGTTATCTGCCGTCATTTTATTATGGTGAGCTGAATATTAACCAATTGCTTGTTCTTGCAAATATTAGGCAGGAGAAAGCCTCAGTTGGTACTTCTGGACCATGGCCTTTATAGAGAGCTTGACTTTAACACAAGGATTAATTATGCTGCCCTTTGGAAGGTATGGAATATTCATCAACATATGATCTGTCAATTGGTATATCTGGTTTTACCGACCTTTTCCTGATATTTTTGCTAGGCATTGATATTTAGTGATGCTAAGGGAATAAAGGAAAACAGTGTGAAATTGGGTGCTGGAGATGATTTGTATGCATTATTTGCTGGGGTTTTGACTATGAGACCATGGAATAGGGTGGTTGACAAAGCTGTTGATCATTTGGCTATTCACGGCAATGATGATGATCGTTCAGAACTGCAGGTATCACCTTTTTATGCACAACTAACCTGCGTGCTCCTACATCTAGCATTTGGTTTACTTTGAATTACATTTGGGTGTTGGATTTCCACAAAGAACAGTGCAACAACTCTGACTTAATGCTTTCTTCTTCTTATATATATGTGGCAGATGTATGCAACTCAATATTTCCCACAGATATCGGAGCTTCTCAGGAGACTACCCCGTGTAATTTTGCTAATGCTAAAGACAAATGACTGTCTGCGAGCAGTTAATCATGCTCTGGTATATTCTTTTGCTTGACCTCTTTTAACTCTTTCCATCGTGTATTTCTAGTCTTTTGGTAATCTTGCATCTGCCTCGGACAAAATTGTTATTACTTGAAATTAAATGTTTCTTTAGAGGAACATGAATAGTGTTTTTGGAGTAATTGCAGTTTGACCTGCCTCAATTACTAGGTTAATATTATCAATGAAAAATCCCTAAATAATTATTTTACTTCTCCGATCTATGAAAGCACAGAATAAATTCTTAATAGCTACCCTTTTTGGGGAGTAGTGGCAAGGCAAAATGATTTTTTTGAACCTGCGGGTGATTTGACAAACACAATAGTTCAGGGATCAAACAACAATCATTTTAAGAGGATGTTATAGTATAATTGGACACAAACATTAATAATGTCTTTTTCGACTTGATTGGTTTGCATGGTGAAGAAACAATATTTAATTTGGATGTATGTACATTCCTGAGACTTTTATGCTATAGTTTACATTCTAAGACTTGTCTTTTAACAGCTGCGCGGATCTTCTCCTGAGTCATTTTTAATCATTGGAAAAGCATCTTCAGAGGCAGTTCTTGAGGCAAAACTAATGCAACGAAGATCGTTCATAAATTGGTTGCTTGTTCAATTAGAGCAGATATTATTGGAAGCTCGTTTACTGACAATGCACATAGCCCTTTGCCTATTACAACTTAGGAAAGCTTTGTCCTTGTGAAACTGCAGATTCTCACAAATTTTAAACATTGATAGTTCTACCATTCTTTTATTGCCAGTACAGACTTTTTATACTGATTCTTTGTCTCCATGGTCGGAATCTCTTCTTAATTATACAAAGGATTCTGAAGCATGGATCGACAGCTTGATTTTGGTAGTGAAGAAACTAGCTAATAAGTATCCGCAGTTTATACAGATTTCACTGGAGGAAATATGTTTTTATGTTGTAACTTTATAAAATGAAGATGTAACATCATTTTGAATATATGGAAATCTTGTATTTGGTTTTTCAGATAGAGACTGTATTTAATATCTACTTGATATATTTTCTTTAAAGAATGCTGGATTTTGGATTTGAAGGTATGTGCTATATTTGCATTCACTCGCATTAGTTCTACTTCTACACTACTGTGTTATTAATTTTCCATTTTTTATCAATTAGGAGACATGAATGAAAAAGCTATGTATGAATGAACATTTTGAAGTTTGACCGCCAAGTCAAATTAAATCCCAGATTTTCTCACTTAAAAGCCAAATAATGATATTGTATTTGGAATTAGTGCAACATGGTAGATTGTATTACATCATGCAATATTTTAGGACCCGATTGTTGCCACTGAAAACATTATAATGATAAAGATGCCAAACTCGACCCTAATTTAATTATAATAATACTAATATCCTAATTTTGCATGAACTTAATTTGTATTTATACTCAATTCAAATTTCATTAGACTAAGGAGTTAGTTGGGTCGACTCCAATTCCATTAGTTACTCAAAATAGTTAAAATCTTGACTGAGCGCAATCTCCGTGTCTACTTAACCACCGGAATTTATTTGCATTATGCATCCATCATTATTTCACCCAGTTGACCTCCATCTGCACACTTAGTATGCACCTACTATTCTACCCTACACCCAACTTAAATTTTGGTCTCTCATTGTCACTCCAAAACCATAATTCTTCAAAATTGGAAGCCGAAAGTGATCCTCAGTATTCCAAATTCTTGGGAAGCTTGTTTTCTTTAATTCAAAGACCATGTCGTTTCCTAGCTTTGCGCATACTTTTGTTTCTCACTTTAAGTCTTCTGCAAGAATTTGGGTAAAATCAGAATAGCATTAATAATCCCCATTCTTTCCCTCCTTTTTCAACTTCCCAACTTGTGATTGTAAACAAACCTGGCAGTAGCACACCAACTCAATAAATCGCATTGATTTGTTTTCACCTGTTTGCCAGAAGGAAATAAAGAGCAACAAGGCGGGAATTATTCAAATCCTGGTGTTACCTGACCTACAAATTCAATTAATTTTTTTTCCCTCTTTTTCTCAGCAATGCAGTTTGGTTCGAAATTGATGAAATCGTATGGTTTTGAATAGCCTGGAAGGCTAAATCAATCCATATCACAAAAGAATTACATTTTGCTATTCTATTTGTTCTGGTGAGAATTCCTAATAACAACCAAACTTCTACTTCAGTAAATGGTAACTCCGTTTATATTCTCTCTAACTATAATATTAAGGAAATTTTTATCAAAACGAACCAACTAGAGCTATTGATACAAATTGGTATAAATAAGGAATATTTCTATGCCCTTATAAATACGCTGATATGATACTATCAACGTAGATTCCCTATTTTGCATAATTTTATACAATATTTATTTATTTTTTCTAATCTCTTGAATCATGAACTTCTATTTGAATTTATCTCTAAACTTTCTACATCGAATTTTTTGATGGTCTGTTTTTTATTTGTATTGAAACGATATGTGTAAATGTATCTATTTACATTTATATTTTATCCATATTTGATCTGTTTGATCTTTTCATGAGAACTATCAACTTTCTATGTCTATCGAAAAAAGCTAACTAAACAGACGGAAGCACGGTTTACATTTTTGACTCATTTATAACATAATGTTGTTCATTAATTGATGGGGCCACATAAAAATAGAACCCATTTAAGGGTGAGAAAATTGTATGACCCTTTCAACAGTGTTAGCTAAATTGAACAAAAATGCATCTATTATTATTAAGCCAGTCTTGTTGATTGGTATCAAAAAACTATTTCAATAGTATAGTGTTATTTTATCATACTGAATGGTTATCATTATTTCTCTTCTCGTCTTTCTCTTTTCTCACAACAAACCAAATTCATTCTTTTTTTTTTTTTTCCTTTTTTCACTTTTGCACATGCAATATGAGTGCGTTTTTCCCTAGTAAAATGTCAAGAGATTGTTCTTTATTAGCTGAAAGCAGTAGAATATTTACAGTTAGTAATTATGTGACATTTCCTATGAATGCATGCCATCATACAGGCTCTTGACCTAATTATCTTAATAAAATCATATATTGAAAGTGTAGCATATTAAAATACGGTTCCACATTCTATTTCTCATGTGCCATTTATTCAATGGAGGGTACTATTGCAATTTTTCCAAGTTCCAAATTCCTTCATGTTCTCGGTCGTTCTTCGGCTAAAACAAATAGATTTTATTCCTCTTTTGCATCACCTCTACAATATGCTGCTGAAGGTGGAAAAGGATATATGACAAAATATAATTCGTTTATTTTGCAACATGCTAAGTGTCTTTATTATATATATTAATCTAAACCCACGTATATTAATAACTCTACCATAATAATACACAAGGGAGTTATCTCCAACATTTAGGTAACAACGAACATCACTTGTCATAACTAACTGAGTAAATCATACAAAAAGTATCAATGTTAAGTAGTAAGCTAATTAAGGTATTAATGTTTTAAGTCATTTAAATATTAACATTTTTTAAATTAGTTTTAATTAATTTTTCAAGTTTTCTTTGATGGTCAATTATGGATAAATCATTGAATCGATTTATGAAATATTAATTCCTCTTTTTAACAACTTGAAATATTCATACTTTAAATGAATTTGACTTAAATGTTGATTTTTCTTTTTAAGCACTTGAAACATTAATATTTATAATGGATTTACCCCATCTTACCTTTACACTATGTGGCTCATGGAGTTCACCAAGACATACAAATAAGACTAGTAGAAAATATTAAGGTCTATGCCCACAACAATACTAGAAATCAATATATCACTAATTGAAGTCTCTATCTTCTTAAACAAGCAATTGATAAATATTAGTTGGTAGTCATCATGCTATTGTCTTCCCCGTAGTCCATCACTATATATTGCATCTAGAAAGATCAAAAGCTATAGCACCATCATCCGAGCCTCAAAAAGAAAAAGAATGGGTTGGAGCCTAGCACGTATATATTACAAGACATGGCCATGTATAATTAATCGTTCAACCACATACATTAATAGAAAGCAATGCAACAGTAGCAAATTTATTATATTTTACTTTTAGTCCTCCAACCATTAATTACAAGGATATAAATGACTTACATAATTATATCCCATGAGTTGCTTATCTCAAAAAAGCTATAAATGAGTCTATATCTTTCAAGAAAAGAGAAAATGTTTTCCATTAATTATCCATTTTTTCTCCAACAAACATGAAAAGTCATTTTTTTTTTCAAAAAAACATTTCATTAAAGCAAATAGGACCTAAATCTCCATACAAAACACATTCCTAACTTAAAAGAAAGACCAAAATGAAGATAAGAAAGAAAACTTAATTAATTACCTAATTTCTTCTGTTGTTCTTCTTAAACTCTTCTACACTCAATACCTATATACAAATTAAGTGGCTTTGGTTGTATTTTCACTCTCTTCCCATAAGAAGAACAACCATCTTTAGTATCTTAAATAAATAACTTACCAAACTATCTAATTCTCTTAGAGACTTCACTACACTATTTGTCGGATACCATTACTATTTAGAAAATGCCATTCTTTCTCTCTCTCTCTCTCTTTCTCTCTCTCTACATATATATATATATATATATTCCTTAGAACATTTCTTCAATCATAATTTACCTCTATGCATAGAAAATTCTTACCTAAGTTTATTTAAGAGGAACCAACATAGGAAGGGAATGTTCCATTGGTTAAGGGAGAGAAAATAAGCATTAGTTGGTTCATTAAAATAAGCATTGGTTGGTTCATTAAGGGGTATTTGAAATGTGTTGTTCATATTTGAGATAAAATTAAACTTTTGCTTTTGACTTATTTTTGTTTTTGATTTTCCACATTATTAGGTTATTTCATTAATAGATATGTAAGGTTTATTTCGACTACAACTTATAATATTATATCTTTATTGTTGAATCAGAGAATTCAAATTGGATTTTGATTAGAAAATGCATTACACAAATGTGTAAAAGTTACACTTAATTAGCTAAATATGCATGTAATATGATATGTTTAAAATTGTGTGTTGTTTGTTGTGTTTTGTTGGTGGTTGTGAAGTTGTAAGACTTAGTTGCATGATAGATATGCCTCAAGCCTTAACATCCAAATGTTAACATGATAAGAGGTTTTATCATGTGAATTGCAATTTGCATATGGAGACAAAGGGTTGGCATCTAAATGCTTGGAATGTTTCCTATGATTAGAATTTTTTTTTATCATGGTACAATGTAACACAATAGGAATACAATAGGATGCCAAAGCCGGCTCGACCTAAAGCCGTCGACGTTGAAGCCCAAGGCTGCTAGCCTTATGCTCGTGCAACGATTCATGCTAAGAGTGAGACATCTCCAAGTCTGGCTTGAAGGCCGCTAGCGTATGGCTGGTGTAGAGAGTAAGCTGTTGGAGTAGGGAATAAGCTGTCGATGTACAATGACCTAGGATGGCAGCTTTTGAGGTAGCGTTTGTTTCGCGTCTTTTAATTTGTTTGTATTATATTTTTCTTTTGTTGAGACTATAAATAGTCTTTTAGGGTTTTGGTTTAGATATCTGATATTTGATACATTTTGAAATACAATTGAGAGAGTTTTCTCTTGGGAAATTGCAAGTTTTGCAATTGTATGTTTTAAGAAATCATCTGGTGAGATTGATGTTATTTACGCTTTCACACTGCGTCAGATTGGTATTAGAGTAAGGTGAGTTCCTATGATGATGGCAACCAACAACAGTGTTGACGGCAGTCGCATTCTTGATGGTGATTAGGATACGATAGTCCTATGAACCGAATCATAGGTTCGAAGGGCGGTGTTGCAAAACATGGGTAAGAGATTCTAGCGTATTGAATAGTGCTTTGATGACCTGATCGATCGATCCAATGCCAACAAGAATAGGAATGGTTATAGGAGACAACCGATGGCAAAGTATGCATGCAACGATCCTATTGTTAGACCGTTGTTGCAAATTGAGGATTACATGCTTACTATGACGATTCTAAGGAGGAAGATGAGTTGATAGAAGAGGAACATCCACAAAGACAAGGCGGGGGTGGCAAATCTGAAAAATAAGACCTATAGATAATGTAAGTTTGATAATTATTACAGATTTGCGAATGAATATAGAAGGAATGATTTGAAGTTAAATGTAAAAATTCCATATTTTAGAAGAGATCTAGGGGTTGAGAATTTTATTGGTTGAATTTCTAAGATTGAGCAGATCTTTGAATATATAAAGATTCTTGACGAGAAAAGGGGTGAAGTTGGTGGTTTGTAGATTGAAAGGCTATGCTTCTGCTTGGTGGGAGAGGTTATGCAAAATGTTAAGTTGGGGAAAAAAAAACACCTATTAGAATGTGGTTTAGGATGAAATTATTATTGAAGAATGAATTTCTACCTCTTATATGAGGAAATCATGTTTGAACAGGATCACAGATATCCTCAAGCAGAATCTATGATGTTGGCACAAAGTCATTATTTGAGGAAGATAGATGATGAGATTGAAAATTTAGTAGCACATCATGAAACTTCCATAGTAGACATATATTCCTTTCTTACAATTAAACAATTAGAGAAGGAGATGAAAGATGCTATGGGGGAATCCCAAACTGTACATATATTAATTGAAAAACAAGTGCTAATGATTGATAATTAGGAGAAGGCCGAAGAGGTGCCAGACAGTATTAGGGGGCAATTGGATGAGTTAAGTGAATTGATACCCAGCAACTTACTAGATGATTTGCCTCCCATGAGGGACAAAAAACACCATATTGACTTAATTCCTGGTGAAAATTTGGCAAAAGTTTGTGGACTAAGGGCAAAAGCAAAAAGATTGAGTTTTTCAAATTCTGAAGTGGTTTGTGGTTATCATAGGCAGGTCCAGAAATTTTCGAGTCCATTAGCAAGGTAGATGCAGTTGCTAAATGCTTTCTTAAATTGATTAAATATAACAAAGTAGGTCCACCATTTGGTTTAATTGGGAAGACAGAGTTTGCTGCAGAGTATTATTACCTCATGAAGGATTATGAAAGAGCTGGTTGTATATATTTGGAAAAATGTGGAAAGACTGCTTTAGATAAAGTTGGAGATTGTTTTATTCTGGTTAGAAGTTACGATCTTGCTGTAGATGGTGTAAAGTGCTTAAAGGTGGATGCAATTCTAAATCCTAAGATAATTATGATATTTTACTTTGTACTTGGTAAGATTCACTTTTGCAGGTTCAAATTTGATCATGGAGGTTATTTATTCATGATTAAAGGCTTATCTTTGTCATTTTGTGAAGAAAAAATCTATATCTAGAAGAGAACTCCGTATCCTTTGTAAGTGGGAGAGAATAATGCAGCAAGAATACATTAAGATGCCAAAGCCAGCCCAAGGCCATCGGTGTTGAAGCCCGGGGCCGCCGATGTTGAAGCCAAGGTCACCGGTTTTATGCTTATGCAGCAATTCATGCCAAGAGTGAGACATATCTAAGGCTGGCCTGAAGGCTGCTGGCATAGAGAGCAAGCCGCTAGCATACAATGAACTAGGATGGTAGCATTTGAGGCAGCGTTTGTTCCACGTCTTTTAATTTGTTTGTATTATATTTTTCTTTTGTTGAGACTATAAATAGTCTTTTAGGGTTTTGGTTTAGACATTTGGTATTTGATACATTTTGAAATACAATTAAGAGAGTTTTCTCTTGGGAAATTATAAGTTTTTTCAATTGTATGTTTTAAGAAACCATTTGTTGAGATTGATTTCTATTATTTATGCTTTCACGCTACATCACAATGAGTTAGTGTCTAGATGGCACGATGTGGTGTTTTGATGTTAGTTGGCTGCGTAACATTTTGTGATTGTGGTTTGCGGGTGGCATCTGGTTGGTAGCTTATGGCATTTAGACGCTAGGTTGCAAATGGCAATTGTTGGAAGCATTTATTGCAAGAGCAAAAATGTCACAAGTTGGCTAACAACTACATTGCTTCTAAAAACTATAAATAGAGGACTTTGGACAGATTTAGATAAGTTATTTGAGCTTATTAAGTTGTCATTGAATCATTTGTATCACTCTCCAATTAAGATTTATTCATGCACTCTATTTGGCAATATAATTCTCGATCTTTAAAACTTGGCAAATTAGTGCCTCTTCTTTTGAGGTACTAGCATTTTAGTCACTCAGTCCTACATCCATGTAATGGACGTTTTGGTGTTGACGACTTGGCTTTCTTTTTTTCTCAAATAAATTGACTTGACACACACTTTTAACACAACCTTTTGACCCTAAAGAAAATGAGCTTCATGGTCCTATTAATGGGACCGTCCAATCAATTATCTAACCATTAAAATAAATATAATAATTAAAATACTAAATATTTTAATGGTAATTGGGTATGGTGTGAGCCCTTGATAGTGATGTGATTGGTCCTGTTAATATTAGTGATAGAACCATAGAATCTCTCCTAAAGAAAATAACAAGAGGCACATGATGGAAGACTTTGTGTGTTCCCACTTTTTTGCTATCTGAATTCTAGCGCTAAAGTTATCAAACATTGTTGATATGTAACCCTATAAAAAATGTTCAAAACTAAGACCCCCAAAAAATAGAAGAGTTTTTTCCAACCCATCTTTGGTGAAAAACTAAAAACCCCAAATGTAAATTATTTTAGATAAACAAAAGGATTAAACCTTTACTTAAAAAAAAAGAAGTAAAATAAACAAACATGAAGATAAAATAAAAACTAAGGATGCTTATAGTATGAAACTTGTTGCTAGTGTAACAAATGAGCATGCAAGTCTTACCAATTGCTCCATCACCAATCTAAACACATTTAATGAACTTTGAAGCACTCATTCTCTTCCCCCAAAACAAAACAAAACTAATACCGTGTTTGGGTTGGAGGAAATTGGGCGAAAGCAAATGAAATGGGGTGAAGTTATGTGTTTGGCTATCTTTAATGGGGATGAATTGGATGAAACCAAGGGAAGTGGAGGGAAATCGAGGTGATATTCTTTATTCTATTTGTAGCGTGAAATCAAGGAAAATGAAGAGAAGTTAGTTTCATGTCACTTCCATCCACTTCACTTCTCTTCATTTCCATTAACTTCCACTTTGCAAAACACACTGTAAAACTAAAACATAACCCAACCCAGAAGATATATAGTAACAAAGAAGAAAGAAAAGAAAACTCTAATTTTGGGCTATAGAAACTTGAAAATCTTAAAGACCCTTTAGTAATGTCAAGTTAAGCTAAAGAGCAAGAACTTTTAGAAAGTATAAAGTAGTAGAAAAAAAAAGAGTTACTCCTAAAAAATTAAAAAGATTAAGTGTTCCATCATGTGCCTCTTGTTCTTTGCTTTAGGGTCAAAAGGTTGTGCTGAAGCGTGTGTTAAGTCAATTTATTAAAAAAAAAAAAGGCCAAATCATTGGCTCTAAGACATCTGTTACATGGATGTTAGACAGATTGACCGAAATGTTAATGCTTCAATCGAAGATACACTAATTTACCAAGTTTTAAAGTTTAGGCAGTCAATTGCCAAAAATCGATAGTACAGACACTTCTCGTGGCATTATCCCTACTTCATAAGTTTCCATAGTAAAGTAGTTTGAGCAATTTTATGAGAGTGAAAGTTGGCCTTCAAGTATATTTTATGTTTGCAAGATAAGATACAAATTGAATGAAACTTTGTGTGAAATTATATTATGTGTTATGATACAGCTTATTGGGAGCATATTATTGGTGATTAATAAAGTGCTTTGTAAAGGCGCATATGCAACCAATTTACCATCGTAAAAGATAACAATCCCAAAGCATATGACATGATTTATTTTTCACTATATTTAATTTTCATTCTAATGAGCTATAATTAACCTTTCTCTTTTAACTCTCTTTTTCTTCCTGTTTTCTGTTTGTCGTTCAATTTCTCTTCATTCTAAGGTAATGTCGACTCATTTTTCCATAATCTTCATTATTTTCTGTATTTCTTGAAAAATATGTGACTCTATTGCTGGAAACCATCAAATGAATGAACATACAAGTTATAAATATATACAAAAATTGATAGGTCATTAGGTTACCTTCCTTGAAATTTTATTTTATAACAATATGATAAAAAATTTTACAAATTCCTTCGGTTACATATTATGGAGGTTCTAGGGCTGTTCTTCTATGATATAGGATAGGTTGTCATTTTAAATTTTGAAAAACCATACTAGGATACAGGTAGAACTTAATACCATCTCCAACTCTATTTACTCATCCTTACAATTTTCTCTTAATAAAAGTACAAAAAAAAAAAAAAAGAATAGAATCTTTTTCTTTCTTTATTTGCAAATATTTTTTATCATGCTAATTTTAAGTATTATTATTAACAATAAAATGATCATATAGGGTCTAAAAGTACCCATTTTTAACTTTAAGATCTAAGCACTAATTTAAAATGTTGAGAGCAAGTGCATATAAAAAAGGCAATTGTAAAAATATATCTGCAATTTATTGAAAGACAAAAAAAAAAATCTCTTATATAATTGCGATAATATCAAAATTGTCTCTTAAAATTTGGGTGCTTCTTAAGTTCGAACCTAAATCTTAAACTTACTGAATTTGAGATATTTTTCCATTTAACGGTCTGTTAATAGTTTATTTAACAAATGCAAATAACATAAAAATTATTATATAAATATTGATACAAAATTGCATGTTAAACATATTTACATATATCACTTGTCTTATATGTGAATTTTGTATTTTTTATTTATAGTAAATTGTATGTTAAAAATACAGTTTTAAACTCCATTTATAGTAAATTACATGTTTAATATGCAGTTTTATAATGTATTATAGTTTTTAAATTGCATATTTTAAATATGACTTTTTAAAAAAAAAAGAATCATATTTTTTGGATGCGATCAGTGTTTATGTAATTAAAATTATATGATTTTTATTTTATTATTTTTTATACAATCAATTGACATGTGTTACACCCAACTAAATCTCCTATTTTTTGGCCACTAACTAAGTCTCCTATTTAATTGAACTTTCAGGTATCAAATTTACCCACTTACCTCTGACTTATACTTATTACACCATTTTGTAAAGGTGGTAAATTTGACCAATAAAAATTAAATTCAACATGGTATTTCGTAAATTTAAACTTTATATATAAAACTTGGAAAGTATAATTTCAATAAGATGTACTATCTAACATTCTAAATTTTAAGTACAAACTTGAAAAGTCGGTGATTTTGATGTTATAACTATACAATCTGATCTTGGGCCAAAAAAAAAAAAACTATAAAATCTGATCTTATTTTTCGGTGTGATGGATGGCATTTATTCCATATATCCGAACTGACCACATGCATAGATGACGACCGTGGTGGAGCTGAAGTGACGCCAACTTTTTCTCCAAACAGCAAAAACAATTTTTCGTGCTCCTAAAATGTAGAATCTCAATTCTTAAAAAAGAGGTCGTGAAAATCAAGGTCGTACTAGTTGGTCTTTTATCCCCATAAGTTGCTTTAAATTTGGAACAACGTTGGGTTGGTAGTGCCGCTCACCGGACCCATTCCCCATAGCCATGGATCAATCTACCTTTTCCTCCTGTTTCCTCTCCCAACCATACGAATTAATTCCTTCATAAATACTCGGTCTTCGTCCTCTCTATGAATTTATAGGCCACACAAACAATGCTATTTATCACTGAAATTGTAAGAAATTCAGAATCTTTGAGTTGGGGTAAATTCTTTAATGTCATATATATATGAAGCACACAACATAATTATAAACTTCAACTTTTAATTTATGGACCTAAGTCTAATATTGATGTAAGAGTAGAAGCTCCAAAGCGGGACTTTATTCATCATAATTTTATCCCCATTCGATCGAGGCACCCACTTGATGCCTTTCGATAAAAAAAACCCTAGCCTGTGATTGAGTACAAGCGTTTGAGTGATAATAAGAGTAAATTGCATACGGTATCCTTCAAAACTAAATCAATAAATATTAAATTTCGTATCTAAACTTTACACTAAAATTCAACTGAGTATTTTAATTTTGAAGTAATCAATTTAATATCAAATAAGAAATTTTTAGGTTATTTTTACTAACTTTTTAATATTATTTGCTCTGATTGCGAATAGGAAAGAGAGAGCCCATAGCTGAATTTCTACTATTTCTCCAAACATTGTCTAATATCGATTAGCAACCTTTTTCCAAGTCAAGAAATAGACCAGTTGTATTAGTGAGATAGTAAAAATGGTAGCGAAAGATTGATTGAATATTAAATTGATCAATTTTAATACTATATTAAATTTTTATATAAAGTTTAGGTGTTAAATTTCACATTTTCCCAAACTAAAACATTTAAAACTATTACAATTACCTCATTTGTTTCAATTGTATGTTTACAACCTTTACTAGGCTTTAGAATTGCAACACTTTTGGACATAAGTTTTAGATTAATAGGCTCTAGTTGGCTCGTTTTATTTTGACCATTTTAATATCTTTTTTTTTTATCATTTTTAAAAAGATTGTTTGTAAAGAAACATATAAAGATAAAAAAATGGGTAAATTACATCAAAATGTATTAATGTTTGAGGATAACTTCATTTAAGTATCAACGTTTTGAATAGTTAAAAAGAAGTACCAATGCTTTGAGTGGTTAAAATGATATATTGACATTTAGTAAAATGAGTCAAATAAGATATCAATAATTAACTTTTGATGGAAAAAGAGTTTTGAATAAAATTGATCCAAATAACAATACCTTAAATGAAAATTTCAAAATATTGACACCTCATTTTATACATTTTATGAAATATTTATATCTTTTTAATTACTTAAAACGTTAATACCTCAAATGAACTTACCTAAATATTGATACCTTTTGGTGTAATTTACCGGATAAAAAATATACATTTTTATTCATAATTAGACCAAATAGACTTGATATAGATTATATACAGATTCGGGTATATATGCAGATCAAACAATCCAAATAGAACCTACCTAAAAAATTATATAGTGAATGTTAGAGGGTGTAAGTGTATAGCTAAAAAGTGCAGGGCATCAATATCATTTTATGGCTAGTTCACTTCGTCATTTACAATAAGGGGAATTGAATTCTAATTAAAAAATAATGCAATAGGGTTATAATCTCTATTATAATATTTACTTGGTGCAAAAGATAAAACAATAGTTATTGAAGTAAAAGATAAAATATCTATAATATATTTTGCATTTATTATAGAAAGTAGATAATTGGATAAGTAATATTTTCAAGAGAAAGTTACTCATGAAAATGTTGGAAAATAAATCATCTAATGACGATTCATAAGTATAGGGATATAAATTGCTATTATTCTTTTTAAGTAATAGTAATTCATTATGAATTGCTACCCCTTCAGACACCTTTATAGTAGTATTCATGTCAAGTGAATAAGGCATTAATGTTTCATGAACGATCAATATGCTTTATCCTATTAAATAAAAAAATATACATCATATTTATAAACTTAAACTTTTAAACTATTAATCCTAAAGCTAAATCGAGCAAGCTTGATCAAGTTTAGAATTTCACTTGATAGCAGGTTATTAACATTTTTTGAATAAAGATGAGGTTGTTATGACTTATGAGATCTCCATTCATATATTTTTCTATAGACTTCCATGGAGTACGTTAGTGTTAATGCATCTTGTCAACCGTGAAAAGTGGACATAGTAAATAGCGAAGTGCAATCTCACATGACATTATATTAAAGCACATTACATTAATGTGCAATTTATATTTTATTTTATTTTAATTTTCATAGAGTTCAAGTCATTGTAATTGCAAAGAGGGCGTTGTATTCATTTTTGTTTTTCAGGCATTAAACCTTTGAATAACTTGTACATAAGAGAAAAAAAAAAGGAGCAATAAGTGATACATTTCTTGTAGATTCAATAGCATTATGCTCTATAAAAAGGTATATACTAGATATTTTGAAGGACATAACTTTATTTATAGCGTTGCATTCATCGGTCATATATCTGAAGCAACAATTAAAGCAATAAATTGTTAAATGATGTAAACGATTTCTATATATATGAATTTTTGTGAAGTATATCAAATAAACAACAGTTACATGGGGTTGAGTCTTAAAACATGCTGGATTTTGAAAATTATATCTTTCTAGTAAGAGTATAAATATAATAAGGTGAATTCTAATAGCTCCATATGAAATTTCATCACATTCTTTTATCATTGATCAAGACGTGACATTACATTAGAAAAAAATAGAAATAATATGTATAGATTAACTTAGAGAAAATGATTAGAAGAAGAAACATCTAGTCTCAGAGTTCCAAATACACTAGTTTTACTCTTCCCCCGATCTTACAGTTTATTCCACACTCGAACAATTGAGCTTATCCTTTACTTGAGTAATTGATTCTTTGATCTCTTCCAAAAATGTTAACTTAGGACACTTTACTAAAAGTTTGTAAACTCTTGAGCTCATCGACATTCATCGGATTGTGTTGGTAATTGATGGATGAGATGAATCCTACTCGTTTAAGAGTTATCCTTACTAAATGCATGAGCGTACTTAAAAGAGTTGAGCCCACTATGCAAAATTTCGTTAAGTAATCCCAAGATAAGGAATGTGCTCTCAAAAACATTTGAAAACCTAAAAAATCACAATCACCTTTGTTTGTAAAACTAATGTCCTTGTTAATTAAGACTCCACCAAATAGGAAGTGATGAACCATGGGTGGTTACAATTTTACTTTGGTGAGAAAATGTATTGCATAAATGCTCCACAACTTAGTTAAGCTACATTTAATAAGCAAAACTTATTTTTGATATGTTTAGGCTTTACTGTACATATATGTGCTTGTATTTGTATGTTGTTCTCTGCAGATTTGTAGGAACAAATTTATATATGCATAGATTTGGTCACGGTCACATCGGGAGTTTGACATGTTAAATGGTTAGGGTACGATAAGCTCAAAACCAATACTTGACAAGCTTAAGTCTCAGGCTCCATGAGATCAAAGATTACAAACTTGGTTGAGGGCTAAATCCAAGGCATGACAAGTTAATGCATGCCATGCTCCAGGGCGCAACAAGTTTAAATCTAAGGCTCGGTGAGCATAGACTTGGTTGAGAGCAAAATTGAGGTGCGATGAGTTTATGGCATACCAGTTTAAAAAACTAGCCGTTGCAGACTTTTAAATTTAACTGTTGGAGGTTCTTTTGAGAGTAAATGACTATGTTTTTAAACCATACATATACAAAATGTTTTGGGGTGATTTTTAGAAGAGACTAGAGCTTAATGTGATATATTATGTAAAAATACTCTTTGTTTTGTGTTTGTTTTTGTTAAGTAAATAGTATCATTCATGAGATTAGTGAGCTAATATTGTACGACACTATTTACATGTTTTATTTGTGTGTTTTAGTAAAGTCTTCCTATGTTTGAGACACCTATGTGAAATCTACGTGTGTGTTGGCGTTGAGTGAAGTGTTGTGTGTGAGACAATATGAAGTCCTCTATTAAGGCAACGTGAAGTCCTCTGTTGTGAGGAAATTATTTTGATTGAATGAAATATGTGAATTCCTCGTTGAATGAGGCGGTTTATGGACTGTGAAGATTAGGAGATGGGCCAAACTCCATGTTAAATCTGGTGTATTCTTCTTCCTCCCTTATCTCTTTATTATTATTGTTTTAATTGTGCGTAAAAAGATTTGAGAGATAATGGTTGATTAAATGCTCTTCAATCAGTTTTAAAAACCCGTCTTGTAACTTTTGCTTTCACAATATGTGCATGTAATCAAGCTTAGTGATGCATGGTTTTTCAATAGGAAGAACTTTAAGTGTGCTTCGAATGGGTTCAAAAGTAAGGATACAACCAAGTGGGTCGTGGGACACCCAACCCGCTCAACCAACTAAAATCTCTATTGGGTTTTGGGATGGGTTTAGGAAAATTTTTGTGAAAATAAAATAATTATGAAAATATTCAACTTAAATTGAAAAAAAAAAAGAAACCTTAATTAAAAAAATCTCTAGATATACAATTTTACGTGAAGATGATCATATATAGGTCGAAATAATGTTTTACAACCTAAAAAGATCCAATTCGCCAAAAATTCGCTTGTTTATAATCCCAACAAGATCAGTTTTAGAAATCAGGATTCTAGCATGCAAAACGGTAAAAATATTCTGACAATATATTTAGACTCATAATGAGATGAGGAATAATAAAATATCAGTTTTAAAAATTTTCGGATTCTAAAACTGTCAGATATAGCTCATTTACGCATATTTTCATTACTAACGGTAATTTATTTATCTTGTTTACTATTCACTACTATTCATCTATCTCTACTTTTTGTTGCGACATATCTCTTACAACCTATATACTTATTTCTTACATTTATATTTCTAATATTACTTTTTATATAATTTTTTTTACACTTTACTTACTTTTTGTTAATAAAATTAATTTTAATTACATTCTCTCTGTTTTCCTCACTATGACTGGCCACTCTCTCCCTCATCCCTCTCATTTATTTGGTTTTTCATTCATTTTAATTCACTTAAAATTCTACTCCAAAACTCTATAAATACCGCTCCCCTCCTTCACTTCTTACACACTTTTTATTACCCATAACAAAACTCTACCAAAATCATTTATCAACTTCTCTCTCTAAATTTCCTCTCAAACTTTTTCTCTCTAAATTTCCTCTCAGACTTTTTCTCACTAAATTCCTCTTGCAACTTCCTTTCCTCCTTTCAATCATACACAATCTTCAATTTTTAGATAAAATACTAAATACACCTCCTAAACATAACAAAACTCTTGCAAAATCAAAACTCACACACTCTCCTCTCCTCTTGTCCCTCCCATTCACACCACACTCATACACACAAATACCCATTTGTTCTCTCAAAATTTTCTTCCATCATTCATCTTAGGTAATACACTTAAAACCTCTCATTAGATTATGTCAACATAACATGAAAAATATGTATGTTGTCATTTTCATATGAGATCCCCATGATCATATGCTAGGTAATGAAAATGTGAAAAACAACACATTTTCATGTCATGTTCTATTTTATGTTCATGTTTATACTCATGCATTATTCTTGATGCTAACTTAACTTTTTTCTACTAGTATGTACAAGCATGTAAATATATATTTAGGGCCTAAAGCTCACTAATCTAACATTTTATTTATGATTTTATTTCCTTGCTTATTTATTTATTTTATGCAAATAAATAAGACCAGTCAACTTTTAGTCTTAAACTTATCTAAATCAAGTCAAAACAAAGAGATTTATCCATAATCTAAGTTCCTAGAGCCTTAAAAATTAATGTAAAAATCCCATGATTTTCTTATTCATTTGCTTTGCTTTATTTGTGAGACTAACTATATCCAAGTCTCGAAGAGTCTTGCTAAAGTCTAAGACTCCCATAATTATTTTTTTTGCCTTTCTTAGTTTATATATGAGACTTGTCTATTTCTAAGTCTGGAAAGCCTTGAAATAAATCTAAGACTTCCATGATTTTCTTTGATTTCGCTTTTCTTATTTTCATGGAACTTGTCCATTTCTAAGTTTTGGGAAGTTTTGATAACAAGTTAAGACTTCCATATTTTTGTTCTTATATTTGCTCAATTGATTTTCTATTCTTTAATTTCTACATAAGTTTATAATTTATCATCGTCATATGATGATGTTGTTGTCTTAATAAAATTTTTAAAATGATAATATGGATTATTTTCTTTTATATAAAAATGGGGCTAATCTCTCAAAAGAAATAATTTTCAACACTTAAAGAATTTTCAATAAGACTTAGAATAATTATCAACTACACTCTTTGCAAAATATTAAAATAAATTTATCATAAATTTCTAATATTGATAATCCCTCATTATGCAAAGTTTTTCTTAAAAACGTATTTTAAGGCATATACTAATATTTTGATGAACACTATGAATAAAACAAATTTTCTAAAACAAACTTAAAAATCAACTCACTAGTTAAAATCATTTAGAAATAAAATTGATATATAACTTAAGAATCAAGTTTTAAAATGTAAATTCATTTTTTTTAATGAAGTTAAGGGAATATAAATAATAGTTATAATAATTAGACACTCATTTGTAACAAACGAAAAATTTTTGTTTTCTTTCAACAACCCTAAAGATCCATGTGTTGAAAAATTACTATTCGAGAAGAGTTATTATGAGAATAAAAATTTAGAACAAGCCATTCACTTAATTTTGCAAATATGCTAAAACTTAAAACATTTTAAAGATGATACAACTTAGAATGATTTCTCTTCACAATCACATAAAGATTCATATTTAGAAAATAACTAGTTAAAAGAAATTTAATATAAAAATGAAATATTCATGGACTTAAAATAAATATAATATCATGATTTACTTTAATTAAGTTTCACAATCTAAGAGTTAAAATTTTATTTAAGAACAAACTTAGGAAAATTTCAAAAAGGAATACACTTAGATTTTCATGTCACAAATAAGTAAAACCATGTCTTATAAAATAAATTGTTAAATAAAATTTTTGAACAAATATAAAATCTTTAAGATTTCAAAATATATATTGAACTATCATCTTTATTGTTAAGTCACACATTTACAAAATAACGATTTAATCACAAGTTAAAGAATGATTTTTCATGAAACTCAACATTTCATAAAGACTATTTACAAAATTTTACTTCTAAGATAACGTCACTATGATCATGTATATAATATGAGTTATTGTCAATACAAAATGATTTTCAAAGGTAAAACATTTATATATAAAGTGTCTAAGTGAAGTAAAAATTTGGAAAATGCAAGAAGGGCTAGGAATTGTAGGAAGAATATGTGCCGTCCTTTTATGAGACCAAATAGCCTTAATTATTAAAATAACCTTAGAAGTAGATAGATCTTTTTAAGAAACTAGAAAACGACTACTAATATGTAAAATTCTGAGTTAAAATGAGCAAATTATAGTCGTTTAAAATTGGAATTTCTTTTAATCCAAATTTTAATGAGAATAACAAGATAGAGTTAGAAACTTAAGTAGAACCTCTACGAAATACTCATTCCAGGTATATCTTTTGTTTAGGTGATGAGGAGTTTGACATGCCATTTTCAGAGAATTACTTTGACTAAGAATTGCTCTAATGGACAAGTGAGTTTTTCCCTTATGATTTCATTGCTTGTAGATACTTGCATTAGATCTATAGGTACAGGATAAAATGAATATGCATGGGGTTATGGGTTTATATACAAATGCTTCTATGTATGTGTGACAAGGCATGCTAAGCATATCGAAACCAACAAATGATGTTTTAAGTACATTATTGATAATATGAGTTAGTTATGCTTGTTTGATCACTCTCAAGTGTACTTTAACTATACTTGGTGATGATAAACACACATAATAAAAACTATTACTCCCATGCGAGGAATCGAAAGGCCAAGGTCAAGCTCATTCTTAGGAACTAAGCATACCAAAGATACGACCTAAGGATGAGCCGCGCCGATCGATCGCTATGAGCAGGGTGCTCAGGGACTAGCAGTGAAGATAGTGTGGGTCTTCAAACCCAATTCCTAACTTCTCATATGGATGATGTAAATCCATACATAATTATTTGTAACATGTGGTTGTTGTATAACATGCATAGTATATGCATGAAAACTAATAAACTTGTTTGAATTATGGTACGGATAAAGGGAATATCTCATTAAGCATGTTATAAGTTTAACCTCCATAAATCTTTGTTGAAACAAGTATACTTGCAACTCAATTTGAGGATCGGGACATTAAGAAAATCATTGGTGGATTCTTAAGCTTTTATGGAAGAAATGGAGTATGAGATGGATTTACATTGTTGAGAATTTCTTTATGAGTAGTATATGATATGTTAATATTTTGGAGATCACTAAGAAAAGTATATATGTAGACCTGAAGACATTAGCGATGGTATATCTCTAAGAATTATAATTGACTTTATTTATGTTTAATGATAAGTATTTATCTTACTTTGTTACTTAATTGTTACCAATATAAATTGCGCTGCTCTGGTACGTTCCCTTGATCATGATTTATGCCTTATGCATGATATAAAAACCTTTGCATGACTAAGACAGTTATTTCTAGGCTTTAATATTGTATACGGTGATTATCACATTTAGGGTACCCTTCGAGGGCGTGATAAACCCTATAGAGGAGTTGGGTCAACCCAATGCCTTATAGAGGTGGGTTTGGGTATAACAATGAAAACCTTATAGAGTGTGGAGTTGGGTTTGGGAGACCTTAAATGAAACCAAGACGGGTTTGAGTTTTATATGACCCATCACAAACCCGCCCTAGTTACATCCCTATTCAAAAGATGCCTTTAACCCAATATGCTTAATCATACATGGAATTTTAACTCCTAGTTTCAATTAACAAATTGCTTTTGTACCATTTATATGAACAGAAACTCCATATATTTAAGTATTATCTATTTTGACATGATACACCTTATAGTCTTTCTTTGGTGTGGGAGCTTTCTAAGGGTTGACCTATTTTTGGAGTACTCTTTAACAAACAAGTTTAGCCTTAGAATTGTGATGAACTTCAAGCTATTACAACAGAAGATACTAAATGAATAGAATTTCTCACACTTTGAGGGACATTACAAGGGAAAAATTATCAAATGTGCATTTTAAAGTTTTTTTTCCCTCCAATTTGGTTCATCTCAAATTCTTATCTTTAAAAACATTATAATTAATATTAGAAATGTTAAAATTTCCATCAAAAGATTGTAATTTTAAACTATGTTTGAATGAGCAAACATCTATGGTCCCATGATAAAATTGTTCAATTAATTATTTGATTGTTAAAATAAATATATAATAACAATTTATATATTAAGTATTTGAATGGAGTGATCACAGTTGTGTATGAATTTAAACCGTTAAATAATCAATAGGATCGGTCTTGTTAAAAAAATAAACGAACTACAGAATTTTCCATAAAATAAGGAAAGAATTAAGGTGGAAAGAAGGTAAGAGAAAACAATTATAATGAAAGAAAACGAAGAATAATACCAAAAGGAAATGATGTAATATGAGGATTACTTAAAATAATAATATTTAAAAGTAGTTTTCGCTATTCAATTAATATTATTCTTAAAAAAGGTAATAATATCTTAAAAAATAAGCTATAGACCATATGATTTTTATTTTTCATCCTTTATTTCTTAGCCCTAATCTTTTTTGAACCATTAAAAATAACATTAAATCTTCTTTTTCTTTCCTTACTAAATCATTTAATTTTCTTTCGTCTATATAGAAAAAAGAAAAAGTCTTATAGTTACCTTATTTAAAAAGTGATAAATACATAAATTATCCGTCTCAAGTATTTATATTGTATCATCTATGGAATCGAGTATGTTCTATCATGGTGATAAAGAATTTTCACAAATCACATCACATCAATGACTATGATAAACAAGCTAACTTTACCTAATAAAAGTTAAAATGAAAAAATGTATCTAACATTTGAAAAGTAGCTGGTAAATTCTACTTCATTACATTGAAAATGAAAATGGATAACTACAAATCAAGATACTGCTTATGATTTGGTTCAACTCAAACCATGATAAAGAGCAATTATGACATATGGGCCATAAGCCTAACTTAGGTTAAATAAATTGTTTATTATAATAACAATTTTATTGAGTAAAATCTTAGTCATACTTTCTAAAAATATTATAAAAACTTGTTGATGGTCAATTATGAACGTGAGCTCTCAGGTCTAATTTGACCCATTGCATGTTAAGACCGACCTATTAGGCCTCGACCCAACCTTTAAGCCTTTGAGAGCACTAATTCCTCTAGATTAGATGACTAATCCCTTAAATCATGTGTTGAGTAGGCACCAAGTTATCTTTCGGTATGCTTCGCACAATTGTTACCGATTCTATCGAAAAAGAAAGTTTAACTTAGATTAGTTGCCTAGTCTTTACATTCACAATAATTGTCCTCAATTTCCCGCTACTTCATGATTGTTCGACATGTGTAACTACTAGAAGCTCATCTCCTATATATATCTCTCTTGCGTATTCCAAAAGATTAGTATGTTACTTTGATAACTCCTATATTGTTTGATCTTTATACAATTGGAATGAAACCCGACTTGAGTATTGGAGTGGCTGTGTCGAATAACCTCGGCACAACATTGAAGGTGTTTTGACTTACAGGCCTAGCTATTCCAAATAAAATTGCCAATTATGAATCCAAAGTCCTGTAATAACAAGAAACGGTTAAAGGTGTGTGGGTGGTCTTGCGTAACTATTTGATGCTTAAATTAATAGTGAGTCCTTAAGTTTAGGGGGAGGGAGGGGTTGGGTTGGTGGGGGTGCTAATCATAAAGATTGTGTGAGTGATCTTACCCATAATATTCAAATCAAGCTCTCTTGCTATGTGGCTTCAAGTTTTATAGGTAGTGATCACATGATGATGGGACCATAGAACATTCTTTATCTACGTTCACTTTCCCATTAAGAGAAAGTTAAGAAAGTGGGAACCCCTTGAATGGGACCCACAAAACATATGTTAGTGGGAAATCTTACATGATACTTATAGTTTTGTGGTCATACTAAAATGAGACTTAGAGAATATTTCAAAGTTTATGTGCTAAATTGATTAATTTTAAAATTTTTATGCTTAATTGCATATTTTATCAAAATTCATATATCATTTGTAACATTTACCTTAATTTTATTAAAAACTGGTCTCATAGGTTATAAAGTGATCTAAATTTATATACGATTAAGATTCAATCATTGAAATAACTACTGTCTTCTAATGGACCAATGAAAATTGGACTGTCCAATTAGTGGAACCACATAAATTAGATTTATACAACAATATAATTGAATCATCAAATAACTAGGAATTTTATTAAAATAAGTTGCTAATTGGTGACTTTATTTCAAGTCTTTTCATCCAAACATGTTAGTTTTGTTTATATGTGCTATTTTCTTCCAAGTGTGGTATGCCAAATACCCTACTTTTATGCATATGTGATACTTATAGTGGGTATCAATTTTTGATCAAATGTGCTAGTTTTGCACATATGTGTTATATTTTCGATTATGTGTAGTACGTCAACTTGTAATAAGATCCCTTTAATAGCTAGATAATAAGTTGGACATGAAGTAGGAAATTGCTATATCAAATTTCATTGCATATAGTTGTTTTAGCAAATGATAACAAGATAACATGTCACGTTTTATTAATTTAATTTTAATTATTTTATACTTTTTAATACAAGTGATGTTAAATAAGGCATGATATAGTATTGTTGGTCCATAGTAAATATTCATCCCAGGGAAGTGTACAAAAGTCTCCAGCAATTTTATTGCGTGGCCACTAAAAAAAGATGCTAATAATTAAGATAAGACAGCCCCATGCTCATTAAAGAGTAATAATGATAATTTATAAAATGTGTGTATATATATATATATATATGGCCATACAATGGAACAATCTTTCCATAACCAAACACCGGAAGGAAAGTGGGAAGAAGGGAGAGATAGAGAGAGAAAAGATGGTAGGACCAGCAAGGCCACAGTTCGTGCTGTTCGGATCATCCATAGTTCAACTAAGTTACAGCAATGGAGGTTGGGGTTCCATTTTATCAGACATCTATTCTCGTAAAGTACGTCTTCTCTTTTCACTCTCCTTCTTCTTCTTCTTCCTCCTTGTCTTTTATGTTTTTTTAGACAATTAAACGAATTTTAATAATAATTTTGAGAAATTATTGAAGTTGTTATAGAGAGGAATTTAAAGGAATGAAAAAAAAAAACATATTTTATGTGTTTTAGAGGATAAATTTCCTAATTTTTAAGGTGAAAGATTTCTATTTAGGATGAAGTGTTTGTTTTGTGGATAATTTTTTTTTTCCTATTTGAATTTTGGGAAATAATTTTATAATGAAAGTCTTAAACTGTTAAAGATAAATTGAAAAAAAAAAAAATCATTCTTGTTACTTTTCATTTGCATTTTCTATGGTACCAACTTTGACTATTAGTGTAACATGATTATCCCAGAACAGGATCCATTTTTGTGAAAATAGATATCTCACATTTGAAATACAGGAATCGTCTGAAATGAAACGGATGAGAATTAAGAATAGAATGGATTGAACGATGAAATGAACTGGGGATTTATCAAAAATACCCTTAAGAATAAATATAGATCATGGATTATAAATATGGGGAAAAACAGGGAATTTGTGCCTTTTCAAAATTGGAATCGAAATCCCAGGACTTCTAGGAATGCTTTCAAACATGTTGAGAAAGAAATGGAACCTAGAATCATGATTCCATTCCAATCAATTTTTACGGACCAAACGTGCCATTAGTTGTTTCCTTATTGTAATCTTGCATTTATATTAATCAGTTGTTTTTAATAATTAAATTGGATTGTGGTTAAATAGTGGTTCTTAGTAATGAGATGTTATTCAACCTGCGATGGTGATGGGAAATGTTAAATAAATCAACATTTAAATTTTTATAAAGTGGAATTGACAAACAAGACATTTGTGCGTTGCTGTTTTTAAAAAATAGATTATTATGAGTGGATTCCTATGTTATGAATACTATGCTCCCACAGTGTTTGATTTCCTTCCCCGCCATCCATCCCTTGATATATCATGCTGGCCAAATATAAAAATGGAAATTTTGCTGGTTTTGTGGTCAAGTGGCGTTGTACGCCTTTGGCTTGATCATCAAAATCAATTGTTACCATGTTTTTGGTACTAGTTTTTGCTTTGAAAATTTACTTTTCCTTAAATATAATTTGTTATCAATGTTCCTTATTTCTGTGTTATTACTTGTTTGACTTGATAATTACACTGAAATTATTTCTGTGGTCAAGTAGCGTTGTATACCTTTGGCTTGATCATCAAAATCAATTGTTAACATGTTTTTGGTACTAGTTTTTGCTTTGAAAATTAGTTTTCCTTAAATATAATTTGTTATCAGTGCTCCTTATATCTGTGTTATTACTTGTTTGACTGTATAATCCGTTCTACAAGTTTTGTCATTGAGCAAGTTGTTGCTCTATGATAATTACACTGAAATATTCTTTTTTTATTGTTTGATTGACTGCTCGATTTCCTTGTAAGTGCAGGCAGACATTTTGTTGCGGGGATACTATGGATGGAACTCACGACGTGCTGTCCAGGTTCTTGATCAAATTTTTCCAAAGGTATTACTGTATGGATTTATGATTTCATACAGTTTTCTTTTCTTGAAACTTGAGTTGTCAGTTTGGTTGCTGTGCTATTCCAATCATGTGCATGTTAGTAGATCTATTGTATCATGGGCCAATACCCTCAAGACCTACCTCTCTGATCCTTATTGCACCTTGGGTTGCATCCTTCTGGTTTAAGTTTAACAATTGATTTAAAAGATGTTGTGTTAATGACTCAAACAAGCCTGAAATTCTGAACCAATTTTTAAAAATTTGTAATTTTCTTATTTAGCATAGTTTTAAGGGAAGTAGTTGCCAGTACAATATGAGTTCTGAAATCTGGAGAGAACAGACCTGTCTTAGAACCTCTTGACGGTTGAGCAATGCCTTTCTTCTCTTGAAATCAATAGTTGCTTGCAATTCTAGAGGTTTCTATAATAATGCAGAAAACTCTTCTTCAACAGCCTCCCTTGCTATACCTTTTCAAGTTTCAGTGTGAACTCAGCAACGACCGACTTAGTTTTGTAGTTTGACCCATCTTTACCCTTTCAGGTGCATCTAGGTTAAGACTAGGAGGTGGATTCGTCAACAATTCGCTACCTTTTGTTTGGAATATAGTAGTTGTTGTTGTTGATCTA
The DNA here is from genome assembly GCA_024138025.1 of Combretum micranthum. Classification (NCBI taxonomy): domain Eukaryota; kingdom Viridiplantae; phylum Streptophyta; class Magnoliopsida; order Myrtales; family Combretaceae; genus Combretum; species Combretum micranthum. Next base: position 826,684 of record JAMXBD010000170.1, on the reverse strand, counting down.
AGATGAGTTCTTGCATGTGTGTGTGTTGAGAGAGAGAGAGAGAGAAGAGAAGTTGGTGTCACTTTTTGTTTGATTGCCTTGTTTACTCATGCTTCTTAGCTCCTTATGGAGGACTTGTACAGCCAAATGGTTAAGCAACACTGCATTGCAAAATTTGACATCCCCATTTGAGAGTATCACTTAACCACAGCCACTCTTTGAGATATGCTTTGATAGGGATTAAAATAGAATAAATTGATGCAATGATCTTGTGATTGATAAAATTTTAAGCTAGTGTTGTATGAAAAAGGGGGCAGGACCTTAGAGACAGTTGCAGTTGGTGGGGCAAGAGGATAAACTATGGCAGTTCAATGAGGTTGACAAACCTATTAAGATAGGTTTTTTAAAACAAAATGCAAACTGAAGAGGGACCAAGTTCTTGGGCTGGGGTTAAGAGTTCTGCATGCCTTATCATAGAAATTTGCTAGGGTCCAGTTGCAAGTGTCAATCTAGAATTTTTAAATCCTGATAAATTTCTAAATTCACCTTTTGTCCCTATAATGCTGAGAACTTTCAAATTTGTGTATCAACTTCTGAACAAAGGACTGGATGCAGAGGTTGTGGTTCTTGATAGTAAATTGTCTTTTCAGTAATATGAGTGTGTCCTATCTTGGAAAGAAGTTATTCTGTCATGGAAACTTCATTTTAGTACTTTAATTCTGCATAGTTATAACTATGAAAGAATTATTTTTATCAGCCAATATCAAAAGTAATTTGAAGTATATACCTTGTCCACAGCCCCTGAACTGTTAGCTACTAAAGAGAAAGTTGGTCCCAAAAACAAAGCGTGCATGGCAATTTAGGCTGTTCAGTACTTGACATCCATAAATCCTTAATAAGAAATGACAGCACCACATTAATGGAAAAGAGGAATGGTTCAGTGAGGTTATAATATTGTTTCGCTGTAGGTTTGTTTCAATTATGCAGCAGAGAATTGCATGCTGATTCTGACATCCTCAATGTGCAGGACGCAGCTGTACAGCCTGCATTGGTTATTGTTTACTTTGGAGGTAATGATTCAATGGGGCCTCACTCTTCTGGCCTTGGTCCCCATGTTCCATTACCTGAATATGTTGAGAACATGAGAAAGATTGGAGAGCATCTAAAGGTAACGTTTTCATGTATCCTATCCAAATGCAATGCATATATTGCATTTTACTGTGTTAGTTGCAATTTGGATTCTGATGGATTATCCAGTGTGATTTCAGAATTTGGTAGTGTTAAATAAGGAAATGCTATCTGCTAGATCTTTGGTTTTAATGTGGAAAGCTGAATTTATGTTTGATAGGTTGCAAGTTTGCTGGTTTGCCATTATTGCAAGACTGGCTGCACAGCTATGCAACTTTATTAGGATCCTTGGATTGATGATTCTATTACTAAAATGCTTATCCCGAGCAAAACTAAAGTTGGATCATTATATAAGGTTGAACTGGAAAAAAAAAATATATATATTATATATTCATATTTGTAAATGATGCAGATCTCATATCAGTTTTTCATGAACTGTTCATTGCTTTACATATGCTTGTGATCATTCAATATCAGAGCCTGTCAGATACAATTCGCATAATCTTCCTCAGTTGTCCTCCAGTCAATGAGGAGATGTTTCGTCAAGGTGTAAGGTGCTGTCTTCCACATAGTAGCTTCTGTTTTGCTAATTTTTCTCGATTAGACTTGGAGAACTAATAGTACATGTATTCAATCCAGTGAGTATTTCAGTGAGTTAGTTCGTACAAATGAACTGTGCCAAGCATATTCAGAAGCTTGCATTGAGCTGTGCAAGGAGATGGGGGTGGAGGTTGTCGATCTTTTCCGCAATACAGAGCAGGCCTAATTGGTTGAACAAATGTTTTACGTAAGTTTCGATTTTGGATCTTCTACTTCTTTAGGTGAATTTTTTTGGAAAAATCATGATATGTGCACAACATGTCCTATAAGATTGATAATACTGCAGTAAACAAATGCATGGATCAAAATAATGGAAGCCTGACCGACCTATTAATCAAGTCACTGGTTGCTTGAGCAAAAAAAGGAAATAAAATATTGTTATAGTAAGGCATGCAATATTGATTAGGCACATAGATTTAGGGAATGGTAGAGAGACTCTAAGGGAGAGCAATATTCTATAGGGAAGAAAAACAGCCTGATGTCTTTGGTTTTCTTCACTTCATTTCTTGAGTGCGAAAATTATTAGGATGTTCCATGACACCTACTTATAGTCTCTGAAGAATGATATTATCATGTCTTGGATTGAACTAGTAAGTTTTGCTTCAGCAGTAAGTAAGCTTGACATGAGACTGTCCTTCCTGAGGCAAAGGTTCAAAACTTGGCAAAGCCATTATTGGAAGGAGTAAAAAACCTTCACCACTCTAGTTTCCAAGCAAGGAGTCCCACTTCTAAATGAATGCAGGGATGTTGTTGGTTGTTTTGGAAAAGAAAAAAATTGCTGTTGGACCTAAAATGGCAATGGAGGTGTAACACTAAAGACAACACTAAGACACAGCATGCCAAAGCTCTTGCTGTTAACTCTCAATATCTTCCATTCATCCATTAGGTTTGGTGTGAGTTAAATTTGTAATGAATTTGATTCTTCTTGAAGGGATGGTGTTCATTTATCTGAGGAAGGCAGCAAGGTGGTTGTGGAAGAGATATTGAAGGTGCTGAAAAAGGTTGATTGGAAGCCATCTTTGCATTGGAAATCCATGCCAACTGAATTTGCTGAGGATTCTCCCTATGATATTGTTCTTGCCGATGGCAAGACAACGATAAATGCCTCTGAATGGACTTTTCATAGAGCAATTCAGTGGGATTAGCTTGCTGAGAAACCTTTCAGTTGATAAATGCAAGCACAGGGATACTATGGGATGGTAAATGAACACGAAAGCAAGAAACGCTTGATGGCAGACTCTCTCTTGTCATCGTACAGCTGATCAATAAAGAGTTTCTGGTGCTGTTTTAGATGCACATTGAGGAGCAAGGAGAGGAGACCCAGAAAATATCTAGTCATTTTTTTAGGATGTTACCATAAACTTTTGATGTTACTAGAAATACAATTCATGTGTGGATGACTCTGCTTTATTCATTACCCTGATAAGTTTTGTAAAGTTGAAATCTTTTTGTATTATAGTTTCTCATGGCCGTGTAAATTAGTGGAGTTGAAATGATGTTGTGAGATCAAGTTTGAGCTTAACTTGATCTGTGATTCAGCGAACTGGAGCTCCACTAGATTGAACTTATTTAGGCTTGATTTGAATTGAAAAATAATTTTCGATAATTAAATTTAAGGTAATACATGAACCTGACCTAAGCTAAACTCAGACCTAGCTTATGAGGCATAACACTCTTTAAGACATGGCGTGCCAAAGCTGTTGCTGTTGATTCTCAATCTCGCCATTCATTCCTTAGGTGTAGTGAGTTAGAATTGTGATGAGTTCGATTCTTCTGAAGGGATGGTGTTCATTTATCCGAGGTAGGCAGCAAGGTGGTTGTGGAAGAGATCTTGAAGGTGCTGAAACAAGTTGATTGGAAGCCATCTTTGCATTGGAAGTCCATGCCAACTGAATTTGCAGAGGATTCTCCATATGATCTTGTTGCTGCTGACGGAAAGAGAACGATCAATGCCTCGGAATGGACTTTTCATAGAGCAATTCAGCGGATTAGTTTGCTATGAAATCTATCGATTGATAAGTGCAGGCACACTGATTCCATTTGATGTTAGACGAACATAAAAGCAAGGAACATGCGATATTGGTTACTCCTTCGTCACTGTACAGCTGATCAATAAAGAGTTAGATCTCTGATCTCTGGTGCGGTTGCAGACGCACATTGAGTATGCGATATTGGGGAAAGCAGGAAAATAATTTAGTCAAGTGTTTTAGAATGGTACATAAGTTCTATGATGTTACTAAAAATTTAATTCATGTGTGGATAAAAATTGCTTTATTCATTTCCCTTAATAATTTTGTTGAACTTGAAATCTTTTAGTATCATGGTTCTAATATCATGTTCTAATAGACATGTAAACGGATTGAGTTGAGATGATACGTTGTAATCAAGTTTAGTACTCAGTAAACTTGAGTTTAGCGAGATTGAATTTGTTTGAGCTCGTTTTCATATTGAAAAATAATTTTTGATAATATTTAAATTAGTGTATAAACTAATCATCTTTGAGTTTTGTTAGCTTATGACTTTATTAAACCAAATATAAAAGGTTTAATGAAAAAATTATTATATACCGCAACTTTTGAAGAAAAGATTCAAACTTGATACGATAATAAAAATCTAAAAGTTTGAAACTTGCCTTTCGAGCTTGGAAAGTTCTCTAATGTGTTTTTATTAAATTTGGGAAATGTGAAGAATTTGGATAAAAGCTGCCACACCACATTTCCTCATAAAAAATCTGGAAAAGTGTGCTGCATCCTGTCATCTTTTAGAAGTGGATCCAAACAGGGCAATAGATAAAGGGATTCCCAAAAAGAAAGATATCTTTGTCACTGCAGAATATGCGAAATCAATGAGTCACATAAATGATCACCACCACCAGCAGGAGGAATGTGATAGAAAAAAGTGAATGAAGACTAGACTAAAGATTTTTATTTAGTGAAGTCCAAGTAGTCCTTAAAACTAATTTTGCATTGACTGGGTTTCTGATCATTTTCATTTTTTTAAGTTATGGGGTAAATTCCTTATTGTGACGTGACATATATATATATATATATTTATGTACATATATTCAAATGGGATCCAAAGGTTTAGACAGCAAGGCAAGAAAAGAAGGGTTAAAAGTTGTTCCATTTTGTATGAGTAATGCTGCAAACAAGTTGAGCTAAACCTTCAATGGTTTGGATTTTAAAAAATTTACAAGCTTGAGTTGAGTTGGAGTTTTTACCAAGATTAAAAGATATAGGCTTGAGTTCGAGCTTATATGAGTTCAAATTTAGCTCATTTAACTTAAAGAGCCTTAATGAACACGAGCTTGACCTCTTGCTCGTTTGGCTTTTGATATATTATAATATTATATTACACTATTATATTATTAATATAAATAATATATTATATGTTAAGAAGTTTGTTCACAAATTTTTTTGCGAGCTTTTAATGAGCCTGCTTGCATGATCTTAATGAGTTTGTTTATGAGCTAGTTTGCAAGCTTAAACAAACCTTAGGTGTTGAGCTTAACTCGAGGAGCTCGTGAATAAGTCGGCTCATTTGTAACTATAGTTGTAAGAATGGTGTTCATTAATCAGATTATAAAAAGCCTTAGTGAATAGCGATGTAAGTTTAACAACATCATACTCTATTAGGTTTATGTATTTAACATGATCTGGTAAGTAAATTAAGTTACATTATATTAATGTATTTAGCATTACATTATATGAAGCACTTTAGTTGAATTAAGTTGGCTGCCACGTTATATTAATTATTTAATTTGTTTAAAAAAATTAAAGGTTTTTCACTATGAAATATTAAAAGTTCAAAACCAATTTTAAGAAACTTTACGGTTGGTTCACTTTGTAGTATGGAATAAGGAAGAAATTGATTCTAATTTGACATGAATGTGATAGTGTTGTAATGATTATTACAATATTCATTTGGTGTAAAATATAAAAATAAATAATTATTAGAGTAAAAGGATAAAATATATATAATTCATTTTTTTAATAAATATGAGATAATTGTATATGTGATTTTTTTTTTTTAAAACAGAGGTATTTATAATAAAGTTGAAAAATAAATTGTATGGATGTGGAGACATAAATTGACATTTCCCTGAAGTGAATATTGAATAGTAACTTTATATACAAAGACAATGAATGGTTATTTATGTCAAACGAGCTATTAATGTATTTGGGTGGACTAAGTTTTAAGACATACATTATTGGAGGAGACCGCTGTAGAGACACCCTAGAAATTAAAATAAAAAATGGAGACTTGGAATGAGAAAATTAAAAGATTTAATTCAATAATAGACTCGGTGACTAAAAAGGAATTCTAATTGGTTATAATAACTTTCATTAGTAAAAACGAAAGTTGCTTAATACATTAGAGCAGAATATGTTTGTGATTTTTTGATTGACAATACAAATGACTTAAAAGATTATATAAAAAAAAATTAGTATTTATCTAATGATCTAAGGTATATATTTACTTTAAAAGTTCAATACGGAGAATTTGAATTACTGAAATAACCATAAAATTTCCAACTTATATTTCATATGTGTGTTATTGAATTTATACATGCTTTTGATATATATTGAATGTGATTTGTGTTCATGATGCATTATGTGTTTTATTATTGTATTAAATATTCAAATACTCTAGAATTTATTAAATATTAGTTCATAAAATTTAAATTGCATTAACATGTAAGAATTATATTTGGAATGCATTAAAATGAGTAAATAGATCCATGCACATAAGCTTCATTATAGCATAATTCTTATACCTTAAAGGAGCTAAATACAAGATTAATTAACTAAAGACAAATTTATTAATTAGCCTTTGATAAGTCATTAAGTTCCCTTAACCTCTTATGCCTCAAAAGTCAAACCTTAAGATAATATCAACTTTAATAATGCAAAATTCGTGCACCAATTTTAGACCTCCAAAACAAGCCTTCAAAAGTTTCAAAACCCCATTATCATCTTCTCCAAAGCTCTCCCATGGATCTATATAGATAAGCCTTTCATTTTCTATATTTTCCACCATCAAAAGCATGATAGAGGATCACAAAACCAAGGTCTAAAGTTCTATTAGTAAGTATGTGTTTCATGTCTTCAAAATGTGCAAGTTCATTGTTTTTTTTTTTAGCAATAGATTTTAAGCTCAAATTGTATTTGATGACTTATATACCTTGTTGGTTGTATGAGGAGTGTTATGTTGTTATAGGAGTTAGTGGTATATGTAATATAAGAGATTGGAAGTGTTGAGAAATGCATATGGTTGATGACTAAGTGTTGGGTGTAGTAATTTGGGGGTTGAAGTATGATTTGTGAATGATGATTTGTGATGGAGAGTTTGATGTTGTGAGTTGGAGTTTATGTTGTTTGAATAATGTAATGAACATATAACAAGCTTTGGAAAGTTTAGACTAAGTTTGGGAAATTTGTGAAAGTGAACAAAGTGTAATAAAACAGGGAAAATCAAACAACATTTTCGTATAGGTTAAATTTTGGTCGTACGCCGGCATCTGGGGTTTCTACGCCGCCGGCCTATAGGCGGTGTTGGAAGCCCACAGAATCAAATTTCTTAAGGCCGATCGAACGTCGCCGGCTTTCGCTGGGAAAGTCAGCTGGCGTTCATTCTTCATGTTGTATGCCGGCTACTGGGAATCAATCCGCCGACGTATAGTGAGAGGTTGCCGGTGTATCTATGTAAACGGCCGGTTTGCACCTCTCTGGACGATTTTGAAAAATTTTGGTTTTACATTCTATACCGGCTCAAAACCGCCGGTAAATTGAAGGCAGCCGGCATATCCTTAAGCACTGCCAGCATTGGCAGTGTTGATTTTCATAGTATTGAACACGGCTCAAAGCCGGCTTTGAGTGTCGGTGTATCCCCTGCGCTTTTGAATTTTAAAAACTTTCTTCAAAATTTTCAAAGTTTGATATATGATCAATTAGGTATTTGTTAAGTGTTCTATGATATAATAGGATGTTTAAATACTTTATTATGACTTTGTATTAATTTATTTGAATTTCTTTGATTAATTTTATTTTCAACTAGATAATTAGTGCTTGAACTAAGAGTGAGTTTGTAATTACTTTTTTTTTTCAGTGAGTGATCCCCTTTCGATTAATTCCATTGATTCTCAAGCTAGTACAGGTACGCAGTGACTTGCTTGTATGTTTGTTAGGATAGGCATACTTAAATTTGATATAAATTCTGAGTGACTTAAATATTGCTTGAATTGCTTGTGTTTTCACCGTTGAATCCGGTCCGAGGAGCGGTAACATATCATGATACAATGATATGTTAGTGTAGGCGCTTAGGCCAATAATCATGATGCAATGACTAGGCTCGGCAGATAATCGATAGGAAATGTAGTATCTGAGCAACATTTACTTATTCTTGAAAAGAAATAGTATAACTTAATTCAATGTTTTATGGGAGCATGTGAATTAAATTAATTATGGATTGAGTTAAGTGAAGTTGGGCAACGGCTATATAACCTATATGAGATTATTCTTTTCAGTGTAACGTTATCTAGGAGATATAGATATTCGGGCTATCTATATCAACCCTCTGAGCGTCGTGAGCGTTACTCAGGATCCCCAGAATCCCATGGCTTGTTCTGGAGTTTGAATACTCCAATGATGATTTGATCAATGATTTCTAATGAAAGATAATATAAAACATTAATGTTGCATTGCATTAGTCTAGGTGTGATTGCCACTACGCTTTTGAGTGTTGTTGCTGTGTACTGGGCTTTTGGCTCACTGTTGCTATATTTCAGTGACGATGATTGTTATGATGACATAGGCTATGGGTCGGATTGGGAGAAGTTTATGGATGAGTGGGGCGAGTAGGTTTGAGTGCAAGATGGCAAGGAAGGAAAATTTTTGAACAAATTGTTGGTTTAGATATTGTATTTTGTATTTTGAATAGAGACTTGTTAGTTAAGCCTTGTTTGTATATAAAGACTTAAAGCATTTTTCTTGTTTTGTAAAAGTCATGTAAGTTTTGTTGTGTCATGCGTTTGACACAAGATTGTAAATTATTTCTTTAAATGTTTTATATGAATAGATTACTCAAGTGAGTAATCCATTTGTAAAAAATCTTTATATCAAGTTATAGTAAGATTAAACAAACAATTCAGATAAATTGTTAGATTCATGACAACCTTACATATAATATGAAAATATTATATGTGGTTGGGGACTTGACTTGCTAAATCTTAAGGATTGGTGGGTCGGGTCTTTACAATTACGTAGATAATAAATTAGTGCAAAATGTGTAGAACGTAGTGAAAAAATAGGAATAAATAAGTGAGTTCAATCTGTACAGCATACTACGCTATAAAGCATGCCCCAATTGTTATATGGGATTTTGAATGGCATAGAAATAAATTTTCAGTCATGCTAACCAATTTTACTGAACATTTGTTCATATAAAACACAATCGAGGTCAAAGAGTGTATTCTTTCGGTGACTTAGGACGTGTCAATTCATATCACACGATCTAAATCAATTGGCAGCTGATTTACGCTTTGTTTGGTAACATGGAAATCAATGCAAAGCCATATATATGAAATGAAATTAATAAAATTATGATGTTTTGGTATTTGAAGTGGAAAAGGAAAATTGTGGAAATTATGGAAATTAGTGGAAACTTTTTCACATTAGATCTCATAAAATTCTCTCCATTTTTTGAGAGAAAAGGATGAAAAAAAGCAATATTACTAAATTTAAAAGAAAATAAATAAATAAAGTAAGGATGCTGGTCTATTAGGTATGCTATTTCTTTTGTTATCCTAACCCAAAAGAATATATCTTTCCATTTTCTCTCATTTTCATCTTATAAATCCAAACAAAAAATTAATATAACATTTTTTTTTTTTTTGCTTTCCACTCTCTTTTCTTTCCTTCTTATTTGTACTTTTCTTAAAATTGTCAAACACAGTGTTAATTGCAATTTAATGCATAAGATTCATTTAAAAAAGTTATGGCTCTTAAGATTGTATTACAACATAGTATACTAAAATAACCTAAATAAATATAATTACATAGGGCCATAAATGTAATATTGATATTAAGTGAGGGCAATTTTGTCCAACCATAAAGTTTTGGTTACATGTGAACTTTGCACAAAATTTAATTTAGTAATTAAAATTTAAAGGTATCAATTTCATACATAATCAAAATTTTTGTGGCTATTTTCAATGTTACCAGACTCGGACTAACCCGGTCAATTCAACCTGATTCAATTGGAATCTACCATAAAGGTGGGCCGATCCACTCAATTCACCCGGATTTACATTAAATTAGATTGATCTATATCGACCTGATCGACCTGGGTGGTTAGACCGGGTTGAATTAGTCTACTTGAGCGGTCGAACCAGGTTGAATAGAGCGACCCATATAAAAATAAAAACTAGAAATTTAAATATATATTTATACTTTACTATGAATTTATAAAATATAATCATTATATCTTGCTTATTTAATAATTAATTGATGATTTTTATCACAATATAGATTTAATTGAGTGATGTCATATATATTTGTCTATTCTAATTAAATTATCTCTTATATTTTTACGTTTTTTGTAACCCCAGTCAGACCCATTGACTCCTGACTAGAGCTGGGCATAAGGGTCGTGGCCCACGGGCCGACCCATTTACCCGCTCAAAAAGCAGGCCGCGACTAATTTTTTTTAGCACTTTTAAATGTAGGCTAAATTGGCTCGACTAGTTTAACCCAAGGGCCAAAGCGGGCTGGCCCATGACAGCTCGACTTGTGGGCCAAGAGTTAAAAAAAAGAAAAAAAGAGAAGAAAAATGTAAGAATAAAAATAGTACAATAACATATTTGTGATTATTTGTGATATATTATGGAAGAAAATAGATTAATACGTGCATCATAAGCATTATAATATTTTTTTAAGTATATATTTATTGATTTAAACATAATATAATATCTAATAAATTATTTAAAAAACTTTTTTTCATTTATAGTAATGAAAATGGTAACAAAATTAATTTTTAATATATATAATCTTAAAATATATAAATATTCTAATTTTTATATAAGAAAAATAAAAAAATATTTGGCCCGTGGGCCAAAGCGGGTCGGGCTCGAGCCAATAAATTTAGCCTGCTCAGCTCTTTTAACCCACGAGTCGATGTGGGCCGGCCCGACCTGTTTAACCCACGATCGATGTGGACCGGCCCAGCCCGACCCGTTAGGTCCGTTTGCCCAGCTCTATTGCAGACCCTATAGCATATCTAGGTTAAACTCCAATTCGTTTTGACAACATTAGCTATTTTTACTATTTCCATAATAAAGTTTGTTTTATTTACAAACATAAAAAAGATAGCATATCATTGAATTTTTAATTAATGCTTCTAACACCATCTAGCATCGATAAACTACTTCTTCCATATCAGGAAACAGAGCGAACGATGTTAATGAAGTAGTAAAAATAGCCACGAAAATTTTGATTAGGTATTAAATTGACCTATCAAAAGTTCAAATACTAGATTGAAATTTTGTGCAAAGTCCATGTACCAAATTTGACATCTTTCCTAAAGTTTTAAAGACCTGCTAGTTAAAGCAATGTATTTGAACCCCGATAGTAATTGCCTTTTTTTTTTCCCTTATATTACATAAACTCCTTCGTCTCTCTCTCTCAAACATCCTTTACAATCTTTTAGGAATCCTGACAAGATTCTATGGTAAGTAATCGTTCCTTTTCCTTCTTCTTGTAGTTTCCAATGAAATAAACACATAAGTGACAAAATCTTAGTATTTAGATGTTGACAACGACGATCTATTCAAGGAAATTTCAGAAGACAAGGGTTAAAGAATTTATAGAAGAAGGAAGAATTGATAGCTACAGATAGGTAAGGAAGTTATGATATGAATTTATTCTTCTAAGTGTTAATTCTAATAAAAGTAGGTGGATATATCTTAAGATAGCGTTGGGATGTAGAGTTTTGAAATAAAAAGAGTTTAAAGACATTTTGGGTTGAAAATGGGAAAAAATTTTACAAAAAGTAACCATTATGAAAGTGTCACGCCCCAAAGGGTATCCTAAACGCGACAGTCCACCACACTCGATATTTAAACTTAAGTATGGCATCCTTAGTCATCCCATAAGTTTACATATTGAGTGTAAGGTGTACTCACACAACTTTTAGGATCACACTTTGATTCGAGTAGTCTTAAGAAAGCATACATAGCATTAAGAATATAAATCACAACAAGATAAATAGTTAAACTTTACAAAAGCCAAGGGGGCATACCCCCGCCAAAATAATAGGAGTCTACATCGTTTAGCTCCAATTACACATATCTGAATTTACATTAAAGAGATTTTCCTAGAAGTCCACGCCTATACTAGGTCCGACTTCCTCAAAAGCTCTTTAATCCAATGTAGTAAACCTGCACAAAGTGTCCTCTCGGAACATCCAAAAATAGGAACACTGCAACAAAAACTGTTGGGGTATAAGCTAATTGCTTAGTGAGATTCATTTTCCAAGTAACATACTCGATCAAGCTAAAATATCTATACAAGCAAGTTATAATTAACAACCATATGAATGCACAAGCAAATGAGCAAGCAAGCATATGACTTTCCGGTAGTCATAAGTGAATGAATTTACGCCCTCCATTCGGGGTTTGGGTAGTTCATAAGTCATGCAACTACATTCCAAAGTTGGTCCATAAGACATGCAACCATTCCCAATCTTAAGTGGGTGGTCCATAAGACATGCAACCACAATTTTTAATGTTGGTCATAAGTCATGCAACCATAGTTTCATTATTTGAATGGGGTGGTCCATAAGTCATGCAACCCTAGTCCCCTTCATTAAAGACCCGCTGCCTCCCAAATACACCTTTGTCCCACCAAAGGCATACTCGACAATGATATGTGACTCACTACGTGATATGCATGTACAATTTATTCATATAATCATGGTATATTAATTAGATAATTTAAAAAGACCATACAATTTCAGACATTCCAAATCTATACTAGCTCATACAAGGTTATTGCAACAAAGCTTGCCTCGATATACTTATCGTTCATTCATGCAAGTTTAGATCACCATTCAATCAATTTTATCTTTTCCTAAGTCTAATGCCACTACTACTACAAGCACATCCAAGAGCATAATTAATTGAGAAATGAACTCACTTGTCCATGTAGTGAAAATCCACTAGTCGTAATAGTCCTCGGGAAGTGGTAACCCGTCCTCCAATTCACCTAGGTACAAAGAATACCCTCAATGAGTATCTCTTATGAAGTTCTATTAAACTTAACAATTTTATTTACTAAGTTCGTCAATTTCCGTCTAGGTTGAATCCTTAACTTAAAAAGGTCATATCTAACTCATTTTAACTCGGAATTTAGCTTATAATATACCGATTTATACCTACTTCGAAAGAGCTATCTATTTCTAAAGTTAATTCAAACATTTAAGGTCATTTAGGGTCGGAAACATACTGTACAGTAGGGTTGCGAAAATTCCAAGATTTGAGCCTTTGTGAAAAATTGCCATATCTACTCTATTTAACTACTTAGACCAACTTATTCTAGTCCTAAACTTGCAAGGAGATTATCAAAACAAAATTAAGAGATTACACACTTATCTAATACCAAACATAAAGTTCAAATGAAACTTCTAAGAATCCATTTTCATAAAACCGAAATTTACAAGTCAAAACTCATTGTCTTGTTTTGAGTAATTCCTTTACTAAAACTTACTTAGTTCAATGAAAATAATTTTCCTATATTATATATCATCAAAGCATTCCATTTTCAATATAAAATACTTGTTTTGAGATCAAAAAGAAGGTTTTAAAAATTGGTCTCCCCATAATTACGAATTTCCTCTTTGAAGTTTACAATGAATACAAGAACTAAATTTTGTCTTTTACAAAACACTTGATTTAAGCTATACCTTTTAGGAAAACTCATTTAAACTTATGAAAATTCATTCCTTAAGATATCTATACCAAGAGCCCTTATATTTTTGTCTAAATCTTCATTTTAGTTGTGGATGATGGGTTCCAAAAATAGGTCTTGGTCTTGATCCGAATTTTCATAAATTTATTTTGGACATATCTCTTGAGAAAATTCATCAAAACTCATGGAAAACAACCCATTACATATTATATCTCAAGAACCCTTCATTTCTTGAATAAAATCCTCATTTGTGAGTTGGAAAACATGTTTTTATTTTGGATCTTTGTCTTGATCCGAAAAATAATTTTTGTTTTTGAAAATAAACTTTGAAAATCAACTTTGATTCTTGTAAGATGGAGTCTTGATGATATACATCCATCAAACCTTCATTTTCTTAACAAAAACTTCCATTTTAAGGATGGAAGGGGGTTTTTAAAATAGTGCATTGACAAGTTACGAATTTTACTTTTTCATTCCAACTTGAATCTAAGATCTACTCAAAATACAACCATGAAAACATAAGAAAACTTAGTAGTAGGCCTTAAACTTCTAGATCTACACATAAACATAACTAAAGCTTTGTAAAACTTTAGATCTACAAGTTATCACATAAACAAGAGAATAAACAAGCCTTCCATATAACAAAAATACTAAGAACAAAAGAGATCATCATCTAGAGGAGTGTTTCACTTCTTGGCATCATCATCCATAGCCTTTTAAGCTTGTGGAATGTCCTTTGATGCATGAAACATCCACAATATCATCCTATAACATCTTATGAGAGCTAAAAGAGGATGATTACCTTAAATATTTGCAAGAAATATATGTGGAAGCAAGGAAATAAAATGGGGCAGCTTGTTCTCAAGAAGACAAGGCAAGGAAGAAGAGAAAGAGAGGGAAAAAGAGAGAGGAAAAATATAGGGTTTACAAATGAAAGAGGAAGGAATGAGATGTTTACAATAAGTTAAAAGTGTGTTAAATAATTTAAAAAAAAAATAAAACAGCAGCTGCAAGAGGGGGGGCTGGCGTGATTTTGAAGTGTGGGGGGTGTGTGTAGTTGAGTTGAAATTGTAATTTTGAAAGTGTAACTTGTAGCTTCCAATTCAACTAAAAGAGACTTTTAAAATATCAAAAATTGATTAAAAATAATGAAAAGTGGCTAATTTTGGGAATGGGCAGCTGCAATTTTGGGAAATGGAAGTGTAAGAAAAAGCAAAAGAAGACATAATAATGTGTAGTAATGATAATGTATGTGTACTTGAGATATGGGTTGATAAAGTGGCTTTTTGAATAAGAAAATATATAAAATAAATTAAGAAAAATATTTTTATTTAAGTAGCAGAATTTTTATGATTTAAATAAAATAATCAATTAAATTATTTTTAGAAATTTAACAATTAAGTTACCGGTAAGAGTAAAATAAGCTTATATGAGCTATAACTGATATTTTTAGAATCCGAAAAATTCTAAACTTGATATTTTTGAAATCTTATAAAAATACGAGTCTAAAAATATTAAATATATATTTTTAATTTTCGAGCCCCGACACGCTTTCCAAAGCAGTATCCAAACGGGTTCGAAATAAGCCGAAATAAACCAATCTGATATTTTTAAAAATCAAATATTATTACGGACTATTCTAAACACTTTAATTATTTTTCGACTCCTCGATTTACGAACTGGGTTTGCAGGATCTAAACTGCAGGGTTTTACTCAAGATCCGTTGACTTAAGGTCTCCGGTAGACTTTCCGGCTTAAGGTTTAGGGCTTAGAAAACAGGGGTTTACAGAAAGTGCATGACCCTTACACAAGCCATGCATTAAGCCACGTACCTATCAATGATTGAAACACAATAATGCTAGAAGTGCAAAACTACTGCACAAGCCTCATGTATTTGATCGTGTACCTTTCTTTGACTCAACGAAATAGTGAATCTAGAAGTATATGGCCAATGCACAAGCTCATTTATTAAGCTACATATTAATGTGTTGTGAATCATATCCTTAGAAGTTGATGAACCTAATGCATAAGCCCATGTACTTTTGTATGACTCGGACGATTCGAATATGATTTATACAACCTTAGCACGGTCATGTACTAACTTATACACATTATAACCTCTCCAAATTCACCTTCCCAAAACCAATTGAAACTTATCTAACCCATTTCGTTAAAATTTAACTTATATTATAAGATCTTTTAACCTTGATTCTATGGGAATAATCTCTAAATTCTCATTTTAAATTGAAGTTTTACTTTTTCTTAAAACATTAGTACTGGGGTAAGGGCGAGAACTATAAAAGTATAGACTATAGATGATTTAGAAGTATAAATGATTCTAAATATCTTAATTGTTATGTAATTTAAGTTAGTAGATTCTAGTGTTCAAGACAGATCAACTTTCCAGATACACATATACTTTATTTGTTACTTGTGCTTGTTAAGATAGGATATTATATTAACTAATTGAACATCTAGCCACAAAATTTGTTTATTGTTTGCGTTTGGCTGTGGTTAGTGGATTGGAAGCAGGGCGGTTCTAGGGGCCACGAGGGCCCTAGATCTCTAGACTAGAAAATTAAATTTAAAATATTTTTTTTAAAGAAATATATGTTTTATGTATATTATAAAGAGAAAACCATGGTATAAAATTAAGTGTGGTCTAGTGATTAATTATCTATTTTTACATCCACAAGGTCATGAGTTCAAATTCCATGGGAGTACTTTTTTTTTACTTTTTTCAACATGTTTCTTTTGAATTTTTTTCTTTCACAATAACTAATAACATTAGATTCTTTTATTATATAATTATCAAACTAAATAAATTCTTAATAAATAACTATTTTATATTCAAAGTATACCACAATGTAATAATTATTATTATCTATATTACAATTGAATTTTATTGCACACTATTGATTTAGTAACTTTTTTTTTCCTTCAATTAATGTTGTTTAAATGCACATGAATTATTAAGAAACTATCTTATCTACATATATTTTATGATTTATTTGTGCTAAAAGCAATTGCATTGCACATTAATTATATAATTTGATTTAGTAACATTATTTTTTTCTACAAGTAATACTAAGAAAATGAACATAAAGTATTGAATAAATATTCTATCTAAATATATTTTACGATTTATTTTTATTAAAAGCAAAATTATAAATATACTAACTCTATTTTTTTTATTAATAATTAATTTGCAAGTGACATATATATATATATCATCTCTTATGAAATGTACTAAATACTTTTAATTATTATTTGAATAATTTTTTCATGAAGTATTAAAATATATCATATTGAAATCATTATGAAATTCTCATAAATATATAACATGTAATATAATTATAATAGTGAGTTCATCTTAATAAATAATTTTAAGATTAACTTAATAAATGTCAACCCCTAGTCGTATAATCTTACGTTCATCCCTGATTGGGAGTATTAGCGGTACTAGTGCAACACTATGATGATCATTGTGTAACTTTGTCCCTATGTGAGTCACACCTTGAGATGTTTGCGAGTAGATATAGGTGATTTGGTGTTATGGTTAATAGGGAGCACCTAATATCTAATGTTTTATACTCATGGACTCATGGGGAAATGAAAATACCCAACATTGTATATATATAAGAATTGTATACAAAAGTGTTTAGGATATTGGGTTATCTATGCTATGATGGGCTTAAATTAAAAGATAATAAATGATTAGTTGTTCCATTAATTATATGTTCACATGTGAGTGTGTGTTGGTACGTGTGTGTTGGTACTTGTTCATGTGCTTGTGTTTATGGCATATAAGTACTGAGCTCCATCTCACTCTTTATCTATTTTTCGGGTACAATTAATGCTCCTATAGAATTTGATTTGTTAGGCTATGACATCGTGATTGACTATGGGGAGGGCTATAGTTGCAAATACTACCCTATTAATACATAGTATCTTAGAAGTTATATTAAAGTTTGAGACTCTAATGATTTTATGATCATATAATGTCATCTATTTAATGTATTTCAAGATGTGGACATGGATTTTGAAGTTAACTGTTAGCATGTTTAGGTACTCTATGAGCCACATGGTAATCGATGAATATGTGTGGTGCTATTAATCTTATGTTTAGGAGGTTGGTATGCATAAACATGTTATTTGTGAAGTATCCTTTGAAGTATATTATGGAGTTCTATAATAATTATTGAGATTTGTAGTGGTGAATATGATCCTTAATGTGTCTACATGGAATTAAAGACATGTAACGAGTTATAAAGGATCTTAAATTGGGGTGAGATATATATAAGGACCATAAGTAATCCCCCTCATGTTGGCACAAATGCAAGAACACAAACTAACATGTCCTGCAAACTCATGTAGATAGAGGGAAGCAAAATCATTGTAAAAAAATTGGAAAATATCATTAGGCGGATTAGGCCTTTTATCGATGTAAAAGGCCTTGCTATGTAATACATACCTCATGTAATATGCATATAGTAAGTAAGTACCGATTTCATCAACATAAAGAAGAGTTTAAATTTTGCACTTAAATCTACGTTCGTCAGTTGAGATGGACTACAAAAACCCGATTCCTTCTTATATGTAAAAAATTTATATAAAAATACACAAATTAATAATAAGATCATAGCTTGTTCAACCAAACCTTTTCGTGCTACACCTTTCTAAATTTCTTAGCTGATATGCATGATAAGGAAATGCATCTTCACTCCTATGATATTTGTTGTCTTAATTTTTTATTTAAGTAGACTTTAATATGAAATTGTTATTTATTGTTTCATTCTCTCTCAAAAAAATCTCTACAAAATCCCCCTTTTGTAATTATTTTAAAAAAAGAATAGATGCAAAGAAGATTAAAAAATATATATATTAACCCAAGATTTTTACTAAGCGTCTTTGATGTTCTAATTAACAATTTCTGGTGGGCCTTACTCTCACTCTATGGAACCCAACGCTGAAAAAAATTAGAATCTTGGGTGAAAAAGGAAGAGAGAGAGAGAGGAAAAAAAAAAAAAAAAGGCATTCAAAATAAGAAACGACGTGTCGTTTTAGAAATGGTAGGATATTTTCCAGATGAAGATATTTTTGAAGGAAGGGAGGGGTGATGTAATGAGATGCGTTGTCTTAAAAATTATATCTTTTTGTCGACGTGGCCATTTTTAGGACAACCCTTTTTGCACTTTTTTCTTCCTCACCGCATTTCGTGTTTTCTTTTACGTGTTACCTTTATTCAACGTCACCCGCACTTTGTCTCGCGTGAATCTCACCACAGTTTTGGATATTTATAATTTCCACTGTATTAAATGCATTTTCCATGGTTGACTTCTTTTTATTTAAATAAAATCCCACGGGCCATTTATGAGAAAAAAAAAGAAATCTGTGGGTCACAATCGTACACAAAAATAAAACCCCGTAGAGTTAATAACTCCGTTTTAATATGAAGTATTAACCTAAATTTGGATTAATTGTAAATATATATCCTTATATTTGACTTAGTTATGTTTAAATTTTGTTTTTTAACTTTTTCAAAATGTACAGTGGAACCTATTGTTTTTAAAAGCATGCATTTAAACCAATTTGAGCAATTTACTCTTAACCAAAGTGATAAAAAAGAATTATTAAAATTATAAAATGATACATAATATTAAAATAAAGAATATAATTTTTTTTTTTACCTTTTGTTTTATTTGATATTATCTTTAACATTTTATTTGTTTTCAATGTTGAAGATCATTTAGAAGCCGTAAAACACATTTTTTTTTAAATATTTGAAGGGTTTAGCCATCCAATCTGAAAGCCAAGTGGATGCTATGCATTTTTCTTATAAAGTTTTCCAATCCCATATTATATCTTTCTTATCCAAACACGAATTATCATGAGAGTATTTTTTTTTTTTTTTCTTTCTACTCATATTCGTGACTAGAGTTGTAAACAAGAAGAGTCGAGCCGAGCTTTTAAAGGCTCAAACTCGCCTCTTTTAAAATTTAGTGAGCTCAAACTCGAGTCTAGTTTTTTAACGAGCCTGAAATTAAAGCACGGGCTTGGCTCGTTTAGTTAAATGAACTTAAGTTTGAGCTCAAGCTCGGCTTGATTCAAGCCGAGATGAGATTTTTATCTAGCCTAATGAGTTTTTATCAAGCCGAAAATTTAAGTCCGAGTTCGACTCATTTAGATAACATGTTTTTTATTTTTTTAAAACCTAAAATATAATATGTAAGTGTTGTTATAATATATATATACATAATTAATAAATAGAAATTAGTTTTGATTGTTTTTATTATATAGTTATAGATAATATATCATGCATAAAAAATTCAGAAATCTGCTAATGAGTTTATTAACTAACCTAATCATGAACTTGTTCATGAGCCTCAATAAGCCTATTCGCGATCCGACTCGCCAGCCTAAATTATAACTTGAGTTAGCTCGTTTAGATAAAAGCTAGGCTTGTTCACTAATCGAGTTCGAGCCGAGCCGAGTCGAGCCTAAAGCAAGCCCAACTCGAGTAGTTTACGAATAGCTCAGCTCATATGCAGTCTTATCGTGACTAAATAAAATACAAACACAAAACATTATCTGGGAAATTAAAAACTTTCTTATGTACATATTGATGTGCAAATCTATACGACATAACATAAACATGATTCATTAGGTCAAAATGGGCGTGAAGGAATTCTAATAAAATTCACCAATCGAAATCAACGTAATTACATATATGTATCCTTTTAACTCCACATTACATAATTATCATTTTTCCGAAAAAATCAACTAAATAGATTACTATTGACACATGATAAAACAAAACAGATGGTATGATCTACCATTTGATGTAAAGATAACAAATTTCCCTTTATCACCATCCAATCAAAATCGTACTTTAGATATTAGTTAGCACTTAGTAGGTTCTAGACAAGGCGCGTGATACCACGCTCCACCCACGTCGCGTGACAAACTCTTTCCATCTCCTCCCAGCTCAACCCATATAAAATCCCCATTCCACCCTTCCAACCGTCCCATGCCTCAAAACAACAAAGAAAAATACACCTCCCCTTCCGTCTCCTTAATCAAGCCAACAAGGCGCCACCGCCACCACCACCACTACCATGAGCCACCGCCGACACCACCGCAGCACCACCGTATCAAAACCCACAACAACCCCAACGGACCAAGATACGGAGGATTGCGACCCAGAGGTATGGGAAATGTTCGACGCCAACTTCCGTCAGGTCCAAAACGTACTTGACCGAAACAGGCACTTAATTCAACAAGTTAACGAGAACCATCAGTCCAGGATCCCAGATAACATGGTCAAGAACGTAGCTTTAATACAGGAACTCAATCACAACATCACAAAGGTTGCGTCTTTGTACTCTGATCTATCCAACAACTTCTCCAATTCTGTTGTTCATGTTAGGAATAATAGTCATCGTTCCAGTAGTGGGAATAGCAATACTAGTAAGGATAGTGGCAGTAGCAGCTGATAAAAATTAAAAAGGGTCCCGTTAACTGATTCCTGATGTTTATTAAGACCCCAAAAGGAGAAACTTTTTATCTGAATTACGCATTTTAAGAAAAAGGCAAGCAGGGTATCTCATGTCAATCATGAAAAGTCTCCTTATTTTGGTGTCTCTTAATAAGTGATCGGGACAAGGGACACGAGTTATCATTTTACTAGAGAAGGAAATGTTTAAAATTGCTATTGGATAGATGGGTGTCAAGTGTAATACCAAGTTGAGGGAGTTATCTATTTAATAAAATTTATGATGTTGGGTCTTATGTTAATGTGTTATATCTCCATGTGTTTGGATGTTTATTTTGATGGCAACTTTATTGTATGTCATTTCTTGGGTGTCAAGTCAATCATATGCTCTCATATATGATAATTAATTTTTTTCGCAGTGTATTATAGGTGAGCACTAACTATTAGGATGTGCCGTCTTTTTGAAGTCTGAGAGTTAGATTCTTAGGAAGAGCAATGATGTAGTAGAGGGTGCTGTTAAAAGGAGGAGGATACCATCCAAGAAGATGTGGATGCAAATTCTGGAGAGAAATCTATGTAATGTTATAATTTGAAAGTAGTGGTGTAAAATGGATCACACAATTGACCTTTGCCTATTTGGCTGAGATCTAGATGTGTTCTTATATTTTATGTGTGAACGATATGTGATGAACCGAGTTTATGCAACATATTTTCTGCTGTAGTTAGCAGATTGGGAGATTGTATGAAGTAAATGCAATGGTTCTTTAACATCCAGCTTCATTAGTTCATCAGGATCAGGTCATGCAGAAATGAAATAACATTCTCTAGTGGGGAATGATTGTCCTGTTCAATTGGCAGGACAAGGAAAAAGTTATGGACAATGTTCCTTTCCTCTTATTGATCTTACCCCTGCTACTATGGCATCCTTACATCTGATACAGGAAGTACTAACCACTTTTTGCTCTTTCTGATCTGCAGTCCTATGTAATTATAGATAGGTTACATGACTATGTAGGTCACTATGAGCTTAGAAATACTATTATCTTATACTTATATATGTAATAGTAGAAATGCTGGGGTGCCCCGCTTATAATACTTTTTGTTTCAGTAAGAATGATGTAAATTTTCCAAGGAAATCTCCTTCTGTAATGAGCAGGAAGACCAGAAAGAAGATCGGGCTGCCTGCTACAACTCACTGAAGATTTCAATTCCTGTAATATGTCTCTTGTAGGTTTCAATGCCATTGACATCTTGACAAGCAACTATTATGTTTTTAAGGATTTGATCATACGATAACATCTTTGTTGAGATGTAGCAGTAGCTATTTCAATGACTGTCCATGATGTTTATGCAAACCTAATGTGCGCTAAGGAGAAGCTGAATGATATAACTTACAATCAAAATGAATGCTCCACGGCGATGATTGTTATTTATCAAGTTATTATTCTGAAATGACAAATTCCTAAAATTTTCTCCATCTTGGTTCAGCCGGAAATTATTTTGAATCAAAGCAGTGAATAGCGTAGAAGAACAGGGAGCAGTTTTCTTTTACTTAAAGAACTTAATTTGTTGGATTAATTTGCTGGATCCATTGACAAATCAGATTTTTTAGCTTTGCTTCTTTTCTTTCTCCTCAAACTATGTATTTTTGTTTTTGGTCCGCTAAGGAGGAGGGTTTGATAGAATTTGTCTAGGATGGCAAAGACGTCCCCGTTCAGTTGGTGCAGTATGCTTTTTGAAAGTTTTAAGCAACACGCAAGTATGCCTATGCAGTTATGGAGTTCCTTAGTTTTCTTTTTTGGTAGTTTATGAAAGGGTGAAAAAAAGTACTTTCGTTGTTGTGGAATAAGAAGCCTTCGTATCTTAATGCATGCATTTAATTTATTCAGAGCTATTAAGCGGGATCCACTTTTTGGGGAATATGAGTCGAAGCAATAACAAGAATATTTTCAGTGGAACATCTTTCACAATGCCTGGAAAGATAGTTCACTAATAGACTGAGGGATAAGTAATTCGATTCATTCACATTCAGATCATGAATGTTTGGAATCCATATTATGCAAGGAGACACTGCTTTTGCTAATTCAAATTGAAGGGTGATATAAAATCAATCTATTTCTGGCAGCATATTTATAGTTAGCACATTCATCATAGTTAGAAGCTCCAGCTTCGTATCAAGGTGCAATAATCTAAAATAAAACCAACGACTCTTACTTTCTAGTTCAATGACTTCTAGTTCCAATGACTTCATTGACTAAGTGTAGTCTTTCTTGAGATGTTTTATGTTGGCATTCCTTTTATGGTATATGTGAGACATAACAAACAGTCCGTTTTCTGTTTTATGTATATTCTTTTCCTGTTGTAATTGATTCGTCCAGGAATGAAATGTGCCAGTCATGATCATAGCACCTTGTTAAACTTCTTAACAATTCATTTCAAAGGACATGTAATTATTTATCTTATTCTGTTCTTTACTTTTCCTTGAATTTTTTGGATGAGTGTGTTGCATTGTATCAAAATAGTAAAAATGGGTGCTGGGTTAATCTCAAAAAATTACCTAATGGACCACATTGTACTGATTTAAGCTATGCATACCAAGGAAGATAGTATTCCAGGTGGCCTAGTACATTTTTAGCTGTATCATAGCTAAGCTGCACTGATCCATCCCTGCTATGGGTCTGCTTATACTTACTGTAATAAGTGACATGTTCGCAAAACATGTGCTGGACTCTTTTAACTCAAGCTTGTATCTATATCGGAAAAGGCTCACAAAGAATTTTCTGCCCAAAGAGAAAACCTAGTGCTGGAGGATACCATAGCCTACATTAATGGTTTCTGCAAGATTTCAGGTATCTAGAAGTTGGCACTTTGGAGCAACTTTGCTCTGTTTATGCTGAACCACACTGGCTCACATGTAGTTTACTTATTTATGAAATTAAATTTCCATTTTTGGTCTCCTATGGCTGCTATAATTATTAATAAAGAGCATACCTTCTAACAGCACCTTAAGAATATTTATGTAATTGTGCACGAGGAAGATGAAGTGGTGTAACCGGTAAAGAGCCGGGTTGGAGAGAGAGGGAGAGAGCACTCTTAAGAACATTAGGAGAGAATATTGGCAAATAACAAAATTGTAGTGTTTTACCCGTTGATTATGCAGAAATAAGAGTGAAAGATCTGGTGAAAGATCTGGCATCATTTGTATTGCTATCTTATGTTTTAACAATGGTATACCAGTCAGAGACACAGTTTTCATGTTCCAAGTAGTGTTTTGATCCATGCTCCACTCTATAATACGTTACATTTGCTTCAACCAAGTGATTAGCATTGACAAGGTAACTGAAACTTGAATTTAGCGAAGTAGATGAATTCTTTAGTGCCATCACAAGATCAGGAAAGCAGTAAAAATCTCATATTAATGTGGTATATGATCTGAATGAATACAACCTTAGCAAGATGCAAGCAAAACTCCTTTCCAAATTACTTCATCAAAGCACTTATACTACAGATGTCACAAGGTAAAGATAAAAAGCTGATCTCTTTTATCCTATGTCAATGTAATAGGTAGAAGGAATCTCTTACATTCAACTCCCAAAGCCTATACACTGAATCCTTCATGCATCACAAGGGAGAATCGTCGAGGTTCACAAAATCAACAATCACAGCTGATCGTAGAGGCAGTGATACCACAGGACTAATTGCTAAAATCGATGATGAACTCATAGAGGCAGCTCCCCACTGTCGGATATGATCACTTTGCTTATTGGTGCACCGCTCTGGCTACCTTGGGCTTCAATTTTGTAGATGACATCCATTCCAGAAAGCACCTTTCCAAAAACTACGTGACGCCCATCCAACCTTGCCAAAGCAGTATATATAGACATTACTCATAACTATATATGGCACATGATACACAAAGGCATAAAGATAAAATCCTCCAAAGAAACGACTTGTCCAACCCTCAAAATATTGCAATGAAAATTATAAGAAAGTCGAAAGCTGTGTGCAGGTTATAAGTTGGTTACCAGCTAGTTATCACAGTGGTGATGAAAAATTGTGATCCATTGCTATCGGGCCCGGCATTTGCCATTGATAGAATTCCTATGCAATATAAAAGAAAGTAGCAGAACTTGAGAAAAAAATAATTCAAAATTTCACTTTTCTCCGGAAGATCTTTGTAGTTAAATATATATGATGACCTTGACATACCAGGACCTGTGTGATTCAGTTTAAAATTTTCATCGGAAAATCTCTGCCCATATATTGATTCTCCTCCCCGTCCATCACCACGAGTGAAATCACCACCTTGTATCATAAATCCTGGGATAATCCTATGAAAAGTACTCCCTTTGTAATGAAGGGGCTTTCCACCATTTCCAATCCCTTTCTCCCCTGCAGTAAGAAAGCATGAAGCCATAAAATAATGGAATCAAGCTAGTTCATCAACATTGACTGCTCTTGCAGCCCCAACAATGTTGCAGTAATAACAAGAGAAGAGAGGTACATGGCACTGCCTTACAAAAATGTAGTCAAAACATTTTCATGCGGAGCATGTGGTTCCTACCTGTCATTCAATAGGATCTCATGCAACCCATTCCAAAGCCAATGTTCTTATGCATGAACAAGTGTCATGTTTCATTCATACTAAAAGAACCTTCAAACTTGTATACAAAGGGCATTTATAGCATTGTGCAACACAAAAGAACTTGGAAAATATAAATGAAGACAAAAGGAAGCAAATGTTACTTGGCTACCCGTGCAAAGAGCTCGAAAGTTTTCTGCATGGTGAAAATTGAAAAGTCATGAGAGAAACATAAACTTTCTAACAGTACATATCTGGTTTATAGTGAAAACCAGTCATTTACCTGCTGTCTTAGGAACTGTCTTCCCGAACAGGCCCATAATAATTTGTCCTAAAAGCAAGGTAAAGGTAAAAAATACTCATTAAAGCTTTTAAAGATAACTGGAAACTCCAAAGAAGCATTCCAACAACTATACAAACTTAAAATTACAAAGCAAGAGTCCATAATCATAGCAAACTAGAACTTGAAGAATTATTGGCTATGAATGTAGCCTCTTGAAGATAGGTTGTGCCTATTTCCCATCCCTCAAATATAAACAATAACAAAGCTCCACCTAACAAGTAAAACTTAATAAAGATGCTGGAATGCTAGACTATGAAACCTTAATTCCTATGAATTGTGATCCATTGGCTCGGCCACCTAGGTACCAACCCACCCCCGGAGGTGCTAGGGGCTCTCCACCAGACCCTAAAACTGCGTAATCCAGGAAAAGTGATTAGGATGCATAATCCATCCTCAGAAACAGTGAGGTTGATTCCCCGGTCTTCTAGCATAGCAAGCCACCTAGCACTGACAGGCAAGACTTCTATATTGAGTCCTCATGTATTCAACAAACCACATAAACAATCGCATCCTAGCAGGATCTACACTTGAATGCAGCATTGGACAGCAGTTTCAGCTAACAGGATCTTTTACACGGATCAATAATAAGTCTAAGCAATCGTAATGTCTACCAATTAGTAGAAAAAACCATTACCAATGGGCTTTCCAGCAATCTCGACGTCGAAATAAACTTTGTTTGTCACTTCTTCTAAGTCCTCCAATCCACTTACCTCCTTGAAAAATAAATATAAAAATTATCTTCATTTCAACTTAAATCTTATCCTCCCATTGTTCATAAATATAAAATTACCTCACTGACATCTTTGTTTGCAGATTTCGATCCAGGTGAATACCCAGCATACCTCAATTGAATCTGCAACATAACTTACATATCAAAATAGAATCTTCTTCTTTCATGAGTTAAATACAAGAACATATTTAACAAATGAATCAAAATACTAGGAAAAAGAACAAAATCACATGATAATAGAACAACATATTTTGCAGAAGATTCACAAAATAAAATAATCCACAAACCCAAATGTCAAATCCATTTGGTGATATGATAAAAGAACAGATTTTTCACGGGTTTCTAATAAGAAAAATAATTAAAATGATAATATAATTAAATGATAAAACAAACCCACGAGCCAAAATGTAAACTTTTTACATGCAAAGAAATAAAAATTAATTTTGCAAAGATTTCGAAAAGGAAAAATCGTAATGGGAGTAAATAAATGACCTGAACTAGGGCTAGGGTTCCGAATAGAGCCATCAACCACAAGAATCCTGCTGTAAGCACTCTTTGTCTTGGTGAAAATGCCATTGCTAATTGTCTCTGCTACTCAGTTACCGGGATTTACTTTCCAAGTTGAGACTTTTAGGGATTTTTTTCGGAGCTTAATTCTGGTGAAATTGGGCATGCTATAATTGGTCAAAATTAATATGTAATCAATTGATTAATTAAATTGGAGATTGCAAGAACCGAAACAAGATGCGTGTTAGGTCCAGCTAAAGAGCAAACGAAGAGTTCCAATTTAAGGTCCAAGTTCCAATATTTTGGATTAGGGTCTTTGCCAAAGTGATCGACACATACGGGCTTTTGGACCAACGTAGGCAATAAAATCGATTGGAATGAAGTAGGTGACGGAATTTTGAATTTGGATATGCTATGTGACGTATATCTAGTAAAAGTGTAAATAATAAATATATAATGAAATAAAAATATAACTATAATAGTAATAATTAGTAAAAATATAATTAAATCACACTTATGCTTTTTCAATAGTAAAGTTGAATTCTTCTCAAATAAATAATTTTAGCTTTTAAAAATGCATTTAAACACAATTTTGCTTTTTCAATAGCGATATTAAATTCTCCTCAAATTGATAATTTCAAATTTTAAAGATGTATCCAAATATAAAAATAAGTATAGAATTTGAATCATGATTCCATTCTGAGTGTTTTCTTGCATACCAATCATGGTATTAAGGTCTTAAGGATGCAAAAGACTCCTTCAACTTTTTGGATTCATAGTGAAGATCCTAAAAAGTGAGTTTCTTTATAATATTTTGTTATTGTTATTATGAAAAGTAAGGATAATTTGTAAAAATAAATGAAAGTGAAAGAACTCACACAAAGAATGAAAAATTTTATGGTTCTATCATTAATTTTGACGGGACCGGTCCGATTACCATATAACAGTTTACAATATATCCAACTGTGATCGAATAAATAAAATAGTTAATATTTCAAAGATTATATTTATTTTAACTCTTAAATGATATAAATAAAGTAAAGTGATGAGTTCCTTGATAAGGAAAGTTCCTTAAATGTTTATGTGAGAAGTTAAGGAACTTGTAAAGGTATTTATGAATATAGATACTTTATAGGTATAATTTTATTGGAAATGCTGTTATTATATTTTAATATTAATTAGTGGTGTCTGTGTAGGGTTGCAAACCTAAGGAGCTACTTGAACTTGTATTAGTAATGAGTTGATTCTGTTATATATAAGTATATATTAAAAATCATTATTTAATTTATATACTATATTATAATCATGTTATTAAAAGTCTAAAGTTACATTTGATACGTGGGAGTGAGTTCAAAAGGAGTAAATTATACTGGAAGGTTATAACGTTTAGGGATAAATTCATTTTAGATTACAATATTTCAAAAAATTTATAAGTGGTCATAATGTTTGGAAAAGTATTTTTGAAAATTTAATTAAATATTTTTCTTATTGATACATGTTAATGTGGCCTTAAAAGAAGGGTTTTTTGAGTTTTAATTAAATATTTCTCTTGTTAACACATGTTAATAGTGACCTCAATTGACCTATTTCTCTAAATATTGTAACTTCTTTTTAACCACTCAAAAGCTTTCTAGCTTCAAATGATTTTAATCACTAAACATTGTGACATCTTTTAAACTTTTTAAAACATTGTGACCTAAAATAAACGTATTCCAAAATGTTGTGACCTTCTGATGTAATTTACTTAATTCAGAATTAGATTTTGGGTACCACTCCCATTCTTATGTTTGGATCATTTTTATAAACTAGAATCGGGGTTTTCTAGGAACTAATGATTTTAGTTTTATAGGAATTAACCTCATAAATGATTACCAGTACAGTTATTTTTTATTCTCTTACACTTGAGGATATTTTTGATAAATAACATACCAGCTCCATTCAATTATCTAAATCATAAATGAATTAAGTTGTTACTCATCTTTATATAAAGAAAAAAAAAATAAACATAATAATTTTACATGATTAAGCAACCACCAAGCTTGAATTTGAAATTGCTTCACAACCTTGAGCATGCTTTTTTTTTTTTTTTTTTTGGATGCTTAATGAAAAGCTAAAATCCGCTCAAGCTTAATAATATTTTAAATGACTATGAACATTAAAAAATTCAAATATATTTAATCAACTTATTTGAAGCCTTATTTATACTACTTATTAAATATTTTAAGGAATATGTTTTTTTTCTTTTTTTTTTTTTCTTATTCTAAATGAAAAATCCCTAAATTCATAAATTTTTTGGGAATCATATAATTAGTTATTTAAAATGATGGGTAAATTTAAACCTTAAAAAAAAATTAATTTAGCTTAATAATCAAATTCGCAAACTAAATAATAAAATCAATTAGTTATAACAAATTTCTAATTCAAATTTTACTAAATTCTTATTTTATTTCCATCTAAAAAAAAAAATATATTATTATTATAAATTCAAGCCCTAATTATTATATGCCAAACCCATCTCATATGTCCAATCCACCTTTTTAAGCCCAACCCATCTAAAACATAACTATCACCTAATTGGTATAATTACATGCCAATTTACCACCTAACTACATTCTAACTATTTTGTTACAAACAAACCCATTTATCCACCTCATCACACCACATTTTGACACCTAGCATGCTCTAGAACCATCCACCATGCTATATAATATTGCAATCCATCTTTTTCTTTCAGCCGAATTTTTCCATGAGAAACCCTCCCAAAACCCATGTCTACTTACAGAAATCCGTAGGAAAAGAAAAAAAAAATAATATCATTCCTATTTCTTTTCCTCCTGTTTCTTTGATTTTCTTATTGCTTTGTCCCTATCGTAGGCTTTGTTCTTCGGAAAACAAAACAAAGAAATTTCTAATTGGTAAATGTTGGACTGCTTAAATCCCACGCTGATCTCCGATGCTCGTAAACTTTGATAACCGTAACATTCGTTCTATCTAAACGGAGGCAGAGGGAACGGAATCTGGTTTTTTTCCTTGTGACATCTTCTTCAGCGCAGCCGAACCATCTTTATATTTATATATATATATTTTTCCCTCCTTTGGCCTTCAACCTCGGTGAGCTTTTCTTTTCCTTCTTGCTTTAATGTCGTAATTATGGATTCGGATGCATATATGATATTAATTAATTTTCACGAGTAGATGGTCTGTATGAATATATGATTGTGAAAATTATATATGCTTGGGATGCTGCCATAATAAATGATATTGCATGTTATAAATTATGGAGACAAATGTAACGTATTAAAATAACAAAAGATCTGGAATGAGTTTTTGAGAAAACAAAATAGAACAAAACAAATGGTGGTCTTCTTTTTTTTTTTTTTATTAATATAATTATTATTATATTCTCATTCACCGCTGCTGTTAAGTTAGAAATCATTCTAGAAATTGGTGGTTAAATATGAATTATATATATTAAGAGCTGATCTTATTATGAATATGTTGGAGTTGTACTGTATTATTGGAATTGTGTTAAATAATCTGAAATTGTATTGTTACATGCTGGGATTTGAATTTATCAAAATCTAAATTTATGATTTGTATGATGTTGTGATCTAATTGTTGAGTCCCGTATAATATAATAATTTAATCCTTAATTTGAATATTGAATTAATCTAATTGGTTAAATTAATTAAAAATAAAAGAAGAAGAAGAATGACGGCTACGTAATGGCTTCTGTGGAATTCTATCAAGCTATTACAGGATTGATAAATATTTAATGTTGAAGACGGCATCTCATGATGACTTTGATTTACAAATCAGTCAATAAATTAATATTAATTGCTATATTGAATATGGATGAACTTTTGTGATACTGGAAGGACATGTAGTTTATATATATATATATATATATATTTGATTTTGAACTTTAACAACTGATTATGAGCTTTGATATTAAATTATTGTCCAATTTGGTTAAATGCTTATACATGTGCTTTAATAACTAAAATTAGTATAGAAAAATAATGTTAAGCCCAATAAATTGATTTCTAGCCAATTAAGTCTTGATATACCTAAATAGACCAAATCAAACCCTATCATGGATTCCTTAGTCAATCAGGGTTTGAACATACAAAATGAAGCAAATACCTAAAATTATGTCTTATGAACTTAAATTTCATAATAAATGGTTCAATACCTTTACTTACTCAAATTGGGCCTATTCATAAAATATTTAAGTTCATTATCGATTTCGAGTATTGAAATACCTAATTGAGTCCAAATTCCTTCCACGAGCCCAAAAGCCATAAAGTACTCTTAGTGGACCTAAATAGAAAAACAGAAGATTCAATAGTTAATTAGGGTCTAAATTAACTCTAATTAGGCTTTTATTCCATTCTTGGATCCAATAACCAATATTATTCTTTGGACTTAAATTCAAGATAAAGCTCAATTCTACCTAATTTAATATATATATATATATGTATTTTATGGGCTTAATTACTAAACCTGAAAGCCCATTACCCTAAAAAGTGGAACACTTAAGGAATTTCTTATTGGGCCTAACTTAGGAACCCCCAAAGGCCCAATACATCCAAATAATAAATTTAATTTCCAAATTCAATAGACCTAATCCAAACCACCTAAGCTCAGTTATCTTAAATAGAATCAATTCATTGATAGCTCAAAGGCTTTATATTATATGAGACCTTATGTTATTTAATTAATCAATATGCTGTAAATAATTGATGGTATACTCAATTCTTATACAATTAATCTTTCTTGAACAGATATTCAGTCAATTTGTTGTCATACGTGTGATCTTTTATCATCTGCCCTTTCAGTATCAGGTACGCAGTGACGTGCGTGTTGCTTGTTAGGATAGGCATCCTAAATGATCTAATCTAAAGACGAATAATAATCGAGTGATGTTTTGTGCTTAGTCGTTTTTAGACCTGGGCCGAGGGGCGACAACCCTGCTAGGCGATGCCAGCATGGTAGTTAGGCGCTTAGGCCATCGAGGATGGCTCAGCGGGTAGCCGATGGGGAAAATGGCAGCGGGATAACATCTACTTACGTTTGGAGAGAAGTTACATCTGTTCAGTTTAGGATTATGGGCTCCGTTAAACCGAACAATGTAATGGACTGAAATAAGTAGAGTCGAGTAACGGCTATAACCCCTAGACGAAGCTACTATCAGTTAGAGGTAGGAGATATAGAGAGTCGGCCTATCTATATCAACCCCCTGAGCAGTTGCTGCTACTCAGGACCCCTAAGTCCCCAGCATGTTGCCGGAGTGTGAGTACTCCACTGATGATTTGCTATACTTAAATTAAAAAGATATAAAATGATGATTGTTGCATTGCATTTAGAATATGTGCGTGTGAATCATTACGTGTGTGCTTGTGTTGCTGTGTACTGGGCTTCGGCTCATTCTTTTATTTTTCAGGTGACTATGGCGATGATGATTGTTATGACGATGAGGGTTACGGTACTGATTTCGAGTCTTTCATTGAAGAGTATGGCGATGGCCATAGCTCGTGATTTGATGGACACGCTAGAAGTTGACCACGTGCATTATGATCTATATAGAGTTAGAGAGACTCTTGATGAGTTTGATCACTTCATGATGGTTTTCGATATTCTTTTTTGAGCTATGTTGTACGAGATACTAGACTCGTTTGATATACCTTGATACTTTTGTTTTGGGTATTGTATGATACCCTAAAATGGTTTTGCTAAAATGTTTTATCTGAGACTTATATATATATATATATGCTTTGGTTACTCATGGGAGTAACCTTTTTGTGAAAGTTTTTGTAAATCTATTTTTTTTTAAATGTTTTCAAACCTAATTAATGATTTTGGAATATAAAATTTGTTAGCAAACGATCATGATAAACATATGGTTAGAGTAGCCTTAGCGTATAATGCGTAAGTGTTATACGTGGCAGAACTGAACATGCCTTGACTAAATTCGGGGCGTGACAGTTTTAAATGGTATCAGAGCAAACGTTTATCTTGATACGTTTGCTAAAATATAATAAACTAGGACACGCTTAGGACACGGAGAGTTGAGTGCGGGGGATCAAGGGTTCGATTTTGTTGATTGAATGTTTACCTTCAGGATATAATTGTAACTTATAGAATAATTAAAATAATGAATCATATCAAGATTGACTCTCTTGGCTTAAATTTAATTTCTATTACTCATTAAAATAAGCTTAATTGAATTTTTGCATGATATTATTATAATCATTATGCTTTGATGTATTATATGTTAAATTCATGTTTGATTGAAAATTTACTTAATCTATTTGAATAAGTTAAGTAGTTGCACAATAAATTAGAGAAGCGCTAGGATTTCCCTTACATAAACTTTAAATGAATTATCTTGATTTTTTTTTTTTTTAATTGTTGCGTGTGTGATGTTTTAGATGGACAGACCACGTAGACAGATTAGGCGACTCTTAGATAGGGAGGACACTCCACCTCCACCTCCACCTCCTCCTGCTCCTGGTTCTGGCCCTGCTCCTATACCTCAAGCCCCACAGATGCCTCAGATGCCTCCTATACCACAGGTTCCGATGGGGGATCCGACTCAGATGTATGCTATGTTTAGAGATATATTTGCTATGATGCAACAATATCAACAGATGCTGCATCAACAACAGCACAGTTCATGAATCAATATGCCCCACTTGGAGCTAGACAGATAGGGATGATGCACCCGTTGTCGGTGGTCGAGGCGGCCAGATTAGACTATCAGAGTTTACTAAGCTTGTTCCGATTTTTGATGGTATGAGTACCGACCCCACTATTGCTGAGAGTTGGGTAGAGGAGTTAGAGAAGGCTTTTGCTGCTTGTGATGTGCCCGATGATAGGAAGGTGAATTTAGCTGTTTATATGCTAAAGAGAGATGCTTACAATTGGTGGCGTCAGGCCATGGATCTAATAGAGACCCTATCACATGGGTTAGGTTTAAAGAAGCATTCTTTGTTCAGTATTTTCCCACTTCTGTGAGAGAGCAGATGATATCAGATTGGCTCAATTTACGACAGGGTAGTAAGACAGTTGAAGAATATTATGCTGAGTTTTGTAGACTCCTGAGGTTTGCTGGAGAGGGATATAATGAGAGAATGAAAGTGCAGAAATTCCAAAATGGGTTAAATGTTGAGATTCGAGCTGAAGTGAAGGTGTTTCAGCTCACTGCTTTGACTGATTTGTATGCTAAGGCAAAGATTATTGAGCAGGCTAGACTGGAGTGTAAGATGTTTAAAGCCAAGAAATCTGCCTTTCTAGGCAAGAGATCTTCATCATTTACGTCTTTCAGTGGTTCTAAAGGTGTTTCCAAGAGCTTTGGTAAGGGTTCTAGCATACAGCAGAGTAAGAAGCAGTTTGTAGGAAAGAGATTTGGACAGAGCTCTTCTGTGAAGATACCCACTCCTTCTTCTACCTTTGAGAAGAAGTGCTCACGCTGTTTTGGCCCTCATGAGTTGTCCGAGTGTAAGTGGAACCCTCGAGCGTGCTTCTCTTGTGGACAGGAAGGACATAGAGTTTCAGAGTGCAAGAATCCCACCTTGAGGCCTATCTTTTGTTATGTATGTAAGCAGCGTGGACATCAGGCATCAGAGTGCAAGGAAAGGAAAGGAAGTGGATTGGATCTAGTGCAGTGAAAGGTAGTGGGAAGATACCAGCTAGAGTCTTTGCACTACAGCAACATGAGGACAATCCCTCTGAGGATACCTTCGCAGGTACGCTACTTGTTTCCTCACGGCTTGCTTATGTATTGATTGATACGGGCGCTACACATGCATGTTTGTCTGAAGAGTTTGCAATTGCTTGTAATATATCACCAGATGTTTTTCCTAATTGTATTATGAGCCTTAAAACACCTATGGGTGTTAGTTCTATGTCAACCCGTGTGTGTAGGAATGTTGATGTTATAGTTTCCAATGTAAATATGCCTATCGATATGCTTATTCTTCCCATGACAGACTTTGATGTAATCTTAGGCATGAATTGGTTAAACTTGTATCGAGTCATTATAGATTGTAATAGGGCAATGTTGAGTTTTGAATCGGAAAATGGAAAGGTCATGCATACTCTGGAGAGACGAAGACCAGTAAGCGTACATTCTATGGAATTGTGGGAAAGGCCTATGATAGCAACGGTTAATGTAGAAGAGATAACAATTGATATGATACCAGTGGTTAAAGAGTTTGTTGAAGTTTTCCCTGATGATCTACCTGGTTTACCCCCAGACCGGGAGATAGAATTTAGCATTGATTTGATTCCAGGGACATCACCCATATCTAAAGCACCATATAGAATGGCTCCCACTGAATTGAAAGAGCTTAAGAAGCAGTTGCAAGAGCTACAGAATCTTGGCTTTATTCGGCCAAGTATTTCACCATGGGGTGCTCCTGTTTTGTTCGTGAAGAAAAAAGATGGTAGCATGAGGATGTGTATAGATTACAGAGAGTTGAATCAAGTTACGGTTAAGAATCGATATCCTTTGCCACGGATTGATGATTTATTCGATCAATTACGAGGTGCAGCTGTATTCTCTAAGATCGATCTACGATCAGGCTATCACCAGCTTAAGATTAAGCCACAAGATGTACCTAAGACAGCTTTTCGTTCAAGGTAAAGGTCATAAACTTGTTTGTTTGAAGTGTTTTAGCTTGGATCTTAAATTTTTTTACATGCCTTGTAGGTATGGACATTATGAATTCCTCGTCATGCCCTTTGGTTTAACAAATGCCCCTGCAGTTTTATGGATCTGATGAATCGAGTATTCCGAGATTACTTGGATAAATTTGTCATAGTCTTCATCGATGATATCTTGATATATTCCAAGAATGAGGAAGAGCATGAGGAACACTTAAGGCTGATACTACAAAGGTTGAGAGAAAAGAGGTTGTATGCTAAATTTAGCAAGTGTAAGTTTTGGATTGAGGAGGTTGCCTTCTTAGGACATGTGGTAACGAAGGACGGTGTAACAGTTGATCCGAGAAGATTAAAGCTGTTATGGAGTGGCAGAGACCTAGCACTATAACTGAGATTCGAAGTTTCCTTGGTTTAGCTGGATATTACCGGAGATTCGTAGAAGGTTTTTCGAAGATTGCAGCTCCGATGACAAGATTGACTCAGAAAAATGTTAAGTTCATATGGTCGGATAAGTGTGAAGAAAGTTTCCAAGAGTTGAAACAAAGGCTAGTGACAGCACCTGTTCTTGCTTTACCGGTTAGTGGAAAAGAGTTTGTTATATATAGTGATGCTTCTATAC
Source organism: Combretum micranthum (assembly GCA_024138025.1). Classification (NCBI taxonomy): domain Eukaryota; kingdom Viridiplantae; phylum Streptophyta; class Magnoliopsida; order Myrtales; family Combretaceae; genus Combretum; species Combretum micranthum. The sequence goes on along the minus strand of JAMXBD010000170.1, from coordinate 790,068 downwards.
AAGGTCTTGGATGTGTTTTGATGCAAAGTGATAGGGTAATCGCTTATGCCTCGAGACAGTTAAAGCCACATGAAAGGAATTATCCAGTACATGATTTAGAGTTGGCTGCAGTGGTTTTAGCTTTGAAGTTGTGGAGACACTATCTTTTTGGCGAGAAATGCAAGATATATACGGATCATAAGAGTTTGAAATATATCTTCACACAAAAAGAGTTGAACATGAGGCAGAGACGATGGCTGGAGTTGATTAAGGATTACGACATTGAGATACTCTATCACCCAGGAAAGGCTAATGTGGTTGCAGATGCATTGAGTAGAAAGAAACATGTTAATATGGCAACCATGATCACATCACAGAGAGAGATATTAGAAGATCTCAGGAGACTTGATATTGAGGTGACCACGAAGCAAGTTAATGTAATGATTGCTAGTTTGAGTTTACAACCTTCTCTACTAGAACAGATCAAGCGCAGACAGAAAGATGATGTAGAGTTTGGCAGGATGCTTAGTGCTATTAGAAATGGAAGAAGAAAAGAGCTGAGACTTGATGACGATGGATTCATTAGGTACGGAAACAGATTATACGTACCCTCTATACATGACTTAAGGAAGGAAGTAATGAAGGAAGCTCACTCGTCGGCATATTCTATTCATCCAGGTAGTACAAAAATGTATAAGGATCTGAAGAAGCATTATTGGTGGGATGGCATGAAGAGAGATGTAGCAGATTATGTATCTAAGTGTTTGACTTGTCAGCAGATCGAATAGAGCATCAACGACCTGGTGGTGAACTTCAACCTTTACCCATTCCTGAGTGGAAGTGGGAATCTGTCACGATGGATTTTGTGACTGCTCTACCTAAGACATCAGCTGGACATGAGGTAGTATGGGTTATAGTAGATAGATTGACAAAGTCGGCACACTTCATACCTTAAAGGTGGATGTTCGCTAGGAAAGATGGCTTTGATATATAAGAGAGATAGTACGACTTCATGGAGTACCAGTGTCTATTACATCAGATAGGGATCCGAGATTTGTTAGTCGGTTTTGGAAGAGCTTACATGAGTCACTTGGTACGAGACTACATATCAGTACAGCTTTCCATCCTCAGACCGATGGACAGTCTGAGAGAACTATACAAATATTAGAGGATATGTTGAGAGCTTGTGCTTTGGACTTTGGAGGTTGTTGGGATGATCATTTACCATTAGTTGAGTTTGCTTACAATAATAGCTACCAAGCAACGATTCAGATGGCTCCCTATGAAGCACTATACGGAAGGAAGTGTAGATCTCCTCTCCATTGGGATGAGGTAGGTGAGCGGGCTATTCTTGGTCCAGATCTTGTGCAACAAGCGATTGATAAGGTGCAGGTTGTGAGACAGAGGATGAAGGCAGCACAGGATCGATATAAGAGCTATGCCGATTTGAGAAGACGCCCACTTGAATTTGAGCTCGGAGATCATGTTTTTCTTAGAGTATCCCCAACGAAGGGAGTTTTCAGATTTGGAGTCAAAGGGAAATTAAATCCAAGGTAAGCTAAGTATAAAATAAAGGTTAAAGTTATATACATGGATCAAAGTTAATGATTGTTTATTCCAGGTATATTGGACCATACGAGATACTCGAGAGAATTGGACCTGTTGCCTATAGATTGGCACTACCTCCAAGTTTATCTGGTGTACATAATGTGTTTCATGTATCACAGCTAAGGAAGTGTATATCAGATACTGATGCGGTTATTGATACACATCAGCCAGAGATACAACCAAATCTGACGATAGCTGAATACCGGTGAAGATTGTGGATCGGATGGAGAAAACCTTAAGGAGAAAGACTATCAACTTCGTTAAAGTCCAATGGAGTGGTCAAACTGAAAGAGAGGCCACCTGGGAAACTGAGGAGTCAATGAGACAAAAATACCCCGAACTGTTTGAGCAATGAGGTAAGTTTCGAGGACGAAACTTCTTTTAAGGAGGAGAGAATGAAAAATCCTAAATTCATAAATTTTTTGGGAATCATATAATTAGTTATTTAAAATGATGGGTAAATTTAAACCTTAAAAAAAAAAATTAATTTAGCTTAATAATCAAATTCGCAAACTAAATAATAAAATCAATTAGTTATAACAAATTTCTAATTCAAATTTTACTAAATTCTTATTTTATTTCCATCTAAAAAAAATATATATATTATTATAAATTCAAGCCCTAATTATTATATGCCAAACCCATCTCATATGTCCAATCCACCTTTTTAAGCCAACCCATCTAAAACATAACTATCACCTAATTGGTATAATTACATGCCAATTTACCACCTAACTACATTCTAACTATTTTGTTACAAACAAACCCATTTATCCACCTCATCACACCACATTTTGACACCTAGCATGCTCTAGAACCATCCACCATGCTATATAATATTGCAATCCATCTTTTTCTTTCAGCCGAATTTTTCCATGAGAAACCCTCCCAAAACCCATGTCTACTTACAGAAATCCGTAGGAAAAAAAAAAAAAAAAAATATCATTCCTATTTCTTTTCCTCCTGTTTCTTTGATTTTCTTATTGCTTTGTCCCTATCGTAGGCTTTGTTCTTCGGAAAACAAAACAAAGAAATTTCTAATTGGTAAATGTTGGACTGCTTAAATCCCACGCTGATCTCCGATGCTCGTAAACTTTGATAACCGTAACATTCGTTCTATCTAAACGGAGGCAGAGGGAACGGAATCTGGTTTTTTCCTTGTGACATCTTCTTCAGCGCAGCCGAACCATCTTTATATTTATATATATTTATTTTTCCCTCCTTTGGCCTTCAACCTCGGTGAGCTTTTCTTTTCCTTCTTGCTTTAATGTCGTAATTATGGATTCGGATGCATATATGATATTAATTAATTTTCACGAGTAGATGGTCTGTATGAATATATGATTGTGAAAATTATATATGCTTGGGATGCTGCCATAATAAATGATATTGCATGTTATAAATTATGGAGACAAATGTAACGTATTAAAATAACAAAAGATCTGGAATGAGTTTTTGAGAAAACAAAATAGAACAAAACAAATGGTGGTCTTCTTTTTTTTTTTTTATTAATATAATTATTATTATATTCTCATTCACCGCTTGTTAAGTTAGAAATCATTCTAGAAATTGGTGGTTAAATATGAATTATATATATTAAGAGCTGATCTTATTATGATATGTTGGAGTTGTACTGTATTATTGGAATTGTGTTAAATAATCTGAAATTGTATTGTTACATGCTGGGATTTGAATTTATCAAAATCTAAATTTATGATTTGTATGATGTTGTGATCTAATTGTTGAGTCCCGTATATATATAATAATTTAATCCTTAATTTGAATATTGAATTAATCTAATTGGTTAAATTAATTAAAAATAAAAGAAGAAGAAGAATGACGGCTACGTAATGGCTTCTGTGGAATTCTATCAAGCTATTACAGGATTGATAAATATTTAATGTTGAAGACGGCATCTCATGATGACTTTGATTTACAAATCAGTCAATAAATTAATATTAATTGCTATATTGAATATGGATGAACTTTTGTGATACTGGAAGGACATGTAGTTTATATATATATATATATATATATATTTGATTTTGAACTTTAACAACTGATTATGAGCTTTGATATTAAATTATTGTCCAATTTGGTTAAATGCTTATACATGTGCTTTAATAACTAAAATTAGTATAGAAAAATAATGTTAAGCCCAATAAATTGATTTCTAGCCAATTAAGTCTTGATATACCTAAATAGACCAAATCAAACCCTATCATGGATTCCTTAGTCAATCAGGGTTTGAACATACAAAATGAAGCAAATACCTAAAATTATGTCTTATGAACTTAAATTTCATAATAAATGGTTCAATACCTTTACTTACTCAAATTGGGCCTATTCATAAAATATTTAAGTTCATTATCGATTTCGAGTATTGAAATACCTAATTGAGTCCAAATTCCTTCCACGAGCCCAAAAGCCATAAAGTACTCTTAGTGGACCTAAATAGAAAAACAGAAGATTCAATAGTTAATTAGGTCTAAATTAACTCTAATTAGGCTTTTATTCCATTCTTGGATCCATAACCAATATTATCTTATTGGACTTAAATTCAAGATTAAAGCTCAATTACTAATTTAATATATATATATATTATATGTTTTTATGGGCTCAATTACTAAACTGAAAGCCATTACCTAAAAAGTGGAAACACTTAAGGAATTTCTTATTGGGCCTAACTAGGAACCCCAAAGGCCCAATACATCCAAATAATAAATTTAATTTCCAAATTCAATAGACCTAATCCAAACCACCTAAGCTCAGTTATCTTAAATAGAATTCAATTCATTGATAGCTCAAAGGCTTTATATTATATGAGACCTTATGTTATTTATTAATCAATATGCTGTAAATAATTGATGGTATTACTCAATTCTATACAATTAATCTTTCTTGAACTAATTCAGTCAATTTATTGTTTACGTGTGATCTTTTTATCATTGCCCTTTCAGTATCAGGTACGCAGTGAGTGCGTGTTGCTTGTTAGGATAGGCATCCTAAATGATCTAATCTAAAGACGAATAATAATCGTGTGATGTTTTGTGCTTAGTCGTTTTTGACCTGGGCCGAGGGGCGACAACCCTGCTAGGCGATGCCAGATGGTAGTTAGGCGCTTAGGCCATCGAGGATGGCTCAGCGGGTTAGCCGATGGGAAATGGCAGCGGGATAACTCTACTTACGTTTGGAGAGAAGTTACATTGTTCAGTTTAGGATTATGGGCTCCGTTAAACCGAACAATGTAATAGACTGAATAAGTAGAGTCGAGTAACGGCTATAACCCCTAGACGAAGCTACTATGTTAGAGGTAGGAGATATAGAGAGTCGGCCTATCTATATCAACCCCCTGAGCAGTTGCTGGTACTCAGGACCCCTAAGTCCCCAGCATGTTGCCGGGTGGTTGAGTACTCCACTGATGATTTGCTATACTTAAATTAAAAGATATAAAATGATGATTGTTGCATTGCATTTAGAATATGTGCGTGTGAATCATTAGTGTGTGCTTGTGTTGCTGTGTATGGGCTTCGGCTCATTCTTTTACTTTTTCAGGTGACTATGGCGATGATGATTGTTATGACAATGAGGGTTACGGTACTGATTTCGAGTCTTTCATTGAAGAGTATGGCGATGGCCATAGCTCGTGATTTGATGGACATGAGAAGTTGACCAGTGCATTATGATCTATATAGAGTTAGAGAGACTCTTGATGAGTTTGATCACTTCATGAGGTTTTCGATATTCCTTTTTGAGCTATGTTGTACGAGATACTAGACTCGTTTGATATACTTGTTATTGTTTTTGGGTATTGTATGATACCCTAAAATGGTTTTGCTAAAATGTTTTATCTGAGACTTATATATATATATGCTTTGGTTACTCATGGGAGTAACCTTTTTGTGAAAGTTTTTGTAAATCATTTTTTTTTAAATGTTTTCAAACCTAATTAATGATTTTGGAATATAAATTTGTTAGCAAACGATCATGATAAAATATGGTTAGAGTAGCCTTAGCGTATAATGCGTAAGTGTTATAGTGGCAGAACTGAACATGCCTTGACTAAATTCGGGACGTGACACTAAATTTCTAAATTTTTAACATTCTGCTTCTATTATTATGTGACAGAAAATAGAAATGTATTAACTAGCCATATACATAAGTTGAATTTTATCTGAAATATAAACAAACTGAGTCAAATAGAACTTTTAATGCTTAGGTTCAAATTTGGTCTCTATGTATTCTTCTCAAATTTGATCTCTATGTATTCTTAAGTTTAGAAATATTAAAGAGCCTAAACGAGCATGAATTTGAGCTCATTTAAATCGGTAAATTAGTGTTTGGTTGCCCAAAAAGAAAAAAAAATGCCGAGAAACTGAAGAGCTTCCGTTGGCTGTCTTGATGAGCCCACAGGACATAGAGAATGTGCTCCAGCAATTCTCTCTCTTTTTCTGAAAATTTCCCTGCTACCTAACGTTGCTTCAAGAAAAATTAACATAACTGCATTAATTGGAAAATACAAAAAATTCAAGCGATGGTGTATAAGGCTTGTTTTTTTCTTTTCTTTTTTTTTTTTCATTTGTCTACGGCAATCGATCTTTATGAGCGACTCAAGAAATATTTATTCAAAGTTTTTATCTTAGTCCATTTCAATCTCCTTATATCCATATGTGCTCAACCAACAACAAAGTGATCTTATTAAAAAAAAAAAAAAAATATAGATATGCTTCACAAAAAAGTGAAGCTTATTTTATTTTTTAAATTTTAATAGGGTCAGGAACTTATTGGGTATTTTTAATATTTAAATTTGATCCTATAATACTATATGGTTTTTATTACATATGAAAATCGACCTTCAAATCCTAAAAGGATGAACCTTGTAGTATTTTTACTGAATTAGATGGGTCAGAGATGCTATAGCAGTCCGCCTAGATGCATCCCCAATTGGGCTTAGCCTTTCAGTATATTATACTGACATCAATTTTCGTCCAGTTGGGCCTCAATAGGTGGAAAAAGGAAGGCCTATACTTGTTCTATTAAAAAAAATTGCTTAATATTAAATATTGCAATCTTGGCATAATTTCGATTAATTTTTAGATAATTTTTAATTCACGTTTCTAAATATTAAAAAAAAATTACTCTCAAATTGACTAATGATTGAAATAGATAATCAATGTTATTTAAGTTATTTAAAGTGGTTTAAATAGTGGATGGAAATTATATGGCAAGGTTCCTTTTATATTTGCAAAAGAATATTTATTCTCTAATTAAACTATTAAAAAATTTCATTATTTATTAGAAACATTAAAAACCTTTTTTCTTCTTTCTTTCTATTTGATCTCCATCAAACTATTTTAAGAAAAAATATATGGTCCCACTATTAATTTTGATAGGATCGGTTTTGTTATTATCTACCGATTCATATCATACTCAATCATAAATAATCATTAAAATAGTTAATATTTTATTTATTATATTTATTTTAATGGTTAGATTATTGACGGAATGATCAAATTACAGAAATGTAAAAACTTGACTGTTCTGATTTGTAGCTTTCTTCTCATTTATTTATTTCACTTTATTGGGCCATAGGGAAACTTTAGTGGAGCATCTTTGTCCATAACGAAAATTCTCGGCCATGACAAATTACCCACATAGCATACTTTGCAAAAAACAACGATAAGTCAAATTCAAAGCATTTTTACTTTTGCTTAAAAGAAGGTCAGATAAGTAAACAAAGGTTTACCTGCTTAAGCAATAAAAGTTCACTTCAAACTAGAAAACGCACCTCCATCAAAGTGACAAAAAAGGAAGGTTGACTAGGGTTTTCTTTTCTTTTTTTTTTTTTTTTTAAATTTTCCCCTACTATTTAGATGCTTTGTATTATAAAATCGAAAAGATAATTTATTCGGGAAGGATTAATGTTTTTTTTAATAAGTTTACATCATGTTTTCGGTGGGTTTAAAAAGAAAAATATAAATTCATTTAAGATATATCAATGTTAGTTAATAAAAGAATTAATGCTTATAAAATAAGAGATTTTTTTCTCCAATATTGATGGTGGATAATTTTGATGTGATATATCCAACTAAAATCAAGGTTTCAACTTTACTTGATTTTTAAAAATATCAGTCCCAAATGGTTGAATTCTGATATCATGTGCTGCTTGCCATGAAACGCCAAAGTTTATTTTCATGATAGACCTTTTCTTATCTTTAGGAATAAAATCATCCAAATATTGACATCGACATATTTATCAGTTTATAGCCTATTCTTCTCCCTTCCCGGACCAGCATCCCTTTGGAAATAGAATTAAAAGGACGTATCTTTTACTCTGGCAATTAAAAATAAAATTATAAATATACTCCTTAAATTAATTATTGCTCATGTATTGATATCCCTTGAATACGAGATTATTTTATATTTAATCATCACTTAAAAAATTTACACAAATACAATTTGGATAAAAACTTGCATAACTACCATGTCTCACTTGTTGAACGTGATCAACATGTGATATACATTTAGACCTAGACATGTGTATAGGTTTTTTCAAAAGTTTGCTAGATTGCATGCTTTGTTGCATTGGAAATACGATACTTGTACAAAATTTGGTATGGTATGGCCTACATGCTATAAAACATTGATAACTCAATATTTTTTTCTTTAATTTGTATTTTTATAATTTTCTTTTTATCAAAATTGGTCAATGTTTTCACCCTTGCATATCCATAACTTTTGATAATCCGAAAATGTTCTTGAAACTATTGTTAGAAATTGTCACTAGAGAATATGATGGTTTTGGGGTTTCATGGTAATTTAGAGTGAATTTGCATACAAACACACACATATATATTGGATAAATTATATTGGAAGGTTCCAACATTTAACGGTAAGTTCATTTAGTTTTCAATGTTTTGAGTAGTTCAAAAGAGTCATAACTTTTAAAAAAATGGATTAATTGAGATATCATTGACATGTATTTGTAGGAGAATGGTTTTCTGAAATTTTAATTAAATATTTCTTATTGACACATGTCAAAAGAGATCTTAATTGACCACTTCTATAAACGTTGGCACATCTTTTGAACCACTAATATGTTGAAACCTTAAATAAACTTACCTCCAACATTGAAATATTTCGGTATAATTTAACATTTATATATATTTAATGTTATGAAGTGGTAAAAACACGTTTTTAAAATTTAGGAATTTATTTATAATTAACCAATAGTTTTAAAAATGTTTTTATAATTGCCCATTAAAAAGGATATGTTTTATGGGTTTGGTATTCATTTGACTATTTAAATCTAGAAGAGTCGCTTCATTTTTTTTCTCTCAAATTTTTATATATTTTTTTTCCTAAAGTACTCTCAAACTTAAGTGTAAATTTGTGTTGCTTGCTCAAATCTGTAGAAGTTGAGTAAGGATATGCATTACACTTGTATCACTGTGATAGGGGGAAGGGCTAGCAAAAGAAAAGGTCAATTCGTGGCATACCGGGTATGAGCTCGACATAAACACTCCAATGCTTAAGTTAAAAGCCATAGTTGATTGATCCAATGGTTGCAAGCATATAAATTAAATATGTGATGGGTTAAATGCGATATTACCGTTCACATGGGGGTAGGCAAGTATTTATAGTGGACGAATCCAATGGTTGTGAGAATCATAAGATTATGGATAAGTAAGCGAGCGAGCGAGCGAGTAGTTCGCACGGTCGTTGAGGATGTGTGACAAACCCACTACCCCACTACGGTGTGTGCTAAATTTGATCGAATGACTTATGTCGAACAATGTGTAAGGTAGGGCCAATAGGGTGCCAAGGGTAGTGGTTGGATCCTGAATGTAGACAATGAACATCTAGGTGAGGCTTTATCTTACAGTCATTGCGGGTAGGGTCGGGGCCCATTCTTATGATCCAATTCATGCGTGGATTGGACTTGGTTTGTGTGTCCCATATTTGAATTTAGACCATCAACAATATGTGATTGATTATTTGCTAAAAAAACATGTAATTATTGGTTGGGATTGTAAAGAAAAAAATATAATAATTTTTATAAAGTAGTTGAATAATCTAAATAATTTTAATTCTTAATTTAAAATTTAATGATAGATACATGCAACATATTTAAGTGGCCATCGCGTTCTTATAAATATACGTTTAAAGTTAATTAATTCAGTTGGAAAAAAAAAGTTAATTATTTCATTTGAGCAAGAATTCAATGGTAAACACGGCCAAACAATAATCACTAAATAAAAATAAATAAAACTGATAGATATGGTAAATGAAAATAACGGATGACCCGAGAAATTCAATTTGAATGCAATTTAATAAAACATGTTTTCGTTTGAACTGGCTTGATTACTTAATTGGATGGACATTCAAACTATAAAAATATGGAACAAAAATATATGGAAAATCTTCATTTCGTTTTGATAAATTTATTTCCATCTATATTTATATCACAATTATTTATATACATTATATGCCTACATTTGATGAAAATCATTTAAAACCTCTTCTACTTTTTGAAAGCTATGTATTAAAAATTTCAAGGTATGTGAATAAACCTCTTTTCTTCCGTTCTCTGTCAAGCTTGGTACGTGTGAACGTAGATCAGTGGATCCATGCGTGTACCATATGGTCATTAACTGTCCACTCATCCATAATCTCATGATGCACTCAATCGCCAACTGATAAGTGTCTTCCTCCACTTCCTAGTAATGGTAATATTGCTTAAATCTCTTTCTCCTACAATTATTAAGCTCTTAAATCAACATATTTGCTGACTTAGATATTAGAGTGGCCATGCTGAGCTCAACCTTGGTGCCAGTAACTGCTTTTTATTTTGCAAGCTTACTATACACTGGAGTTGTAAGCCTCCGAATTTTTCGAGAATGGTTTTGGAATACCGAATCGAAACCCTAAAGTTGACCTAAGTTGAAAAAGAATCTTAATCAATTTCGATTTCGGGATTTCATAAGAGGATCTTCAAAAACAAAAATAGAAAGTTCAATAATCTTTCAATTCGAAAACCCGAACCTGAGAAGGAACACCTATCTAATCCTTGATATAAACCCCTCAATTTCTAGGGTAAAGTTGCATTAAACCCTAACCCTAGTCAAACCGAGTTTCAAAAGTCAACAAAGATCAAGACAATCAAACAATTTCAACTCCGGTAATCCTGCGTTCTCGAACTCTAGAAAACGAAATCAAGTTAATGGCTTATAATGGTTCGTAATAATATAGGGTAACATAAAAATATCAGATTCGCGAATTTCGAGTGTCCTTCGGACTCAAACGGGATCAGTTCTCGAAAAGCGTATCTCGGAGCTCGGAATAAAAAAATTCCAATGACACCAAAAGACTCGTAATTAAACAAGGATTTTAAAAATATCAGTTTTAGAATTTTTCGGTAACTAAAAATAACAGATATAGCTCGTTTACGTGTATTTTTATTACTACCGATATTTTATATGTCTAGTCTACTATTCATAGTACTATTCTTACTATTCATTATTATTTCACTATCTCTACTTTTTTTTACACCTATTTCTTATTATCTACATACCTATTTTCTTACTTTTTACATTTCCAATATAACTTTATTCATATCAAACCTTACACATTACTTCTTTTCTTTACAAAAATTACAAAACAATACTCTTTCTTCTCTCTCTAGAAACCGCCGGCCTCCCTCTCCCTTTCTCATTATTATTTTGTTTTCAATTTATTTTATTACATCAAAAATTCACTCCAAAAATTCTATAAATACCCCATTCGTCCTTCATTCTTTTACACATCCATTTTACATAACAAAACTCTACCAAAATTTCCTCTTAAAACCTCTCTCCAACAAATCTCTCTCAAAATACTCTCTCATTCACTACACTTCAAGAAGAAAATAACAAACACAAAACCCATTCATCTCTTTTGAAACCTTCCATTAAACCTTAGGTAAAAATCCTACCTATATTTCTTCATCATGTTCATACAACTTAGCATGAGCTTAGTGTATGTTTCTTAGGCTCATATGAGTTAAAGAAGCAATAATATGTTCATGTTTTGTTTTTGTTCATGTTCCTATTTTACATTATGTTATTATGTTGTTGTTATTATTGTTATTATTATTATTTTTGCACTAATCTAACTTATATAGTATTATGTATACTATGTATATATATTTATTTAGAGCATATAAGCTCATTTGTTATTTATTTATTTTCATGTCTTGCAATTTATTTATTTACTTGTTTTATGCAATTTATTAAGACTAGTCTTTCTAGTCTTAGACTTGTCCATATCAAGTCAAAATAATTTTCTTCTGTTTCTTTTCTTTTCTTTTCTTTTGAGACTAGTCTATTCTTAGTCCCGAGTTGCTTTGATGAAGCTAAGGCTCCCAATACATGATCGAGATACCTTGATGAAGCTAAGGTTCCCAATACTTGATTATTTTGTTATGTTTATTTATTCACAAGTATTTCTTTTTATCTTATTATGTATTATCTTTACTTTTACATGGCTACATAATCATATTCATGCATGAGTAGAATGTTGTTGTTTTAAATAAAAATAAAAATTGGTTTTTCTTAAATAAAGAAAAGTAAACTAGATTCTTAACAAAAGAATTTTTAACAAAAGATCTAAGTTTTGTTTTTAAACTCTTTTCATAAGATAAGCTAATCATAAATTATAATAAAAGGAACTCATTTCTTTTATAAATCGAAACTAAATACTCTATAAAGGAAGGATTTTTAGCATTGAAGGATTTTTAAGACTTAAATAGATTTATCATAAACTTTGAAAATCACACACTAAGAAAGTTTCTTCAAAACTTAAATTTTGTATTGTTATTCTCTTTTCAAAATTAAAATAAAATTTTTGCTAAGTTCTAATGTTAACAATTCTTTAAAAAGCTTTTCTTATACTTTTGTCTAAAGGAATTATTCTATCACTTGACAAATAGTAAGAATAAAACAAGTTTTTCAAACCAAGGTAAAACCAACTCACTATTTTAGAAACCAACTTAGAAAAATAAAATTTGCTTAGTAAGTAAAGTTTAAAGGTAATCTTATTTCCTAAAGAAGAAAAAAGATATAAAAATAAGAGGGAAACATACATTTAACACAACTTCAAATATTTGACCACATCAAAAACTTAAACGATATTTTGAAAAGCTTATTTTCAATCACTAGAAATAAAGTTAGTAGATAATTTAAAGAACTAAAATTTTTGAAAATGAATTTATTTTTTAAAAGTGAGAAAATGAAATTATAATAGAAAAAGATTTACTCATAACAACTCAAATATATTTTAGTTTTCCTTCTAACAATTCAAAAAGGAGAAATTTTCAAAAATTTTATCTCTTAAAACCCTTAAAGACAAATTGTTTATGAAATATCAATATTGAGACAACACTACAAAAATCATGCATACAATATGAGTATAAATATATATTCAAAGGATTTTTCAACTATATATATATCCATATATTTTTCTTAAGGATTTTTGAATAAAGTGAAGTTTGGAAAAATCATATTTTGAGAACTATAAATTCGTAACTATTCTGTACTGTAGTATTTTCCAACCTAAATGGCTTTTTATGATGAAAATAACCTTAGAAATGGATAGCTCTTTTTGAGTAGGTAGAAAACGGTATATTATTTGCGCAATTCTGAGCTAAAATGACCAAGTTATGGCCATTTCAAGTTGGAATTACCTTATATACGGATTTTAACGATCTTATAACATAGTTTTTGATAAGTACCATAGAATCAATAAGAAATAATCATTATGGGTATTCTTCTTGATTTGGTGATCCTAAGGAGGAGTATTTATACTCGGATGATTATTTTGATTAGTGGATTTACCGGTCAACTCATCCATAAGAAAAATAAATCCTCATGGCCAAGTGAATTTATTTCCTACCTTTTACGTACTTGGCTGTGCTTGTAGCTAGAGGCACTAGAAGTAGAAAAAGATGAAAATGAATTATGTATGATAATATTGGTTGAAAGAATGCTAAGCATACCGAGGCATGAGTCATTGTTAATTAACTTATGTCTTACTATTATTTTGTTAGAGTGTGTGCAAATTTTGTGATCACCTTTAAATTACTCTAATCATACACTATGAGTTATATAAATTGATTCATGCATATCACGTAGTTAGTTTCATTGCATGAGCTGCTATACTCGATGGGACAAGAGTATGGTAACCGGGTTTGCAGGAGCCATAAATCTGTGAGATGGGCGATTAAGAGCCTGAAAGAACTATTTTGAGATGGGCGAGTAGGCGCCTGAAATAAACTACATGAGTTGGATTTAAAGATGGGTTTTAAAGAGCCTGAAACACCTAATCCTGAATGGAGGGATAAATCCATTCAAACATATGATTTTCGGTAGATCATATGTATTGCTTGATTACTTGCTTGACGCATTCATATGCTTGTTTAATAACTTGTTTGAAATTATTTATACAAGTACGTTGATTCATGAATATTCTCACTAAGCTAGTTTTACTTATACTCCGATAGACCTTTGTTGCATCAGGACCAATATCTTTCATGCCCGAGGACTACATATACCCGGGTGGGATTATGTTTGAGGAGCTTCTAGAAACCTTTTGAAGATCTTAGGTTAAACATCATTTAATGTCCTTTGGTGTTAGTATTATTTTGTTGTGAGAAAGATTAAGTTGATATTATGATTGTTTGGAGAATTATAAGGGAAAACCCTTAAGATGATGTAAGGATTATATTCTCTTAATGATTAATTGGATGATTATTTAGATTCTTATATGCTATATTTACTATCTCGAACTATACATCCCACCGGTGTCTCCTATTGTTGTGATAGACGACTTACATATGGTGTTGAAAACTTTCGCATGACTTCGGGAAGTCATTTTTTAAGTTTTAATACCATATGTGGCGGACTGCCACGTTTAGGGTACCCTTTGGGACGTGATAGGAGTCTAGTCGTAATTCTCTTTTTTAGCTTATACTAGATTATAACTAGCGATAACTATAAAATGTAGAGAGAGAGAGAGAGGGAGAGGGTTGGGGGGGGGGGGGGGGGGGGGTGGGGGGTTGCTTTCCAAAGGGTATTTTATTTAAATGTAATGTTTCTTTTTAAAGTGGTATTTTTTTGGAAAAATAAAACTATTAAATCATTTTTTAGAGAGGTATTACTTCCGAATGGCTATGTTTTCGTTTCTTTTTTTTGAAACGTTGAATAATTAATATTTTTTATAAGATATCATTTTAAAGTCAAAATAAAAGGTATGATGATGGGAAAACTTTTAAATTGTATAATATTATAATAGATTAATGAGGATAAACTTTGGTGCCATCATTTGTATTCCATTCATATTTCTTCAAATCACATTGCTAATACATGTTGTCGATTGCTCGAATCCAATAGAGATTGAATCTTAGGAATTTGGGTTTGAATCGATGTTTGGTGTAAGGCTTTCAAAGACAAAAACTCTGTTAGTGGCATGCTAGGTATGGACTCAGTATGACCACTTCGATGCTTAAGTCTGAGATCGTCATAACAAGCCCTTGAGTCGAATTGGAGTAAGTGGATGAGTGCGATACTACCTATCTTCTAAGAGGTAGATAGGTATTTATAGGTAACTGAACTGGAGATTACGGGCATTCTAAGCTAGTGGGCTAGTGGCCAGTTGGCGATAGTAGCGGAGGTAGGGCGCAAACAAGCTAAGCCGACCAGAGCCGAGCCGAATCGAGCTTTTAAAAGCTCATGCTTGGCTCCTAAAATTTAGCGAGCTCGAGTTCAAGCTCGAACTTGGCTCATTTAGTTAAATGAGCTTAAATTTGAGCTTGAGCTCTAGAGTTGGTTGAGCGTTTTATCAAGCCTAACGAGCTTCTACCAAGCTTGAAATTTAAGTCGGAGCTCGACTCATTTAGATAGCGTATTTTTCATTGTTTTAAAACTTAAAATGTAATATATAAGTGTTGTTATAATATATATGCATAATTATTAATAGAAATTAATTTTTATTGTTTTTTTTATATAGCTATAGACAATATATCATGCATAAAAAAATTCACATATCTGTTAACGAGCTTATTAATGAACCTATTAATGAGTCTAGTTGTGAGTCTATTTACAAGCTTCAACAAGCTTGTTCATGAGCTGGCTCACGAATCTGAATCAAAGTTCGATCTCGGTTCATTTAGATAAACGAGTTTTACTTTGGGTTCAGACTTTGCTTGTTTACTAATCGAGCTTGAAGCAAGCTGAGCTCGAGTAACTCGATTTGGCGTAAACGCACAACTCCACCACTTGAAGACCAAGCCAACTGAGCTATTCGTATCAAGTAGTGAGTAAGACGGAGGCCACCTAGTGATCATCGAGACTCATTATTGGGTCAAGTCGCCTATTGTGGGATTTGTCAATAGAGTTTGGGCTTGGTAGATTAGTCCAGCCCATTAGTGTACTGGGCTCTGCTCGGGTGGCTTTGTGTTCTAGGATAGACCATCAACACATATATTATCATAAATTAAAAAAAAAAAAGGAAAAGTGCTTCAACTCTATGATATGTGACTTGAATGTGCTAATAATATATCGAAATGAATTAAGTTGAATGGTACTTAGCTTGCGTTTCTAGCCTCTTTGGAAAATTCAAAACTTTGAGCTTTGTGTTTGGAAAGATTGAGGATTCATATGACGAATTAAAGTTTTGAAGCATAAATTTTTTCGGTGTTATTTAAGATATTTTAATTATTTTCAATTTATATTATTGGAAATCTTTTACATATATATTAAAAATTAAAAGGTATGTGACTAAATATTTTTATTTCTCTTGTTATATTATAACTCATCTAATATTTATGATTTAAAAACAATTATCATTAGAAAAAGAAAACCCTTAAGGGATTAAGGCACAAAAAGGCCAACTTTTTTCAAAAAAAAAAAAAAAAAAAGACAAATCCTACTATATAAGAAAAAAATCTAAGAAATAAGCAACTTAAACTTGTCTCTTGAATGACCAACTTGGTCTTGATAAGGTTATTGTAAAATACAATAACCTTGTCTTTGAAGAGACAAGGTCAATTACTCATAACCTCGTATCTTGAAAATATGAGATCAACTTATCTAATTTTGGGACTATATATATATATATATATATATATT
Organism: Combretum micranthum; assembly: GCA_024138025.1. Lineage (NCBI taxonomy): Eukaryota > Viridiplantae > Streptophyta > Magnoliopsida > Myrtales > Combretaceae > Combretum > Combretum micranthum. Next base: position 773,317 of record JAMXBD010000170.1, on the reverse strand, counting down.
AGTTTCTTTTTCCCACCCTTAAGTGAAAAGGACGCAAAATTAACAAATCAACCTGACTCTCTAGAATAAACAATGTAATTTATATAAATTGGATGGAAATATTAGAATTTCAATAATTTAAAGTTTAAAAATTTGAAAAAAATATGTTTGTTATTTATTTTCATGTAATTAATATCTAATCTTATGCATATACAATTTGCATCTTTGATACATTTTTATTTCTTCGTCTTGGAAAATTCCATCCTCTCTACATCATTGAACCGTTCAAATATACTAATATTTTTATAATATATTTAAGTGTAATATTATGGGAAGGGCTTGTGCCGTGGAAGCATAGACTGATATGATATTGTCGGCTGTCCGAAATAATGGGAACCTGATCATAAAGATAACATTGATTTCCGTTAACGACGACAAGAAAACAAAAGATAAATAAAAGTTAAAACGTAAAACTTATCAAAAGTCGTCAATTAATTGGGAAGTTTAATGAATGAAAGTAAACACATTTATAAATGCACGTCCACAACACGGCGACGACTTCTCCAATTTCCATCTCCATTATCTCCTTTTCTGTTTCAACCTCTCTCCCCTCAAATGTAGGCTTCCAGTAACAACAACATCCTCCGTACAACAACAATGGCTGATAGTTACTGCAATTACAAGATGTTCAAATGCTTCACGAGGAAGTTCAAGATCACGGAAGTGGAACCACCCTTAGACATACAAGAAGCTTTTGCAAAGTATTCCCATTCTGGGGCAGACATGACGGTAGATCAGTTCCATCGCTTCCTTGTGGATCACCAGGGTGAGGCCAACGTGACTGTATCCGATGCGCAGCGGATCATGGAACAGGTTTTGAGTAGAAAGGATAAGCATAATGGAGGAGTTTCCGGGAGTTCGAAACAGGGACAAGGACAAGGAGAGGGGCAAGGACAACAACAAGGACAGGGAGAAAGATTTGGTGTTGATGACTTGTTTCATTTCTTGTTCCTGGATGATCTCAATGGTCCTATTTCGTCCGAGGTTTTGAATTTGATCCTTTCCCTTTCCTTGTTTTGTTCTTTTTTTAAATCCTTATATGGGTTTAGGGGCTATCTCTATGGAATAGTTTCACCGTCCAGTCAATGAAAACAGTTGTCAAATTCTAATGATTATTTCAACAGTTACATGACTGGTTAGATGGCTCGATCATTCTATGTATGTATGATATGTGGAAACATGGATAGTTATCTGTTGGTTGTGTAGTTTTGGATAAATATCTCTAGAAGATGAAGTTTGTAGAACTTTTAGACTTTCAGGTAGTTAACTACAAGAATGTAATGGTGATGTTTTGATTTTGACTTGTAACATTGTAGAATTGTTTGTTTGATTAGGTGAATGTATGATTCCAGGTACATCATGATATGACTGCACCCTTGTCACATTACTTCATATACACAGGACACAACTCCTACCTTACGGGTAATCAGTTGAGTAGTGATTGTAGTGATGCTCCAATCATAAAAGCACTGCAGAAAGGTGTGAGAGTGATTGAACTGGATATGTGGCCAAATTCTTCGAAAACCGATATCCTTATCCTCCATGGAAGGTAATAAGTAGTGTACGTGTCTTGTTTCCATAGTTGGTAATTCCTTGCATTTTTTAGACTTTTATGTGTGAAAGGAAAATCGTTGTACTGATATTGATCTCCAAATCATAATTCAAAATATCAGACATTTGCACTCAGGCAAAGTCAGATCTGCTATTCTGATTCATTGGTAGATTTTTTATTTGATTGCTTAGAGTTTTTAATTTAGTTTAATTTTACTTGCATTTGGCTTTGGTCTTTGAGATGAAGTTCAGCATTGAACCTGACTGGTATTTAGTCATCAATACTTGTGGAGGATATGAGGTTCCAGATTACTATATTACTCATGCAACCTGTGGACTTGCAATCGAGGGCATATTAAGAAGTTATGGATACTTCGTTTAGAGGCGGTTGGTCTAATATGTTGCTAGGTGATCTTAAAAAGTTATTGGGTTGTTGCATATAAATAGATTGTGGACATTAACCTCTTCTTTTGCTGAGTAAGTTGGGCTGGTCGTCTGAACCTGAAACCTGTGAATAAGAGCATAGGAACTTCATCATAAAACTTCATGGCTGGTGGCCATTGACATGTTTCCGAGTGTCCTAGAAGGCAATCTGACCTTGGATTTTTATTGTGATTTTAGGACACTTACTAGACTGGGTACCCTTGTCAAATGTGTCAGGTCCTCAAGGCAGTATGCTTTTGTAAAATCTCCATATCCTGTTATTATGAATTTAGGACAGTTACTGACTTGGATTCTTCTTGTCATTTTAGGACACTTACTAGTCCAGTGACCCTTGTCAAATGTTTGAAGTCCATAAAGGAGTATGCTTTTAAAAAATCTCCATATCCTGTTATAATTACTCTAGAAGACCATCTCACACCACAACTTCAAGCTAAAGTTGCAGAGGTATGCTCTGAATTCACTTTGAACAAGAACATTCTATATAAGACACTATTTTAAGATAGGATACTTGCTTATGCTTTAGTATGATATTCCATGCAGATGGTGAATGAAATTTTTGGAGACATGTTATATTACCCAACGGGGGAAAGCTTAGCAGAATTCCCCTCACCAGAACAGCTGAAATATCGAATAATCATTTCAACCAAGCCTCCCAAGGAGTACCAGGAATCTAAAGGTTCAGCAGAAAAGAGTATTCTTCTTCAGAGTGATAGGGATTCATCTGAAGAAGACATGCCGCAAAAGGAAAAATCAGAGTCTAAAGTCGTGTTGGAATGTGAAGATAAGGTAGGAGGAGCTAAAGCATGTGCTATTTTTTTGTGTTGTCGTAAATTTTGATTTATATCCAGCTGACCTAAAGCTTAAGCAGTCTAGTCATGTGTGATCATAGGGATCAAATGAGCACATAGGAGTTTGAACTCAAGACATCTTGTTAGATTTATAGATTGAGCCTATTTGGGTGTGGTTTCATATTTATTAATTAACATTTAGGACTCTCATTTAACTACTTCTTTATGTACTAGATTGAAGTTGATGAAGATAGTGATAAAGGTAATCCAAATGATTCAAATTCAACCTCCCCCAAACCAGGCGCTCTTGACTACAAGCGTTTAATTACAATACATGCGGGGAAACCAAAGGGAAGTTTGAAAGATGCATTGCGAATTGTTGATGATGTCGTAAAACGACTAAGTTTGAGCGAACAAGAACTTGAAAAGGTAGTTTCATCTCAAGGCGAAGATGTAGTGAGGTATGTCTTAACTGAAATGTCTTAAAACATGTCTCAAGAGAGCCAAATATCATCTTTTGTTGGTGGTTTTTAATCAATTTTGTTGCTTTCTCAGATTCACACAGAAGAACATTCTCAGGGTTTATCCTAAAGGAACAAGAGTCACATCTTCAAATTACAATGCACATCTCGGTTGGATGCATGGTGCCCAAATGGTTGCCTTTAATATGCAGGTTGGATTACTAGTTTCCTAGCCATAAATAAGACTTGATTTTTGTCTTACAAAGAAATCTCTATATGATATAGTGTTATCATGTTGTTCCCTATTATTATGCAATATAAACATGTTCTAGCACTCTGTATCCTGCGATTGGCTGCAACAGTTTGGCTTTCTTCCTTTTTTTTTGGAAAAAAAAAAATGGTCAGACCATCATGATTGAGGTTTTTGTATGCTTTCTGAAATAAGTCCTCAGAATTATTCTCGATAGGAAATTAGTAACTGACTACGTTTACCTCTTCATGACAAACTTGGTGTGATAAATCAGAGTACTTTACCAATTGGGTAATCCAGATAACTGAAGAATTTGCAGGACAGTAAAAATGTTGTAAAAAGACAAAATTATGGAGGAAAAGTTATGATAGTTTGAAGAAAGTTTGGAAAGCAATTTCTCTGTTTTACTTGTCCTTTTAACAACATGGAAAAACATTTTTGCGCTGGAAATATCAGAAGATTATTATGACCTGCGGGGAGGATCCAAGTCAGGGCTAAAACCTGTAGGTGCTCCTTAACTTGAAAAATTTCAAAAATTATCCCTTGAAATTTTGAGGATTTATGGAAAATATGTTTTTAATTCCTATAGTATTGCCTTGCTTATGTGAGACTTGCCATTCTTGGGCTGAAATCTTGGGTTTGCAAGCAATGACAATGTTTCGTAAGAGCAAGTTTACATTGGTATATGACTCCAATGACTACCTTGATAGCTGATCATAGCTTTTTCTATCGTTAGGGATATGGGAAATCACTTTGGAAAATGCATGGTATGTTTAGAGCAAATGGAGGATGTGGTTATGTAAGAAAGCCCAAGTTTCTGATGGAGCGAGGTCCTAAAAAAGAATTGCCAGTACAGAAGACACTAAGGGTGAGTTAAAAACATCCATGAGCCTTGCATAATTGAATTTTTGTGTGGTCAAGTTTGACAGTCATGAAATTTTTTGAATTGGTTGATAGGTCAAAGTGTATATGGGAGATGGTTGGACAAAGGATTTCAGCCGGACACACTTTGACAGTTTCTCACCACCAGATTTTTACACGAAGGTAATATCAGTCATTGATGATTTGAGTTTGATACTGATACAAATACCAAACTTTCATAGGTGAATACATGAAGTTGACACTCTTCGAAACCATCAAAATTATAGACATGTCTAATTTCTAATACTGTAGAGTTACATCTTTTGATAAATTGATAGCACAAACTTTCTATTCTAGTACAATACCAAGTCACTTTTTTATATAAATGCACACCTGTAAACTATTTTTCGAGGCCAATTTATCTTTCGGTTGTTCTTATTTCATATGATATTAAAGAACAAGCTATTACAATTGCATTTGGCTTCGTACAAACAGATATTTTTGGAGTTTGGTGCATAATTTTGATAGTTCTCAAGAAGGTCTTCATTGTAATTTACATATATAAGAAGGATTCTCATGTCCTGAATGCTTCACTTCAATATAGATGTTGTCATGGATTTTTTGGACTTTCGTGTCCAGTTTCTTGCATTGTCTGTTTTCTCATTTATGACTCAACTTGCCAGTTTCAAATTGTTGGGGTGCCTGCTGATGCTGCCAAGAAGAAAACAAAAATTATTGAGGACAATTGGTTTCCGGTATGGAATGAAGAATTTACATTCCCCTTGACAGTTCCAGAGTTGGCTTTGCTTCGAATTGAGGTAAGAGAGCACGATCGGTCTGAGAAGGATGATTTTGGCGGCCAGACATGTTTACCTATATCAGAGCTTAGATCTGGGATCCGGTCCATCCCATTGTATGACAAGAGAGGAGACCAGTACAAATCTGTGAAACTTCTAATGAGATTTCACATGGTGTGAACTATCTATGTTTTATGGGGATACATTCCTCCCTCAAGGAATAATTTCTTTGTATAGATGGTTTGAATATGGACCTCTTATCAGACAGGTTCTATGTCAGATTTTTAAAACCTGAGGATTAATCTAAACATGTCATGATAGCTGATGCTTGTAATCGGCATAATTTGTGTGGACAATACACATATAATGTTGTAGAAAGTGTTTGACAAGAGTGTGAATTCATTTCTCAGGCTATAGTGGTTTTTTTTTTTTTTTTTTTTTTTTAAATAAATAACTGGCCTGCCATGCTTAAGAGCCTACCTATATAACCAATTAACATATTATTCAATTTCTCAAATATAAAATGACAATGTCATGGTTTCAGTTTTAAGCCTTTTTCAAGAGGGAAAATAAGACACTTTTAAAGTTGGAGCTTCCTTGAAACCAAAACACTCAAGATAATTGATAAATGTGTATTTTATACACATTTAACCTACATTTATCTCACACTTTCATGTATACTTTTGTGCTTTTAAAGTAAACTTCTGTTCAAAAAAGGTAAGATGCATGATACATGATCAATTGCATTTATATGCATAAAAAGATGCAAACAGGATCAATTCTAGCTAATGGACGAGATCAAGCAGCAGGAGCATAGTAACACACCGAGCTCTGCTGGCTACCACTTTGGAGAGGCTAGAGTCAAAGAAGAACCGAATTATGAGCTGATCCCGAGCTCCGACCTACTGAAATGAGATGAACAGACCAAATTATGGAAGAATTCAAGTGATTTGTTCTTCAAGCTTCGTCTTCAACAGTGCAAATCAAACGAAGAGCAAGTCCAAGCTATGATGAGCTCAAAGCTGAAACACCGCTGCTGCTATTTATTGCACCGAGCACACCCATTGCGCCTACAGATCAACACCGACCAGCACATGGGGCATTTGCATGGACGTGGCTGTTACAGCATTGACCGAACAAACTAGTTCCAGCCTCAGCAACACAGCAATGAGCAACAGATCCAAGCTTCCAGTGAGCATCGAGATAGCTGCACTAAGCTCGAGCATCCAAGGCGCCTTTGAGCGCACAACACAAAGCCGCAAGTGCCCACTGCTTGGCGTAGGAGCACGTCATTCCATCGAGCGGTGACTTGAGCTGCTGTTAAGCACCTGGCTGAGACATTAACCTAGCAACTGATCTACAAGTTTGACCTGTTGAGCAGTAAGCGCTGCTTACATGTTTGCCGAAAGCCCACAAGCCCTAGTGGAGTGCCCATGAGCTGAGATCAAGCTGCTACTCTCCCGACCAAGGTTGTGCGTATTCCGAGCAAAAATCCATAGCGAGCTCTCAATGCAGACTTGTAACCGACCAGAATTGAACGAGCTCCCTTGCACCACAACAAAACTGATGCAGCGCACTCCACTGAACAGAATTTAGCACCGAGCAAGAATAGCAGTTGTTCCTAGCAGTCCAACTCAAACTGAGCTCCATTCCCCCACGAGTTGAGCACGCTTCAATGTTGAGCAAGATCATTCTAATCACCGAGCGGCAGTGGAACAGAGGAGCAACCATGCACTGAGCTGCTGCTATCACACGAAATCTGAGCAGCAGATGATTGAGCTCCTACCGACTTGAAGAAGCCGAACACCAACCTGATGAAAGTTAGCTCCTAACATCAGCAGTAACAGAGCTGAACTGAGCACCTCAAAAGCAAGCTGACCTTACCAAAGCCGATCTGAGCAACATTTAGTTCTTGTCTTTATTAGTGTCTAAGGTCACTTTTCTTGTAAATATTTTTTGTTTTCTTTCATTTTTGTAATCAAGGGGTCCACTCCACTTGTCCACTCCACTTGTCCACTCCACTTATCCACTCCACCTCATCATGTACACACTTTCTTTTTTACTACACTTGGGAATAGAAAATCTAAATCCCATACACTTTAAATACCCATTATCTCTTTCATAGAAACCATCCAGAATTGGATCACTTTGGATCCATCTTTCATTTTCCACCATTCCACATTCTATTATTCATTCACACTCATTCCATTCATCCACCTGACCTCATTTCACCTGACTTCACTTCATTCAACCTCACCTTCTAGCACTATTCATTACAAACTTTCACAGTAAAGTTGGACCCAAAATCATTAAGAAGATATTTCTAATATTTCAGGTGTAATTTTTCCATTATCTATTGCTATGGATTGTGCTCAAAATATTATTATAAATGAAAGTATGTTTTTTAGTGTGACCTAATTTGTTTAAATAGAATTACGTGATGGGTTAATGGATTTCTTAAGTAGTTTGATTTGTTCTTACAATGGGTTTTGTTAAATTATAATTTTGGTTATTTCTATTTCAATGTTTATGAGATAAAAAATTTGTCTTTAAATTTTCTTATGAATTAGGATTTGAGATACTCGAAAGGGATTTGATGATCCGATTGAAATAAAAAATAAGATTTCAAAATTGACATGGACACATGCTATTTTGGTTTAAATCTTATAATTCGTGGTCTTAATGCAATTGAAGTTGTGGTTTTAGACATGGGCACATACTTGGATTATAATTTTAATTCGAGTAATATTATTTGTGAGAGAAATGTGTTATTTAGTTGGTGGTTGTAGATAGATTACTTGAAATGGATATCTATGCTATAATTAGATTTTTGCAACTTTATAGGGAAGTAAATTCTTTTGAATTTAGTCAAAATCCAATTGAACAAACTCGATTATAATCGCAAGGCAATGAAAGGAAATCATGTTTTTGTCATTACATAATCCCACACTGTGATTTGAAGGAGTTCAATGGTTATTCCAGTGCTCAGTAGTCTTTAGTATTAAAATTAGTTATAATTTTTGGCAGTGGAAGTATATCATTTAGTTTAGCTAAAAAAATATGATATCATTTTGTTTAGCTTAGAGGAGGTTATTACATTTTAATACTTAGTCAATTAGCTTCCTGTGGATCACGACCTATCTCTTACTAGTTTTATTATTACACACGCATCCACTGCACTTGTCGGTAGTTTCATGCTTTAAAAGGAGCTTTAATACAAAAAGTGTCAATAATTTCTTTCGTGGGGTTGTTTATGCTAGGAGAAAGGAAAATTAAGGACCTTAAGGGGTTTATTTTAGGCTTATGTTACTGGATGAAATTGACTTAATAAATTTTTGGGTTCATTCTAAAGAGAACCCAATAATCTTTTGGTTGGGGCTTGTTATAGAGAGAAACCTATGCTCTCTAATTAAGGGCTCGATTAAAGAAAGAATCTTAAGATTTCTTTAGAAACACAATATGAAAATTTTTACTTATTTCTTTCCTTCAATTTTTGACCAATAAATAATGTTTGATACAACTGCAAGAGTTGTTATATTAATTGCAAGTCCTATTTTTACTCCTTTTTGACACATAAGTTTAACTACACATCATCACTATCTAAAACATAATAACTCACATGTAACTACCCTAACACATGACAAAATGATTGATATAGAACAACCAACTATATACACATTATAAAACATGCACAAACACTATTCGTGCTATTGTTCATGTCACTGCAGATTCACTTCCCATATTATTACCACTAAAATATAGATTATATCTATATTTGTTATCACATCATTGTACATTTGTCATGTAACATTTTCTCTCGTCTTGAAATTGTGCATGACCTCATGTGTAAGTTGGAATAATATATTAGTCAAACAACCCTATTGTTGCTAGCCACATCATTTCCATGGTTGTAGTTTATGAAGTTGTTGTATCCTAGTTAATGATGTAATTTGGTCTAGTAACTGTTGGTTTTGTGCTTCACTAGATGACTTACAGTGCTCCTGTTGCTGGTGGTTTTGCTTTGCTTCAGGTCGTTGCTAAAGTTGCACCTTAACGTTATTTAAATAAAATAACTAGAAAATAACTACCTAAGACACAAGGACAAACTGGCTAATACTAAACAAATTGTCAACAATTCTATGCATAATGAATAATACTAGTACTTGTCTATCTTTATTGACCATTTACAACACACTTACAAATATAATTACTTAACACAATTACATAACATCGTTCTTCTTCTTCTTCTAGTGGAATATATTCTCAAGTGCATAAATATTTTTATTGGTATTAGATATAACATTAATGCCCTCTTCATCGTTAATTTCGACTAGAGTTGTATCATGTGACTTTGATACATTTTTTGAGTGGATATGTATTGTTGGTAGGCCTCAACATAAGTGCAGTTATCATTGTATGTGTATATCTATGTAATGACTTCATATTGATGTTATAGCAATTTTAATTAGTCTATAGTGATCAACTTTGATACTGATTTTTACAAGGTCGAATTACCTTAATAAATTTTTGAGCTCATTATAGAAAGAACCCAACAATCTCTTGGTTAGAGCTTGTTATTCAAATAGCCCCCATGATCTCTAATTAAGGGCTCAATTAAAGAGACAACCCTAAGATTTCTTCAGATGCACAATCTAATTTTTTTTTAAATTACCAAATTTATTTCTTTCCTTCATATTTTGACTAATAAATAATGTTAGTACAAGAGCGGTTACATCAACTGCTAATCCTTAGTTTACTCCTTTTTTGTCACATAAGCTTAGCTGCACATTATCATTATCTAGAACATAATATCTAATATGTAACCATCTTAACACATGACGACATGACTGATATAGAACGACCAACTACACACAAATTACAATACATGCACACACTATTCATGACCATTCATGCTATTGTTCACATCACTTCACAAATACTACCCACTGTTATTACTATCGAAATATCGATTATATCTATACCTACTATCACATCATTGCATAGCCTCATTGTACATGTGTTATGATAACTCCTTGTTACTCTATTATATTAATAAGAATTTAGGCTTAATTTGATACATTCTTGGATAAATTCTTATGAATCTGGTGTTTTTAATGCTTAATTATTGTTTTTTAGCTCTTGGAATAAAAAAGAAGTCGAAATGAAGTATTTTTGAATCATACTTGAAGCAAAACAACAACAATCTTAAAGATAAAACTGATCGAACCCTACAAAAGGGCCTATCAAGGCCTAAATATCAACGAAAAATAAGGCAAAATGGTCTGTTGTGCCATGCATCAAGCCCTCACGTGACTTTGATGAATGTTTTGAGCCAATCGAGCCCTAGACTTAGAGAACATCTTCTGTCATGCCATACTATCGAGCCCTAGATTTAACTGCGACAAATGCTAGATTAAGATAAGATCTTTTACTCAGAAAGTATAACTTGAGTCGAGCCCAAGTGTGGACCCCTTGACATACTCAAATTACCCTCGGTTGAAGAAAGACAAAAATGCCAGTGTTTTAGCAGAATTCCCCAACTGAGGTCGAGCCCTGACTTCGTGCAATAATCAAGTGCTTGACCCACCATGGACAGATGACCATATGAGTTGGCATTTACGGCATGTACGTGAGAGCAAATAACAAATTTTGTTATAAAGAATATATCTTGTTAGCGAATAAAATCATCATGATTGTTGTACTTGAGCCTATAAACGAAGGTGCATGGCATGCGATCAGTAATGTAGCATATTGTAACAAATTCAGTAATGTACTATAGATATAAATTTTTTGAGGCGAAAGAATTATTTCTTCTTACTTTAGAAATATCAAGTTTTCTAGGTAAAATTATTTTAACCCATTGTTTGTATTTTTGCAAGATTCTGAACTTCAATTGTAATATTCTTTGATAATTCCATATTATTTCTTCAAAATTCGTGCATAGTATTATGTTCATGGAGAAATAATCTCCTATAACTTGGGTTTGTGAATTAAAACCCTGATTCATGTGATTTCAAATGTGCTTTCAAGTAATTATTGACTGAGTATTTGTAATTAATAGCTTAAACTTATTTTCGTGGTTCTAAATATGTGGTGCACTTTTTAGATTTGTTATTCTCTAAAAGAAAGTTTTGATGATAATAAAATAGAAAAGAACTAATCAAATCATTCAGTGTGTAAAGTATCAGGCTACCTAAAGACTTTCACAGAATGTTGATTGAATAAATAAAAGCGAATTAGAGGATTCTACAAAACCTTAATTGAATAAAGATGAATGATAATTTAGAAAGTTTGGAATAAGTTTTGAGTGCCAAGAAAGAATACTCAAAAGTTTATCTAGAAGGTTTTACAGAAGGTTCACTGAAATTTTGATAGCAAAACAGTTTCACTCAAATTTACAGTAGATGGTTCAAGTTTTGATCAAATTCACTTCGAATTTATTTAAATAAGTATAGTGAAGACCTAGCTTTGACAAAGTGGGTATATTTAGGTAATATATTCATTTGTTCCACTAAAGTTGGTTAATATCCATTAGGTTAAGTCAAGATCAATTTTATCAAGTTTTAAATAAATGAGTTTTCTAATTTTTTTAAAGTTTGTTTCGCCAACTATTCAGATCAATATACTACGTGAAGAGATGAAGTTAGAGAATAAAGTTTATTCAAAGAAGTTGCCTTCATAAAAAGAAAACAATAACGACTATAGATTTCCTATTTTATGGAATTTTATTTAAACTGTTTGAAGATTTAGATTAGCATGGAACTTATCCAATTCTACACAAGTTTTGAAGTTTGAGTTATATCGGTTATGGAACTGGGTTGCACGAGTTCTTAAAGATATGGACAAGATAGTTTTGGAAATAAGCTTCAAGCATCAAGTAACATTCAAAATTCAGATTCAATTAACTTCAAATTGAGGGATCAAGATATTATCTGAGATTTTTGTGGGAGAACTTATCCACAACCTGCATCAAACATTTTGAAATGTTCAAGAGTAGTATATGATATCTCAAAGCTTCCTTCAACTTTTTTTTTTTTTTTTTTTTGATTGAAATGCAAGAGAACTCCCTGCTATATACAAAAAAGATAACCGAGCTATACAAAGAGAACTTCCTCATATACAAAAGAGAAAACATGCTAATTCTTTTGAAATTTCTGATATGATATAGTGCACTTAATTCTTTGTTGCAATTTTTGCTTTTGATCATTTACTTGTATGATAGAAGGAACTTGTTGTTGCCTTTTAGCTTGTTAGCTTATTAGTTTATAAGATTAGACTCCGTAGTTTTGGTTTGTAGCTTGAGAAAGCTGTGAGGATTAAATAGAGTGAATTGTATCATCTTGTAAAGTGTTTTTTGAAGATATAGTGGACAATACCTGTGTGGATTACGGGGTCCTTAGCTCGGAGCTGGAAGAGTGGATTGCCGCACAAGGTGGAACCATTATACATCCCTGACTTAGCTTTTCTTTCCCTACTCTTTTAATTTCCTATAATTTATATTTTATTATTTGTTTACTCAACTTGTTCTCATGGTTTAAACATAGCGAATTTAATTTTAAAGGCTTAAAATTTCAAATTTTGGTTATAATTAATCCAACCCCTTTCTTGATGATAAAAGTGGGACCAACAATTAGTATCGGAGCAGACTCTTTTATTAAATCGAGTGATCCAAATAATATGGTTGAGAATAATATTGCATTAAACGAGCACCTGCTTTTGATGGTTTGAATTTTTCATATTGGAAAATGCGTATGGAAACATATATTAAGGCTAATGATTATGATTTATGGCAGGTTATTTCCATAGGAGATAGTGTAATCACTTTGAATGGAAATTCAAACTTGTCATATTCTGAGAAGAAGATCATTGAGAAGAATAATAAAGCAAAGAATCTGGTGCTGACTACCATTGCTGCATCATAATTCTATATGGTATCTTCTTATGGGACTTTGAAAGAAATTTGGGATATATTAGTAGAGACATACGAAGAAACCAATACCATCAAAGAGACCAAGATAAATGCTTTGGTTTGAAAGTACGGATTATTTAAATTTAAATATGATGAAATAGTCAAATATGCTTTTAACAGGTTCACAACAATCACGAATGAGCTTGCATCACTTGGGAAGAAGCTTCCTGATCCAGACCTTGTAAGGAAAATGCTGAAGATAATACCACTATCCTAGGATGCGAAGAAGACAACCATAGAAGAAGGTCAAGATCTCAATAAGCTTACTCTTAGCCAACCATGAGAAAAGCTGATGGTGTATGAGTCTCACATAAAGACCACGCATGGTACAAAAAATAGTACCAAAGGAATCACATTCAAGGCTAAGGATGTTGTCGCTAATCAAGCTAAATCTGACAACAGTGAGAATGATAAAGATGAAGATTTAATGCTCATTGCTTGAAAGCTAAGCCGATTTCTCAAGAAGCAAATAGGTAAGAAGTTTAGTGTGTTTAAGAAATCTACTGAATATAAGAAAAATGATGAAGGAAAAGCTCATAAGGAAAAAGAAAAGAAAAAGGAGAAGAAAGAAATCCAATGTTATGAATGAAAAAAGCCAAGAGACATCAAATATGAATGTCTTACCTTGATGAAGAAAATGGAGAACTATAAAAGAAGAGCCAAGCTATGTTAGCTACGTGGAGTGACTTAGATGATACAAAGACTAATCCAGAGGATTCAAATGAAGAGGAGGAAGAAGCAAATCTATATCTTATGGCCACTTCTAAGGTAAATTCTGAAACTCGATAATGAGATAACTGAAGATGACATGCTTACTAAAATAAAAAAAAAAATCTCTTGAAAGCTCTTAAAAAAGGTGACATAAAATTAGCTAAATTTGATAATGGATAAAGCCTCTTAAAAATGAAAAAGAGGCACTAAGACAAACAAATTCTTTACTTGTGATGAAAATGATATTTTAGAGCATGATAATGAAAAGTTGCATGTTGATGATGAAAAACTAAAAAGGGAAAACAATGTTCTTGTGTCTTAAGAGTAAAAATAGATGATTTATGTAATTTAACAAAAAACACCTTTAATAAATTCAATGAAAGTGATAAAAAATTAAGCAGGTTGATTTCTTCACAAAGATTATCTAATGAAAAGCATGGTTTAGGATATGAGCATGGTTCTAGTGTATCTAAGAAAACCGTATTTGTAAAGGCTAAACAATTTGTTAATGCTGAGCTTGTTGTTAAAAAGAATGAATAAAAAACAAATCATGTGAAAAGAAATTATGTTAGAAACACCAGAGGATACCCAAAGGCAGTCCTGAGAGAAGGTATTCTTCCTATGGATGCCATCAATACAACTCTAGAAGGTATACCAAAAGGTATCCGAGACTGAACAATTAGAGACAGATAAACACTAGGTATTGGAATAACACTTCTTATACATGTTTCTTTTGTAACAAACCTAGACACATAGAGAAGTTTTGCTATTATAAATTTATTAAGCTTAGTAATCAAGGAAATTAAACGAGCTTGTCTTATAGAGGACCCAAACTTGTTTGAGTTCCTAAAAAGGTTTAATCCTTTTTGAATTTTGCAAGAACATAAAGCTAAAATTAAAGGAACACGGTATCTAGACAGTGGATGTTCCAGACATATGATTGAAAATGCTTCATTGTTTAATAACATAACATAGGAAGAAAAATGATATGTAAAATTTGGAGATGATAGTAGAGGTAAAATTGTTGCATTTGGAGATATTGGTATGCTTCCTTACATAAGAGAAAATGTTTATGTTGTAAAAGGTTTGCAATAGAATTTACTAAGTATTAGTCAATTATGTTGATGGGCGTCAAATCCAACAATTATAAATTCCTACTCTAAAGATTTGTACATAGCAGTGAGCAAAGTCGATCCATAAAGATTGGTAAAATCTATTTTTATTTACAGATCAGATGAAGAAGAGATTTGGGGGGGAGGGGAGGGGGGAGGAGAGGGGAGGTTTGGTTTGTGAAAACAAAGAAAATGAATTATATCTAAAGCAAACAAACACAGTTTAAGAGTTAACTCAATATCAAATAATTCCTAAACAAAGGTATTATCACAACTCAGTTCACAAAATTCATCATTGATGCGAAAATTTCTATTCTTTATGTTGGATAAATTGACTATGGCTATTAACAAGTTTTTAACAACCTATCCCTCCTTACTTTTTTGATAATCAAAACAAGCTTTTTGATTATTTCCCTTTTTGATTAAACAACCCAAAACAAGCTCTTAGGATTTAATTTATCAAAAGCATGAAAAATAAGAGAGGCAATCAATTCTGACCAACAAATCAAAAGATTGATCTATTTAGATTAGATTATATATCCTCATAACACAAATCGATTACCTATTTCATAAGTAATCATGTCATCATTCCACAAACATTAGAATAATCAAACAATTACAGATTTGATTTTCTAATTGATAGATTATCACCTTACTAATTGAAAAAATGGGTCCTAATTCACATCGATCAAAAAGATAGCAAGGATAAAAAGATCAAAGGATATACAAATACCCAAAACAAGAACAAAGACAAAACAATTCAATTAGATCTCACAATTCTTGAAGAACCGAGTCTTGTAACAATCCTTTGGTTAGAAAACAAGGATTTAGCCACTCATTCTCATATAAAGTCCTCTCTTTTCTAGGGTTTTCAAAACGTATCAGGAATGAAATTACATAGATTTGGTCGTAACATCTTATAGAACAAACTTTGGAATTTTAGCATTCACAACATACACCGGTAGTTACATGTTGTATGCTACCGGTGTACATTGCTAGTGTTCAATATTAATTCAAATCCATCAAGGAAACATTGTCGTCTTTCTTGTTTAAACTATCAGCTTTGGGTCTACGCTGGTGCCTACATCGACGATGTAGAATCAAAATTTGTCAGCATACGTTGTTTGTCAAAAATTTTCGAGAGCTTTACACTGGCGATGTTCCTAGCGGCATTGGAGATGGCTTTATAGTTTTGGCTACTGTACAAGTTCAAGGTCGGCCAAACGTTGGCGGTGTAAATGCTCCAGATACCGGTGTAGGTTGTTGATCATCAAACGCTGGTGTTGATATTTGATGAAGGCCGGCGCTGTTAATGTTTTCGATTCTGTGCACACTTTATGTCGATTATATGTTGGCGGTGTTGAATACCAAGGAGCCGGCGTACAGGTTAGTTTCAAGGATGATGCTTCCTGTTTCTATGCTGCCTATGTTAAGCTTAAATTTTGCTCGTGTTGAAGCTTAAGTTGGTGGTGTTGGCTCTGTTTTGGTCGGTGTACAATGTTCCACCTTTCCAAACTTGCATGAACCTTCTCTAAACTTGTTCCATTTTCAATATAATTCCTTCAAGACCTGGAATATGACATTGGACATACTTAAGTACCAATTCCTCGTGATTTATATAAAATCCATAACAATTAAGCACGATTCCTTCAATAAAAATTAAGTATAATTTGACTTTGTCATATGTGATAAGGGATATAGAATGGTTTTTGAACAAGATAAGTGCTATGCTTTTAACAAAAATAGTGTAAAATTATTGAAGGTTTTAGAAAGAAATATATATATCTTATAACCTGCTGAAGTTGAAAATACTTGTTGTTTGTTATCAATGAATGATCATATTTTAGCTTGGCATAGACGTTTAAGACATGTTAATTTCAATCAATTAGAAAAGTTGTCTAAAAAGAATATTATAAAAGAATTGCCTAGAATTAATATTATATAAGATGTGAAATGTGATACATATTGAAAGAATAAAGTGGTTTCTGTCTCTCACAAAAGAAAAATGAAATATCAACTAAAAGACCTCTTGAATTGTTGCATCTTGGTCTTTTTGGACCTACCAAGACTCTTAGCATGGGTGGTAGTAAATATGAACTTGTTATTGTTGATGATTTTTCAAGATATACTTGGGTTATATTCTTGCAACATAAAAGAGATACTTTTTATTATTTTCAAAAATTTGCAAAACAAATTCAAAATGAAAAAGAAATTTCCATCATTGGTCTTCAGACCAATCATGGAAAAGAGTTTCAAAATACACATTTTTATCAATTTTTGTGAAGAACAAGGTATATCTTATAATTTCTCAGCTTCATACACTCCTCAACAAAATGGAGTTGTGAAACGCAAGAATAGAACAATACAAGAAATGACTAGATCTATGTTAAATGAAAGTGGTATTACTAAGTAGTTTTGGGCAGAAGCCGTGTCTATAGCTTACTACATCATCAATGGAGTATACTTTTGACCCATGACAGCGAAAACAGTGTATGAACTTTTTCGAGGTAAGAAGCCTACTTTCTTATTTTCATATGTTTGGTTTTAAGTGTTTTGTGAAAAGAATGCTCTTTATCTTGGTAAGTTTGATAAAAGATTCGATGAAGCTATATTTTTGGGATATTCCTTGAATAGTCGTGCTTATCATGTGTTTAAATCCTCAAAAACATTTGAAAAATCAATTAATGTTAAGTTTGTTGAAGATATAATGATGATGAGACTGATGATGAAAAGGAGTCCACGGCTAACGAAGATTCTGGTTCAGAGCTGAAGTCTTAAGCACCAGCTATTGAAAGTCATGGATTCGGTAACCAAGAATGCATACCATATGGTAATACATAAAGTATCCTAGAACCTGAAGAATCTGAACCAGAAACTTTTAAGCCTTGGAAATGTAATTTTCTTATCCCTTGAAACAAATAAAAGGTAATGTTCAATTTGGTGTTAAAACAAGAGCTAGTTTATAAGATTTTGAAAGTCATTTGCTTTGTTAACAGAATATGAACCTAATAATGTTCATGAATATTTGAATGATAATAGTTGGATCGATGTCATGCAAGATGACTTAAATCAATTTCAAAGAAATAATATATGGAATTTAGTACCTAGACCTAAGGGAAAATCTATAATTGGAACTAAATGGGTTTTTAAGAACAAATTGGATGAAAATGGTAAAATTATTAGAAATAAAGCTAGGTTAGTAGCTAAAGGTTATTTACAAAAAGAAGGAATTGACTTTGATGAAACATATGTATTTGTTGCTAGATTAGAACCAAGTCATTTGATCCTTGTATATGCATGTAATAAAAACCTTAAAGTTTTCCAAATGGACGTGAAGAGTGCTTTTTAAAATGGTTTGATCAAAGATAAAGTATATGTTGAATAACCTCCAAGTATTAAGATCCTTTCAAAAATGATTATGTTTTCAAACTCAATAAAGCTTTATATGGTTTAAAACAAGCTCCAAGAGCATGGTATGAAATATTTAGCTAGTTTTTAATCTTAAAAGGATTTCAAAGAGGAACTGTAGTTATAACCATGTTTTTAAAGACATATGATCAAGATATTTTCGTTGTGCAAATATAAGTAGATGATATAATTGGATCTGCTAATGAAATGTATTATCAAGATTTTGCAAAGACTATATAGGTAGAATTGGAAATGTCAATGATGGTAAATTAACATTCTTTCTTGGACTTCAAATTAAACAAACCAAAGAGGGAATTTTTATCCATCAAGAGAAGTACACTAGATAAATCCTAAAGAAATTTAGATATGAGGGTGTAAAGGAGCTGCTACACCCATGGGTACTTTAACAAGGTTAGATCTTAATGTGAATGGAAAAAAGGTAAATGATAAATTATATCAAAGTCTTATTGGTTCTTTATTGTATTTAACTGCATTAAGACCCGATATTCTATTTAGTGTGTACTTATCTGCTAGATTTCAAAGTTCACCAACTAAGACACATTTATCAGCTGTTAAAAGGATTTTCAAGTATCTATCTAGTACTGCTAAATTAGGAATCTGGTATCTTGAAAGTATAAATTTTGAACTCATAGGATATTCAAATGTTGATTGTGTAGGATATAAAATTGATAGAAAAAGTACTTTAGGTATTTGTCAATTTTTGGATGACAAACTGATATCTTGGTCTTCCAAAAAACAAAATTTAGTTGCCCTCTCTACAACTAAAGCTGAATATGTCTTTATTGGTAATTATTGTGCTCAAATACTTTGGGTTAAACAACAATTAAAAGATTACGGTTTGACATATAGAAATATTCCAATTAAGTGTGATAACACAAATGCAATTAATTTAATAAAAAATCCAGTAATCATTATAGATCCAAACACATAGAAATTCGACATCACTTTATAAGAGACCATGTTAATAACGGTAATATTGTTGTTGAATATGCATATTCTAATAGTCAATTTGCAGATATATGTATAAAACCTTTAGGTTCGTTTTGAATATATTAGAAATGAGATTGATTTGTATTATCCTTTCTGTTTATTTATTTATTTATACGAAAACTTATGCAATTTTTTTTCCATTAAAACACATTAATGTATATATACACAAAACTGGTGGTTTTTCGAAAACATCCTTTCCTTCTTTGTCTCTAATCTTTCAAACTCTCAAAATGGCTCCAAGAAAATCATAATGTCTCTTAACAAAAATTTCAAATCTATCACATCTTCTAAACCCATCATCATGCAAGATGAGCCCATGGATTTTGAACAGACCTTGTCACAAGATTCTTGATCCCCATCCCCTAGGGTTAGAGAAATTAAGTAAAAAATGGTTCAAGAATCTGTCATAATGCAAAGAAATTGACGAAAAGTACAAAAAGAATGCTCTCAAATGAAAAAGAATAGCTATGGAATTTGATCATAGCCATAGCTCTTCTAATATAGACCTAGAACCAAACCCAAAACCTTAATCAAAGCGAAAAATGTGAAGTCCACAAAGAGCAATTCAAAGAAAAGGAAGGAAATCTCCAACTCCCCTTAGGTTAAATTGGAACCAAAGAAGAGAAGGGTGAAAAATGATAATGCTGTTGTTTCTAGGGTTTTATTCACAAAGGTGAAAATTCATGATTGTTCTTTCATAAACTTTAAGTATTTTGAGAAAAACAATTTTTATTGGAGTGACTGCTGGATAAGTTAGGCTATGGATACATTGAAGGAGACAGTTTAAGATCATTTGTTTAAGGGATTACCTTTAACATAAATCGTAGTGATTTGATAAGATGTATTGGTTTGAAAAACTTTGAAGATGATAATGTTCGTGTTTCCTTAAAAAGAAATGATGTTTTCTTGATTTTGACTGGTGGTTTTGGTGAGTTTCCTGATGATGATGCTTTTGTTCATGAGTTTGATTTATTGTTGAGATTATGGCATAAAGCTGTACGCGAATGCATACTTCCAAGAAGAGAAAGTACTACAACAGTAACGAAGGAAGATGGATTAATAATTCTAGCTATGATGAAAGGCATAAAAGTTGATTTGCCTAGAAGGATTATTAGATGTATATGGAAAGACAAGGAGTTTAAGATGTATGGAAGTCCACCGATGGAAGTTTTAGTTTAAGAAAATCAAATTTCCAATTAGTTTCAAAAGGATAGGAGGAAAGAGTCTCGATCATATGAATATTAGACCTGACAAAAATTTCTATTAATCTATCAATGAAGCAATCTACTTGCATAAGAAACACAGAAAAAATATTAACCGAAATTTCGTGATTGCAAAGGTCGAAGGGGAGTCTGACGTAGATACAGAAGGAACTACAAAAGGTAGGAACAATGACAAGGTTCAGCAACATAGATTTGGAAAAGAACCTATGTCTAAGAAGAAAAAAGGAAAGTATGTTCTTAGGACAGGGTGAGATTTTAAAGTCCATGATGGTACAAAGATTGATTCAAGTTCAGATAGTGAAGAAGAAAACTTTTCACTAAGTTTTAAGGGTCTAGTGAATCCTCAAAATCACAGCTTGAAAATTTCGTTACCAAGCTTTTAGAACAAAAGTTTGATTCATTCAAACTTACTATCAAAGACTGTATAACAGAAGGAATCAATGAGTTTTTGGCTTCAGACAATATATCACCGAACCAAATAGCTTTTGTTTCCTCTTCAATTAGATCGACTCCTATCTCTTCTCCTACAGATGAGTTTCCAAAAGTTGTTTTAATTGAGTTATCTAAATTGAGCCTTCAATCTTTGCTTAAAAGACCTTATGAACCGACTCCTTCTCTCCTAAGTCTTATTCCTTTTATATCTTTGGATATGCTTCAAAATCTAAAGAAATATCTTCTAGCTACACCAACGAGTCCAAATGTCTCAGCAACAGTTCAATCCCTCATGTCTCTTATGTTAACATCTTCTCCGTAATCTTTTCCTTCAAACTATTATAGACGCCAAAAGATGGCTGCTAGAAAATCCACCAAAGGATCGAAAAAGATATAAATGCCTTTCTTCTGTTGTTTTTTTTGTTTGAAATACATCAGACCTATGATGTAACCTTTGTTGATATGATCTAATGAACTATTTCTTTTATGATGTTTGTCATTTTTTTTACATATTTTGCTGATAATAAAAAAAGAGAGATAGTGAGTGTAATGCGTTAATGTGTAGTGCCGAGATGGTAGTGATGGCTATTCTTATGATGTATCATTATGATGTGCTTAATATTGATATCATGTTTCTTATTTTGAGAAAGGTTTTGTTATCATAAAAAAGGGATAATGATATTCTCTAAAAGAATTTTTTGATTATAACAAAATAGAAAAGAACTAATCAAATGATTAAGTGTGCAATTTTAAATGAATAAGTATCAAGCTACCTAGAGACTTTTACAAAATATTGTTTGTGAAATAGCCATAATTTCCCAAATTTATAAATGTGTTAATAAATTGATGCATGATCATGAAGCATGATGAATATGATTTATGTTAATATATGATATATATATATGTTGTGTTAATGTGTTTAAATATTTATATATTTTAGTGTAACTAAATTTTTGAGTTTATAAATTTATAATGTAACAAAGTGTATGAAAAAATTTCTTGAAACAAGTTAAATAAGTTTGTGGACATAGCAGAATTTTTGTCTAATTAAACCAAACCAAAAATACCATTTTAAGGCCCCAAAACAAGCCCATTTAGTGCAAAATAAGCCTATCCCTTTTGGCAACCCCTAAAGTCAAAGTTTAGATAAGTATTAGCCCCATTTGATGAAGAAAACAATCTCTAAAATCTGCTTAAAAATCCACATTCTTTACAAGTTTCTTCTCTTGTTTCTTTCAAAACCCTACACTCTAAGCCCTAAACAAGGTGAAGAGTATAAGCCCAAGTGAGACAAGTGGTTCAAGTATTTTTCTTCAAAGTTTAAAGCCTCTTAAGGTATGTGTGTTGTTTGTTATATGTATATTTGTTAGTAGGCTTTCTTATGTGAATGAGGTTCTAATGCTAAATATGTGGTTAGATGAGTTTTATGTGTTGATGGTAGTTTAAGTAGTTTATTGATGATAAAAGAGCTTGTAGTATATGCTAAACATGTAACTTGAAGTGTTTAGATGATTTAAGTGTGTGATGGTAGTGTTGTGAAGTGTGCAGGTTAAATGAAGTTGGGGTATGAATTTGTGTTTGATGTGTGTAGATTAATGTTTTATGGTGTTGAAGTGGAGTTGGTGCATGTTTGGGAGTGTTGAGATTATATACTAAGTTCTAGGAAGTTTGAAATGTGTTTGAAGAAGCTAAAACTTTTATGAGTAAACAAGCTTTGTAAAATAAAAACGGGGGATTCTGTAGATTTTTTTAAAAATTGCTTTACATTAACGTGATCCAAGCAAGGTTGACATGTTGAAGTCTGAATTTATTCTCTTATATTTGATAAAACAACCTTCAGCTGAACTGGGACGATGTATTTTCTATTACTATAGATTGACAATATAAGTAAATAAGCAATTATTTTAATGGTTGGATTAGAAGTTGTCAGCCTGCTTAGGTTTGTTTGGAAACAAAGGCCTATAGGCACAATGTTACGCTACTCATTTCACTTAATAGATTCAGCATTGCTTGTAGGATGAACCAATAGCGTGCATTTCAATGAGGTTATATTTGAATAAGATTTTCCTCATACATTTCATTTCTAATTAAGAGTTTGTGGCATTGAATTAATTGAATTATGTTTCACTTGGTTATGTTATATGACCAGAACATTTGGCAAAAAAACATGTACAAAAGTCTCAAGTCAATCCCTCATATTATTACACTTGTAAGTAATAAAGAAATATGTATGTGCATCTTTTTAAGAAAACAATTGATTGATTAACATTTGTGACTTGTAGAATTTGCCAAAATAGAAAAGAAGTAACAGATACTTCTCTAGCCATAGGGATGTCCAAGAAGAAGCAATGGAAAATACACACACAACTCAAATAGTTGTAATATTAGATGAGCTTAATGAGTTTATTGAACCTAGTGGTAGAAAATATCCAGGTAATGTCAAAAACTATGTTTTTTTTTTTTTTATATTATCATCTCTAGTAAATTTAATATTCTGTTTTTAATTAACTTTTCCATTTATTATTAGTGATTGTAGGTGGTGAACAAATTAAGAAAAAGGTGCGATGCCCCACTTATATGGTTGAAATTTGGGGTAGACAAGAAGACAAGCTCACTCCTATAACATTTGATAAATATGGGCAACCAAATGATGAACAGAATACAAAGGCATTTACTTCTTTTTTGGGAACATAGCACGAAATGCCAAGTATGCTTCTTTGGAATATGAGAATTGGTGGGATATCCCTAACGATAATAAAAAGATAATGCTGGAAGAAGTGAAGGTCAGTATTTATCTTGAATTTTCTATACGTCAATTTTATATTTTTACTCTTTTCTCTATTTTGGCCAAATGTTATTACATGACTACAATAGGACTCGATTGCCTTGTAACTAGAAATCATAAATATAATTATGCATATTATCAAATTCTTTAGGTAGGCAAGATTTGACATTTTGTCTGGTGATGAAGAGCATGTTTTAATTTCCATTAGCAAGAAATGGAAATCTTGCAAGCATTATTTGAAGACAAAGTATTTCAATCCCCAAAAGCTAATAGGGAGTTAGAGAAAGCACCAAATGATTCCAGAGTGAAAGATGATCAATGGAAATCTTTCATTCAATATTGGTTAAAAGAAAAGACAATGGTATGACTATTTATTACTAGTCTCACACCATTCTTTTTTCCTTTTATATATTATTATTATTAGTATAATAATATTTAAATAATTGTAGGAAATGAGCACTCGTAATAGGAAGAATAGAGCTTAACAAAAAATGGTTCATTTTAAAGGGAAAATAGGCTTTGCAATTGTGAGGAAGCAACTGGTAAGTAATATGATTATTTGAATAATATAGCATGACCTTTATTAACCACCTTAAGTATTTTGATTTTTTGATACTTTAAGGTTAAATAATATGATTTAAACTATTTGTTTTGCACAGAAAGAAAGACTAGGTCGTTCTCCAACACGTTTTGAGATGTTTAATTCTTGATATACAAAATCAAATGGTGCTCCTATAAATGAAGCTGCCGGAGAAGCAATTGTATGTTATATAATGTAGATAATATGCATAGAATTTTTTTCTTTATTATAAATTATTATGTGCCTTTTCTAACTATCTGTTATTATATAATAGGACAAAATGACAATCATAATTAATGATGCTCCAAAAGAAAATGAAAAGGATCTGGAAAAAGATGCCTACTCAAAGGTTATGGGGAAAGATAAATATGGTCGTGCTTACTTATATGGTTTGAATGTTAACATTGCTGATGTCTAGGGTGTAATACCTAGTTGATCTACAAGCCATAGGATTACTATACAAGAAGAAGTTACATTGCTAGAACAACGAGTTGATGAGTAAAAAAAGCAAAGTTGCACTACTGGAACAACAGGTTAACCAATTAACAACTATTATTATGCAAGGTAATAACTCAAGTGGTCAATCATCATTAACTACAAACTTGCCATCTCCAAATTCAATGCCAGCCGTTGGTGAAAGGTCCTCTATGCCTCCCATCGAACATCATATTCCAATCTTTAAATTATGCACCAAGGCCTCTTAAGGTATGAATATCATCATCATATTATTATTGAGGCTATTTCGTTATCTCAATTTTCTTTACTTTGATGAGTATTTGCAAAAAGTTAAAAAAGAATTGGTGCCTTACAATGGTGTTGATATATTTAAATTTCTAGTGTATAGGAATACTTATTTAGAACATTTTACTTATTAGCGTAAAATAAAGTGCAATGTTTATTTTGTTTGTTACTGCACAGTATTTGTCAAGTATTGATAAATGATTGGCAAAAAATAATACTCATCAATGCAATTAGCTAGAAGATTATTCTAGATATATACACTCATGATGGTGCATTTTCAATCATTAGAATAGCAGGATCTTCCTAAAAGTGGTAGACCATGTTCATCTAAAGACTTAAATTACTTGCCCTATGGAGATCTGTAACTTACAAAGGAATTTTACATTTACCTCATTGTTTAAAGCCTTGTACTCGAAATGACATGAGTAGATTAATAACCCACCATAAGTTTTTTGTCTTGTATTGTTCTGTAGATTGGAGATTTTGTTTTTTTAAAAGCCCTATTTAATGAGGAAGAAAAAGTTGCTATTAGAACAATTGTTAGCATGAACCCATCAACAATGATAGGAGGAGAAGAATTGAGACCAAATTGGTATGCAATAAATGTTTGAATCCCTATAAAAAGAGACGAGCACTTGATAAGGTCTTACAGCATCCTAAAGTTTATAGGAGATGCCCCTAGTGTAATCATTGCTTAGCCTTCAAATAGGGTACTTTCAATTAAGTGGATCCTTTTGATGTGTATTAAATTGTTATATTTATGTATACTTACATAGACTTATTATTTGCAAGTTTCATTGAATGAAGAAGAAGATTAATGAGAAACTTGATTTGAAGATTCTTTGGGTGGATTTAGAATGTGTGGATTTTATCTTAGTTAACTGTATATAATAGACATCATTTCATTGGTATTAGCGCTTAGATTTTTGTTTTTATGGACTACTTATGATGTCATTATGATGTACCCATATCAAACTACTCATACGTAATTCTTTGTATGAGAATTAGTTTAATGTGTTGATCTATTACTTTATTTATGAATCATTTGATTACATTTTAATTTTATTTGATCGTATCTTGCATAAATGCAAT
Organism: Combretum micranthum; assembly: GCA_024138025.1. Taxonomy (NCBI): domain Eukaryota; kingdom Viridiplantae; phylum Streptophyta; class Magnoliopsida; order Myrtales; family Combretaceae; genus Combretum; species Combretum micranthum. The sequence continues at coordinate 747,062 of JAMXBD010000170.1, read as the reverse complement.
AATGTTTAGGGGAAAAAACACAATAGATATGTTTAACTATTAGGACACTACAAGTTGTTGTAATAATTAACTTTAGATCAATTTGTTTTGCTACTAGGACTCAATCTAGCATCCTTAAAACTAATATAGTGGCAATTTTTGTGTCCTATTAATGTATTAGGACACAAAAACATTAAAATATGTCATGCAAAATATGGACCAAAACAATTTGCAACACATTTGTGTGTCGTTACATATCATATAAAGGTGAGATATTGTGTCATGATAATCTTTGGGGCCACAATTTAATGTCTTAATATTGCACATACAAACAATTGAATAGGATAAAAAGACACAATTTGCTATTATATTACCATACTTATTGGGACTCTTTACTTCTTCTTAATAGGTAATAATATATTAGGACACATACCGTGTCGCATTAACCTATTATCAGGGCTACTTATGAGACACAAGTAGTTTGTATGCTAAAAAACAATTTTATAAGGACACAATATGTTATCTCGATGTCTCATATTTGTTGTAGTGATGATGGAGATAACAAACACTTTCTGCATGAAGGAGTGTTAGTGCTAAAAATTTTATTGCTCGTCACTAGCCTTTGTGTGTGATCTAAATAAAAAACAGAACCCTTTCTAACGATTTTCTACAAAAAGAAGAATTTAGGGAAGGGAGAGAGAGAAAGAGGGAGTTTTTTTTTAATTTTTTTTCTTCATTTTCCTCCATGTATTCATCAAAAACATCCAAGGATGTTGTTGCTGATGTTACTCTAGTCTCAAAATGTACTGTATACCCAGAAATGAAAACAAACATGGGAAATCTCAAACTCTGTGTGCCTGACCTTGTTATGTTGTCCATTCAATACATCCAAAGGGGTTGTCTCTTCACGCGTCCTCCAATTCCAACCGACTCCCTCATCTACCTTATTAAACATGCTCTTTCCCGAACCCTAACGCTCTTCCCTCCTTTTGCTGGCAGGCTCTTCACCGACTCAAAGGGCTACGTGTACATCACGTGCAATGATGCCGGCACCGACTTCCTCCATGCCAGTGCAAGCGGTGTCTCAATCCAAGACGTCCTCACCCCAGAGTACGTCCCAGGGATTGTCAAGAAGTTCTTCGCCTCGGCCAGATCGGTTAGCTACAGTGGTCATTTCCAGCCCATTGTGGCAGTTCAGGTGACAGAGCTTGCCGATGGGGTGTTCATCGGCTGCTCAGTAAATCACTCCGTCGCGGACGGATCATCGTTTTGGAACTTCTTCAATATGTTTGCCGAGGTGTGCAGGGTGGGATCGAGGCAGACAATACCGGTTCCGGATTTTAGCCGGGACTCTGCATTGGTTTCCTCGGTGGCCATGCTGAAGTTTCCCGAGGGCGGTCCTACCGTCACTTTCGACGAGGATCAGCCCTTGTGCAAGAGGATATTCAGCTTCACCAAAAGAGCGATTCTAGCACTAAAGGCTAGAGCCAATATTAATAATATTATGGAGGTCTCATCTTTTCAATCATTGTGTGCGCTTTTATGGCGCTCTGTGACACGTGCAAGAAGGCTACCACCGTCACAGATCACTACCTTTGTAATGGTTGCCAATTGCCGTCACCGTCTCCACCCCAAGCTTGACTCAAACTATTTTGGAAACGCCACCCAAGTTATTCGCATATGTGCCACGGCTGAGGATATCATTTCTAATGATCTATGGTGGGGCGCGGAGCAGCTGAACAAGAACATTTCGGCTCACGATGACACCACCGTGCTCCGCAGCATCGCGGAGTGGGAAAAGAATCCAAGTTGCTTCCAACTGGGTAATATCGATGGGCCGTCGATCATAGTGGGAAGCTCTCCGAGGTTTCCGGTGTATGATAATGACTTTGGGTGGGGAAGGCCGTTGGCGGTTCGGAGCGGAGAGGAGAATAAATTTGATGGGAAGATAATGGCTTTTCAGGGAAGAGAAGGGGGTGGGAATGTTGATATGGAGGTGTCTTTGGCGCCAGAGACGATGGCGGCAGTGGAAGCAGATGTGGAGTTCATGCAGTATGTGTCTTGATCTACTTAACGTTGCCTTTCTCCAAGTTCTGTCCCCCCATACAGCTTGCTTGGCAGCCATGGCAAACTTGTTAAATAATTGATATGATGGTTTTTTCTTTTTTTCTTTTTTTTCCGTCTCCTCCTTTTTTATTTACCTGTTTCTTAGTATTATCTCTGCAATTGGCTAACTAGTGTTGTAATACAGTGATTAATATTGTTTTTCGTCTTCACCAAATTTGTCTAAGAGGATCATCAGATGGAGAAAGACTTTAATTATATAAATATATCATGTGACTTTGAACGTGTAAATTATCATTACACTTTCTTTTGATTTTTTTTTTTCTTTATTCTGCATAATCTTATGGATAGAATTATGGCATATTTGGTATATAAGAATTGACTATAATGAAATCGTGATTCTAGATTCTAGATTCCATTCGTTTTCCCAAAGCGTAGTCGAAATCACGATTTCTTAGAATCAATAATTCTTGCTTTTAGGAAAACTTTGATTTTTCCTTCTCAAAGTGGAATCGCGATTTCATTCCATCTCTATTGATGGTTATTGCTTTAATTACATTTTTATCGAACATATATTTACCATCTATATTTATTGTGAAGAGTATGCTTAAAAATTTTACTATATGATCATTCTATTTCATTCCATTTCATATATGCATCCAAATATAGAAATAGATTTGTAGTTTCCTTATTCAATCAATTCCATTTTATTCCTTCAATTTCAATCCATTTTATTCCAAACTATCTGAACATACCAAAGAAAACATTAGGGTATTTTGTTTCTTCTATTTTAATCGTTTTAGTATCTTTTTTCAAATAAATGTTTGTCAAGAGACAAATACACATAAAAAAGTTATATTTTTATTTTTTATAAATCAAATTTTATTTTTTATAAATCAAATAAATTAAATATAAATAAAATATAGATCGAAAAAAAATAAAATCCTTAACAATAATATCCCCCGTGTACAATGAATTGGGCAGAAAAATCTTGGGGACACCTCTCCCTTCCACCCAAGGAAAATCCTGGAGCCACCACCTGATAGTGGCAAATAATCAGTCAATCACTTATCATATCGGAATAAGGCCTAGTGCCCTAAATGATTAATCTCATCGATTTCCGTTGACACGGTTCCGATCCACTTAAGAGGTTTGATAAAAACCTTCCTTACATGCATCTATCCCGATTCCTGATGCTCTTAACAGTTCCAATAATTACCAAGTCGAGCTGGATATAGCCTGCTGTCTGTATGTAATCTCTTGGTTATTAATATTTGATTTTCTATAGACAAATTCAATGAATATTTCTATAAAGAGTGTCACTAGGAACTTCTTGACAACCTTGGAAGATATGCTTTGTTCCCACATGTTCATTTAATAAAAAAGGCACATAAATATATCATCTACTGGGATCAATTTATAAAGGTTAGAATTTTTTTTTTTTTTTTACTTTACAAGTGTATTGACGAATTATTCATGTTGTATGGGAATTAAAGATGGCACAAAAATTAGACTTAACATGCAGTTACTAAAGATTTGTTATTATTTTTGAGACATTTTTATTGTTTTATATATGTTATTTTGAAAGGAATAACTTAGTTTGGTCTTATTTTGATTTTACTGAGTTTTTAATATTATATTGTTCATGTCCTATTTTTTCTATGTGATAGGTCTATTTGAATAAGTTACTAGATCAAGGGAGAGTCTAATTTGTTTTTACATGACAATTTATGTGATGTCTTGAATAGGGTTAAGGCTTGTTCAGTTTTACCACGTTCAATACTTATGTATGCAAAGACCATCTTAAAAGACTTGTTTAACATATTCTTTTGCTTGCCAACTTTAAATTTTGAAATCGTACAATTAGGTTTTGAAAAATGCTTAAAATTAGTGGAAAAAGTAAATTTTACAAAATTTCAACACAAAAGAGCTACTCCTGTAAGTAACACTACAAGAAAACTAGCATTTAAAAATAGAAATTCTGCGACTGAAAATGAGTAAAACAAGTTATGTTTCTACAAATAGAATTAATGACAATGGTTTTTATGATGGAAGTTTACGTTTAATGATAGAATTTATGTTTGTAGAGTTCGGTTTTCTTGTAGTGTAACCAACATATGTATAAGTATTTGGTAAAAATGTAACAAGTATCAGTATCTCAAAGGCATCCCATGATACCAAAACAACAGGGTATCTTAAGAGTATATGAAAACTATAGTAACTAAGTCTCAAGTATCTCCAAAGGATAAGCATCAAAATGGTATGCTAGATACTAATAAAACCTATGGCTCAACAAAAGGCCCACCAAAGCAAAAGAAGTCTGTATAAACATCAAAGACCATATATCTGAACATCATATAGTTCAAAATTCTAAACATCAAACTGATCAAAGAACTCCTTGATATCCAAACCATAACCCTTATAGTCTTAACAATCAACATCCGATTCATTAGAATCTAAAAAGAAAAAGAAATAAGCCGAAACTCAGTACACAACTTCAAAAACACACACAAGATGATCATACGTATGTAGTCTAAATGTAATATAACATCCAGTAGTTTACATCTTTTAATTTAAGCGTGCCAAATTGGTAATAGTGTACTCACACTTCGGTAACATATTGGGAAACTAGGGAGGATCTTGACTAGGAGCAACTATTCAAGAGTTGATAAAAGTAGCTCAAATACCTTTATCTCCTATTTTTGTCAAAGTAATAGTCTTGTTTATGGTTTACAATTGTTATGCATCTATACTTACTTAAATCCATCACACTATTCAATTAACGAGTGTGACTTCTCTCCAAACATTAGTAGTCATTATCTTGCTATCATTTTCCTTATTAGCTACGTGTCAAGCCATCCTTGATGGCTTAAGCACTTAATTATTATGTAGGCATCACCTAGTAAGGTTCTTACACCTCGAACCAAGTCTAAAAATGACACAAGCATAAGCAAGAAAATCATTTATTAGGTCCTCTTTAAATTTTAATTCATTTTAGGATGTCTATCTTAATAAACCAACAATCAATTCATTACATACTTGAATAGTCTATAGTTCATGATAAAATAGAAGGTAGACTAGAAGATAAGTTAGAAGCAATGTCATCTATTAAAAGATATTCCATGTGAGCATTGAGGATATATCTACTTATCAAATTTATATTGATTATCCAATGTTATTTAATTATTTGCTAAGGTAAGTTCATATTCATTTGTACATATACGATTTAATTAATATCTTGAATTGATTCAATTTAGGGTATTAGACTTCAGTGGTTTGAATTAATCCCATGAGTATAAGGGATTGAATTTCTTATTTAGAAGTATCAAGCCTTAGGGTCCTAAACTAGGTCCCGTAAGAATATAACTAAGTCCTGTACTATTTAGAGTAATGAGTCTTTAAGGACTTCATAATTGAGCCCAATATGGAATATTGATTATAATTTAGGAGGATTCGGGCTTAATTATTGGATTAGGTCTAATGAATGTAAAATTGGATATTGGACCTAGGAATTAGATATAAATCCAAAAAATTGATTTAAACTTAATTAAGGCTATTGAGCCTTTAAAATTCTTATCTTTGTCCATTAAGTGTATGTTAAGGCTTTTTGTTCAAGAAGTTATATTTAAGCCTCTATTAGGCCTTATAAATTCTTATCTTCATCCATTAAGTGTATGTTAAGGCTCTTTGTTCAAGAAGTTATATTTAAGCCTAATAGATATATAAATATACAAAAATGAGTGATGGAATTAAATAGTTTGAATTAGGTTCAATTAGAGTAGTTATAGGTCATTAGACCCGTATTTAGTAATTTAAACCTATAAAGCATAATTCAACAATATATATTTATTTATTTATTTTGAGGCCCTAGGGCTTCTAAAGGAAAGTCCATTTGAGTGGAATAGATCCATTTAAGTTGAAATAGGCTAAATTAGTTGAAATCAAGTTATTGGACCCTAAGGAATTAGTGAAGCCCATATTAGTTGATTTAAGGTCCATTTTAGTTTATTTAGCCAAGTTTGACCTACATTTAGTATCTAAGCCAATTTTATTATTTAAAAGCCCAAGTTGAACCTAATTTGTCAATTAAACTTACTCTTAATTTATTTAAGCCATGTTTAACCTAATTTATTAATTAAGGCAATTTTAGGATTCAAAGCCTATGATAGGTCAATTTAATCAATTAAGCTCATTTTTAGTCCATTTGATTAATTTGAACTCTGAATCACCAACTAAGCTTATCATACACTTTAAAGCCCATTATAGGTCAATTAGTTTAGTTTAAGCCTAAAATATACTAAAGGTCCTAATTATTTTAAACTTTGGGCCTAAATTACTAATTTAGTCCATATACTCAAATTAAGCCAAAAATTATATTGATCAAATTTTAATTCAATAGTTATCCTAATTAAGCTAAAATATAATTAAATTAAATAATCCTAATTAACATGGTTCAAGTCAGTGTAGGAGTAAAATACTAAAAAAGTTAGTTTAACAATATTTTTAGTTAAAATTGAATCGAAATAGGGAGCACATAGGAGTATGTTGGTAGTTCAAGGTTCGTTGTTTAGTTGGGTTTTTGACCGATTCACTAGTCTAAACTGTAGTTCACTTCCTAAGCTATTGGCCAAAAAGGTATAGGTACAAAACCAATTCAAAAAGTGGCTAGTTCAACCTGCACAAGGTAGTCCAATTTGCTGAGTACTAAAATTTCCAAACGAATTTAAATGAATTTTTAAAAAGAGTAAATGAATTTCAAAAATCATGAAAATATCCAGTTTACATATAGACATATTAAATTATCATTCTTATAAATTTTGTTTGAAAATAAAATCATTTGATAATCTAATTAAATTCCATAAGTATATACACTAATTAATATCCAGCAACATATATCATCCATAATCAATTTAATAACGTATATAATTTATCAAAAGACATTCACTAACATAAAATATCATATTTAGGTGCTCATATACATGTATTTATCATGATTTCACCAATTTCAACATTTGGCATGCATGTTATATAAAATTTTTAGCCTTCATACCCATTTAATTCATTTTTCAGTAATATAACTTATTAAAAACTAAATCATATACACACATATAATCAACATATCGAGCTAAATATATATCACAAATTAGTTACATCATACCAATATATTTATCTATGTGATAATTCTATCAAAACATCAATTGTACCTATATATATTCATAATTTTTGGTTTTTGTATATCATCAACTATATTATTATTAGATCTCTATTATCTTAATGTTAATTTTGCTATTAAATCATACTCAGCAATTTTTTTCCCCCTTTTTCATATTTAAAATGTTATGCCTAGTCATAGCCTGTAGGTTACCATGAATATTATGGCGTTGCCCACTCTATCCCATTTTGCTATCTCACGTACCTTACAATTATATTTAAGGGTGTATATGTGTATAAAAGCATCATTTGTGATTAAATTTGAAGACATATAGATGATTAAATGCAATATGGTGATTTAAGCAAATTTTATAGATAATTTTACAAGTTGATGTGGATAGTTGCCAGCAAGTGGTCTATTCATTGAAATATGTATAATTATCTAATGATATATATTATGGCCTTTTGTCTTAAAATTATTATATATAATTACCTATTCAAAGGTAGCATTTATATATTTTAGTTTTAGAAATAGAGTTGAACATTACGTGGGAATACAAAGCTTAAAAAATTTTATCTCCCAAAGGAGATTTTTTTAAAAGGTTTGTGTGTTTGCATTAATTCACTTCACATAATGAGACCCTAATGCGTATTGCATTCCACCCAAAGGGGGGCTTGCAAGTGATGCATTTGTCTATTGAGTAATTAAAGTTATATGATTTTTTTTTAATAAATTGATCAATTGCACAATTTATTATTTTAATGCATTCTTGTTGTGAACAATAGCACTACTATCATTAAGATATTAAATGGTGCCAATTATAAGAAGTGGAAACATGACATTAAGTTTGCTTTGGGCATTATTGATATTGACTTAACTTTACCTGAAAATGAGCATGTTAAATCCACTAATGAGAGTGAGCAAAAGGAATTATATACTAGGTAGGAGAGATCTAACAGATTTTGTCTTGCGGCCAACAAACAATTTATATATGAGCATCCTATTAGTGGCACCTTAAGCCTTGATTTTTCTGTAATAAAATATTGATTATCAGACTGTCTATGTTTTGCATTGTAGGAATTCTCAATTAAACTAATTATTTCATCGAATTAATTAATTCCTAACCCTATATGAGATAGTAGAGAACTCACCTCACTAATGCCATATAAGATTGTATTAAAGTTCAAAATTTCCAATTAAATATTTAATCTTTCTATAGAAAATTGAAGTTTTCCTACCTTTAGGCAAAACATGCAATTTTTTCTATTCATGAGGATCTATATTATTAATAAACCTTTTTCTATCTAATAAGAATCATACATGGTATTAATTTGCACGCATAAATTAATCACAAGACATTCAATATACAAGAATAGATACAATCACAACACAAAATCTAGAAAAATAGACAATGAATATGATGTAAAAACAAACCCCCTTTTCGATGTTTTGTGATCTTCAATGATGTTCTTGCACTTCTCCTCTTGAAGCTCCTAATTTTCTATTATAAGACTTGAGAAAGGGCCTCCCCGATCCTTAAGTATGAAAATAAGGCAGCTATTTATAGTTTATGATGAAAACAATACCACATAGGCTAGGCTGCCCAGCCGTGCTCAGAGGACGGTAGAAATCAGTTCTGCCAAAATTGAGACGTCACAATGTGCATAACCTAGCTACATGGCTGTGCAGAAGGGGGGTAGAAATCAAAAGCTCCCTTTTTGCATTTTTCTCCTCTTCCCTGGCTTCTACATGTTCGTGCTTTAATAAGGGCATAAATTTACTTGCTCTTTGGTTTGTTCCCTACTTGTGTTGAAGGAGGGTTTGAAATTGGAAAGCTTACTGACTTGTTCCATATCTTCAGTATGGCCATACACAAGGTAGTGCATGTGCAAAATTTATCTCTTGACCAAAACTTGTCAAATCTTTCTTGATTTCACTTGAATCAACTTAAAATCTACCAAATATGCTCTAAGCCCCTGAAATGAATAAATGAGTATCCTTTTCTTCATCAAATCATAAGAATTACATAATAAATATGTCCAAATAAGCATTAAAAGTAAGGCTCTTTTGACACTTATCAATTTTTCTCTTGATCACATGTGAATGATTTAGAGAAACAATTTCTAAGCAATCTCTTGTATTTGATCTTAATCTTTTGTGGAATTGATCTAAAACTTCCTTTTATCTAAATTTTTGTTTTGTTTAGTTGTAGAACCTTGACCTCATGAACAGCTAAATTTCTTAAGCTAGATAATAGATTAGAGTAAGTAAAGTACAAGTTAGTAATCCCTAGGAATACGACATATTATTTTATGCTACTATAGTAGGTGCACTTGCCTTTGAACTGGTGGCAGTGATCGAAAAGAAATGGAACTTTATAATTTATAAATTTTAAAACTCAGATACAAATCATTTACCACAAGTGAAAGAAACCAACGCTCCATTCCCCATGGCCTCTTTTACCCTGACCGGGTCTTCCCAATTCAGAGCAAGTTTCCCTCCGTCTTCCTTGATCCCACTAGCTTTAACTTTTGGCACACTAGGTTGCTTAGGAGGAAAACTTTATGCTTGACTTTTTGTCATAGCACCTAACAGCCCATTTGCTGGTAAGTTGCTACTCTTTTGCTTACCATATCTCACGTTTCTTCTATTGTGTCCAATTAGCCCTCATGCCAACTTCATTGATGAGCTCATCATATGATTGCACTCGTATGTTCAAAAGCTTAAGCTTGATAGGTAGAATAGCTTCGGATCCAAAGGCTAGCTGAAAGGGGATTGGTTGGGGTTTTCCTAGTTGTGCGATATCTTTACAGTATGCATGGGAGCTCTTCTACCCATTTACCACTCAAACAATCCACTGTAGCTTTTAGGCTTTGCATTATGGTTTTATTGATTGCCTTGACTTGTTTGTTTACTCAAGGGTAGGTGACCAAGGTGCAGTAGGGAGTGATCTTGTACTTTGTGCAGAAATCTTTAACCTTCCTTAAGCTTAATTGTTTGCCATTATCCATCACAATGGAGTGGGGGACCCCAAATTTGACTAAGATGTTATTGTAGAAAAATATGGGATGTTCTTATCTATGACCTTTGCTATAGCCTTAGCTTCAACCCATTTTGTGAAATAAGCACATATGACTATGATAAAATTCTTCTTTCCTTCCAATACAAGGAAAATGCCAAGAATATCAAGCCTCTTCTTGGTAAATAGCCATAAGCTAGCAAGATAGTGGAGGTTTGTACTCAAGGTATGACTAACTAGGGTAACCTTTTGGGATCGAGTGCATCATTGCATAAACTTGTTTGTGTCGGCTCGTATGGTGGGCCAGAAGTCCCTATCTCCAATCTACAATGATCAAGAACTGTAACATGGTTACTACACTCATGGCATGGAGGTCTTTTAAGACTTATTGTCCTTCCTCTAAGTGCAAGCAATGAAGTAGGAGAAAACTGAAGCCTTTTTTGTATAGGATCCCATTTATTAGGCTGTAGTTGGCCACTTTCTACATTGGTTTCTTTGCCTCTACTTTGTCAGAGGACCATCTTTCAAATATTTTTCTATTAATGCCATCCAACTTAATGGTGGAAGGGCATTCTACAACTTAACCACTTCATAGGCTTTACACATAGTAAATTTTTCTAGGAGGAATTCCATGAAGATTTTTTCTTTGAACTTGCTTAGGTCAGGGACCACTAAAGAAGCAAACTTGAAGAGTTTATCTACATCTGAATTGTTGGCTCTTGGTATTTTGGTGATGTCCCAAGAGGGCAATTCCTTGGTCGGGAACGTGTCATCTTCAAGTATTTGGCTATATCCTCATATTTTGCTTTATAGGTGTCCATAACCTGTTGTATTATGAGCTAACAGTCTAAAAGATTTTGAGTTCCCTTAGATCTACATCAACATTCATGGCAAGCTTAAGCCTAGTGATTAAGGTCTCGTACTCCACCTCATTATTATTAGCGGAGAGGATCTGTCTACATGGAGCATCCATATAGTTTTTGCTAGTTTTCAAGCTTAGGTAGACCTGTGTATCCACGATAGCATCTCGAGATTGATACTATACCCTGTATGTACCGAGCTTGATGGCATATTTCATCATCATTTTCGACACATCGGGTTTTTCAAAGACTGTCGTCAACAGTACATTAATGAAGATGATGATCTAGTGTGCTTGGAAGTACGGGAGTAGATGTTGGGCAAATATTACTACTGTTAAAGAGAAATTTTCCAACTCCATATAAATTTCTTCAGCTGCTTAGTGAATGCCGCTTATGTAGTACACAAGTTTGTGTTATTGACCTTTTGCTTGGGTAGGGACTGACAAGAGAGCTTAGTCGCTTTTTACAAGGTATAAATCTACTACAGGAGTTGGAGTTGATAGCAGCAATGGTTTTGCAAGAAAATGCTTAACTTCTTTGAAGGCCTCTTAGCTTTCTTTAGTCCACTCAACTTCTCAGGCTTTTTGAGAATTTTAATGAATGCACAACATATGTCAACACTCATGGGAAGAAACCTACTTAGGGCAGTTATTCTGCCAGCAAGCCATTGCACCACCTTGATGGAGGAAGGAGGCTTCATCTCTATGATTTCTTTGATCTTGTCAAGGTTGGCTTTGATTCCCCTTTACGACACAACATATCCCAAGAACTTCCCTGAGGTGGTCCCAAAAGCGCTTTTCTATAGGTTGAGCTTCATGTTGTAGAAGCAAAGGTGGTCGAAATTTCCTTAGAGGTCACAAAGATGGTCTTTCACTTGCTTTCTTTTCATGATCATATTGTCGACATAAACTTTCATGTTCCTGCCAATCTAGGCTTTAAATACCTCAATGACTAGCCTCTAAAAAGTAACCCCCGGTGTTTTTTAGCCCAAACGGCATTACTTTGTAGTAGAATGTTCCAAAGGAGGTGACAAACGTGGTATGAATTTGTGAATTGGATACATCATGATTTAGTTGTTGCCCGAGAAGGCGTCCATAAAGGTTAGCAGCTAATGACTTGAGGTGCTATAGACGAGTTGGTCAATCCGAGGTAGTAGGAAATAGTCTTTCTTGGGATGCCTTGTTTAGGTTGGTGTAATCTACATACATACGCCATTTGCCATTAGATTTCTTGACCAGTACCACATTGGACAAATAGGTCAGGTATTTCTCTTTCTTGATGAATCTAACTTATAGTAGCTTTTGGACCTTTTCTTCAATGGCTGCTTGCCTTTTTCGGGGTGAAGTGCCTAATCTTTTGGTAGACTGGCCTTTGAGTTTTGTTTACATTTAATTGGTAGGTGATTACATCTGTGCTGATGCCAAGCATGTTAGAAGGTAACCGCGTAAAGACATCCTTATTTGCCTATAAGAATGCAATCATGCTTTCTTTCAAGTGTAGGGGAGTCAATGTCCCTACTTTCTTAGTGTGTGTTTGGGATCATCGTCTAAAGCATTTTCTTTAGTAAGCTCAATAGGCTAGCCATAGTGCTTGGGTCGGTCTTTGGGCTCAGAATCCACTACCAACACATGATCTCCTTTATGCGCTTTAAGGTATAACTTCCTAGATTGGTCTTGATCTCCTCTAAAGACCTCTCTTCTCGTTGGGGTAAGGAACTTAGCTTTGAGGTAGGGCTAAGAGACGACCATGCCTAATATCGATTAAGTAGCTCTTCCTAGGAGATCAGCAATCAACCACAAGGAAGTTGATCTGATGTGTGGCGTGAACGTCCTCGTTGCCAAGCTTAAAGGGTGAAGTGATGATGCCGTGGGGGCAAACAAACAGGTTGGTTATCGAACTCATATAGCTCATAGTCATACGACCTTAGTTTAGGCCCAAATCCATGCTTCATCTGTGCATAGGCTTAATTGAAAAGGATATCAGCATTGCTACCAGTGTCAATTAGCACCCTTTTAACCCTCCAGCTTGATATGTAGGCTACAACAACTAGAGCATCTTGGTGTAGGGTTTAGACCCTTTTAAAGTCTGCATCAGTAAAGGAGATGGTTGTATAAACCCTAGCCCTTTTAGGTTCCAAGTTCATCACCTGCCTTGGGGCGCTTGTGCCTAAGCTTGGTTGTAGCCTTACACAGGTTAAGGTCAATGGCTCTCATACTATGGTGTTTATCTTGCCATGGCATTCTCAGGTGGGTCGTGGCCAATCATAAGGATCTTAGTTACCGGTCTCCTAGCTTTTCTCCTTTTTGTTAGTTCTCCCCTTTTACACAGGCAGCTTAGGTTTTGCAACATCATGGTCAATGTACTTTTTCTACCAACCTTGTCGTACGCAATCTTAAATGGCACCTTTTAGTTGCCATCAATTCTTCGTATCATGCCCACAATCATGGTGATATTTTTAATATTCCCTTGGTTTGTTTCTCTTCAAGTTGGGTCTTATGGGTGGAGGCACTGGCAGGAGGCTTTGGCTCCTAACTTCAAGGACTACATCATGTACAAGTAGCTTTAAGGGGTGAACCCGCCGTACATTGGGAAAAGTTTCCTCTTTTCACTGTCTGTGTGACTTGGATGAGCATCATTTTGGTTGTTAAAGTTGCATCAATCTTTTGGGTACCCCTTTTCTTGATGCTGATTTTGTTCAGTTCGAATGGGTTAAACCTTGGCCTCGGTCTCCTTCATGGCGTTCCTAATGTCTTCCTATCACATGTATTTCTTTGCTTTCTCTCTTATTTATTCCAACGTGGTGAGCTAACATTTTAAAATGGATTCAAAAAAGGATTGTCTGTGAGGACTCCTTGTTTAGTGGCTTCAAAGGCTACGTCCTAATCAGATTTGGGACCACTAAGCATGCTTTATTGAATCTTGCTAGATAATCCCTCTTGAGTTCACCCTGATTTTGTCATATGGTGTAGAGGTATAAAACATTCTTATCTGGTAGCTTACTCGCCATGAAGTGAGCCACAAAAAGTTCATTAAGTTGGTCAACGAGCTATATATTGGACTCAAGCTTATTGAACCAAACCCTGGCTACACCTTGAGGGGAAGGTCTTACACCAAATGGCATCTTAAAAATTGTGTATCACTATGGTGGATTAGAAATGGGTGACGTGATTGTTTAGGTTAATAGTCCCATCATAGGGCTCTAGGTTGGGAAGCTGAACTATAATAGGGAGTATTTCTTATTGAATCTCAATAATGAAGGGCATCTTTCTAGGTAGTATATTCGTAGTCGACCAGTTCCCAAAACTTTCTCTGATGGTCAAGAGTCTCATCATCATATTCCTGATATGCTCGAGATCGTGCTCTTTCTCTAAACTCGAGTGGGCTAATGATTAACGATATGAAGGTTTTTTTTTTTCGGAAAGTAGCACCTATTAGGAAGAAAATATGATAGATATGCTGGCAAATTTTGGTTGATACTTATCTCTTATTATTAGATAAAGTAAAGTTTGACTTTAGGGCCATTAAAAAGAGTTATTGTGTGTGTGTGGTTATGTGATAGTTAAAGTGGGGTAAATGAGCTTTGGGCTTGAATTTTCATGCAAAGTAGGGCTTCTTGATGCTAAAAGAATTAAGAAACAAAACTTATAATTAATAAAAAATTTGATCAATTTGATTTATAAATTTATTTAAACAAAATTTTTCTTATGACAGTTTATAATAAAATCCCTTATAATTAGGAGTTAAACTTTAGATATCTAAAATCCTAAGAAAATTTGAAAGTAAAATAGTTTGATAGACAATTTGAAAATGGTCAATTGAAATTTTTTTATCTCTAATTTCACTTAGTTCATTCTATGCATGTTATCATAAATAAATTTACCACTATATCATCCATTCTAACTTTTATATTAAAACTATATATATTGGTTTTTAATTTCTAATCTTTAATTTAACTTAAGAGAAAACTTGGGGATTATAGAAATTTTTTCTAATTTATTGGAATTCCATTAATTTTTTAGAGTTCAGGTTAAATAATTATAGTTTGATGGGGTATATTTCTTGGACTAAATTTGTTTATTTATTTGATTAATTATGTTTTAAGCCCATATACACCATATTTTAAAAGAAATAGTTAGATGTATATTGTAGGCCTTGAGCTAAATAGTTAACTTGTGATGAAAGGGTCCTATGGATTATTATAAATAACCTAGGTCGCTCTCCACTCCTCATGTGATATATATATATATATTATATATATAAAATTAGTTGGCTAGTCACATTGGAAGTCGTCAATTGAGAAAGAAAAGGAAGGGAAGATCTAGTCACATATACATTAAAATAAAAACTTAAATCATAGTTATATAGGTATAATTAACATAGTTATTTATATGCACTATGGTGTTCTAAATTCATGCATGAGATCTTAAGGATTTTTCTCACAAAATAAAGATAGATTAGGGATGGCATATTACCAAAAGCATCAATTTAGGACCTCTTAGAGAATTATAATTGACATGATTTTTAGAAAGGCTGCTATTGAAGTTGAATATCCATTGAAATGTTGAAGTAAGCCCATTAAGGGATAGATCAATAAAAGAAAGGGATGAAGAAGCATTCTCTGGAGTAGGGTTAGGATGTGTAACTTGCGAAAGGTCATAATGTAATAACTCCAATCTGGCTAGTTATGAAAGATCCATGATAGTTTGAACCCAATGAACAACTTCACTTAAATCAATGCCCCATTGAGTATAAATGTTTTAAAAAATGAAGATAAGAGACCAACTCAAAGTTGTCAACATAAGCTAAATTTCTAAGCTAATAGCCTATTTTTCCTCTTCTCTCCAAGTAATAGATGTAAAGGTGAATTAAGTTTTTGAGGAAACCTAAGGACCCAGGATAGTTGCTCCAATTGAAATAGTTTCTAGATAGCATAGAAAGATTTCCTACTTCATGAGGTATTCTCCCTCTAAAATAAGAATCGGAGAGATTAAGTTGCATTAGTTTGGTAAGTTTACCAAAAAATGTAGGAATTTAGCAATGCTAATGATTATTCCTGCTGAGGTTGAGATAACTTAAATGTTGTAGCTCATGCGCTGATGAGTCGATTATGCATCCTTCATAGCCATGCTAAAGATCAAGCCTACTCTATCCAATTCACTTGCAGCAATAATTAAAACGTCCTAAATTTAGGAAAATTTACAATCCGTTGCATATTAATATTAGATATAGACATTCAAATGCTCAAAATTTGGTAAAAATCCACAATGATATAAATAAAACTCCACATCTCACATTTATGGATGCTTCATATATAATATGACTTCACACGCTACTATTCATAATATAAAAGAGAACATGACGTCACATATACTTACACTTACTACGTGGCACATAGAGTCCATTGCCTACACTAACCACTAGTATTTGGGTTCATGCCCTCAAATGGAGTACAAGTAAAAAAGATGAAATCACTTAAATGTATAAATTCACTAGGAGTCTCTATCTATAATACAATCTCTAAAACATTGCATTTAATTATCTTTACTTTAAGCAGGAATTTAACATCTCTGCATCCTACCACATGTAAATATAATAATACACATATATGTTGTTAGGTACTCTCCAACATCCATGAGTCCATAAGATGAATATTGGATACTTTCCAATAATTATGAAATAGAAACATCGAGATCTACCCTAAGCATTTCCATGCTCGCTTCCACTTTTAGACAACGTCACACATAGATATCAAGTTGCCATGATAGTAGCATGGATACTCTCCACCTATCAATAGCAAAGCATAAGCAACACACAAAAGTCAAATATTCAATAACATAAACAAACACAAGTAACAAGTAAGGTATACAAGAACATGAAAGATCAATTTGTCTTGAATATTACAATCTGCTAACATGAATTACATCTTAATAAGTCATTAGAATTGCTTGTACTTCCGCATTTACCTGTTGTTTATAATTTTAAATTCTCGTATTCGTTCCACCATAATATAAGATTTAATTTCAGATCTTATGATATACTATAAATCCTAAAGCAAAGAGTTGAATTAGTTTCAATTATTTTTAAGGAAAGAAAAAAAGATTTTTAAAGTGTTATGAGGTAACAAGCTAGTGCACAGGTAGTTATGTGGTTGAGTATCAATTAAGTGAAGAAAATAGGTGACAAATGGTGCAAGGGCACTACACAGTTTGTGCATGGGTTAAGCATGAGCTTGTATATTTTCATCCACGTCTGGGTGCAAAAACTTTAGGACATAAAGAAGTACACGACTTGGTGTATGAGTTCATGTATCAGTCATACACTTCCAATGTGAGAAATTTGTCATTTTAGAGAGTTATATGACCTAATGCATGGGTTCATGCATTGGTCGTACACTTCGAGATTTCGTACATTTATGAATCAAAGAGGTATACAACCTAATCCATAAGCTCGTGTATAAACTGTGTACTTATGAAAATCTTCCTTTTCGCCAGTTTTCTCTTCTTTATAAATCAAAACATGTTTTAATCCTTCCTATACTTATTTGTAACTTTAACACCCTTTAGAACATTTTTTTTAACATATTTCTATCCATTTCGATGAGGAACAACATTCAAATATTTATTTTTCATCAAATTTGTCTTATGTTTGGGGAGTTCTTGTTGGACTCGGCCCACCAATTAACCCAGCCCACTTACGTTGCCCTAATATTTTCTCAAACTCTCACTCTGTCTTCCCTTTACTATCGAACTCCCCCTCGTTTCTCCCTTAGTAAGACTCAGAAACCCTAATTGTTATTTTGTTTTACTTTACTCTTCGCTCACTCTCTGTCAATGTTACAAATGCAGGTAATATGATGTTATCTAGAAATGGTGGCTAGATTGAGACAATCTGTTACCAGATGTTCCTGAGTTCGAGCCTCAGAATGCTCCACAACACAAACGTGTTTCACAAAAAAGGGGGATACTCTTCCTTTTCCCTTGCTATGTATTTATTCATATCTTTTGCTTTCTGTTACAACTGATCTGAGATCTGAGTTAGTTACATGCATAACAGATCTTGAACTGTATGAGCTATCTTCTAACTATTACATGCATGTTACATAACAGATCTTGAACTGTATGAGCTGTATTCTAACTATTACACGCATGCCGCTAGTTGTATAAATTACTTATTAACTAAGTACAACTGTAATCTATAAACTTTTGAGGACAACTTGTTATCCTCTTACTCTGTCGTGTAACATATGACTCCCCTTCTAAAAATATAACCTTGTCCGTAAGGTTGTAATGAGAATAAAACTGACAGAATCTGTCATAGTCTTCCCAACTGGCATCTTCAATGGTAATCCCCACCATTGACTAAGATTTGCTTTATAGGGTTTCCTCGAACCACCAAAATTCTAGAATTAATAATACTTAGTGGTTCCAAAATGGGATGATTATCTATGGCTTCTTGAGGTAACTCCAAAGAAGCTGTAGAAGACCCAAAATACTTCTTTAAGGAAGAGACATGAAAAACGTTATGAATTTTTGAATTTGGTGGAAGCTCAACCTTATAAGCACATTGTCCAATTTTCTGAAGCACCCGAAATGGCCCATAAAACCATTTAGACAACTTATGAAAGTTGCTAGCAACTGAAAGTTGTTTATATGGCCTGAGCTTTACCATCACCAAATCTCCAATATCAAACGTGACATCAGTTCTATGAGCATCAGCAATTGTCTTCATCCGTTGTTGAGCCACCCTAAAATTGTCCTTCAAAGAGGACAAAAGTTGATCTCTAGTGGTTAATTCCTGATCAACCGCATCCAACTTGGATGTGCCCCTTATATAAGCTGGAATTGGTGGTGGAGGTCTGCCAGAAACCACCTCAAATGGTGTACTCTTTGCCCCTTCATGATAAGAACAGTTATAGGCAAATTCAACCCATGGAAGGAATTTAACCCACTTCTGAGGTTGTTCCATTACAAAGCACCTCAAATATTGTTGAATAGTTCTGTTCAAAACCTCCGTTTGGTCATGTGATTGTGGATGATAAGCGGAACTCATACACAATTTTGTACTGCTTAAAGAAAATAATTCTTTCCAAAATTTACTCATAAAGATAGCATCTCTATCAGATACAATAGTCCGAGGAATACCATGTAATCTAATCACCATGTGCAAGAACAGCACTGCTACTTTAGAAGCAGTGAATTGTTCATCCAAAGCCCCCAAGTGACAATACTTGGACAATCTGTCCACCACAACCAGAATAACAGTATAATTCTGAGATTTAGGAAGACATGTGATGAAATCCATGCTCACATCTTCCCATACTCTTTTGGAATAGATAATGGAACTAAAAATCCAGCTGGTGATCTAGTAACATATTTCACTGTTGACAAATCAAACAGTTCCTTACAAACTGCTCAACATCATTCCTATACCTTCCAGAAAAACTCTGCAGAAATCCGCTTAAAGGTTTTCAAAAATCCAAAATGACCAGCCATCGGGGTTGTATGAAATTCCTTTAAAACAAGAGGCACCATACTGGAGGATTTGACCAAAAATAACCTGGAATGGAAATACAAAAATCCATTTTTCCAAGTTAAAGGATATTATGATACAACCCTGCAGCTAAGTCAGAAATAATAGCTTGGAATGCTGGGATAGTCTTATACTCTTGTTTAAGCACATTTAAACTTGAAAAACAAGGTGCAGACAATCCAAAATTCTGTCCCTCCTCTCCATGTTGTCTTGACAAAGCATCAGCTACTATATTCTTTGCCAGCTTTATAGGTAATGGAATAATCATAACCAAGTAATTTGGACAAATATTTCTGCTGATCAGGTGTTTGAATTACCTGAGTCAAAATTTCTTTCAAACTCCTATGGTCTGTGCGAATAAAAAAATGTGTCCCTAAAACATATTGTCGCCACTTCTGAACAGATTCCATAATGCCATACAACTCCCTCACATAAGCAGATGCCTTGCGTAAATGAATAGGCAATTTCTTGCTAAAATAAGAAATTGGGCATTGTTCCTGCAACAAAACAGGCCCCACAACCATACCCAAAGCATCTGTTTCAATAACGAACTGTTTAGTAAAATCGGGTAATTTAAAAATTGGTGCCTTAACTAATGCATCCTTAAGTTTCACAAAAGCATCATTTGCTGCATCTGACCATGCAAAACGGTCTGTTTGCAACAAATCTGTCAATGGTCCAACAATTTGAGCATATCCCTTAATAAATCTTCTATAATAGCCTGATAAACCCAAAAATGCTCTTAGTTGTTTAACTGACTTTAGAACTGGCCATTGCTGAACTCCTTGTACCTTTAATGGATCAGGACTCACACCTTGTTGAGAAACAATGTGTCCTAAATAGTCAATAGTATTTTGTCCAAAAAGACACTTACTAGCCTTCAAATAAAACTCATGGTGTTGTAATGTCTTCAAAACTAACTCCAAATGACTCAAATGATCAGTCATATGCTTGCTATAAACCAATATGTCATCAAAAAATACAATGACAAATTTACGAAGATAAGGTTGAAAAATGCGATTCATGATTGATTGAAATGTAGCTGGAGCATTAGTTAAACCAAAGGGCATTACTAAAAATTCGTAATAACCCTGATGTGTCCTAAAAGTAGTCTTTTCAACATCACTAGAATGCATACGAATCTGGTGATAGCCTGATCTCAAGTCTAATTTTGAAAATACAGAAGCACCATGTAACTCATCCAACAATTCATCAATTGTTGGAATCAGAAACACATCTTTTACTGTCACTTGATTCAAAGCCCTATAATCAACACAAAACACCATGTCCCATCTTTCTTTTTAACCAAAAGCACTGGGCTAGAAAAAGGACTATTACTATGCTGAATAATACTAAGTTCCAACATATCATGTACTTGTTTCTCAATTTCATTCTTCTGGAAATGTGGATATCTATATGGTTTAACATTTACAGTTTGTGCTCCTTCTACCAATTGAATTCTATGTTGAATAGTCCTTAATGGAGGCAATGATGAAGGTGCTTGAAAAACTGATGCATGGCTATCCAATAGATGATCTAAATCTCTATTGTTGGTGGTAATGCAACATGAATTAGAAATTACCTCCTGAGCCACCAATTGAAAATAAGAAATGACAGCATCCTGTTGAATCAACTTACGAAGTTGATTGTGAGAAATTTGAGACAATAAATGCTGATCATCACCCTTGAGCACCAGCATAGACCCTTTGTAAACAAATTGCATAGTAAGTGTACTATAGTCAATTGTTACTGGTCCCAATTGTTGAACCACTGCATACCCAACACAAAGTCTGCTCCCTGTATAGGAAGGACATAAAATGTATCTTGGAAAAGCAATCCTTGTATATTCACATCCACATTCTCACTCTTTTCTTCACAAGACAACTTACTTCCATTACCAATCATCACATTAAACTGTCCAGCTTGAACAACAGATAAACCCAAATTTTCGCTACTCTCGTTTGCACAAAATTGTGCGTATTTCCTGAATCAACTAGGACAGAATTATCTTGTCCTTTCACTTTCCCACAAAATCGAAGTGTACGAGGCACATTATGTCTTGCTAATGCATGATAACTAATGGTCCCCTCATCTAATTGAACTTCCTCACACTCTTCCTCCTCAAGACACTCTGAATCCTCACCCCCTTCATCCAACAATAACATAAATTTGGCTTTGCATTTATGTTGTCTAGAATACTTTTCATCACAGTAATAACAAAGACCCTTGTCTCGTTTCTCTTAAAGTTCAGCTTGTGTCATTTTCTTAATAGGTAATGATTTGTGATTTGTTGGAAATGGTTTGGAAAATTGTAAAGTAGAAGTGTTTGAGGTCGTGTTTAATGGTAAAGTGTTTGAGGTTGTGTGTAAAGGTGAAGTGTTTAGATAGGATTTAGTGGCTAAAGTATGTGGAATTGTGTTTGAAACTGATTGGAAAGGTTGAGTGCGAAAAGAAATATCTGAAAATTTAGATTCATGCATCTTGGAAGCCAGATAGCATGATGTAAAGAAGTTGGTTGGGCAATTTGCACCTCTTTTAGAATATGATGTTTTAAGCCTGACACAAAGCAACTCAAAAGAAAAGATTCAGAAATACCAGTAACTTGATTTGACAAGGCCTCAAAATCTTTCTGATATTCACACACAGATTTTCGTTGAATCAATTTGGATAAAGCACCTTGAAAATCTTCATATTCGGATGGACCAAAACGAGTCTTAATAGACTGCAAAAATTGAGACCACGTACTAAGCTGTTTATTTTGTTCAAGCCATTGAACAAACTGCAAAGCTTCTCCTTCCATTGCAAATGTGGCAATGTCTAAACGTTGCTCCTCAGGAACTTTATGAAAGTTGAAAAATTTCTGCGTCTGATATATCCATCCCAATGGATCTTGACCAGAAAATTTGCCTTTTATCAAAGAATCGACCATGGAAGATGATGAATGAGACACTCCATAACTATCCTGTTGAACACCAACATTTTGCTCATTCTGATTTCGTATATTATCAATCTTTTCACCTACTTGCTGCATCGAAGAATTGACAATAACATTCAATTCTTGAATATTTTGATGCATCATAGAAGTAGATTTCATTGATTCTTGCATTTGTACTTGCATAGCTTTCATAGTATCTGCTAAAGAATACACCAAACTTTGTAACTTGGCAAATTCTTCTTGCGATCGAGTTGCCATTTGCAGATGAACGAGAGCACCAAATTGTTGGACTCGACCCACCAATTAACCCAGCCCACTCACGTTGCCCTAATATTTTCTCAAACTCTCACTCTGTCTTCCCTTTACTATCGAACTCCCCCTCGTTTCTCCCTTGGTAAGACTCAGAAACCCTAATTGTTATTTTGTTTTACTTTACTCTTCGCTCACTCTCTGTCAATGTTACAAATGCAGGTAATATGATGTTATCTAGAAATGGTGGCTAGATTGAGACAATCTGTTACCAGATGTTCCTGAGTTCGAGCCTCAGAATGCTCCACAACACAAACATGTTTCACAAAAAGGGGGGATACTCTTCCTTTTCCCTTGCTATGTATTTATTCATATCTTTTGCTTTCTGTTACAACTGATCTGAGATCTGAGTTAGTTACATGCATAACAGATCTTGAACTGTATGAGCTATCTTCTAACTATTACATGCATGTTACATAACAGATCTTGAACTGTATGAGCTGTATTCTAACTATTACACGCATGCTGCTAGTTGTATAAATTACTTATTAACTAATTACAACTGTAATCTATAAACTTTTGAGGACAACTTGTTATCCTCTTACTCTATCGTGTAATAGTTCTTCAATATTTCTTCTTCATTCAATACTTTGATTTGTGTCTTTTAAGACTTCCCACGTAATCTTCCCAAAATTCTTAATTTTCTCCATTGAATATTTTTGTTCTACATTAAATGGCCACTATTCTTATTACTCAATCATTAAACTTGTAGTAATTGGTTAAGAATGGAAGGACTTTCACCTATCATGAGAATTTCTATCATGAATCTTTACGAATCATTAACATTGTTTGGAGAAGAAAAGGAATTCCCTATAGAATTTGAAGGGGAAGAAAGAAAAAGTGAAGGAGGGTTATCTTATAGTATTCTTATAAGTTGGCTTAAACCAACGTATCTTTTCAAATAAATGTTGGGTCAAAATTGCCCCTATTTTTAAGAGGATGAAATTATTCCTTGCTATTCATTATGTTTTATATATTTAAGGTACTTCGATAGTCATGATAGCCTTAATTTTTCCATGAATCAAGATAGCGTATATTTTCTTTGTAAACTAGTTTTAATCTTAAGAAGTGTGTGCCTTTCATTCATGAAGTGTCATACGTTATAATGGCCATTAGCTTTTGATGTGTTGGACAAAACCATAAGCAAAATGTAGAAAAGACATGGAATGAATTTTGAACCCGTTGGAATAAATTAAGAAAGGCTTGTTGGAATTTCTATCTATAATGACAGTTTAGTGTATCGTCAGGGTGTATGTAATGGTGTAATCCCTTGAATTCAATGTTGTAATGTTGTAATGGAATTCTGAAAAGCTAAGGTAAAAAAGAAAAAAAAAACTAATTTAAAAAAAACAAAGAAAGTAAGATATATTCACAGTTTTTACTTTATTTAAAAAAAATCATAAAAAATTTAACAATGTAAATATCCTCTCCATAGATTATAAAATCTAGAAGATAAGTGTCCAAATTCAAGGCCCCTTTGTAGTTTGAGAATAGATTGAATACGAGCTATATGTCACTTGGAATGCTCAATGGTACCAAAGAGAAATTGCATCAATTTTTTTAATCTAACATCTTAAGGAAACTATCCAAATTGTGAGACATTTGTACGTTTACCAAGCCATTATAAAAAATTTTTACACAAAAATCAATTATATAAATATAATTATATAAATATCGTCATAAAACCTCGTATCAAAATGTGATTTAAAGATTATAGGCATTTTTGAAAATCACAAGTCATAAATGCAATTTCAAATTTTGCTTTTGGAAATCACATATGAGTGCATGGGCCTAAGCTGACCTAGAATCGACTTGGACTTGCTGGGTCATAGCTCTAGTCAATGGTAGCCAGGAACTAGCCTAGCCTAAGGTGGGTCAAGCAAGTTTTGGTTCTTGTGTAGGTTGATGGCCCGCTGAATTGACCAATGATTTTTCTTTTTTAGAAAAAAACATAATTTTAAAAGAAAAAACTATAAAAATAATTTTTTTAACAGATGAAAATGAAAATGAAAAGAAATAAAGATAAATAAAAATAAAAAATAACTTAGATAAATTTTTATTAAAATAAATTTGGACCAAGAACAATAGTTTTTAGCCTATTTGTTGAATGTATCATTAAAGGAGTATATTTATTTATACACAAGTACATCTACTTTTAGTTGTGAAGTTTATAATATGGGACTAAAAAATACTGAATATACAAGATAATTTCCACAAAAAACAAATAATGAGTCCATGTCATTAAGAAGTAAAGAAACCTTTGATTAGAAGTCCATATAAATGGAATCGTACATCTTTTTCACCCATTTCTTACTTGTGTTGTTATTGTTAACAACTTATTTAATGTTGTGAATAATAATAATAAATTTTCACTATTCACATAAAAAATATTTTAAATATTTTTTTATTTACACTCTTTTTTTGTTTTCAATTTTTTTTTTTTTCAAATGGGCTAACTTGAATCAACTCAATGGATCAATGGTTTGATGGCCAACCTATTGATGACTCTATAAGTCGCCAAGTCATTTGACGAGCCATGACCTATACGGCCAGGCTAAGCTAGTGAGTTAAGCACCAAGTGGTGGTTTGGGTCGGGCTTGACGCACTGCATATGATTTTAAATTTGCTTTGGCAATGAAAAAAAAAAAACGACAACAACAATAAGAATCAAGAATCAAGTCTTTATAATGAAAGAGAGGAAATTTAAACTTGATACCTCTCTCAATTGAGAGTCTGGAAGTGATACTTTTAAGCAGTGAGGCTGTTGGCATGATTTGTGGAATTACATTAGTAATTAACTTTTTGTAATTTATATTTTGATAATTTTTTTTATAAAATTGGTAGGCATATGATACACTCCCAAATTGTTACTGAAAACTGCCAAATGTGAAAAATCTAACCTATGCTGCCAAAGAAGCAATCCATAAATTAGGCTGCATTGATCTGTAGCACAAGTGCCTTGAGTTCATGGGTCTAACAGGGTAATTCGACTGTTCGAGGTACTGATTAGTTAAGGGAAAAAAGAAAAAAAAAAGGGATATAGAAGAGATAAGTAAAATTACTGACATTTTCAGAAGAAAGGGGACGTCGTGATATGAGCTGGGGACTCTTTAAACATATTTTTATAAAGAAGGAACAAAATTATATGATAGACAATATATGTATAGAGAGATAATAAATAAAGGAAAGAAAGGTCAGGCTTGTTTCCTACCTTATTTAACAAATGCAGCTCGTGGCAGACACAAATAGCAATGTTAACATTGTGGCTATTAAATAAGCAAAACAAGAACATATCCAAAATAATTAAAATCAAGTCAGCACTCAACACCAGAAAAAGAATAAGTAAAAGCATAACTATCTTCTTTTTTTCATTCATTCTTTTCAGTCTTTACGCTAGTGAGACATCAACAATTATTGAATTGAGGTAGCTGTATCCAATCCGATACATATGAGTGTCCAATCCTGCCACATTTTGATCTATTACTAGGTTCATTCAATTTAGTTGATTGAAATAATGATTTTATAAAAAAATATTCTATTACAAAACTATTTAATAATAATTGATTATTCAAATTTATAAATAGCTATTCAATATTAAAAAAAATTATTTTTTTCTCAAAATATCCTCATTTAATTAAAATTAACAAATTAAAACTTAGTATAACCCTATAGCAATATTATTCATTTGAGGGAAATAGCTATGTATTCCATTCTCGTTTTATGCAAAACTATTACTATAGTGTTTAATTGAGAGGAATAATGATTTGCAATGAATTACTGTTATTGTAACGACCCGAAATGTTGACCACCAAGATATTGTTTGCTTTAGCAAGATGACACATGATTTTGTCCTTGATGCCAACTATTTTTAAAGAGGTCATACATTTAGATAATGCTCTTTATTAAGCATGCTTAATTTTAGAGACCTAAAATTTCAAGCCATTACATCAACAGGCATCCAGATGATTAAAGATCCACCACCTTATATTGAGGGTTATCACTTATTTCCTCACTTATAGAACTAACGTCCTCGTCAAATTTGTTACACAAGTTAAGACCATACTAGGCAAAGGAGACAGTAGACGTGCTCCATCAAGTTCAAGAGATACTGCCACTCTGAGGCACTTTACCTTATATGACACTTAGCTCCCTCCCACTTATGGGTGGTGAACTACTCTGATACAATCTGTAACAAAAAACTTCGCCTCTCGAGATATTGTTCACTTTGACAAGATGCTGCATAGTTTTGTCCTTGGTACCAACTACTTTCTAGGAGTCACCCTGAG
Source organism: Combretum micranthum (assembly GCA_024138025.1). Lineage (NCBI taxonomy): Eukaryota > Viridiplantae > Streptophyta > Magnoliopsida > Myrtales > Combretaceae > Combretum > Combretum micranthum. The sequence goes on along the minus strand of JAMXBD010000170.1, from coordinate 719,929 downwards.
TGTCATCTACTAAGTACACTTAACTTTAGAGTTTTAATAAACTCTTAGCCATAACACCAAAAAGAGCTTCAATGATTAGAGATCCACTACCTTATATTTGAAGGGTATCACAATTTCACAAAATAATAAATAGTAATTTATGTAATACATACATGAATTACTATTCAATATTTTATTTTCAACTTTTGTCACAAATACCGCTACTTTGAAAATATCACCATATAATTATCATCTCTCTGTAATAAAGATAAGAGATATTATAGATTTTTTACTTTTACTCTAATAATTACATGTTTTATCATTTCTACCAAGTGAACATTATAATAGTCAATTATCTAAAAATAAAATATTTTAATAATCATTATACTATTACATTTCTATTAAATTAGAATTCATTTCTTCTATTACTCATATGATAAAGCAACGAGCCATTAATGAAATCAATAGATAGTTAGTTGAATTTAGGATCAGAATAGGTATTTGATTCGAGGGCAAGAAATCTCGTTCAAGTTGATTGCGGAGTGGACACGCCAGAACAAAGCAGCTGCTTTTGATTAGGATCAACTTAGAGAAAAATAAATGATCAGACCCTGATCCAAAAAGAAGAGGGAGAGCCAACCCCTGTAAGATGATGACACAACAACATGGCAGCTCAAATTGAAAGGTAAACGTATCGAACTTTCTTTTACTGACTACTAGAATATTTACCCAGGTTGACTGAAAAATTAGATCATTTATTAACTCTATGTATAAAATTAGCAGTTAAGTCAAACTTTTAGTTCTTTAATCAAATAAATATCAACTTTATTAATCTCTTCTATAATGCTAATTTATGTTATTTTCGAAAGAATTTTGTATTTGTTATATGAGAATATATATTATGCATTTATTATTTTTTTACATTATGAGCTGCAGCTCAATGCCTATGTCAAATTCAACCGAACTGAATTTTTATAGTTTGAAGAAGTTCATAAATCAATTCTATGGTTTTGTCCAAAGTGACTGAATCACAGAGAAATTGATATAAGATTTGCCTTACTCCGATCCGGCACCAAAACTACCATGGCTTTGAATTTAAGGGTTTTCAATAGTTATGATCAATAAAAAGAAATGGAAGATTTGTAGATTTTTTACAAATCAAAATCTAAAAGGATTTAATCACTATCAACATTAGCTATTACACACCAATATAAAAGCCTAAATTAGTTTGTAGGTGAATTATAGAATCGATATAATACATGATTAGAGAACTCTCGTAAGTGTTGAAAGAGTATACGATATGATTTAGAAATTCAACTAATAAGTTCCACTTATGAAACAAGACTGAATGAAGACTAAATTCAATGAAACATATAAAAAGTTTAATGAAGACTCATAAGATATCCTAATAACTCTTAAGATAAAAGGAAATAAGTGAAGAGGAAATATGTCCTATAAATTAAGCAAATACATAAAAAGGAAACTAAATATCAAATAAAATTCTAATAACTATTGAAGAAAATAACAAGTTTTATATTTCTTAGATGAGAACTAACATATAACTGAAACGAAATGATATAAAAAGTGATGAATGAATCATCATCAATGAATCCTACTATGTCGTTTTATGTGATTCGGTTTCTTGTGCATGCCCAATTACCCCATTGATGTGAAGATTTGTGTTGGCTCGGTTAGGTGGTTTAATTGATGCTAAGACCTTATATTAATTGAGATGCATCAATGTCACTTTCTAATGGAATTAATTAATTCTATCCTCCTATTTAAAAAGTTGTAATCTGCAGTCATTAAAAAAGAAAATGAAAAAAAATAGAAAAGTGGCTGAATATATAGTGATTAATACGGGACTAATGCAACCATAAATAGTAATTAATATGGGGATTAGTGCAACCATGCAAGCAACTTGCTAATCTGACGTAGTTTTTGATATCGTTCTTACTAAGTAATATACCCATTTTCTTCATAATGATGTTAAGTTGTCATGTAATGTGTATTCTCTATATATCCTCAAACTCTTAGTTCACATATCATATATTTTGCATCTACAATTTCTTAATTATTATCCTTGAAACCTGTAAATGGCTGTGCATTGGATCCAGAAATTAAGCCTTGCCACTCTTCTCTTATATGGTCTTCATCTATGTCAGTAATCAATCCAATGATTCTTTCCTTTCCTTTCTTTCTTTTCTTTTTCTTTTCTTTTTTTTTTTTTTTTTTAAATCTTGATCTTAATGACTAATAACTTCGTCAATGATAGCATTTTTATTTCCATATCAGAATTGTGTGCGCTTAAATTGCATCATTTATAATAAGTTAATGTTACAAAGTTTTAATTTGTTTCCATTTATATGCAACCGTAGGTGTAGGAATTAAAGACATTGCTCCGGAGGGCTTGGCTCGTATGGACAACATGTACCGATTGATCATGATGTCAAGATCAAAATTGGACCATGCATTAAAGGTCATTGTGAGACAGTAGGCTCGTCAATGCAAGTGCAACCGGATGATTTCTGGGGAAGGGATTGCTGGTGTTGTATACTTGTAGATAAATGCTATCATAATCGGGATCTATGTGAACATTGTTGCAGCAATGGCTCAGCCGCCGGAGAACAATGTTAGTCTAATACTTCTTTGCGATATGCCTAGTTGATTATTCAATGAAATAATTGGGTCTATTTAGATGGTGTGTTTTTTATCTGTACCTATATCTTTTTTAAAATAATATATGTATATAAGTCCGATTTATATTTATGTTTTATTTATATTTGATATTTTGATCTTTTAATGAAAATTATCAATTTTTTTTATCTGTATCTAATTCTTTGTAAATAATTTATTAAAAATATCTATATATGTAATCTGCCAATAAATAAATAGACCCATATAAAACTCATCACCAACACGTTTTGCTTTTAGTTAATTATGGATTTAAAATTTAATGCCAAAGTCCATTTTTATCCTACATTTTAGATTTTTTTTTTTTTTTTCTTAAAACAAGAATACTGGTCATCACAAATCACATAGATGTTGGCTCAATTATCCAGTATAATAATTGAATGCACACGTACTGTTCTATGTTACTAATTCAATAAACACAGTTTTGTTTCTCTTGTTTCACCCAATTTATTCAACCCATAGTAGCATTTCTGTTTATTAGGAATTGATTAGACCCATAATAGTCTTATTATATTGTAGGACCCTTTGTTTTTTAAGGGGCCATTTGAATGCCCTAAGGGCAGTTGAGGACTCTTTATATTTCTCCTCCGCCACACGTTTTTAATTCGATAATACTGGCAGGACATTTAATGGCCTATCTTGGTTGTTTGAAATTTGGATGGTCCCTTTCTCTATGTTTCATCTATCCCATTCTCATGATGTGACCCATCATATTTTTGCATGGAGATTCAACCCAGTCCCTGACAACTTACACCGGCTGGGTCCGGGTTTTATATAAAAGACAAATCAAATTATAATTTATTTTTTTTTTTCCTTTGTTTTTTTCTTTATTTCAAACCGGACCACATAATTTGGACTAGATAATTTTCCGAAGAATTAAATAATGATATTATGTAATTTAAAATTAGTATATTTAGATAACATATAATTTGATACGATAAAAGTACTAAATCCATTTAATAATCATTAGTATAAAAATTTTATAAAAAATAAATGAAGTCAATAGTCATGTAACTAAAAATTTTTATGTTTATTCACATCCAATTTTATTCATAAAATAGCGTGAGTGTATAAATCCTCTAAGTACTATATAAAGAAATTTTTAATTACAAATATCATGAGTTCAATACATGTATAGAGTTTTTGTGGAAAAATATTACCAATATACAACTCTAATGAAATTAATTATCAATATACCACACCAAAATTGCGTTTGATAAACGGGACATGTTTTTTAATATGTAAATCGCGATATATAAACGCAATATAATGTTTTACTACCGTTGTTATATCGCGTGTGTAAAAAGCGATATACGTATATCTCTTAAAAAAATTGCGATATCACATGTATATCACGACTACCAATCGCGATATACGTATATCACTTTTTTCTTTCGCGATATAGGTAGTACTGTAACTTTTGTATATCCCATTTTTAAGTCGCAATTTAGAAGTAGTATATTGGTAATTATTTTTATATTGACCTTTAAATAAGTAATTAATTTTATAAGCATCCTAAACTGAAAATTATTTCCAAATATCACTATATATTTGTAAAAATGGTTTTTTTGAGAGTTATGAATTGGTTTGGTTTATTTCTTTAAACTTGCTATAAATTCACATGTTGGTTTGGTCTAGAAATTTTTTTAAGTCAAATTAGAAAACAAAATATATATATATATGTATATTTTGTAGTTTGATTCATTTTAATCAACATTTTCTTTTCCCTAATGTTATTGTCAATTGTTTGCCATTATATATATATATATATATATATATATATATTTTATTGACACATAAACACATATACTCTTGCTTTATGGTGCTAATTAAGAATAGGTAAGAGAACATATTTACATTAAAAAAAAAAAAAGGTTATATGCCCTTGCTTTTTTCTTTTTTCTTTTAATGAGACTAATCTTACTTAATTACTCAAAATCATACTTAATCATACACAAGAAAGAAGCATAGCAATTGATTGAACGCTCCGATATTAAAGTTACGATGTGCCTGAATCCTTGCAAGGATTAAGGGCATGACCTTGAGTCCACAGCCAACTGTCAAGTCTGGGATTTCGATTTTTGGGTCCAAATTATGATAAAGATATGATATTTTGTGTTTTCTGGAACGAATAATTGGAAGAAAAAGAAAAAGAAAAAAATTCTATTGGTTTTTATGATGGATTTATCTTTCTGTTTGCATGCCCACCTTCCTCTTTCTTTTTTGATTGACACTATATTCACAAGCATCTACCCTTCGACTTCGATATTACTAAAGCGTATAAGCTTCTAATCATCGACGCAGCTTTAGATCGTTCTTACCTTAAAAAAAAATAAAATTAAAATAAAACAAAAACGAAATCACTAGTTGCTACATGCAACATTGTATGTATTACCATGTGGTATGTAGATCCGGATAGGAATTTATTGTTCTAGAAATGCTATCTCATTCCTATTAGACATTTTTTGGGTTGAATATGAACTAAGAAACCCGATCTAGACCAGCCATGGTGGATCTACCATTGGATCCACCCCACTAGTGTGGTTCAAAACTACCATAAGGACTCACTAGGTTGGTGAGTCCAACTCAGGTCCATTGATGGACCCATTCAAACTACTAGGTCCAAAAGTCCATATAAAAAAAAAAAAAAAAAAGCTGGATTTTTTTTTAGAAAGGGTAGGACCCATTTGGATCCATCCTATACTTCAGTGGGCTCACGAGTTCGAACCCCCCATGTCAGGAAAGGTAGTTATGGTCCCATGTTTTGAGGATCCGAACCAAGTCGATGTCTAGTTCCTATCTTGATGGATAAACATTTACCATAATCATGAAACAATAACTATTGCTTACTTTATTATAGGAACTTCTTTTTCCTTTTTTGTAATTTATTAACACATGGCATATGTTTATTCCTAGGAATAGTATGTAACATCATGGACGACAATTCTCATTTTATAAATAGTAATAAACATTTTAACACACGAAATAAATAAAATGGTATTTTTTAAAAACAATTACCACCTATTTTACCCATATATATCAAGATTTTATTAATATTTACACTCACCAATCAATATTGAATTGTTTCTTCTCCTTAACCCAAGATGCCTTTCATAGTTCGATTTTTTTATTTAGTGCATTTTCCTATGTGCTATAAAAGATTTACTCGGTTATTCCAAAAGCATAATGTCGTGTCACTAGACCTCTACATTGTCCTTAATGCCATGTCAAATAAAAATCACCTTTTGAATAAGCCAAGTTTGTTCAATGGGACTACTTGCTCCTGTGTTAAATAGTCAAACTATATCACAAAATATATGGAGTAAATATTGTTATCCTTATTTAGAAAGCTTAATTATAGGAGCATATATTTTATATTATCGTTACCATTATTATAGTAGCTTAATTTTAGGAGCATATATTGTATATTGCACTTACCATTATTAGAATAACTTACCCTCTATATATATTGATTTCGCTTAAATAATATAAGATAGATTTTTTCTCTTTTCTTCTTGTTACATGGTATCAGAGCTTGAAAACGAAAGGCTCTAGCTGACTCAAGATTGCCTATGTTTGTGCTTAACATCTCCATTTGTAAGGGATATAAACACAAGAATGTTGGTAAATGGTGCCTTGTTGTGCAAATAGTATTTCAAAGAAGAAATTCACGTCCATTGTTAGCTCGAATATTTGCTATATTAGTTTGTTTCTCGTGCTACACGTTATGTTTTTCTTGTATATCCTATAAGTCAGAAAGCTTACACATTGTATAATGTTAAACTCATCATGTTTTCACTAGCTATGGTGTTATTTTCCATGAGGATATTTTTCCAAATGCATCAATTGCTTCTTCTTTGCCTAATACAAATTCAGTCATACCTATTGCAAACTCAGACACTAAAACTTCTTAACCCACTCAAAATACATACGTGGAATCCACCCCTATTCCACCATCACCAGCACCTTTATGCCGTTCTCAACGACCACATGTCCCTCCAATAGCTTTATGTGTCTACATTTGTAATCAAGTGATGTCTTCTAAATCAACATCAACCTCATCGTCTTTTCCACATAAAGGTATGAGATATCCTCTTTCCAATTCTATCTCTTGTGTCTATTACTCACCACAACATTATTCTTTTATTGCTACTATTACTAATGATGTTGAGCCTAAAAGTTACAAAGAAGTTGCCTTACAAGCTCATTGGCAAGAAGCAATGCATTCTGAATTGGCTGCATTAGAAGCAACAAAAGTTGGTCTCTCAGTTCTCTTCCACCTAGAAAATAAGCTATTGGTTGTTGTTAGGTGTACAAAATCAAGCACAAGTCAGATGGTTCTCTTAAGCACTATAAAAGCATGCCTAATTGCCAAAGGCTATACTTAACTTGAAGGTATTGATTATCATGGCACTTTTTCACCTATTGCAAAGATGATTACAGTACGTTGCTTATTGGCTTTGGCAGTTACTCAAAATTGGTCTCTTCATCAATTGGACATCCATAATGCCTTTCTTCATGGCAACCTTTTTGAAGAAATTTATATGTCTCTTTCTCCTAGTCTTCAACAACAGGGGGAGAATCTTGTGTGTTGCCTCAAAAAGTCCTTGTATGGACTAAACAGGCATCATGTCAATGGTTTTCCAAGTTCTCTATGGCTATTCAAGATGTTGGATTTGTTCAGTTCAAGGCAAATTACTTATTATTTACATGTAAGGAAGGAAAATATTTTACAATGCTACTGATCTATGTTGATGATATTCTCATGACGGGTAATGATCCTATTGCTATATCTATTCTTAAAATTTTGGCATAATCATTTTCGGATAAACGACTTCGATAACTTGAAATATTTTTTGGGTATTTAAGTCTCTCAATCAAAGAAGGGAATATTCATCTCACAAAGGGAATATGCTTTGGAAATTATAAATGATGGTAGATATTTGGAAGCTAAACTTGTAAATTTTCCTTAGGAACAAAATATGAAGCTAATAGATGTAGGTGAACTATTAAAAGATCCATCTTTGTATAGACGTTTTGTGTTATGCCTAATTTTTTTAATTGTTACCCGCCTAGACATTACATATTCAGTAAACATATTAAGTAGGTTCATGCATGCTCCACATAAACCTCATATGGAAGCTACCATGCGTGTGTTGCAATATTTAAGAATAATCTAATTCAAGGTCTAGTTTTCCTTCACAAGATGATCTATCCTTGCTAGTCTTCTGTGATTCGGATTGAGGTGGTTATCTAGTGTCTTGGAGATCAATTACAGGTTATTGGATTCTCTTTTTTTTTTTTTGGATCTTCTCTTATTTCTTAGAGGAAAAAAAGGAAAAAGATGTTTCTTTATTTGTTAGCAGAAGCTAAATATATAGCTATGACATGTGCATGTTGTGAGTTATCTTGGACATGGTCATTATTAAAAGATTTACAGATAATACATTCAAAGCCAACACTATTGCACTACGACAATAGAGCAACTTTATACATAGCAGCAAATATGGTATTTCATGAAAGAACCAGGTATAGAAGTGGGTTGTCATTTTATTCAAGAAAAAATTCAAGATGGTTCAATCACTACTAAATATGTTTCTTCAACCGAACAACTAGCTAATATATTTACTAAGCCACTTAGGAAGGAAGCTCTCACAATAATGAAACACTAGTTGGGAGTTCTTGATATTTAGTCTTTAAGTTGAGGGGGAGTGTTAAAAAGTCAAGCTGTATCACAAAATATATGGAGTAAATATTGTTATCCTTATTTATAATAGCTTAACTATAGGAGCATATATTGTATATTGTAGTTACCATTATTAGAGTAGCTTAATTGTAGAAGCATATATTGTCGTTACCCTTATTAGTATAGCTTACCTTATACACACACACACCACACACATATATATATATATATTATTATGATTTCACTAAAATAATATAAGGCAATTTTTTTCTCTTTTCTTCTTCGTTACATCCTACTTGACACATATAGTAATTGATAGGATATGGATACTTAAGCTAGGTAATCAAGAGAATGAGCTTAATGATGACCAATATTTTGACTACAGTAAGCATTGAGCCCATTAGCGGTACTAATAAAATAAGATTAAAGACCTCATAGACATATATTAAAAATTTCTAAAGAGAAATACTATAGCAGTTAAGCACTAAATAAATATAGATCAAAAGCTCAAGATTCTCTCAATCTATCTAACTATATGAAATACCAAATTCGTAATAAAATCTATAAATTTATTGCTTTATCATACAATTGATAACAATTTATGAAGGATCAATCAGGTTGTTTTATTTTTTTTTCATGTCATTTGGCATCTTATTTTTATCTGTTTCAAATACATGTTTAGCAATAAAACGGATACAGATGAAAAATAGACATTTTTACTCATAGGCATATTAAATAAAATAAATACAGATTAGATATAAATAAAATACAGATACAGATAAAATACAAATGAAAATCAGATAACCAAACTTACCTATTCAATTGACTCATATCATACTCGTATTTCTACCCTTTTATGATATGATTTTTTAATTTTATGCCTTCTTAATTTAGTGGATTAGAATATGAACAAAGATTACCATCAGGGTGCAGCGCCTTATCATACTTCAGTTAATTGTGAAATAACTAGCTGCTTAATCATCAACAATTAACAATACGAATCACGCTAACTTTATTGTCTTTGTGGTTTATCATGAGGCATCTTAGAAATATGCTTACGATGTGGTTCTTGGGGAAATAAATACGGAGCATTTTTTTTTTTTTCCCTTTTTCCTCTTATATAATTGTGTCCATTAATAATACGGGCCCTTATCGAAGCAGAGGAAATCAAAAGGTTTGCCAACCGACAAAAATTGGACAACCATACAAAAAAGAACAAAAAAAGAAAATTGTGGAAATGATGATGAGTTGATGTTATAGGAATTTCAACACTAATACAATGACCACCTTAGAAGATATTTTTGTATAAACTTTAAGACAGATTTTCCTTCTAACTTCCAACCAAGAGCCATCACCATCACTAGGACTCCTGCAACTATAAACCAAGTCTAGTGTCTCCAAACAGGCGATTTTACAGCCCAATAAAGCAAGATCGGAATATAGCAAACAAGATTTGTAAATGACATCAACCGGAGCTACTGAACAAAAATGGCTTACCATGGCTAAGGCCATCCTTTGCAAGGCAAATTCGCAAGGCCATTTGCTTCATGTGGGATCACCGTAAGAGCTACATCCTTCATCATCTTCCACCTATCCTTGCATAAGATGGTAGCAAGAGGAACAGGATCATTATTTTGAGTCTTAGTGTCACAGATTGGGCGATACCCAAAGAATCAAACTCAATGAAAAGTTTCGATATGTCGTATTCTTCAGCTTGGACAATGGCTTGGTGGATGCTTAAGATCTCGGCTTCTAAGGGAGAGCCATTAGCTATTCTATTAAAGAAAACCCATAGGATCCATCCTTTACTACCTTTACAAACAATGCCAATCGTGACTTTATCACTTTCCTCACTAGTGCACCATCACATTTTATTGTAACCTATAACCCCTATGATGGTTCGAAGCTAAACTCAATCATGGATTTAGTTCTAAATTTGTTTCTAGAGAAGATTAATAGAGATTTCCATTGGGGATCCACCAATAAAAGAGGAAAAATACATTGGGTGTCATGGAATACTATGAAGAAGGAACGGGAGGAGATATAAATTTAGTGAGGGACAATTTGAAAGGGAAAAAAGGCTCAAAGCTATTCAAATTTGAAATGGAAGGGCTAATGACAGACCAAATATCTATACTTTAAATTTTTAATAAAATAGTATCTTATCTTTAGATGTTGACAAATTAGTGGTTATACATTCAAAGTATGTATAATTTAATATGGATTAATCTTATTAGATATTGCCTCTCTTTGTTTTCCTTTCTAGCAATCTTAAATGGGAAAATCACTAAGAATTTCTAATCATCTAGAGGAATTAGATGAGGTGGCTCTATATCTCCTTACCTTTTCATCTTCACTATGAAAATACTTAGTTGTTGGATCTTGACATTGGTTGATGAAGGATGGTGAAAGCCATTCAAATTGAGAAGTGTTTGGATTTCTCTCTTATTTGCTCTTCACAAATAAAATTTTCCTTATTAGCAACACTTCTCTTCATAATGCAATGTGTCGTAACCCCACAAGGTTCCCTAGGTGTATCGATGTGCCAAGTAACAAATTAGAGTCACAGATATTTGCATTTGTCCATTTGAGGTTTCCAGAAAAGTACATTAGCATTATACAACTAAAATGCCCCATGGCATGGACATTTATAGCAATGAAAGGTTGTTTAAAATAAGAAATACATTGCATACACATAATTCACAAACTAGAATAGCATTACATAAAACTCTTACATAAAGTTTCTCAACCAATACACCAAAAAATTTCACAAACAATGTCCTTAAATTGTTCCTTATACAAAACACTACTCTAGTCCTTTAGTCTAAGTCTTGGCTCCCTTTCTAACCCATATCTACACCACTCATGGATATGGACCAACTCTGTTGACCCATATAACTAAACAAATCTATAGGAGTGTGAACAAACAATAACTCAATGAATAACCAATTCTTAACACACTACAATAATGTCAAGCAAGTTTAATTAACAGATATATGCAATGCAGTCATCAACCATATGGAACATTCACAGTTTAGATGATCCGAATCCAAAACAATAGAGATTTACACCCTCTCTTAGGGGTTAAAGGACCAGCCCTAAAACAATAGAGATTTGATTGCGATTAACGCTGTGTGCAAAACTTTATTCCCCTTGAAACTACTCAGTTTCTACTGTGGTTCTAAATTGCGGACGCAACTTGGCTGCAATTACCTTTACATTCAAAACAACAAACTCATCTTACTTCACTTCATAAACTAACTTCTCTTCAAACTAATATATGATCCAAAATGCAACTAAAGATAGACTTAACATAGTTACTTCAGACATAACTATATCTAATAAACTTGCTAACTGAACTTAAATCTATCAATCTTTCATATGAGTAAAGGTCAACTATGGGTGTTAAGTGTAGTCTTCCTCTGTTTTACTTTGTAAACCATCATGTTTATGTTTATTAAGTAAGGTTATACTTGTTCATAAGACTTTAGCAATTATACCACAACTCCTAGATATGGTCAAAGTTACCAAATAAGTTTACACATGTTTCTATTACTTTTTAATAAGTTCTATTTTAGTTCATTAACTTAAGATATATGTCAAACTTAGTGTTTTACTTTTAGACAATAAAATATGTGAGTGCACTAGTGTGTTTAACATAAAGAACTTACTAAAACTTTATAAAATGAAACTTACCTTAGTTTGGTGAATATGTTCTATGTGGTTACTTTACTTCTTCTTCAAAAACACCATATGTAGCGTTTGAGATATAATTTGTTAAAGATTTTTGAATGTTGAAAGTAAGGGTTTAAAGAAACGATTAGTGTTTTAGTTGTAAACGTAAGAAAAAATGAAAATGAGGGTTTTACAGAAAAGTGACAGCAAAAGAAGTTGATGTTTATCTAGTTTTATATTTAATAAAAGATATTTTATATTATTTATATTAAATCATATTAGGAGAGTAGATTTTTAAAATCTTTTGTATTTATCTTATGGTGATACTAATGTCCAATGTTGTAAATTTTCAATTATAACTGCTTCTTATGCAAGTAAGAAATTGTAAGGTAATAAAATTAGAAAATGTCATTTCAATAATTAATGTAGTAAACTTTATGAAGACTAGTCAAGTTCACCTTTCCCTCATAACTTATGGTAAAAACAGATTTTGCAAAACCCTTTTAGGCGGTTTTCAAAGAAGTTTAAGTGTAGGCAATAAAAATTGAAGTCTATAATGTATATAAGACAAAAAATTTATGGTATCTAAAATATATTAATTATTATACAGACAAAATATTAATTATTTCAAGACAATAAAATTAAAATCAAAGTTTAGATTCTAAAACTAATCAAAACAAATTTTCTATTAGTATTTGGTATTTTATATTTATGCAATTTACTTCTAAACTATCATCAGTTATCCATAATATACTAGAGATTTAGTAGTTCACATCATATTTAGGTTAAGAAAAACTTAGGTATTACAATGATCGTGTGATAAGTAGGGATGCAACCGGGGCGGGTCGTTATAGGGTACCCGCCCGCCCGCCCCGCTAAAAACCCTATAGGGTCAGACCCTATAGGGTTTAGGGTCGGGTTTTGGGTTGTACTCATAACCGTTGGGAAAACCCGACCCGTTTAAATTAAAAAAATTAAAAAATTTTAGTTTAAGGAATTTACTTATTCATTAGTTGAATGATGTTTTTCATATATCATTTTCTTATTCATGTATTGAGTCACATGATAGGATATAAATTATATTTACAATTAATATCATTGACCAATTATCCAAAGAAAATCGATTTCCATGTGTAACCTTCCCACTTTTTCAAAATTCATTTCTTTCCATGAACACAACAAAGTATAAAAATTAATTTTCTTAGAAAAAATAGATATTATATTATAATGACAAATAAATTAAGAATATATAGATCATCGTGTAGTGTCATCATTTTATTATTATTATTATTATTTTTATTATTATATTATTATTATTTTTAAGTTGGATGTATTATATATATATATATAGATATATGTAAGTTTTCTAATAATTTTAGGCAATGACATGTCATGAGTTACTGACTTTACCTTATATATTCAGTTTTCATATTTAATTATTTTTTACCTGTCTTTAACGTTTTCTAATTTTTTCTAAATAAAAATTAGGATCTTTATCAACTCCATTGAAAATTTTGCCCTCCTCAACATGCCTCACTACAATAATAATTTAATGAAATAATAAAATGATGCATTTAATTATGTAATAGATTAAACGGGTCGGGTCGGGTCCGGGTCGGGTCGGGTTCCTAAACAATCGGGTCGGGTCGGGTTCTGGGACACCCAATTTATAATCGGGTCGGGTTTGGGACAGAATGACCCGTCCCGAACCCGACCCATTTACATCCCTAGTGATAAGCTTTTGGGATGTTTTATAAATGGTTAGGACACATGGTAAACTTAACTAAGTCTAAAATTACCTTCTTAAGAAATGTTTATCTCACTATATGGAGACAAATATGCCAAGCTATAAGCATCAAGGAAGCTAACCACCTACTTGGGCTTCCCCATCTTGTCTAATGGTTACATCAAGTCTAGTGAGTGTAGCTTCATCTTAGATAAAATCAGATGTAGGATTATTGGATGGAAGTCAAAGAATCTTAGCATGACTGGAAGACATGTTCTTATAAAATCAGTGGTAGTGGGAGTTATGAGCTATTATCTGCAGGCTCTTACATACCAAGGAATATAATCATTAAAATTGAGAAGCTGATAAGAGATTTCTTCTACAATTTTAAAGAGGTGGGAGCAACTTTTCATGGAATAAGCTAGACACAAGTTACTAAGCCTAAAGATTTAGGAGGTGTTGGCATTTGGAATCTAAAGCATAAGAATGAAGCTTCTATTATGAAGCTAACCTCGAAGGATTGTGTTGCTCTTCTAACGGGATTATACAAGAGATTACACATCTTAACAACAAAAAGGCCACTGACATGGCCACCCTAGGACTTAAAGAACAATGTCCCCCTTTATACTTCATTATTAAGAAGAAATTACCAACCTTCATGAGCATCACATCAAGAGGTTAGATGCATCATTTAAAAGAGCAACACACTTGCAAAGCAAAAACCCAAGCACATCTTAGACATAGATCAAAGCCACTCGATTAATTGGTCACTAAAAGTAGTTCAACCACAATAATAGTTGTAAAGCGTCTACTATATATTATAATGAGATGCACCATGAAGTCACATGCCATCCCAACCTTTAAACAACAAACCACATTAAAGGTTTGTTTGGATTATCTGATTTTCATATGTATCTTTTTTGTATTTAATTGTTTCTACATCTTATATGTATCTTATCTCTATTTGATCTAGTTATGAGTAAAAATATTTATTTTTTATTTGTATCTATTTCTTGACAAATATTTGTTTAAAATAATAAAAACAAGATGATAAAATAACCACAAAAAGATGAAACAAATTGACCCTAAATAAACTCTATGTTAAAGTTGTGTTAGCAACCAAGTGTAGATCTACCAATGCCCAACCCCACAAATTGGCATATGGCCAGACAAAATGATTTATAGCCTTGGAAGTAGTTGTCATCCTTAGTAAATTTAACTATTGCTATAGCTTGCAATTGTTATATATATATATATATTATATGATTAATAGAACCAATAATTTATACACCAAAACATACAAATATTAAATGTAAATATAAATAAAATGCACATATATATATGATAGAGTAATTTGCAGATACATTATCTTATTTTACTCCATATGTACTTAATTCTCTTTATCTTTGAAACCACGAGTTTAGACTATAAAATCTTTTTAATAATGTGCATTTTAACTACTTTGAGAGACAAATTGCATATTTTTGAGAAATTCGTGTATCCAAGCGTAGGATTTAAAGATAAAATGGTAAAATGCATATAATACAAACATAAAAATGTTGATATTTGTAATTTACCTTACAAATAGTTATCAAAATCGTGAGTTAAATATATATTTCTATGAGTTTATGATTTTTTATGTTTTTTTAATTAAAATAATTATGAAATTGATTAGGTGCAAACTTTAGGTCGAATTATGAATTTAGATGTGTGATTTTACATCTTCATAATTTTATAATTTTACACAATTTTATGTTTTGAACAACCAAGAACATTGGACTCCTTAAAATCCACGAATTCATGGTCCTCGATGTCATTGGTAATTACGGCCAAAAAAAGTAAAAAAAATTGTGATTCAAAATTGATTTCATAGTTAGTGCATGCATTTTTTTATCAATTACTTAATTCCGTAAGAAGAATGTCATGTCACTGGACTCCACGTTATCCTCAACGATGTGACATAAAATTCCCTATTTGAATATGCAAGTGGAAGAATTGGATGTTTAAGCCAAGGTAAAGACAATGAGCTTAATAATGACCAAGCATGTTAGCTATCGTTAGCGGTATTAATTGAATATATTAAAAACTTGTCAACCGCACCCTAGAGCCATGTTAACCATCCTAATCATCATAATACCAAGGCCCACATATAGATAAAAACCTCAAAATTCTCGTCACCCATCAAATATTGTTTATGAAATGTCAAATTAGAAATAAAATCTATAAAATTGATTGAGCATAATAATTACTTTATTATACAAATAATACCAAATTATAATAAAATGAGATCATATTGATTTATTTTTTTCTTTTTAACTATTACAATAGAGAGAAAGGATTCAAAATTGATTCATCATTTCTAATAGAGTAGTATTAATACCACTAAATTGTAATAATTCATGTATAGTGCGGATTAGACTATTAACTAATGTATAGTAATTGGGAAAAGCAAAAAATAAACAAAGCAAAAGAAAAAACTAGTGTGTGGTCAAGTTTCAAGATCAATATTCAAATTTTTTTGTGTGTAGGTCTTCACTATAATTAATATTGGGGATGTTAGGTGGGAAAATATCTAGCACCTTAATCATTTATAGTTAACAACATGATTCACGCTTGATCTTTACGGTTTATCCTGAGGCACCTCAGAAAGATGCTTATGAGGCGGTTCCAAGGAAATAAATAGAACGATAGGGGGGCGGTTCTTTTTTTTCATAAATGCTTTTCTCTCTTTATTATGTCCACTTATGTGGACCCTTTTCAAACCAAAGGAATCAAAAGGTTTTCTAAACGATAAAGATTGAGATTGCACAACCATAAAAAACAGCCCGCAAATATCTCAAAAGTAAGACAATGAAGGTCCTTTGATAAGATTTTAGAATAAGACGGCTTTTTTTTTATAAAATAAAAATTATTTATCAATCTTCCTTCTAGTTCTAGATACTTGTAAAATTATTGAATTTGATCTTAGACATTTCTGATCATATTGTAAGATATTATGTCTTATTTGTTGCTTGTAAGATTATTACGTTAAGATTGCTCTCCACATCCAAAGTGTGCTTGATTTAGGAGCTTTCATATAACTTTGAATTGCTATATCCAACACCACGGTAGCAAAAATCATCCCAGCTTATTTTATTTATAGAGATAGAAATTATATTGTTAATTTTTCATTGCAAAATTTCTAAAGAGCAATTTTCTTATAGTGCAAACTCTATAGATTAAAATAATTACTATTTCTAGATATGTATTGTCATGCATATTATTATTATTATTATTTAAAGGTAAAAGATTTTTTATGTATATTAGATATTACTGTAATATCTTAAGCCTTGTTTGATTTTAGACAATGAAGGTCCTTTGATAAGATTTTAGAATAAGACGGGTTTTTTTTTTTATAAAATAAAAATTATTGATCAATCTTCCTTCTAGTTCTAGATACTTGTAAAATTATTGAATTTGATCTTAGACATTTCTGATCATATTGTAAGATATTATGTCTTATTTGTTGCTTGTAAGATTATTACAGTAAGATTGCTCTCCACATGCAAAGTGTCCTTAATTTAGGAGCTTTCATTTAACTTTGAATTGCTATATCCAACACCACAATAGCAAAAATCATCCCCGCTTATTTTATTTATAGAGTCAGAAGTTATATTGTTGATTTCCATTGTAAAATTTCTAAAGAGTAATTTTCTTATAGTGCGAACTCTATAGATTAAAATAAATTATTATGTCTAGATATGTATTGTCATGCATATTATTATTATTATTTTTAAAGGTAAAAGCTTTTTTGTGTATATTAGATATTACTATAATATCTTAAGCCTTGTTTGATTTTAGACAATTTTCAGTTTTCATATAAACATAGAGAGGTGGTATCGTAATTATATATACATTAAAAAAAAAAAAACTCTGTACTTTCTTTTTTTGTCTTATTCCGTTATCTTTTTTCCTTCTTTTCCTTTTTTCTTTTCCCATGTCATAACCGTCCATATCTTCACCTTTATTTCTTTAGAATATGGAGACAAGAATCAAATTATTTTCAACATCATTATAATTTTACATCTGAAATATTAAAATAAAAAAAAAGAGAAAAGCAGAAATAGATAACCAAAACTTTTAAAATTAATTAAAAACTCGTAACTTTTAAAACCTAAACATCACGTTATCCACTTCATATTTTTCTATCACTTGCTAGCCTAGCTTTTACGTATTTATTAGGAGAGCAATCTTAAACTTTTCTTTAGTTGGTGATGAGCTTTTATGTTAAGTAGTGTTTAGTAGCTTCCAGCTTGCAATTAACGAATCTCTCCGTCCTATTATATGCTAAAGCCAAAAGTTGTGTAAACAAACGAGTTTACACCTTATTTTAGCATAAACTATGCTATTTATATATGAGTGTGTGTCTATTAAAAAAATTAGAGTTTATGGTACAGGCATTATCTTCCAGGTGCTTTCCACTACTTTAGATAAAGTTGAATAAGAAGCTTAGGGGAATAGTACGTAGTATTTGTATTAAAATTTAACTAATTTTCGTACGTGTTTTGCATGTGTCTCACACATATATTTTACTCCCCTAAATTTATAATATAATTCAAAGAATTTTTTTTTTTTTTTGGGGGGGACTCTTAAAAGAAATAAAGGAAAGGAATGCAAATATATCGTTGAAAATGATGTATTACATGAAATAATAATAATGATGATGATGATGATGATAATTTTAATTTAATTCGTTCGGAGTCCCCTCTTTCACAATCTTGGACAGTTAGACCCCTATTAATTGTAATTGAGGTTGTTGCGCTTGGTAACTTGTAGCCACTTAGTACAGCTCTAATTATAACAGCTGAAGTAAATTAGAATTTCAATGAGAGCATCTTTACAAACACTCATTCAAATCATGTCTTTTAACTTTTGGGATGTATTTAATAAATCATATCTTTTAGACTTAAATTCGAATTGCAACCAATGAATTGAGCTCGATTAAACTAAGCCTTGTAGTCTAATGGCATTAACATAAATCTTCCATGGTTACTCTCCTCCTAGACAAAGTTGAAATGTAAAGGTAATCTACAAAAGATAGAGAGAAGGAAAAAAAAAAAAGAAACACAATTTAGCCCAAATCACATAAGCAATCAATATTAAAGAGAAATGGGATAGTTGTTCTCTTTCTAAAAACTATTTTTTTTTTTAAATAGTCAAGCTAAACTAATTTAGAAAATACTATTTTAGAATTGTAATTCAAGATACGTTTCTAATTAGACTTTTAAAAAACTTGAAATTTAGATAAAAATTGTAACTTGAATATGTGATTTTGAAATTGCAAATTGACTTGTGATTTCACAACTTGTATGCTCAAACTATAATTCCTCAATAAATTTTGATGATTTTGAAATCACACCTTGAATATGGATTTCAAAATCACATGTACAAGCTCCAATTTTAATGTAAAATTAGAAATCGTATCTTTTAATTACTGTTCTAGAGCTATATTTGTTAAATTACTTTCGTCCAAACCTTATTCACAAAATAATCTTGAATAGAAGCCAGTATTTCCACCACTCATCCCCTTTACCCTTTTAGGTTTGGATGATTTCAAGTTTCGTTGGATTTTTACTATTTTTGTGTACTTTTTGTTTCCATTCATAAGTCTGCGTGTCGGGCTAATCTTGCTGAATAGATTTGATCCGGAAATGCATCCCTTCGTTTTCGTGATGAGGGAAGAGGACTACTTAACTTAAGCACAACTGTACAAAGCAATGGTCCGGCAACAAGTGACCAAAAATCCAATGAAGTACCCCTTTCGAAGAATGAGGAATTATAGGGTAGGGACACTCCGAACAATACCTAGAAAATAAAATGTTTTTTTTTTTCCTTTTACATCTTTACCATTTTTCATTTCCTTTTTCATTATGTTTTTATTTATACACTCGTGAAGCCTTGGTATGGAGTTGGATAGCTGTAAATATGAACTAGGTTAAAGGACAATCTTCATTTCTTTTATTCTCTTCATTTGGGTCTGTTCGTTTTATATTTTTGTTATCGTTTTATTATCTTATATCTATCATTTGTAAATAGATATTTGTCAAAAAAATACATACAGATGAAAAATAAATATTTTTACTCATAAAAAGATCAAATAAATAAAATACAAATAAGACACAAATAAGAAACGAATGTAGATCAAATATAAATAAAATAAAATAAAAATTAGACAATCCAAATGGCCCTTACCCAATGTCTTGCATTGTTGACTGATACTACACAAAAATAAGACACCATGGAAACTTCACTAACTTTATCAATAATCATAACACAATAATTATCAAAGCAAAAGTTTAATTTCGCTATGTGCCTTTTTTCATTTGTATTTGATAGAAATACAATATAGAATATATTTTTTGAGGCATAGAATAATGATATAGTTACCAATTTTTATAGGGTAAGTTGTAGCTTGTACGTATTGTATCTATTGTCAAAATTGAGCAATTTGACTTTCTTAATCTTAAAATATGTTCTTACAAATCTGCACTTAATAAATAATGACGTTTTGATATGAGAAAAATATTCATAAACTAAAGAATTGGAGTACATCCTTTTTTTTCTTGATTCTGTGTATAGGATCATTACTTTGGAAATTTGATGTGTTAACCCTAATTTGAAAAAAAAAAAAAAACAAACAAATAAATATTAGGATCTTGAGTATGCCTTCAATGAGGAGAAATTCAATGGGCTTTTATGAAGAAATACACAAAGTGGGCTTTTGACACATCTATATCCTAAAACCTTAAGGCAATGGGATAATGGATCTTCTCTTCTTATAAACTTTTCACTCAGATCCCATATTTTCATGTGAGATTCTCACACTTTCACCTTAGCAATCTTTCTCTCAAGTGTGAGTCTTCACAATAGGGTAGGTCATACTTCACTAAACTTGCTTTGTGAGTTGTCCCACCTATTCACCATACATGGGTTTCACAAACAAACCACAGGAGTTTTCTAGCAGAACCATTAGCTCTAATACCAATTGTTAGGATCTGGAGTATGCCTTTAATTGGGAGAAATCCGATGGACTTTTATGAAGGATTATACAAAATGGGCTTTTAACACTATCTATAACTCAAAACCTTAAGACAAGGGGTTAATGGGTCTTCTCTTCTTATAAACTTTTCACTCAGATCCCATATTTTCATGTGAGATTCTCACACTTTCACCTTAGCAATCTTTCTCTCAAGTGTGAGTCTTCACAATAGGGTAGGTCATACTTCACTAAACTTGCTTTGTGAGTTGTCCCCCTACTTCACCATACATGGGTTTCACAAACAAACCACAGGAGTTTTCTAGCAGAACCATTAGCTCTAATACCAATTGTTAGGATCTGGAGTATGCCTTTAATTGGGAGAAATCCGATGGACTTTTATGAAGGATTATACAAAATGGGCTTTTAACACTATCTATAACTCAAAACCTTAAGACAAGGGGTTAATGGGTCTTCTATTTTTATAAATTCTTTACACAAGTCTCATATTTCTTATGTAGGATTCTCATACTTGCATCATAACAATAAAAAAGTGGGCTCACAAGCAAAGCCAATATAATAAGATAATATATGTGATTTGCTCATGCTTTCACTTACAAGGATGTAAATCGTTGAAAATGACTGAACTAATAATTTTTTATAATAAGTAAAAAATAATATCATAAGGGATTATTTTCTTCATCTCATAAAATAAGATTATCCATGCCAATTTTTTCCCTACAAATGGACCAACAAGGTATTTGAAATAAAAGAAAAATAAACATTTGACTTTGATATAAACATTGAAACAAATGACACAAACATATATCCAGATGTAAGTCCTTCACTTGCAATTATCGAATATATGACTCTCCCCCACTTTATCCAACATACTAGGTTACAACTTTGGTTGGGCACAGTGTCCGTGTCGCCGTTGGAAGAATTGATAGTCAACTTGGTATGGCATTCAAATTTTGGCAGCTAGACATTAGAATGATCTGCCATATGCAGCGAGACACATGTCCTGCGAATATATTCCTTCATCGCACAATCTTCATTTTGCTTTCGAGTATTGATATTATAATTATTACCGCAAAAAAAAAAAAAAAAGAGATATTACAATTATTAACGGTGCACAAGGTTCGACACCATGTGAGCACTTGAAATAACACCTAAAGGTCAATTCATGTTTGCTCAAAAAAAAAAAAAAAAAAATGGAAGTTCAATCCATGGAGTACGGCGAAATCAAGAACGTTGTGAGATATGGACCGTGAATGACCGGAGAATAACATGTGTAAGGTTGGAGGCGTGGAATCCGGGATTGAAGGTACGGTGAAATTACCAATGTTGTGAGACTTGAAGTATCGAAAAATAAAATAAAACAAAAAAGGCTGTCCTATTATCTTTAGAAACACTGGATTGTGGAATTTTTGCGGTTTCCATGTGATAGTATATGTGGTCTTTTTTTTTTTTTATATATATATATGACACATCTTCAAGGAAGAATGCTAAAGAAAAAAGAATCACAGGTAAAAGATTAGAGAATCAAATTCGGATTGAATTAGTGAAAGGATAATATAGATGATATGTAAGTACCAATCATTTATTTATATATAGCTATATTCATAAACCATCATGAATGGTAATTATTTTAGACACCATCTATTATTTATTTTTTATGTTAAAATATAATTGTTAATTAATCACCACAAATACTATATAGTATATCTTATCTTTTCAATATTTTTTATACAAATGATATAACAAACACATATTTGAATAAGAAAGAGTCGTCCAAAAAAAGAGAGGAGGAAACAACACTATGTCTCTCTTACGCCGCGGACCTTGGAATATATGTTGGAAAATGTGCCATCAGTGTTGAAGGTTCACCACCAGTGTTGAAGCTGGCCTACATTGCTCTGATTTCGTCTTTAAGTTGCCAGTTTTTATTTCTTGTTTATCTATTAGGGTTTTTTATGTAATAGTATAAATAATTTTTTAGACTTATCTTTCTTTTTATAACTTATTATATATTTTTGAAACCTAAAATTGAGAGAAGCTTCTCTTTAAGATTGCATGATTTGCAATTGTTGTATGATTTAGATTACTTGATAAATATTCTAGTTTGTGTTTACACTAACTCACTGTATCAATTTTTACATTAAATTGTGGTTGAATTGAAAATAATAGATGTACTAAAATATTATTTATATTTTAATTATGACATAATAAAATTATCCATCTACCTAGTATATTGATGTACTCCTCCGCAAAAAGACAAAAATTAGAGTATTCCCACCTCGGACGCCTAGTTGGTCTTATGGGAGGTCAATCGATCTTTTGCATTCCATCCTCAAGGGGAAGAAGTGGCTCAGACAGATCGGCTAAATCCAATCGAATCGGATGCTGAAATTTATTTAAAAGTAAAGAAATCTAAGTGACATGCAAAAGCATTAAGACAAGATCAATTTTATGTGGAAAAATCTCCGTGACATGAGATTGGAAATGACCCATAGAATTCAACATAAAATAAAATATATCTAATGTAGGTTTTATCTAATTATACAAAACTTAC
This sequence comes from Combretum micranthum, assembly GCA_024138025.1. Lineage (NCBI taxonomy): Eukaryota > Viridiplantae > Streptophyta > Magnoliopsida > Myrtales > Combretaceae > Combretum > Combretum micranthum. The sequence continues at coordinate 696,579 of JAMXBD010000170.1, read as the reverse complement.
TATAAGACTAAATATAGGTTTGTATAGACAAAAACACCGTTTCTATCTTTCAACTTATACTTATCTTTTTATTAGATCTGTTACTATTATAAAACTAATAGTTTCACTTATAAATAGACCAAACAAATACGATATATATAATATAGATATAATACAAATAGGTTATAGATATAGATCTAATATAAATACGATACAAATAAAATTCATAAAATTCACGTGCACTCAAGAGAGCTTGATTCACGGCTATTATCAATGATAGACCGCAGAGGTCGGTCAGCCACTCAGCTACCTCTCTTATGACATGTATTTATGTTATTTTGACATAGTGACCAACTACATAAACACATGAAAAACCCACAATACAACGACTTCAGCAATCTTGCCTATTCAAGTCTGTCTTCAATTATAGATCTAGTTCATATAGATTCTACTAAACTAGAATAACATGCCGTATATAGTACAACTATAACATTGAAATAGGTCTATATAAATTGCGTCCAAGATTTTTCATTTAAGCTAGATGTGCTATATGTTTCATAAAAAATTAATATTTAATAGGTAAATAAAAAATTATTAATCACATTCAAATACGTAGATGAAAAACTACCAATTATATTTTAAAACACAAAAAAAAAAATAATAAGTAGCTTCTAAAATAATTACGAACAGGCGATTTGTTAAAAAATGAACCTACGTACACACTAGTGAAGTCTTTCTCCTTCAGTCAACCTTACCTTGAAAGTACAAATGAGTAGATATTAAATTTGCTGTTGTATGAAATAAACAAGGAACAGAGATCGGACGCCTTTATTGGATAAGACAACTAGCCAATAATTTATATCAAATAACATATAGTAATCATCACATTTTAAATAGGGTCCAGTCCATCATTGTAATTCTTGAATACCCTGTTCCTGGAATTACACTTCACACACAGCTCACATTCTGCTTCCTCCTAAGAGCATAGCAAAAATTCCTAGTGTCTTGGTGCTGCCATGTCTAAGCAAACCTATAGGGTGTGTTTCTGCTTCCGCAGGAGATTCAAGCTCGCAGCAGCTGAAGCACCTGAGGAGATAAAGATCCTGTATGTGAAGTATTCTGAGAATGGGATCATGACTGTTGATCAGCTCCATAGATTCATGATTGAAGTGCAAAAGGAAGATAAAGCTACTAGAGAAGATGCACAAGCTATAGTTGATGGTCTTAGGGAGCTCAGACATCTTAACATACACCATAAGAAGGGTCTTAATCTTGAAGCTTTTTTTAAGTACTTGTTTGGAGATGTCAATTCTCCTTTGCCTCCAAATCTTGGGGTAATTTCAATACTAACTCTAATACTATCATCTAGTGATACATTGAGCCTGAGTTTTGTTGTTAGCTGTGTGGAAATGTTCTCGGATTTTTTGGGTATTTTGTCTGATCAAACGCTTTATGGTTGTTTGATGTCATTGTATCTATATCTGTCTCTGTCTTTGAGCCTGCGTCTGTATATGGATTTTACAACAGGGTTCTTTTCTGAGGTAATATGGGTAACATAAAGCTCTGTTGTCTGTGTCTGTTTGTTTCTTGGTCCAGGTATTGCTGTTCCCATTTATGGGGACCTTTTTTTCCAGCATCTAAATTCCACTTTTTAATAAAAGATGTATCTGGGTGGTGTGCGCGTGTTTGTTTTCTGATGAATGTTTTCTGAATTTATTGCAACATTTTCTTATAGTCCGAGTTTTGTGATTGTTAAATCATATTACAATAATCTCAAAAGATTGCAGATACTAATAGGTTTTTCTTTGCAGGTGCATCAAGACATGGATGCTCCTTTATCTCATTATTTCATATATACCGGACATAATTCATATCTAACTGGCAATCAGCTTAGTAGCGACTGCAGTGATGTTCCAATTGTAAACGCATTGAAGAAAGGTGTGAGAGTGATCGAACTGGATATATGGCCTAATTCCTCCAAGGACAATGTTGATGTTCTTCATGGAAAGTATGTATTCTATGTTATAGTTGAAGATTTTTGCTATCTTTCAGCAACTCTTTAAATATCATCTAGTGTCAAATTGTAGTTGAGATCCTTAATATGATAACAAAACCAATTGAACAGAAAAACAAGTTGCTGAAATTCGGGAAATGGATTGTATCTGTTTGTTTTCCCTGCTGTTATGATGAAATAGACCAAAACCGCATAGATTATAAGGAATCAAACACTGACATTTCAATTATTTTCACTTTTTCAGGACTTTAACTACACCTGTGGAGCTTTTGAAATGTTTGAGGTCTATTCATGAGTATGCCTTTGTTGCATCTGAGTATCCAGTTATCTTAACTTTGGAAGATCACCTTACTCCTGATCTTCAGGCCAAAGTGGCTCAGGTAAGTCCTCAGTTCTCTCCACTTTAGCTGCTCTTAAAAAATCAGGAGATTACTTCGAAGAAACATGGGTTCTGCTTCCAGCAGCAACCTGCTATGGACCAAACATGGAATCCTTTTATCATCCGGGTAAAAAGCTTTACGTCCGTTTTCTTATGATGTACTATTCTTATGTCTACTACTAGATGATCACACAAACATTTGGTGACACTCTGTTCTATCCTGGTTCGGTGTGCTACAAAGAATTTCCATCTCCAGAATCATTAAAGAAACGGATAGTAGTATCGACCAAACCTCCAAAAGAATACCTGGAGGCTAAGGGAACAAAAGAAAAGGAATCCGAAGCGCCAAATGCTAAAGTCTCTGAGGATGGATACTGGGGGAAAGAAGTCAGCATACGTGAAACATATGTTGAAGATGAAAACAAGGTTTGTGGAGACCTATGGCAGATTTGGTATCACCAGAAATGGAGCGTACTAATTTCAAATTTTTGCAATATGCTATATTTGAGCAGAGTGGTCTCGATGAAGAAGATAATGATCAAGAGGAAGATTTTGATGAGGAAGAGAAATCACAGCGTAATGCAGCACCAGAGTATAGAGAATTGATTGCAATTCATGCCAAGAAGCGAAGAGGAAAATTGGATGATTATCTAAAGATAGAGAGCGAAGTCAAGCGTCTGAGTTTAAATGAACAGAAGTTTGAGAAAGCCACAATTACTCATGGGAAACAAATTGTCAGGTATTATTTCATCTGGAGATTAGAATTAACAGGGTCGAGGAATGAAAAGCCACATTCAAACCTATTAAAGTTAATACCATAATTATTTGATCTAAAAGTTTAAGTTTACGTAACAAATATTTTATTTTTGATTAACGTTTATCAAGTGAATGACTTAATTTTAATGAGGGCGTAACTAGTGTGTAGGGATTCGAATTCATAACATCCTGCTTCATGTTAAAATTGGTGCTACCCCATCTAATCAAAAGCTTAAACTTATAGATTTGGTATAGTTTATTATATTTAATATGCAATGAGTGTGCAAGGATTCAAATTCATAACATCCTGCTTTATATTGAAATTGGCACCACCTCCATCTAATCAAAAGTTTAAACTTATAGATTTATGTTTACACCACCCAGTTTCTTTCCATAAATTGAAAGGTAACCATTATGTCTGGCCTCATAGATAAAACATGATCTAATTGCCATTATGCAAGAGAAACTTCGAATAATGTTGAAGATCACTTCTCTCTGGATTACATATTTTGGTTAATTGACAAGGTTTTTTTCTTACAATATTTTCATAGTCTATGGTTTATCTTCATTAAAAGGTTGTGGAAATCTTTTTGTAATGCAATAAATAACATGTTGCCTCAATGCTGCATGTCTATTCTAATATCCCCACTCTTCCAGTTGAACTTACGAAAATCATTACAGCTATATTAAGTATTGTGTGATCTGATATCAGGTATACACAACGAAACTTGCTTAGGATATTTCCTAAAGCTACACGTTTTGACTCATCAAATTATAGACCTGTTTTGGGATGGATTCATGGGGCTCAGATGGTTGCTTTGAATATGCAGGTACATTTTCTTCCTAAATATTGTACCTTTTTGAAACAATTTTTGTTTCCTAGAGAAGAAAGACAATAAAAGGGTTATTACTATTGGTTCTCAGTGGAAATGATCATATGAAGGCAGATTCATACAGCCTTTTTTCTAATGAATGGCTATATAATCAAATTTTTTAGAATAGTTTCAAATGTAGTCCACTCCCAGAATGTATTTTTACTTCTTCGTAACTTTTGAATGTATGCCTTACCTTAACCATCGTTAGAACTCCCAAAACCATTGCTAAATGACCAATGTATAAGTACGTATATTCAGAAGTTATGAAGGAATTGAAGGCACGTCCTTAGAGTTTAAAGGACTCTATACAAGCCTAACTGCTAGTTCTATGGATGTTCTGGCAGTTTGTCCCTTTTTCCATGAATCATGGATGATCCCAATGCCTTTGAGTAAGGATTGTTCAATGTATTTGGCCTATATATGCAATTCACTTATGCCAAAAGGTTTCTTGAACAGGGCCATGGAAGATCTCTCTGGATGATGCAAGGACTCTTCATGCAAATGGTGGCTGCGGTTATGTGAAAAAACCAGATTTGCTATTGAAATCTGATTCAGATGATGAAATATTCAATCCTAAAGCTAAATTGCCAGTGAAAACAACTCTAAAAGTGAGCACTCTACCGCCCGCATCATTTTATTGCACTTGAATAGTTGGAGCCTGTCTTTATGTTCTTACCAAAAGTGAAGATTTGAGTGCCTTATGCCTTACTATCTGTGTAATTTGCTCTTATATATCTAGGTAACCATTTACATGGGGGATGGATGGTACTATGATTTTCGCCAGACAGATTTCGACAAGTACTCGCCTCCAGATTTTTATGCTAGAGTAAGTTGACATTATGCTAATCCCTGGAACTTTTATCTACGACCTCATCTGACATCTCCCAGGATGTTTTCTATCTTGATAGTTTTACTGTTCTCTGGTTACAAAGGTTCTTTTATGGCTTCAACGATAGTACTTGTAATCAGAAACAGCATCAAGAGCTTGGCTATTCATCCCATAAAAGATGTACCTATGACACATCTGTTCAAAAGATAGTATCGTATCCTAACGACGGATTTTATAAAGCTTCCTTTTTGGCAGGTAGGAATAGCCGGGGTTCCAGCTGATGCTGTAATGAAGAAAACAAAAATATTGGAGGACAATTGGATTCCGGCCTGGAATGAGACATTCGAGTTCCCACTGACTGTTCCTGAACTAGCATTACTCAGGATAGAAGTTCATGAGTATGACATGTCAGAGAAAGATGACTTTGCTGGCCAAACATGCCTCCCTGTGTGGGAATTAAGACAAGGCATAAGAGCAGTTCCACTCCATGATCACAAAGGCGAGAAATACAGATCCGTAAAGCTGCTTATGCGGTTTGAATTCATGTGATTGTGTTGATTTCATCTTGTGTTGAAGTCCTTCCTTTCATCAACAACAAAGAGTTTTTCCTCAGAGTGTTGCCTGCTTTGTGTTTAGGGTATTAGCAGTTATGTCCTTGTAATTGTGTGCATGATACATAAACCACCTGCTATTTCCTCATGGAACATAAAATCTTCCTTATCAAAAAATAAATAAATAAATAAAATCATAGAGATGTGTATAGGATTTTGTCGGGTCCATAATAAGCATGTAGAAGGATATGGAAAAGATTTTGAATGATTTTTACTTGTGTTTGTGAATGATCCCTTCATTCCCTCATTTGGTTTTTTTTTTCCTTTAGATTCTTCTTCATGTGCCATTACAATAAGAAAGGGGGCTAACAAAACTAACTTGAGTGAAAATTAGGCTACAAACAAGTTGAGTCAAGATGGTATAGTGCTAAATGCAAATTCAAGCTCGATTTGAAATTTCAAAGCTCTAGCTCCACTCGAGCTTGGTCAAGTATGAAATCTTAAACTTGAGTTAGACTTGAATTAACATTACATAAATTTAAGCTCATTTAAGCTTGATTAGTAAAAGATATTTTCAATTCTATTCAAAATAATATTAATACTCAAAGGCAATTGGAATTCAACTAATATTTATACTCAACATGAGCTCGATTAGGCTTGCAAGCTAATCGAATAAAATATATAAAGTTCGAGCTTGATTTGTGACTGTTATTGAATTTAACTTGAGTAAACATCAAATTAAAATCAAACAGTTTGGAAACTGGCTTGGTTCATTACTTCCTAAGTGAAAATGAAGGTATAGGATAATTGCTGGCTTGGTTTGACATGTTTATATTGATGAAATCTAATTTGAGTTGTAAGAACCTGTAGTATCCAATTGCTTCGAGAGATAGAGAGCAAGAGTGGAGTCGAAAGACGAAAAATTATATGGAATGCCTAGTTAGTTGTTTTTGTTCGATGCAAGAATATAAATATATATACATCAGGCCTATCATCTAATGAGAAATAAACGTGTCATAAATAAAAATAAATGCCAGGTAATACTTCTACAGCGCCCCCCCCCCCCCCCCCCCCCCCCCCCCCCCCTCAAGTAAGACTTTGTAAAGGGCCTAGCTTGGAAAAACTAGAGTGAAGTTGTGAAGCAGTGGTCCCTTTAGTCATAAGATCAACTAATTGAGTAGTTGAGAAAACATGATAAACCCAAAGAAAACCAGAAGAACTGTTGTTAAACAAAGTGGATGTTTATGTCAATGTGTTTTGTTCGGCCATGATCACAAGGATTTTCGACAATTTGTAAAGTAGCACGATTGTCCATATCCAAAGCAATAAGAAGATAAAAATGAATATCCAAATCATGCAAGATATGAGAAATCCATAAAAGCTCTTTAGTAGTTGTAGCTAAACTCCTATATTTCGCCTCAGCCAATGAAGTAGAGACGGTTGCTTATTTCTTTGTTTCCAAGAGACTAAAGAACTTCCAAGAAAAACACAAAATCTAAAGAGAGATTTACTATCAGTCTGTGAACTACCCTAATCAGCATCACTATAGCCATGTAATTGCGACGATGTAGAAGGCGAATAAAAAAGGCCAAAATTAAAAGTGCCTTCTAGATATCTAAGCACATGAGTAAGGGCTTGAAGATGTGTACTTCTAGGAGAGGAAATAAATTGACTCGATTATTGGACTACAAAAGACAAACTAGCATGAGTGATTGTCAAGTATAGAAGACATCCAACAAGAATTCTATATCGAGATGGATCAGTAAGCAAGGAACCAGTAACATTATCTAGCTTCAAATGAGTAGGAAAAGGCATTGTAACTAGTTTAGCAGCAGTGAGCCTTGCATCATCAAGAATATGAAGCAAAAATTTGTGTTGATTTAAGAGAAATCCAGTAAACAATCAACACACTTGAATTCTAAGGAAAAACCGCACATCTCCAAGATCTTTAATAGTAAAAATCGCATCAAGATATATCTTAACATCTTGAATATCAATCAAGCAATCACCCATCAATAGTATATCATCCACATAAACCAACAAAGTAATGAAACTATCGGTAGTACGCCTTATCAAAAGGGACTAGTCGGATTTAGAAAGCTCAAAGCCCAAAGAAAGAATAAAACATGTAAATTCCTTGTTCCACTGCCGAGGGGCTTCTTTCAAGCCATAAAGAGACTTCGCAAGTTTACAAACTTGATGTTCACCAACTCTAACATAACCATCCGGTGGCTCCATATAAATCTCTTCATCAATTGAACAATGAAGAAAAGCATTGTTCATGTCTAATTGATGAACAAACCAACCTTTAGCTGTTGCTATGGCCAAAAGAACCCTCACTATGAAAAGATGTGCAATTGGTGAAAAAGTATGTGTATAATCCAAGCCCTCAACTTGAGTATATCTCTTAGCAACTAATCAGGCTTTAAACTGTTCAATAGAACCATCGAGTTTATATTTTACTTTACAAACCCACTTACTTCCAATTGCTTTCTTCTTTGGTGGCAAAATTGTAATCTACCATGTGTTGTTGCATTCAAGAGCAAACAACTCTTTATCCATAGCTTCAACCCATCTAGGATCTTTATTTGCTTCGAAATAATTTCTAGGTTCATGGACAATTAACATATGAGCGAAAGATCCAATATAGTCTTGTGGTAAGTTTAAAAATGTTTTTGAAGTAAAAAGAGGAAAAGGGACAAAGTTATTACCAAGATGCAATAGCACAATTGTTAGAATGCAAAACATGTACAAAATCATTTAACCAAGTGGGCAATTATCATAGTTGATTGGATTTTCGAACTAAAAGAGATATGTTTGAATCAGGTGAAGGAGTTGCATGAACAACAAGAGATGACTCATCAGGAACAGATGTAATAGAATCAACTAAATAAGCTACCTGATCTACAGGGGATGACTGACTAGAAAGATGAGTAGGATAAACGATGTCTATAGGAGCAATAATGAAAGGAAAAGAATAAGAACGAATAGTAACATGAGGCATCTGATCAAAATTGGAATTATTCGAAGACATGAAAGGAAAAATATGCTCAAAAAAGATTAAATCTCGAGAAACAAAGACTTGTTTAGAAGCCAAATCATATAGTTTGTAACCTTTTTTATTAGATGGCTAACCGATAAACACACATTTTCTACCTCTTGGATCAAATTTATCTCGATGATGTAAAGGAACATTAGCATATGACAAGCAACCAAAAGTTCTCAACTCATCATAAGTTGGTGTTTTATGATAAAGTGTTTCAAAAGGTGTTGACCGATTTAAAGATTTTGTAGGCATCTTATTGATAAGGATGGTGGTAGCTAGAGGTGGGCAAGTGGGTTAAACGGGCAAAAAAATTTTGGCCTACTTTAAAAACGAGCCAAAATTGCCTGACCCTGACCCTAACGCAACCCACTTTAGCTCGTGGGTTAAACGGGCCAGCCCACTTTTTGACCCTTTTAACCCACTTACATATTTTGTGAGTTAAATGGGCCAAGTTGACTCATTTAACTTATTTATACTAATTAAATAAGATATATATGATAAAAAAGAGAGTTTTATAAGGTTATATATATTAATGATTAATTTCATTATTATTTTAATTACTTTTTATATAAAAATAAGTTTTTTAAAATAACTTAATAGATAATATATTTCATTTAAAACAATAATAATATATTTTATAAAATTTTATAGTGCATGTGCATCAATTTGTCATTCTTTGTTATAATTAACACATAAATTTAATCTCAAGAATAACCTTCATTAATACATATTTACCCTATAATTATTTATTTTATTTTTATAAAAGTGGGTTGGTGGGTCAACCCACTTAACCCGCGGGCTAACCCACTTTAGCCCGCGGGTTAAGTGGGTTGAGTAAAATTAACCCACTTTTAAACGGGCTAAAAAAAGCTGGCCCTAACCCGTTTATAAAGTGGGTTAAACGGGCTAGCCCGCAGGCCATAGCTCATTTGTCCAACTCTAGTGGTAGCAAGAATGCAACCTCCCCAAAATTCGTTGGGCAAATTAGCATGCATGAAGGGCTCGAGCAACATCTAATAAGTGCCTATGTTTTCTCTCTACCACACCATTTTGTTGAGTAGTGTAGGGTATACTTTTCTGATGAATAACACCATATTGTTGAACACAAGGATTAACATTCTTTTGAAATGAACTCCCCACCATTATCTGATATAATGGTCTTGACATTGTTATTAAACTGGTTTTGGACAAGTTTTAGAAAGTGTATGAGAAAAGATAAGGTTTGGTGTTTATGAGTCATTAAATATGTCCAAGTATGTTTAGACATGTCATCAACTGTGGTGAGGAAAAATTTTGCTTCAGAGAGAGAAAGTGTGTTATATGATCCCAAAACATCTATATGAACTAAATCAAAAGAAAACAAAGATTTGGTATCACTCAAAGCAAAAGACAATCGATGAAATTTAGCAAGATGGCAAGTATTACACAAGAAATTTAAGAAATCCTAGTGTTTATAACATGGCATTTGTTTCAACTTTAAAACAGAAATATGACCTAAATGATTTTGTAATAGTTCAAGAGAAATATCAGAGACAACATTAGTAATACATGGAACAAGAAGAACAATGTTTACAACATTTTTATTGACTTCTTTTAATTGTCTACTTGGTTGAAAAGATAGTACATAAAGTCCATCCTTCACAATAACCTTTGTAACCTGGTATTTAGAGTACAAGTCTTGAAACAAACAAGTACCATGAGTGAAATAATCACAAAAATTGTTATGCTTAAGTATTTGATTCACGGATAAAAGATTGTAATGACATTTGGGTACGAAAAGAACATTAGTTAAATGGATACTATCATTAAAGACAACAGTACCAACAGTAGAGATATATTTCAAGGTCCCATCATGTAGTCTAACTCAAATTAGATATTGTAATGTGTGTTTGTTAATCAAAAGGTGAGAATATGGGTTCATATGATCTAAAGCACTCGTGTCAACCATCTAATCACTAGAATTATTATTTGAAACCAAAGATGAACCGAAGAAAGAAGTTATACCTGCAAAATTGATAGGGCTTTTAAGTTTTTGCTCATCGGATTTATTGTGAGCACTCATCATCGCACTACATTCTCACAAATTCGTGCCATGAAAGTTGAATCAACATTATAAAATCCTACTGCACTTGATCTCCTACTTTCAAATTCATATCCAAAGTCGTTTCAGGAGTATCAACTAAGACTTCAACATTTGCAACCATTTTATGCTTCCATCTGTCTCGTGATGGCTTGTACCACTAAGTAAACCCAATTATCTCAAAGCAATTGTCAATCGTATGACCACTTTTCTTACAATGCATACAAGTAGGTTTATTTCTAAACCTACCTCACTTATCTTTCTTATCAAAAGAAGTAGTTGTTCTATGTTGCTTGACCACACAAGCCATATTTTGATCAAAATAAGATTGCAATCTAGTAATTTGTTTCTATTTTTCAATCTAATACACCAAGTAATATGCTTTGTTCACATTTGGCAAAGGTTCCATTGACAAGATACTACTCTTAACACTATCATATATTTCATTTAAAACCATGAGAAACTGTAACAACCTAGTTTGATTCTCCATTTCCAAGATTTTACCATGCAAGTCACAAGTACAGCTGTTATAAGCATCACGTGTGCATTCTAGTACACGATTTAGAGAATTCAACTCATCCCATAGCTTCTTAAGATGGTTAAAATACATCGTAACAGCAAAACTACCTTGTTTAAAATTCACAATATCATATTGTAATTGATACAACAAAGGTCTGTTCATAATACTAAAATGCTCCTGAACATCGTCCCACAACTCTTTAAAGGATTGCACATACATGAAAGCTTATGATAATTCTTTAATCATGGAATTGAGTAACCAACATCAAATCATGGAATCACATTGCATCCATTTTTTAATTTCATGAACATTTTCTTCAGGTTTTGTATAACTTCCATCAATATACCCTAACTTTCCTTTAGCTCCTAGGGCTAATTTGATGGACTTACTCCAGCCTAAGTAATTACTTCCATTAAAGACAACACTAGTGATTAAAACTCCTGGATTATTAGATCCAAAAAGATGGAAAGGATCAAGCAAAATCAAATTCTATCCAAATTACAACATACTACTCTGTAAACTACTCATTTGTTAACAGAACAATCAATTGACAAAGAAGAAACTCAAACAACTAAGCATATATGGAACTGGATGGCTCTGATACCATGATGAAATCTAATATGAGTTGCAAGAACTTACAGTATCCAATTCCTAAGAGAGAGAGAGAGAGAGAGAGAGCAAGAACAGAGTCGAAAGAAGAAAAATTATATGGAATGCTTAGTTAGTTATTGCTATTCGATACAAGAATATAAATATATATACATCAGGCCTATCATCTAATGACAAGTGCCATGATAAGAGAAGTACATGTGTTATAAATAAAAACAAATGCCAGCTAATACTTCTACATATATCATAGTATTTCAACTATTACTTGTTTACATTAGAGGGTTTCTCAATAAAATAATTTTCAAAAAGGAAAAAAAAAAAAAAAGAGAAAGAATTTGCGGTTCTCGAATTTCCTTTTTCGTTATATTCCCTTTTCTACCATTATCTAGTTTTTGTTTTGTTTATCTACTTGAGTGAGAGTTTAGAATATATGCTTAGATTATTCCTGTGACTCTATATACAATCCAGTGATGGAAGGTGTAATATGGTCTTCAGCAATGAAATATTCATATTCTTAGATTTAGTTTAGTCCATTAATTAGTTCGTATGTTGTTGTGGGTCATCTTCTGTTGTTGATTTAATACCAACAGCAATGGATATCCTTAATTATATTTACTGATTAAATTGGTTTTTACCCCCGAAGTCTCTCTTGGTATTTTCATTCCTTTTCCATATATTTAGTTAAAATGGAAGTAAGATTAAGTCTTTTTTTTTTCTTTTTCTTTTTTTGCAAATATGTTATTACCAAGGCTTTCTAAAGATATATTATATAGTAGAAGGAATATAAATTTAGTGAAACAATAGAATAAAGAATATAACATTCGGCCATATGCTATTAACAATATTTCCGAAGTAATAATTTTATTTAGAAAACATTGGACGTTGTAGCTTCATGTAGTATTTCATCTATTCCCATTATTGATTTACCAGTACATGTATCCTCCTAATGAAGATTTATTATCATGTTGCTTCTTGATTCGCCCTACCTAAACGTAAAACGACACGAAGTATTTAAAAAAAAAAAAGAGAGAGAGAAAAAAATCACAAAGTGTACAAGGAAAAAAAATATTAAATAAGTAATACATACCACTTGTATATATAAGCGGTAAGTCTATCGTGAGTAGTTTTCGAAATAACCACCATCAATATGGTAAAGTGTTAGGAAAATTAGAGTAAAAGGTGGGTGGTTTTTGGACCACCTAGATCTAAGGACACCCATCTTTTTTTCTAAAAATTCATTAGTGGTTACTTATCATATATAAGACTTGTAATACCCACAAGCCTTTTTCAATTACTAAAGGTGTAACATATGTCTACCAACTCTACAAAAGAAAATTATCTAGATCCAAACACATAATTTTAAGTACTAAAATACCGACACAAAATCACATTTAAGACATGTGGTTTTGATTTTGGTTTTGGTTTTGGTTTTAATTGAAACTTTAGTATATTGGAAATGGCATGTTAAAACCATGATTAAAATAAATAAAAAGTAAAACCACATATATATCAGTCGATTTATTATGAATAGATGGTTTCATTATTTTTGCAAAATGACAAATATCGTATGTAAGATATGCAATGTTTGTAGAAAAGGATAAATCATATTGGTGTTTTGATAATTACTTTCATGTAATTGGTATTTGTGTAAATAGTTTTACAGTACATAAGTAAATAAGCAATTTTCTCAATGAATTATACGGTGTAATATATTTAAGATAAGTAATCAAGAAATGAAAGAGCAAACCTTAAGCAGTCAATGGAGAGGCTAATCGTGAAAGGTAAAATAACACCACATTTTCCAAGAATCCCCGTAGCAAGACCATAATTAATCCTACTAATGGTTCTAGCAACTGCTTTTAAGCAGTTGCATGCATTTTGTCTATCATCACGAGTCTTTGCTACAGAGTTTAAGGATGTAACTTAGACATCTCCCTTATCCGGATCAGGTCAGAAACGGGACCCGACCCACTAGGTACGGGTCCAAGAAATATGGACTTGGAACCACCCCACCAGGGGCGGCAGGGCGGGTAGACCCCATGTATCTGCCGGTTCATGGGGAGGGTCCTATGGGTCCAACCCGCATATTGGAACATTCATTCAATCATTATTTATGAATTGAATAAAATTCAATTGGAACAGGGAGAAACAAATAAGAGCATTGTTGAATTTATTTAAGTTATCCTTACAATGAATAACATTAGATGGTACATAAATAGAGTCAGGTTTATTAGTAATTATACGTTGCACAGCAAAAGTTAAATCCAAATCATTATATCAAGCGTCATGCGATGCATATATAGCCTTGTCAATGCCCATAATTAATCCTACTAATGGTTCTAGCAACTGCTTTTAAGCAGTTGCATGCATTTTGTCTATCATCACGAGTCTTTGCTACAGAGTTTAAGGATGTAACTTAGACATCTCCCTTATCCGGATCAGGTCAGAAACGGGACCCGACCCACTAGGTACGGGTCCAAGAAATATGGACTTGGAACCACCCCACCAGGGGCGGCAGGGCGGGTAGACCCCATGTATCTGCCGGTTCATGGGGAGGGTCCTATGGGTCCAACCCGCATATTGGAACATTCATTCAATCATTATTTATGAATTGAATAAAATTCAATTGGAACAGGGAGAAACAAATAAGAGCATTGTTGAATTTATTTAAGTTATCCTTACAATGAATAACATTAGATGGTACATAAATAGAGTCAGGTTTATTAGTAATTATACGTTGCACAGCAAAAGTTAAATCCAAAATCATTATATCAAGCGTCATGCGATGCATATATAGCCTTGTCAATGCCCATACGATTTCATTATTATTGTATAGGATAAATTACATTAGAAAGTATCAATATTTGGGGTAAGTTCATTTAAGATATCGACATTTTAAGTGATTAAAAAGGGTTATTAACGTCTTACAAAGTGATGAGGATCAAAATGGCGATGATAAAAAAGAATAAGAATTATCAAAGAGTAAAAAGCTGTCAGCCTTGTTTGGAAATTAGCAAGCCTTTGTTACAAGCTTATACACCAACTTCAATGCCATCAGCCTTCACATTTGCACCATCGGCGTATACACTTAAGCCATTAGCCTTCAGTCGGCCTTCACACATCATAGATTCCAAGTTTTTTAAGTCGCAGGCGTATGTATTAAAGGCTGCCAGCCTTTGTAGTTAGGTCGCCAGCATAGTTATACGAAATGTTGTATTTTCTTTTTATGTCTTTTAGGTTTCTTTCGTATTTTATATATAGTCCATTGCTATGTTTTGGACACAGAACTTTTGACATACTTGTTGAGTATATTTCTCTTGAGAGATTTCGCTAGTGTAGGAGCTTTCTTTGGTTCTTGTGATAAGACCTTCTCCTTTGATAACTTTGGTTCTAATTAACAAGTGTAATTATGGTCAATTTTCATTTAAGATAGTCATGGTTCTAATCGACAGGTTTGGTTGGGGTCAGGTTCCGATTGCTATTTGGTTTCAATTGACGGGTTCAATTGGGGTCAAATTCATAATTATCTATTTCAAGACGATCCTTGGGTTCGAATTCCATTGCCAATCGTTTGGGTCTTAGGTTTTCATTGCCTAGGTTCGTGTATCGCATCATAAAGTGAATCAAATGAGGTATCAAAATTTTGCAAAATTTATTTAAGTTATCAAGCTTTTTAACTAGTTTCTAATTAAATTTCTAAAATTTTCAGTAATGGTCAATTATTAATATCTTTTTTGACTCACTTTGCAGAATATTGATATCTCTTTTTAACCACTTAAAACGTTGATACTTTAAATGAATTTATCCCCAAAATGTTAATTCCTCTTTTAACCACTTGAAATGTTGATACTTTAAATGAACTTACCCTAAAACGTTGATACCTTTCCATGTAATTTACCCTTATAGTTTATATATATAGGGTAAAATAGTCTTTTCCATGTATTAGGGTTATTAAACTCAATACTCTCCTTTGTATATGTTTTTACTCATTGATATTGCAAATATATACAAAATATGATTTCTCTCTTAAATCTAATTACTCTCATGGTATCAAAACAAGAGTTCATGAGTTCGAATCTCTATGCACTCATTACAATCCCATTAAAAAAATTAAGCTGTCAACTTGATGGGCCTTAATAGAAAAAAATCAAATTCTCAACTCATAAGTAATAGGGAATGTTAGATAATAAATATAATAGCTTACACTATATCTATAGACTTAAGCTTCAAGTCCTTAATTGAGCAACTGCAATGAGAGAAGAGTTCAACTCTCTCCTCCAAAACCATACATAGGTTCTTATTCCTCTTCAACCCCACCAAAATGTTGTCGTAGCACTTGGAAGTTTCACACTAAATGTAATGCTACAAGGGGAGTTGAGTGCTATAAAGCTTAATTAGTTGCCTAAGGGTTCTCTCAATGTGAACGTATTGATTACATCGAGATATTAAGTCCTGTTATGAGACCCACCACCATTCAATTTGTACTCTCTCATGCTATCTCTTCCTGCTAGGAAATCCACCAAATTGATGTGAAGAATGCCTTCCTCCATTGTCATCTCAGTGAAAAAGGTTTTTATGAAACAACCACCTGGGTTTGTCCATCTATGTTATCCTAATCATGTTTGTTAGCTCTCAAGAGATCATTGTATGGTCTTAAATAGGCCCCCTGTGCTTAGTTCCACAAGTTCATCAGCTTTCTCTCCCATATAGGTTATTGACAAAGTAATGCCAGTACATCCATGTTTGTCTTCTCTCGTGACTTTGAGATTTTTGTTATTCTTCTCTATGTTGATGATATCATTTTAGCTAGTAACAATGTATAATTTCTCCACCTTCACATCACTCTTCTCTCCAAACTGTTTGCCATTAAAGACTTAGGGAGTTACACTTCTTTCTTGGCATAGGAATTACCCATACACCTCAGGGACTTCACTTGTCGTAGTCTCAATTCATTCTTGACCTACTTAAATGGCACCACATGCATCTTTCCAAACCAATCAAAACTCCCGTGTCTCCTCAAAGTCATCTTAGCGCCCATAGTCTACCTTCCCTTCAAGATCCCACTATCTATTGTGAAATTGTTGGGACACTCCAAAATCTCACTATTAATAGACCAGACATCAATTATGCAGTTAATCAGTTAAGCTAATATATGCATCTCCCAAATATAAATCACATGCAGGTAGCTAAACGGGTTCACAATATCTTCATGGGACTTTCCAAATGTGTGAACACCGTACCTCTTTAGTTACTTATGCTGATGCAGACTGGGCTCACTATCGAGACACTTATAGACCTACTATAAGATATGCCATTTTCCTTAGTCGTAACCTAATTTCTTGGCACACCAAGAAATAACCTACTGTATCCAAGAGCTCCATTGAAGCTAAATATAGAGCTCGTGCATATGTTGCAACAGAGTCTACTTAGCTTTGTCATTTAGCTTGTGAGTTAGGGATTCCCATTTAATACCCTGTAATTTTATGTTGCGACAATCTTGGTGCTGTATATGTGATTGAGAATCCCATTCATCACGATTGCACTAAACACATTGACGTTGATAACCATTTTGTGCACGGATTGCTTACTTCTAGTCAGGTACTAGTTCAATGTGTTCCTATTCGGCATCAGCATGTTAACATACTCCCAAAGAACTTATCCATCGCTACTTTTCTTGATCAATGTATTTGGGGGGAGGGGGGGTTGCAGCGTTTCGTATTATTGTATATAGAAGGTAGGACATTCTTTTCCATGTATTAGGGTTATTAAACTCAATACTCTCCTTTGTATATATTTTTACTTGTTGGTATTGCAAATATATACAAAATATGATTTCTCTCTCAAATCTAATTATGCCTATCCATCACCATAAGTTTTAGTCTAATTCTTTAAGGGAGGTTTCAAGAACATTTACTTCGTTTAACCCTTGGATCCTTTAACTTTTGGCATGATAATTCCCATTAATCTTACCACTAATCTATAAGATTAAATTTTAATTGATTGATCCATTCTTTATTTAACTTATTTGGCTTTTTCCTTTTTGTCCACACCAGATTCTCCACAAACATGAACTAGAAGGTATAAGTTCATGATATTTAATCGAATACCTTTTCAAATTTTCTCACCATTTGATCTTCTTAATCTAGTCGGTGAACCCAATGATAAAAAATTGGAAAATTCTATGGTCTTATGGCGGTTACAATGGATTTCGTCATATCATTGAATGGTGTGATGGAATCTCTTGAATTTTTTTACACTAACTTTTTACAATTAATTTAATTTTGATATTATTTGCGGTACAGTCCTTTCACTTAACCATAGAAGTTCCCACTAAAAGATTACTGAAATTTACTGGAACTGCTAAGAGAATGTTGTCTGATAACAGAGCAATTTTTTTAACGCGTGCCTTATTGATTCTGGCTCATATTTGCGTAAATGAATCATCATTTCAATAGAAATCCCGTGCTCGTAAAGGTAAATCTTTTGTAGGATTAGTATTGTGAAGAGCTCACCATATAAACATTTAAATCTTTAGAATTGTTGAAGACTTCCAAATCAAACACCTGATTCCTCGAGACTTGTTTCCTTTGTTTATTTTTCTTAGTTCTTCACAAACTAACTTGAAGGTCATTTGCTTATTTACATGGATGGACACCATAAAAGGTAGAAAGGGCTATCATGAATACCAATATACCATCAAAATTACTGAGCTTATGGTATGATAAAGTCACTTTTGTCCATCATTTTTCAATATCCTTGTATTTTCACTATGTAAAGAACCTTTAAGGGGTTTGATAGTTTTCACTAGAAGCTACCATCATAGATATCATCGCAGGTCGGGTTAGAACTAAGACCCAATCCAACCCATCATCGTCGATTTTCGAATGGGGAACAGACCTATTGATGGCGAGTTTAAACTGGCTAAAGACCCGCCAATTCAAGTGGGTTGGGATGGTCAAAGCTTGGAACTCCTGGTTTTAGCTGTTCAACACTCACTAGTTCTGGAATTAGGCATTGGACCCATGGACCTGATGGTTCCATGGCAAGTCTAGCTAGTAAAATTAAAGAAAAAAAAGGAAAAACCAAAATCTAAAATGTAAAACTAAATAAGATAAAAGATGATAAAAATGCGATTTACTTTGGCCACAAAAATGCTAAAAACTCAAACATTAATGTTGTTATGCAAATTGTTTCTATTGATAGTGAATGTCAAAATTATTTGATGGAAAAATAAACAATAATAAGAATGACATGTAAATAATAAAAATAAAATATAGTTAAAAGTGGAAAAAAAATTCAATAGTATTGTCAATATAAATCTAAAGTCCATTGTTTCATTTGAGTACCTTTATCAATAACTATCTTTTTTCCTTTTTTCTTCTTTATATTTTATAGATTACCAACACCAAAATTTAATAAAAATAGTACAATGGATTAAAAAAGAATTAAGAAACTCACATATTGGAACTCATTGTCCTTTTTTTTTTTTTTTTTTTTAATTTTAGAAACCAAATAAAAAAAGAAAAAAAATTGGATGGTTCATGAGAATTGAAGCCAAACTGTGAAAACCACCTGTTTCCTAGAAATGGGAATCGGCCTAGCCTTCATGTGTCCGGTTTCAATTCCACTAAAATTGGAGCCATGAATAGGTGGTTTAGGTTTAGTTCTAAACCCGACCTAAACTGTGATGACCTCTATACCATCATGCCAGGTACAAACCCGTTACATGAAAGTCATCTTATGAGTCAGGGATCATAAGACTCTATCTGAGAATTTAATTATTTCAAAAAATTACAATATATATATATACTTCTTAATGTGAAAATAAATATAAAATCTTGACTTTTTACAGATTGACATAATCACAAAAAGTCGGTATCTCCTACCAAGCAGTAAGATATATAGCTTATGCCAATTGGAACATGGCCTCTTGAAGCTTAGTCCAACCCATCTAAAGTTTAGGCAGACTCATTAAGCTCAAACATGGTCTTATCCAACTGATAAGTGTCATAGACCTTTAATTTTGATGCTATTTGAACATTTCTTGGTATGTAATTTTTGAGATTTCATGGAGAAAAGGACATTTATTTGTGAAAAATTCATTTCTTGGCTTAAAGATCATAATTGGAAGTTTTTTATGATGGTTCAAAGGAAATTAAAGCAATTTAACAAGTTTGAATCAATTTTGTTCAAGAAGGAAGTTTATGTTTTCATCCATTTGTTCATTGGCAGGGAAGAACTGGGAGGAAGAGGTCAGAATGCAAAAGAGAATTTTAAATCTTCATCCTTACCTTCATCCTTGGCCAGGAAGGACGCGAAGGATGCGAACAGCAGCTACACATGAAGAAAAGATTTCAGCCTTTTATTCATCCTCACCCAGGGCTGACAGTCGAGGAAGACATCAGAATGCTTTTAAAACAAGTTTTAGTTATTTTTGTCTTCATCCCTGCCCCGATCCTGGCCAGGATGACACCTGAGATGAACTGGATTTTTCCAAAAGTATAAATAGAGCTCTGTTTTCTGTTTTATAATTTTTTTTTTAGATCATTTCCTTAGGCTCTAAAACAGAAATTACGAAGGAAATTACGAAGGATCTTGCTAGGGCATCCATTGAAGATCTCAAGACATCAATTAGGGTTTATTCTTTCTATCATGATTCTTTCTATTTCCTCTAGATCTTTTGTTCTTATTTTGAATCTCAAGGTGGAGAGTATGTTTTGAGATTGAATTCATCTTTGACAGCAAACATTAGTTGATCTTAAAGCTTGCTTAATCTTTTGCTTAGTAGTTAATTGTAGATTTCTCTCCAAAATTTAGGCTAAATAGTAGAGAACCGGTAATACTAGTACTTGATTTTCAAAATCCCTGAGGACGACACCCTAAAATCTATGCTACATCGAATAGGTGCGCTTGCCTAGCTTTGATCGTAGATTTAATCGGGTTTATAAATTTTAGAAATTAATACGATCGGTAAAACATCATCACCAACTCTACACATAAACATAAGATTGGACATAACCCCTTAACGTGTATTCCAGACCTTTAAACTAAGTACTCAACAAAACCGACTTAAGTCACTCAACAAATGCTCCTTGGAATTTCTATTATTTTACTCGTGATGAAATTAGGGGATGGATTCATAGCTTAATGCCCACAGTTGCAATAATTGCTCTCAACTTCCTACTACTTCTCTTATAAATACTCCTTCATGAAGTTTTTAGAGGCAAGATATAGGCACCCATATAGCCATTACTATATTGAATTGATAACTCCTTAAATCTAATTTTTTTATTGATCCGCTTAAAATGAATAGATAAAAATAGGTGCGAATAATACTAGCAAGTATACCGGATCGAATCAAGTAATACAAATGTGAGTTGAGTATCGTTCCCACAAATATCAATTAACTACTAAACAGTATTAGTTTCCACTAATATTTAGCCAATCGAAATTTGAGATTTAACTAATTTATCTAATCAAGAAGAGTGCAAGAGTGTTTCCTTAAAAATATCAATTGAAAGTGGGAAGAACAGAATCCACCCTAGTTTCACTAATCAAATTGCCATCCTGTTATAATAACAATTAACTTTATAGATATTCATATGAAATTATCAAGATTTTAAAAATCTTTTAACACCACTAATCAAACCATTAGGTTTTGCTACACAATTTAATAGTGGAATCGAAAAAACAAATATGAATCTTCCAATTCTATATTTGTCTAATGATCTAAACCAATTTCCCTTAATTCCTTAATGAAAAATTGATTTAAAAACATTGCATTAATCTCAAAAGACAATTTCTAAATCAAATTAAACTCTGCTGCTTCCGCAATTACAATTTAACCTAGATTTAAGAATTCCTATTGAACCCTAATTTCTTTTCCAAGTAATCAAGATTCCTATAAACCTAGTTTGACAAGAAACATGATTCATAGATGGAATTGCGATATGAATATTCCATAATCTTAATAGTTCTAAACAAGATTACAAAATCATCTTAGCTATCTAGGGTTTCATTATATTCCCACAATAGAAACTTATTAACTCATGAATTGAATCAAATCAATCAAGAACATAGAATTTGCAACAACATTATTCATCATCACAAACAAGTATTGAAATTGCATAGCAAGTAAGATCAGAATTCACCAATTTCAATTAATAAAATCTTTGTTACAAACTTCAACGATTCTTGATTTAATCTCCAATCGATTATAAGACTTCAATTGATAATTGGTTCCAATCCCAAAACAACTCTCACAAACCAATTTATAATTCTAATCTATGTAAGGGATATCTATTGAGTGTTTTTTGTGTCTCCATATAACAAAAGACACCCCAAATTTTATAAACAAAAATTCCTTTAGAATTTGAAACGCTTCATTTGATTTCTTCAGTTACAAAACGTACGCCGGCCTTTTCAACTTCTACATCGGCAACATATAGGCGGTGTACATACATAAGCCAGATGAACACTGGTAGCGTTAAAGACAACTTTAATGTTTTGTCTTCTATGGATGACCTACACCGCTCCAACACCAGTGGCGTAGGGTTTCAAGAGACCAATGTACAATGGAAACATTAAAGGCTTGCCATATCTAAATAAAAGCCGGCTGTGCAAGGTAGCGTTTAAAATTAGCATTATATGGATGCTCTGCACTGCTTCAAGGCTAGCAGCATAAATTCCAAATTACTGGCATTCTTTCAAACTGCATAAGTTGTCCTCTCTTTCTTCCTACACTAGCGGCGTTGATGCCTGTGCTTAATTTTTGGCTGTTGATCTCCTTTCAACACTGTCTCAAGGCCGGTAGCGTAAATTCCAAAATTGCTCGCATATATTCAAACTTTTAAGGCCCCTTGATTTCTTCTTGAAAGCCACCTTTCTTGATGTCGGCTTTAATCTTTTGTATTCTATTCCTCAACAAGGCCAGCACAATGCCGATGGCGTATCTGGAAAATTTGCCGGCATTTGGTTGAAATATCTAAGGCTGGTGTTTCCTTTGTTAAAAGCCGACGGTGTTCCTTCTTGTCATGGCTGGTGTTCATTATTTTTCTTGTCAAATCTTGCTTAAATTCTTTAACTTTGATTTCTTTGATTCCTATGTTCCATTTTGACCTGAAACATCAATTTAAGTATGTCCAAGTACTAATTCTTGCAAATTTCATAAAGATTAAGAGAAATTATGCACCAATTGCCCTATGAAAATTGTATGAAATATGACTTTATCATTTATCCCCTACCTCAAGCAAATAGCAACTTAAGCATTAGAGTGATCGTATTGGACAACTCCTTAGCATCCCTTAACGATGCTTTATTTTGCAGGTGCTTCCTTGCAAGACCAACCATCAACTCCAATCATTAGAAATCTTTATTGGTTTCAATCTAATGACATCACCTATATTATTACTTAGCCTTCTAGGCTTCTGTGAAAACTATCTTAGAGTTGGATAGCTCTCATTAACCTTAATCTTAACTAATCCTGTTTTAGTGTATAACCTATAAAATAATCTATTGGGGAGTAAGCAAAACTACAACTCATTGAGATGGAAAAGGAATATTCGTAGTATTACCTCAAGTGCAGATAAGTTATCAACCATATATTATGCACGATAAAGTATATGCAATCACATATAATATTCCAGTAACCACCATGAGGTTTTACTGATGTCCAGGTTATCTAATTTATTGCACAAGACTTTAAGTGCAACCCTACTTAGATTTCCTTGAATGCAAATTAAGATGGATTGCCTAAAACAGTTCTCTTAATACTTTTGGCTACCTTAAACATAGTCCAAAGTAGGCTTAAGCTACCTTAATTGCAATTCTAAGCTAGTTTAGTCTACTTTAAATGCAACCTTAAAACCATTGAACTTATGATATGACTTGCAATAATAGATAGTCGTCTTGGAACTTCGCCCACTAAAGCATTATCCGCTTTGGCCACACACCATACGATTTGTCCTTTGGTACTAGTGCTTCCTAGGATTAATTTGCTCAAAGTATGTTTAACTTTGGAGTTTCGACAAACTCTAAGCCATTACACTAAAAGGCGCCTTTGTGATTAAAGTTCCACTCCTATATTTGAAAGGTGTCATATACTCCCTCACTTATAGAATTGATATCCTCGCCAGTTTTGTTATATAGGCTCAGAACCACATCAGGTAGGGAGAACACTCCTCCACTTTCATCTGGTGAACTGCTTTGATACCACCTGTAACATTTCGGAACTCCACCCACCAACATATTGTCCACTTTAGCCACACGGGGCACAGTTTTGTCCTTTTGTGCCAACGCTTCCCAAGAGGTTATCTATCATCAGATTACTCTGCTTAAAGCACGCTTAACTTTGGAGTTCTGACGAACTGTAAGCCATTATACCAAAAGGCACATCTATGATTAGAGTTTTATCACCTATATTTGAGGGGTATTACAGATAATATATGACATCCCTAAATATTTTAGTTTTTATTATGAAAACAAAATACTTAAAATATACTTATAAAGAGATTTAGATAAAACTTACATTCAAAAATAAGTTTCATAATAATCGCAAATATCTTAATTGCAATTCAAATTGGATTAAATATCCTTTCTATCCATTGTATGATATTGATGGTCTTAAATGATGCAAGACATTGTGCATTACTTGTTCAGTTATATTGTATCTCGATATTCATTAATATGTCCAAAGTGGCCAAATGGAATATAATTTAGACAACTCAAATTATGCTAAAATGCAGACTTTGACAACACAATTAAATTAATTTCATGATCTCAATCAAACAAGTTTAGAGATAAGGTAATAATCATAAATTTTTACTCTATTAAGATAACCTATTGTAGCTTGAAGGAGTGTTCTTCTATGATCTCTACATACAAAACCATAGCCTGCAATGCTCATAATTTGATTGGCAACACTATCACAATATATTTTAACAAAACAAACATTTGGAGGACTCCATCTTTTTGATAGTCTAGCGTGGGATGAAATTAGATTAACGCTATTTGAAGGATGAATCTGATCAAATGTTGAACTTGATGCTGCGAACCTGCCATAATGACCTTCTTATCATTATTTAGAGAATTTGTTAGCCTATGTCATCTTTGTCGAAGTGTGCCTTTACTACATGTTTCTTCTTTATCTCTGGTTAAAGTATGCTCATCCACATCGTGTATCAACCCTAGCTCATCTACTTGTCATTGATGTTCATTTGTAACTTGCTTAAGAAAACATCAAATTGAACTAATTTAATTTCTTCCTTAAATATAATTGATTGATTTACCTTGGAGAGGTCTATCTACATACTATCAAAAACACATTTGTTATGATGCTTCAAACTATGCCACAAAATCATAGATAACTAATGCAAGAGCTCCTTAATATCTTTGACATATTATACATTTTGAATTAGGGCTATAAAAGAAAAAAGGACCAAACCAATCAACACCAAAATTTCAGTTCTTTTCTTAGACAGTTTAGTTTGTGGTTCTATTTGGTGAAGAGTAAATGGCTTATGGTTTGATTAAGGGTTCAAAATGAACTGACCGTTTTACATATTTAAAAAAATAAACATATTATTTTTTTGTTAAATTTTTCATTTAAAAAATTAATTATTTTTAAAATGTTTTACTTAGATATGCAACATTCATAAGATTGAAATTATATCAATCCTAATATGTTTCAATTATTATGGCATGCCTACAAATAAGATAGATTTTAAAATTTAGCATATAATGTTTTGACTTTTGAATATTCTTTTTTCTTTTCCTTTGCTTTATAAATTAATTAATTTCTATTACTTAGTTATTTATTGGCTCATATAATAGATAACGTGTTAGTTAAAAGTATACAACAAATTAAAATTTGCATCTCATATTAGGATAAAGTCTAGTATATCATTATAGTTCAAGATAATTCAAGAGAATGAGACTAGTGTATGAAATCTCTCCCCTACTATAAGTTTTACATGTTTATTTGAGTAAATAATTAATTTTAGATGTTGTTGTCTATATTTGCATTAATGATACGTAAGGTTGCAAACTTACACGCTACTTAAGTTCGGCTTGTCTTGGGCCTTGCTTGACTTGAGTTCAAGCTCAAAATGAAGCTTATTTAGTTAAATGAGTTAACCATGAGCTTTAATTCAAGCTTATGAGTACACTCATTAAGGGCTGACAAGCCTCTTTGTGAGCTAGGTTAGTGAATAAGCTCGCAAACAGGCTCGTTGAGAGCCCATCAAACATTTTTTTTATAATATTATTTTTTTATATATAATTATTTGTAGCGATATATTAACATAATTTTATAAAGATAACTATATATAATTATATTGTTAAACGAGTCAGGTTTAAGCCTTCAAAAACGCAATTCAATCCTGCTCGTTTGATTCCTAGTGATAAGAAATATGTAATTAAAGTTTTTCTATAGAATGCATTCTTATTTTAAGAATAAAAATGGTTTGAACCACAAACCAAATCAATTCTTTTTGTTTTAAAAAATTATAAATTGAATCGTATAGTTAGGCTTGAATTTAAAAGAAAAACTAAACAATAATATATGTTGCATTTGGTTCGGGGGTGATTGCATACATCCCTAACTTGAATTCATCAAATTCTCCAACACCAATACACTCCTACTACTTGTTCACTTCAATATAATTATAATTCCATTATAATCTTATTCTTTGTAAATAGATATTACGTCATTTAGTTGATCATAATAGTCATGATGAACCCTTATTAAAAAACATTGAATAGTCATTTTTTACTCAAACCTATAAATAACAATTCAATATTAAATTATTTTTTTTATTTAGCTAAAATAACCTTATTTAAATAAAAAATTAATAAATAAAAAGTTCATTGCAACTCTACTGAATTCTTAAATAATGGGAATTTCATTAAAGTCTTAAAGAATTGAACTTGCAGTAAATGTTTTTCGAGGATGAATTCCAAATCGCAACATACAATCCCTATCGACTGCACCCAAAGACATTAGAATACCATATGTTCCACCATTTCTTTAGCATCACATAAGCAACATTTTCCATCATTCCTAAGTTCCTTGCGGTATACATTTATGTTAGTTGCCGAAACAATCACCAAAAGTGATGTTTTTACTTAGATAAGCAATTCAAGTTCCACATAATTTTCCATAGCTTGCTATTAACTATGTATGATGATGAATTGATGATGCCTTACTACTGCTAAATATGGACCCTTTTACCTAGCAATTGATGATAATGGGTTCTTATTAGAAAAATCTTCATCTTTGTATGGGCCATACTAATTTCTCCTCCTGTTGATCAGATACTACAACCTATATGTACACCGAAAGTAGCCCTATGCTTATTAACAAACAACAAAGAATCAACAATACAAAGATTCCAAGTATAAAAGTTTCGATCAATAACATCTTGTACTTTTAGATTTTGCAAATGACTATTCATTTCCTGATATACTATGTTCAAAGCTGGTAGTTTTAAACTAGGTATCCAGGGACTATTTCAAAATAAAATAAAATAAAAAATTTATCCCCTCCCTTACTTGTCAAATAATTTTTTAGGATGTATCATCTCTTACGGTTAAAATGCTTTGCCAAAGCCAAGATGCTTCTTCCTTCCTTGCTTTTAAAAAAATAAACATTAAAGAAATATATACTCTTAGCAAACTCAACCCACATTGTATCAAGAATCTTAATAATTCTCTAAGCTATTGTGCTTGCAAGAGAAAGATAAAAAGGTTAGAAGCTTTTAAAGCCCATACCACTAATAATTTTTTAATTTCTTCAAAAATCCCATCTTTTTCTGATGAGTTTTATTTTCTATTTTTACATTCCTACCAAAATTCTGCAATCAAATGTGAAACTTCCTTACACCAATTTTTAAGGAAAAGAAATATATTTTGGATTAAGTTAGGATTACATAGATAATGGATTTAATTGCATTTTCTTTTCCTCTGGTAGACAACAATTTTCCTTTCTAACCTTTAAGTTTATTGGTGATTTTCCCTTGAAGACTCCAAGACCTTATATTTAGTCTTACTTCAAAGAAAGGGATGAACAAGATAATTACCTGGAGAGTTTTGAGCATTTTTTTTCCAAAAACATTACATTAGGATCATTTAATAAACTCATAATTTGAAGCACCCAAGACCTTTGGAAATTAATGGTTTGTTCTAATGCAGTACAAATGGTATCTGAAAACCTTTTCATCTGACTTAGTTAGTCTTTAATAAGAACAATACATTGTTAGTATACAAAAGTGGGTTAAAATTGGACAACTTCTTGTAATCTTTAATCTCTAAATTGACCAACTTTATTTGCAAAATTATATAGACTAATTGGTTGAAATTGTATGAGTCATATGCTTATGTTTGATTGTTCACTGATCTCTTGTTTTAGTGTCACAGTTATGTTTTAAAAGAAAAGATGATAAGAAAATTTACATAATTAAAGGTATGTTTGTCTCATTGCTTTAGTATTGGTTTGATGTCAATATACTAGTCATTTTTCCAAGCTGGTGTCTGGCATAAAATAGATGAAAAAAGGATAAAAGAATTTATCACATATATATAGATTTTACAAATCTTATATCATTTAGACACACGCGCCTATGCACACACACACACACACACACACACACACACACACATATATCAGATATAGATTAAAAAATAGATAATTCAAGCAAACTCTTAATGATTCAATTTTTGATATCTTAACTTTGAAGTAGTTAATCTAATACATAATCATACTTTTTGTGGCTAATTTCACTACCTCGCTTGCTTTATTTGTTAATATGAAAGAGACAATCTGTAAGTGCTAGACAACCTTAGGGAAATTAGGTGAAATTCAATATTAGAGCTTTTTTCCCTGTTTGCAAATAGTGTTAAAAAGATTGTAAAAATAGTCATAAAATGTTTAATCGAGTATAAAATTGATCATTTTAAATTTAGTTTTTTAATTGTATTTTTGTGCAAAATTCATTTACTAAAATTGATATTTACACTACATTGAATATTAAAAGTGGCTATGAGTTGGTTCCATCAATAGCCAATTTCGTCTCTTTAAGAGGCAATGTCACTACAATTATACATAACTTGTTTTTTTCAATATAAGACTTTAACTTGCCTATTGCAATATTAAACTTAACCCATCTTCTTCCTCCTTAATTAATGTGGACGAAATTAGTTTTTATTATATAAACAAAAAATAAATCAATTTCTACTAGCAGGTTAAATAGGCACGACTTCTGATCTAAAAGGAGCTATGAAACCAATTACACCATTTGAAGGATTGATTTTCAACTCCTATAATGGAGAAAATAAGATTAACTCAAATGAAGTTATTATGACATCGGAAATTTTTGTTTAAGGTCTTAATGGGTTATTTTGTTTTTTTGGAGTTTGTAAATTTGAATTTCCTTTACATCTTTGTTTCTTACTTTGGTTTAAGAGTTTCAAGATTGATTCAGGTTTAAAACGAGGAAACTTGTGTTCCGCATTCAACTTGTCTTTTTAAAAGACATTCTCAATACAATTGTGTTAAAAAGGGACAAGATTATTACAATATAAACCCTTAACTTGCCAATTTTTCATATTATTTTCAATTTAGTGACATTTTTATAATTATTTCATTAAAAAATATTTATATTTTTTTCTTAACCAAGATTTTCTAAGGAAAAGAAAAATAATATTAATTTAAAAAAAATAATTACAAAAATACCACTAAGATAAATATAAATCCAGAAATAGATAAGTCAATCTCGTCTCTTCAAGAGACGAGGTCAGTGCAAAATATATTGATCTCGTCTCTTGAAGAGATGAGGTCAACCGCTTATGATCTCGTCTCTTCAAAAGACGAGATTGATTTACTTATTTTCAAGTTTATTTTTTTATTTAGTGGATTCACGTAAATTTAAAAAAAAAAAAATTTGTTTTTCCTTAATTCAGATTTTCTACTATGTTTTCCACGTAAAATCTTAAGACAATTACGACCCGACAACCACACAGGCTTCTCATCGTTCCCCGAAAATGTGCACCCCTGCCACCGCCTCCTCTACCACCCACAACTACCACCTGACCGTCTCGGATTCCGACTCCGACACCGAAAACACCCCATCTCTCCATCACGTAGACCTATCAAACTCAATCTTCAAATCATACTTCCACTTCACCTCCACAAGTCCCCAAACCCCAACCCCTACGGACCTCTCCAAGATCCAATCTTTCCTCACTTCCTCTTCCTCCGGAGCTCTCTCTTGCCTCATATGTCTCGAACGCATCAAACCCTCCGAACCCACTTGGTCCTGCTCCTCCCTCTGCTTCTCCCTCTTCCATATGGTCTGCATCCAATCATGGGCTCAACAATCTCTCAATTTGGCATCCGCACGCGCCCTCACGCGCCTCTCCATCGCACCCGAGAAAGCTGCGGAAACTTCCACTTGGAACTGCCCCAAATGTAGGTACGGATACTCTAAATCTCAAGTTCCAAAATTGTATCTTTGTTTTTGTGGAAAAGTCGAAAACCCGAGCCATGATGATCCTTGGGTGTTGCCGCATTCTTGTGGGGAAGTTTGTGATAGGCCATTGAGAAATAATTGTGGACATCGTTGTTTGTTGCTTTGTCATCCTGGTCCGTGTCCTTCCTGCCCGCAGTTAGTTAGGAGCAGGTGCTTTTGTGGGGGTGTAGAGGATGTGCGTCGATGCGGGTTTAAGGATTTTTCGTGTGGGAAGCAATGCAAGAGGAATTTAGATTGTGGGGTTCATGGATGTAGTGAGATTTGTCATGAGGGGGATTGTCCACCATGTAAGGAACGCGGGGTTTATAGGTGCCGGTGTGGGAAAAAGGTCGAGGAGAGGGAGTGTTCTGAGAGGGATTTTCGGTGTGAGGAACCTTGTAATAAGGCTTTGCGGTGTGGGAAGCATCTTTGTGAGAGAGGGTGTCATTTTGGGGAATGTGGGGATTGTCCTCTTCAAGGGAGGAGGACATGTCCTTGTGGAAAGAGAGTGTATGAGGGTTTGGCTTGTGATGTGAATGCACCATTGTGTGGTGCGACATGTGGGAAAATGCTGAGCTGTGGGATGCATAGGTGCCATGAGAGGTGCCACCGAGGACCATGTCTTGAGACATGTAGACTTGTTGTTTTCAAGTCTTGCAGATGTGGGAGCTTGAAGAAGGAGGTAAGGATGAGTATTTTTGCTTGATGAATCTTGGTTTCTACGGGAGGCTTTGATTCAAATTAGCTAACTCTGGAATAGGTTCCTTGCTATCAAGATTTGTCGTGTGATAGGAAGTGTCTAAAAATGCGAGACTGTGGGCGTCATGCTTGCAAGCGTCGCTGTTGTGATGGGGACTGTCCTCCATGCTCTGAGGTGTGTGTCAAGTTGTTTTAGTCATGCACTTTTCTTTGGCTTGTTTATATAGTATTGTCAATTCATCATATTATTACTTCCTTTTCTGAAAACACAGATATGTGACAGAAAGCTTAGATGCAAAAATCACAAATGTCCTTCACCATGTCATAGGTTTGTGATCTCTCATATGACATTTATATAAATTATTAAGGTGATCTTCACATTGCATTAGTGCTAATATCGTTGGCAAGTTGTTGTAGAAAACCATCTTGTTCATGAAGAATGATGATCGAGAGTGGAATCTTGGTATCCTAGCTCAGTTAAGTTCATTCTAATGGTTATGTTGTTTTCTTTCTTTCAGAGGTGCTTGTGCTCCTTGTCCTGTAATGGTGACAATTTCTTGTGCATGTGGTGAGACACACTTTGAGGTAAGTCAGGTTATCTTTTGTACGAAATGCAATAGTTTAAAAGTTTTTCTTTTCCTTCTTCCTGTAGCAATTGATCAGGAACCTATTGGATGTAACCTACAGAAGTTCACTTCTTCATGAATATTGTAATCAGTTTTTGGTGGACAGTGATACAACATGTATGTTGCTTTTGGATTGACCACCCTTGCATAGGGTTTACATCCAGCCTTTAATGAATCAATGGTCTTTTAGATTCATTAGACCTCTGGGATTTTAAAGATGCATTAAGTGGTTAAGCTTGATGCACTGCCTTTGCTGTGCTATTGTAGCATTTGTGTTATGATTCCACTTTCCAATTTACGGAGTCTTTCTTTTAGTTAGTGGTAAGTGTTTTGTATCTTTTGTGTGTTGTTTGTGCCAAAGCCAATACAGTTAGTTTAGTGAGTAGTATCTGCCCTTAGGTGGCCTATAAATAGGCCTTATGAGAGAGAAGGTGAGTTAGACCAGAAATATGTTAGTGAAAGTATAATTCTCAGAGATGTAGTCACTATTGCAAAGTTCGATTATGGTGGAAATATATGATATGGTTTTATCCAAGAGAATGGACAACTGTGGTTGATGTTTGTGTGATGAGCTCATGGAAAATTTTCTTCTTAATGATGGGCTTTGCCTTCTCTTCGACAGCCGGTTACTCTTTCAAGTGATTGTCTCTGTTGAATCTTGAAGTTAAGAGTAGTGTGGTTGCTAGGTGCCATTATTTTGATGCAAAGAGTTCTGAAAGTCAATTGAGACTGGCACAGTGCCCTAGCCAATCACCATCATGATCCAGTTGCCTTCCTGCATACGGAGACAGCTAAATATGCATTGCTTATTTCAGATGCTGTAACATATGATCTTGCACTTAGGTAGCTAGTCTTAACAGCTTGAATAGCTCCACTTACCAGCTTAAAGAAATTTGGTTTAAGTCTTGGCTTCTAAGATATGCATGGACTGTTAAATCAATTGTAACCATCTAAGACTTGCTGGCAAGCTGTTCCTTGAGTAGGCACTTAGAATATCCATCTTATGGTATCCTTCAGTAATTGGGTAGTTGAATGTGCTGGACTTTTTCTGTATTTCCTGTGCCAGATATTGGTTATGATCATTGAAATTCTTCTTGTTTTTTAGCAACACTCCAGAAGAGACCGTTAAAGCTGATCATTAACGCTGCCTCCCAATTTTGTGATGGTGATGACTACTAATGACCTTTCGATAGGCAATGGATGTAGGATATCTTTCTGGCTTAGCAAGACCAACTACAGCTTTGCAATTCTCATTTACTTTCTTTTGTTGATGGCATCACATATAGTGATGCAGATCAGATAAATGAACGAGTATGGTGCTCATAGTCTGAGGCTGTCTTGTTGCCTCCAAAACAATCTGTCAAAGAGATCTTTTCCAGCAGATCTCTTTCAGATTGGAGGCCATTTAAGCTGTGGTTTGATGTGAGTTTTAAAGTGCTTGGGATTTCTGAAGTACTCTGTTTGAAACTGGTGGAGGTGGAACTATATTGGAGAATACTGAGAAAATAGTTACCAGAAGAGTCAGTGGTTTTTCCAGGCAGAAAGATTTTACTTATATCGAAGAGCATCCTGTATAATATATTAGTTCATCTCTTATCTACATTTTTAATACGCTTCTTCGTTGTTTGAAATAGAGAAAACAAAATTAGCCAAAATTGTTTTCCTTGGTTTTGATTATATGAGGAAAAGTTAAATCGGGGTCTTGAAATAATTTCTCCTGTTTCAAGAGGGGTTTAATGGTTTAGCATAAAGGATTTATCTTGCTATGGTGAAACTCTTCCTACTTCATTTTGGCTTTGGAAGTTTGCTATTGACTTTTTCCGTGATATGGTGGAAATTTTGTTGGTGGTAGCTCTTCCGGCCAGTGTTATGATGACATGCTATTTCTAGTAGATT
Organism: Combretum micranthum; assembly: GCA_024138025.1. Taxonomy (NCBI): domain Eukaryota; kingdom Viridiplantae; phylum Streptophyta; class Magnoliopsida; order Myrtales; family Combretaceae; genus Combretum; species Combretum micranthum. Next base: position 663,217 of record JAMXBD010000170.1, on the reverse strand, counting down.
ATGCACCAAAAAAGTCTCAGCTCTGTGTCTTTGAAGGATTGACATTATAATTTATGCCTATTTTGTGGTGGCCAAAGGTCCTTCCACACTTCCTATAAGGGTTCTTTTGAAAGATGCTTGGCCCGTATTGCTGAACTCTTTTACTCACTGCAGTAGATTGTCTTAGAGAGCTATCTCTTTTTATGTAAATTGGACTATTTAGAGAGTAAAAGACTTCCAAAGGGCCTAGGTCCTCTATTTGGCTGCTTGCCAACTTCAAAGCCTTTGGTATCAATGCTTTTCGTGATACTTCTATTGGAAATGCTTTGATCCGGTGGTTCTCTTCCTTTTTTTGTGCCCAGTTCTTTAATCAAACATGCTTTAATTTTGTCTTTAGTTTTACTGCTTTTATATCATATTAGAAGTTATGACATGCATGCATTTTGTGTTTAGTTTTGCTGCTTTAATATCATTGATCAAAGTGGGTAACCTTAGTCTGTCTCAAGCCATTTCCTCATTGCCACATTAAAGATGTCTATTGTTTCTAAAATGGGTTTTCCAGTTAAAGTCAAAAGTATTTAATTTAGTTTTATTAAGTAGATGTAGTAACCTACATCATATTTATAGGTTTAAACTTTAAATTAGATGAATATAGTATTAATTTCAACATGGCATTAGAATGAGATGTCTTGGATCTAAACCCATGCATTGTCATTTCACTCTTAATTATTGAAGTCATCTATTTGATAGGATTTAGTCAAAGTAGTAGCCATTGTTGTTAAACTTGTGAGTCTACTCATATGTTTTAACAACTTTATGAGTTAGTGATGCAATTTCGATTCAAATCTCATACAAAATTGTTCTTGGAGCTAACTTCCTGTAGACTCACGATTCTACACATAGTAGATCGGTAGAATTGGTGGTAGAGTCGGTGGTAGAATCGATAGTATAGTAATTTTACACATTTTTGTTCTATTTGAACTTTATAAATGTTAGTAATTTAATATGTTTAAATTTAGTAGCTTTTGGGTTGATTCTTAATGTTTATCCTAAGTTAATAAAATTTTAGGGTTTTTTTTTTTCGTCTTTTTTTTCCCTTTTATTTTCTTTGTTATTTCTTTTTCCCTTCTTAGTGGGCTATTTTCTTTTGAGTTATATATTCTGATATATTTTGAATGGTTGGAATGGAAATTGAACAAATATATAGAGTACTTTATTTTTCCTTTTTTATTTAGTATGTAATTTATTTATCATAAATTTAATAAATTTTTGTGCAAATATATAGTGAACATAAAAATGTTCATTACTTGACAAAAACTAGTTGCTTGCATATGATATTTGAACAAAATTTGCAATGCATCTTAATAATTATAGTTTGTGAATCATAAGTAAATGTAAATAATTATTGTAATTATCAGGATTGTATTGGAAATATTAATGAGAGCATGTGAATTATGATAGATAAAACTTAAAAGCAAGATTTAAATTGTAGTGGATGAGAGAGTATAATTTGAAAGCATAAAATAGTCGGTCTTGTGTATTTTTGCTCATATGTAGCTAAAATTAATGCTGAATTTCTTTAATTTTATCATTTATTTAAAGTCTTATTAGTACAGTGAGTAAATCTACAGATTTTCTGAGCATATTTACATTGGTTGTAGAATCTTATGATTCTATCTTTCTATTCTACAAACCCTCTAACGATTTTAGGTAGAATTTTGAGTTTGACAACTATGGTAGTAGCTGACGAGTGAAGGGGAGCATCAAGTAATAAACATTAGAGCATGCACTTTATCTACAAATCTAAGCTTTTAGATTGGTTAGTTGTGGTGCTAACCTCAACAAGTTTTCTTATGAAGTAATGGAGTAAATTGTTATGACATTTTATCACCAGCAACTTATGCAACATGCATGATCTCAACCAATATAATGTGTTTCATCTGTTGCATCAGGTTCCTTGTGGCACCGAAATGGACCAAAAGCCTCCAAAATGCCGTAAGCAGTGTCGAATCCCTCCACTATGCAGGCATGCATCTTATTCTAAGGTATTATTTGTCCGTTCATTGATGTTGTAGCTGCTATTTTATGGAATCATCAAGGTCTTCTGCTATAATGTTTTACCCATGTTCTACCTTGGAGAGTGTGGTGATATGATGTCCCTCCTGCCTCTTACTCTTGTTTGAGCAGTTCCTTTTTCACCACTGCTTCACTCTCGCTAACTAAAAACTCTCTTCTGAGTTAGATTATGTAGCTTTTAAGTGTAGCTCCAATTAAATTACGTATCAAGTCCTATGTGGTCATTTCCACTGAATGACCCTCGATTTCTGTTTCCAGTTTCACAGATGCCATTATGGTGCATGTCCCCCATGTAAGTTGGCATGCGATGAAGAATATCCTTGTGGTCATAAGTGCAAGCTAAGGTTTGAACTTATCCTTTCCCCCAGTCCCTCTGAAGAATGGGCAGCTTAGATCCCGTCCAGTTTTGAGCTTAGTGTCCATTTTCATGTGTCTTTTTCTTCTCTTTCTCCTCTTCAGATGCCATGGCCCTAGACCTCCTCCTAATCCTGAATTTGTATTAAAACCAAAGAAAAAAAAGTACAATCACAAAAGCGAGATTACTCCTGGAACACCATGTCCTCCATGTCCAGAGCTTGTTTGGAGATCATGTGTTGGTGAGCATATGGGAGCTGAAAGAATGGTGAGTTTCACTTTTCAAGCTATTTTGTTTTGCCTGATTTCATACCTGTTTTGCATGCTTGGATCCTATTTCTTTCTTGCTTGCTTACTGTATTGGTATCTCCATGCAGATGGTCTGTTCAGATAAAACCAAGTTCTCGTGTAATAATTTATGTGGGAATCCCCTACCTTGTGGAAACCATTTTTGTACCAAAACTTGCCATGCTTTGAAGAGTCCATCTTCAATTACAGCACACATTAAAGGTGGTGAATCATGTGAAGAATGTACTCTTCCTTGTCATAAGGTGTGCCCTTCGGGACTGTTTCTATTTTGTACATCACATTCCTTGTTCCAATTTTTAAATGAAACTAAATACTATGAATCTGAAATTCACCTCTGCTGGTTAAAAGAATTGTTATCCTGATTTTTTCTTAGCTTTCTTTCTCTCATTGACTAAATTATTAGTGGTTGAGACTCATCAGTAATTCATTTTCCCCATATAATCTATCCAGGAGAGGAGCCTTAAATGCCCTCATCCCTGTCCACTCCCTTGCCATCCTGGAGAATGCCCTCCTTGCAAGATGCTTGTGAAACGATCGTGTCACTGTGGCTCAATGGTCCATGTTTTTGAGTGCACTTACTACAACAGTTTGTCTGAGAAAGAGCAGATGGCCATTAGATCATGTGGTGGTCCATGCCACAGGTAATTTTGAATTTCAAATAAGACACTTTGCACTTCACTCCCTCTTTGACACTACCATGTTGACTTGTTTCAACTTTCACGATGTTGACCAGAAAGTTACCCTACTGCACACATCTATGTCCTGAGACTTGTCATCCAGGCCAATGCCCTTTACCAGACAAGTGCTCCAAAAAGGTACTATGTTATATCTATCACAGATTATAATTATTGTATGTGAGGCTGAACAAATCAAATGCCTTGGCTTCCTCTTTTATGATATGTGAATTGTTTAGTACTTGGAGAAATAAACGTTTTCTTTGTTTGTGAAGGTCACTGTCCGTTGTGCATGTCAGACATTGAAAAAGGAGTGGCTTTGTCAAGACGTTCAAGCAGCATATCGTGCTGCTAGCAGTGATCCAAAAGATATTTCAAAGAATCAGTTTGGACATGGGCTTCTTCCCTGTAACTCTGACTGTAAAAGTAATGTACAAGTTAACACCGAGTTGCAATTGCGCAAACCTAAAGTTGTCAAGGTACTACACTGACTTGCTTGGTAATGCCTGAAACTGAAGAATTATGCTTGAAATGGTAGTTTTAATCTCTCTAGAAAGTGACAACTACATGAACTGGATTTTATATCTGCACAGACTAGCTTCTTTAAGCTGCTTCTTGCAAGTCTAGTTTTGTTTTTCGCTTTGAGCGTTATTTTTGGATGCACAGGGTGGCTTTTCATTTCATTCACAAAGATCTGAAGGACGATGCACTAGTACATCTGATATTGAGTTATCCTTTAAGGCAAATTATTTGAATGAAACCATGAAAATTTTGTTACGTCATTAAGATCTCGGTGCTGTTATCATTTAGTTTTGAAATCTATAAGTCACAAAACACATGATAAGATCCAGATGCACCTTCACCTGTCAATTTCATTAAAATACTTTTACCTGTTGTACCTCCTTACTTGCAAAACAGGGTTGGCCATTAGGAATCGACATACTGTGAATAATAAGCATCTAAAGCCTTATACCTATAACATCGTGTTCCTGTGCTAAGCTTTCCCATCTTACTTTTCTTCTCCCAAAAGTTTTTTTTTCACAATGAAGCTGTTAACTGTGCTTTGATTTATCTTGATAATTTGAATCATATTAGATGAGTGCATGAAATGGCTACACGTCCATAAATGTAGACATTTCATTTCTTCTTTCTTCTGTATACTAGCTTACAGTATCAAATGGGCTTTATTCAGGAAAAAGAGCTTGATACCAGTTTGCATGTCCCAAAACGACGAAGGTGCCGTGAAAAACTGCAAGAAGTGAAGGGAACATCGAAATTGGAGGTAACAAGTTAAATATCAAGAGAGTTATTACTAAGATTCTTCATTAGTTGCTCAAGTAATTACATGAACTTTGTTTTGTGCAGAAAATCGTTGCCACTATCAAATGGATTCTTCTATGGTTCGCAATCTTGGTGGCTGTAATTGCAGTAAGCTACTATGGTTATAAGGGTCTCTTGCAGCTTTCTGATTATATGAATGAAATGGAATCCAAAAGGCAGAGAAGACGACCGTGAATCTAAATAACTTAAAATTTATTTTCATACAAGAGAATGGAATCCAAAATGGCAAAGAAGACACCCGTGAATCTATGTAGCATCTTATTATTTATTGTCATAATCATGTGAGTTGATTCTTTATGCAGAAATTGTTCTAATCATTTTCTGCAGTCAGCAATAAACTAATTTTCCGGGTTCTGGGCACCTAAAATGGCATCTTGAAGGTGTTGCATGTTCTACAGTGGTTGTGCTTAAATGTTCTGCTAGGCTTTCTTTTGAACAAATAGATGCAAGTTTAAGAATTACTCTGGGCACATGCTGCTGTGATGGTGGCTATGGAGTGTGGCTATTCTTGACATTTACAGGTTGCATTTTGATCTAAAATTTGTATAGGAGCATAATTTCTTGAAATTAAGCTCTGTATAACGATTTGATATGTTGTTGTTGTGTTGTTTGTTGGGTTTAATTTAAATTTGAAGAACATTTATGTATCTGCAAGTTTGCCGTCATAAGATGAAAATGAGCAGGTTTTGAATTTAAATCTGATGGAGGTTAGAAGATAAGGATTGGATACGTTCTCTATGGGGAAGAAAAACAAGGATTATAAATTATAAATGAAAAAATTGCATTTTTTTGGCTATTATATTTATGATCTTGAAAACAGAGGGGAAAAGGGGAAAAGGGGAAAAACAAATAACAATATTTTGAAAAAACAAATGTGGAAATGCTGTCAGATGAAAAATAAAACTAAAATTAAATAATTTGAACTAAGTCTTTTCAAGAAAATAAGTATATTATAATTACACTAAATTTATCTATTCAAAAGACAAGTTATTTCAATATGAACTTATCTCTTAAAAAAAAGAAAAAAATTAATTTGTTTATTTGTTAAATTATTTTTTTTTTCAGTATTGGCATTTTTGTAATTTTTATTAAAATTATTATTATTTTTCCTTATTCTGAAAACAGAATAAAACAGTAAAGTTACAAAACAGTGAGTAAAGAGATAAAGTTAAAATCATCGTTTGAAGTTTGGATGCTTTTCTATATAGCATCTAACGTTCAAATTATTGTAAATTCATTTTTTTCATTTCTAATTTTTGTTCATTGATCAATAAATGTTTTTTTTTTGGGCCACTTGATCAATAAATGGTTGTAGTGCTATTTTTTGAAGGTAGTAAATATGATAAGTAAAATTCAATTGGGTATGGCATATGGTCGCATCAAATAATCAAATTTTAAGTGTATATTTAAAAAGAAACAATCTAATTATGTATAATATTTAAATACTCTAAAATTCAAATTTAAAATTGTGGAAACACAAAAAATGAGGGAACCTTTTTAACATTATATGACGTATCAACCATTAAGATACGAAATGCATTCAATTGGTAATACTGTTAAGGTTGGTCTGTACAACCTAATTTGACTGCTCATCTACCTTATTTTCAAGGTTGACTTGGTCTCCTTTCCTTTCATATTCCTCCGAACAATATAGAAATGTCCACGAGACACTGACACCTGAAAACAGCGTACCACTGACCAGGAATGCGCTTCGAAAGAAGAAGTAAAAAAAAAAAAAAAAAAAAAAAAAAAGGTGAAAATGTCAATTCTAAAATATAAATTAGGTATGACTGTCAGTTTTCATAAAAAAAAAAATTATAAATAATATATTAAGTATTTTTAGTATAAATAGTAAAAAAAATATTTTAATAGTGCGATCAATCATGATTAGATATGTGTCTTAGTTGTTAAATAACCGAATAGGATCGATCCCATTAAAAAATACAAAATAGCCATAATTTTTTTTAATTTATAGTTTATATTTTTTCCTACATCATGGTTGAATCTTATAGTGCTGATTTATGTAAATATTGTTTAAATAAAAATTAATGTGCCCTTTAGTTTTGATGAAATTAAACTTGTGGAAATTCCATCTCACATAGACATATGCACAGTGCGGTTCTAAACCAGGAATTGAACTAGATTGGCGGTTCTAAAACCGAAATAAACCGATTGGTCGATTCCAGAACTGACTAAGGAACCGCCGGTTTTCCAGTTCCTAGGCAATTCTACGACATGAACTAGGAAGAATCGACGGTTACAACCGATTCCATTAAAAAAAAAATTAGAGGAAAAAATTTAAAAAGTTATATTAAATATATATTAATGTTTACACTAATAATTAAATTTATCACTTATTTATAAAATTTAATATATTATTATCAACAACATAAATAAATATAACTTAAAATCATATATAATTTAGTTTATATAAACTTCTCCTAAATGTAAAATTCATTTTCTTAATATCGTGAGACTATTTTTTGTATTTTAATTTTCTTTTTATTATTTTGCAATCCCATATTACTAACTACAGTTAATATTGGTTGTGTTTGCATAAACAAATGCGCATTCTAAACAAATTTTTAAAAATTTTGGTTAAATAATTTAAAACTTATAGACTTAATAATTAATTATTATGAGTTTAAAATTTATTTTATTAAAAATAAAATAAACTTACTTTTCATTTTTATTTGAAAAAGAAAGTGGCTCCCATGTTCTAAAACTATAATAGAGAATCATCGGTTTCATAGAAGCGGACTGTTATCATATGAGATGGTTTTAGTTCCTCATTTTCTAGATCTGAAATCGATGATTTCTATCTTAGTTTGATTTGGTGTGGTTCTAAAACCGTGCATATATCTAGTCTCACATCATTTGGTTTTGGCATGAATTTTGTACGACTTAGCCTTTAGACATGAATAGTTGTAAACAAAAAAGACTCAATAGAAATGATGTGTGGCAATCATACTAGAAGAAAAGTCAAAACCGGCATGCTTGGTACATAATTTATAAATATATATAATTACAATAATTATAAATATAATTGAGATGTGAAAAGGTTGGAATAGGGCTGTCTGGACACCTATGTGAAATATTTAACAACCTAAATGAGAAGCATCTAATACTAAATCATTAACAACCTAAGTGTGACATCCTATGATAACTTAAAAAGAATTTACGTACTTTATTCCAGCGCCAGCTAATACTTTCGTCCAAAGGAAGACTTTTATGTTGTGAATCCTGGTTTTCATGTGATTTTTTTTAATGCAAATAATTATAACAAAAATGGATTTAAGTTTGTCTCCAAATGTAAATAAAGGACATATATTTTTAAATGCTGCAAATTTAAATAAATTTTATTTACCACACACAATTTATAACAATGGATGCACTTCATGTTATTATTGCATTGATGCTGTCATAAGTCCTCTATTGCACATATATAGACAACTATACACCTTTGTATGTATCAGATACTGTAATATTTATCATCTATTTGAATTTTAGACCAAATATATATATTCTTTGTATATATTACATATTCTATTGCAGATTCTCGGTTTACTTCACATTAAAATGAATTTTCTAGTTGTACTTTAAAACAAGAGTAGGTGTTCTCCATGTAATAATTCCATTTTTTTATACAGGCCATAAATAAATGTGAAAAATTAAATTATGCTAGCAACATGTTGGTGGCATAACTAAAAATTAAAACTACCAGTAGGAATTTTCTAGATTTTGCGAATTTTTTAATCATATGATGGACTTCTTCATGGCCCATCATGCCAATTAATTGGGTAAAACTCATTCTTTCTTATTTATTTAAAAAAAAAAAAATATCAAAATATCACGTTAGTATCACATTTATAATTTATTACATAACACAACCATATAGCAATTTTAATATATATCACATATAATAAATGAAATGTAGCAATTAATACTTTGACGAATGCGATAATACAATAGTATTTATATAATTTTTTTATCTAATTAATATTTGTGTAATTTTTTTTTCTAATACATGGGAAAAGGAGAAATTATCTCCCCAATAGCAAGGCTTATGGTTAAATCGTCTTTGTTTATTCACTTGTAAATTGTATATTTTTTTTTTATCGTATTATTTATGGTTTTTTCCATTCTATATGCAATTATGGTCTTTGCCAGCATGTGTCTCTTTGGAATGCACTTTGATTTATTGGTTATATTTTAATACTAATGAACTATGAAAATTTGGATTTTGGCAGTTCACTCTCCAAACCACGTATATATGTTGCTATAACTATTATACCATAGCACATCGATAATAGATTTGCTAGGGTCATATACCATTTATATATAAAATTTCAGGATTAGCACTTGTTAGGACAGTGACATGATTTCATCTGTGTGGACCTTAAATCTAACCGTGAATAAATCCTTAAAAAAAATTATATACGATTCTAGCAGAATTAAAAAAAATTATAATTATTATAATCTTTTTCGAATTCTGGTTAGTTCGATTAACAATATAATTAAATATAATCATGTCGTGACTTGTGACTTCTTACCTTCCATAACTTTTGATGAAGTTTTTTTCCTAAAGTGCCAACAAAGAATATGATAGCTATTACTTGAGAGTTCTCCTAATATTTTGAGATGTAAATTCTAATATTGGAAGTCATGGAGATAATTAAAGAAGAAGTTGAGACCTTTTAGATTTCAAGATATGTGGTTAAATCACAAGGACTTTTATGGACTTTGTGAGTAAGAAATGGGATAAAACTTTTAATATACCAACGCATTTATCTAGTTTCATTGATGATTTAAAGCGTTGGAATCCGTAAGTTTGTGGTAACATCAATCTAAAGAAGATCTTGATTAATAGAAGCATTTCAAACCTGGAACACATGATGAATATTCATCCTAATCAAGATATTTTAAATCAACTTCGCCTTGCGGAGGCTAAACTTTGGCAAGTTTTGAATGATGAAGAAATCCTATAGGCACAGAAAGCTAGATCGAACTGGATTGTAAAGGGAGATAAGAATATTAAGTTTTTCTACATCTCTACTATGATTAGACGTAACTAGTCTCGAATTTTTTCTTTGGAAGATTATGATGGTACCAAAATGACAAGACAATCACATCTAGAAAATTTAGCCACAAAGCATTTCTCCAATCTGTTTACATTAGGGAAAGATCTATGCATGAAGGATAGCCCCTTTTCTATTATAGGCAAGGTAAGTCTGGATGAAAATACAAAGGAAATGATAAATTCATACCCAAGAGGAAGGAAATTTGGGAGGCTCTCCAATGTATAGGATCCAAGAAATCTCCTTATCTAGATGGCCTGAATGTTGGGTTCTATAAACACTATTGGGATTAGGTTGGAGATGTGGTTACACGAGTAGTCCAAGATAGTTTTCGAACTAATGGTATACTCAAGGAGTTGAACAAAACTTTGATTGTTCTTATTCCAAAGAAATTGGGAGCTAAGCGTCTTAATGATTTCAGACCAATAAGTTCATGCACCATTGTGTATAAGGTCATTATGAAAATTCTTGTACGCCATTTACATCCATTTTTGGACTCTTTAATTAGTCTCACACAATCAAGTTTTATTCTGGGTCGAATGCCTCTGACAATATTATATTCATGCAAGAATTACTTCATATTTGTGCCAAGAAGTAGAGGGAAAAAGGTTGGATGTTGAGAAAGTTGATTTGGAGAAAGCTTATGACCAATTGGAATGAGATCATATCCGCAATTCTATTCATTCTCTCAATTTTCTTGATAATTGGGTAAATTTGATTAGTTCTTGTATTTTTACTCCTTTCCAACTCATTCTAAATGGTGAGATGTATGATTCTTTTTCTAGTTCTCATGGAATTAGACAGGGGTGTCCTTTATCACCCTATCTTTTTATTATGTCTATGGAAATGCTTAGTCGTTGGACACAGGCTACTGTGGATAGAGGATTATGGAAATAAATTAAGATTCATGGGGATGATATGGAATTCTTTCACTTATTCTTTGTTGATGATCTTATTTTAATGGGGGAAGCGAATGAAGAAAATGCGAGAAATATGATGGAATTAATAAATCTTTTTGGTTCTTTCTTGGGGCAGACGATGAATCCAACTAAATCTCGACTTTTCTTCTCCAGTAATACCATAGGTGAAATGAAGGAGAAAATATCCCTAGCTACAAATATGAGGATTTATGAATGGATTGGAACATACCTAAGGTTTGATCTTTCAAAAAATGACAATTTAAGTAAGGAAGCATCATATTGCATTTTGGAAAAATTAAGGCGCAAGTTAACCTGGTGGAAATCTAAACTCCTCACTATGGCTGGGCGGTTTAATTTGATCCAATCAACTCTTGAAGGAATCCTTAACTATTACATCCAAGCAACTTATGTTCCCAAAAGTACCATTAATAAAGCAAAAAGACAGATCCGAAATTTCTTTTGGGGAGATGGTGATAGGAGGAAACTACATGAAATTAAATGGGAAGATCTTAGCAGACTTGAAGGCAAGAGTGGCTTAGGTCTTTAGAGCATCAAAGAGAGAAATGCAGCCTGTATAACATAGTTGTGCTGGCATTTAAAAACCCGGCATTTAATATGGGCAGGGATGGTTGAAAAACAATAGAGGTTGGTGCAAAGAAACAACAAAGTTAGAGGCTCCAAAGTCATGTAATAAATAGTTATACCATTAATTGGGTGCATGAGCACTGTAAATACAGATTAAGGAGCGGTAACCAATGTAAATTTTGAACTATGAACTGGTCTAAGGAGGGAACACCAACAAATTTCATCTATGGTCCTTTCATTATGAACATATTGGAGGTCACAGTGGCATCAACTTAGTTAGATGTGAATACTTGGAATGACGATATCATTGCATATCCCATCGATGAAGATATCAAGGGTAAATTGGGCCATCATATCTTAACACAAGATTCTATGGAAGATGTACCGGCTTAGTGTTTAGATGTGAGTGGGAAAGTAATAGCCAAATCAGCTTATGAAAACCTCTTTAAGGAGAATGTGGAATTCAATATAGATTCTAGAAGTAATTGGGTTTGGAATACTAAGAATACCCCAAAATCCAATTTTTCCTTTGGAAGTATCGGAAAGACTGGATTCTAACAACATCAACTTCTAAGACATGGCTTATCTATTGATCCTCAATGCTTTTTTTTTTTTTTTTTTTGTGGTGAACAAATTAAAGGCAGCACTCATCTTTTTATGACTTGCAAATGGATGGAAGAAAAATGGAGAGCCTTAAACTCATCTTCTTTTTTTCTTTCAACTCTTTCCCCACCCCTTAAGGAGTAGTTGGAAGTTAATAGTAAAAATGGAGCCAAGTTTGCTGGTCATGCTAGTCTTCCTTGGAATACAATTTTCAGTTTTGCTTTATGGTACACTTGGAAGGCTAGAAACGAGATTATTTTTTCGAAGTGGTAACATCAAGAATGCTTGGTTATATATTGCTCATTCCAATGCGAACGAATTTTGGAGTCTATCCCAAAGCTTCAAGCAAAAACGGAAAATTCTTGTACATACTGGATGGGACATTTCGGAGAATGTGGCATTTAAAGCTAATGTAAGCTAATGTAGATACCACTTTTCTACTTGATAAGAATTATTCTTACTGTTGGTTGTCTGAGTGATAAAAATGGTCTTTCTAAAGGCGGCTTTAATAGGAGAATTAGTGCAAATTCTCCCCTAGAAGCTGAATTTTAGGGTATTTATTAGGGGTGGTCAGCAACAAAACTTCAGAATCAAATTATTCTTCTTGAACAGATTCTCTTAAGCAATCCACTTGATTAAGTCCAATGATATTAATACAAAGTTTTTACCAAATCTCATACTTTCACATAGGCAACTGATTCAGACGATCCCATGGGTCCATTTGTCCTGGACAACTAGAGAGGATAATTCCGTAGCTCATGACCTTGCTCAAGGCGAATCAGTTGCTGACCAAGATTTTGACTCCTCCAATGCTATTTCAAGCAATTCTTTTCTCATTCCTTTCTCCGTATATCAAGGATCTCTTATTTAAGTACAATTGCTTTATTCTTCATATAGACTTTTTTGGATATCAGCCAGCCATCACTTAAGGATGTATACTGTTATTTTGCCCTTTGGAACCTTTGTATAGTGTTTTTGGTTGTTGTTTAATGAAGCTTTGATCTCACCGGAAAAAAAGTCATGGAGATAAATCCAAGCTTTTGGATTAAAATTAAAAAGTATGCATTATTAAAAAAAAGAAGAAGAAGCAAGAAACCGAATCAAAATTTGTTTTAAAAATTTTGGGTAAGAATTTCACTCCCAATTTTCGTTCCTAGAAACTTATCCATCTCTTCATAATTCTATATTCTATCAATTTATTTCAAGTAGTGTATTAAGGAGTCAAATAGCCAATATATACATTTATACGTCAATATCAAAATATTTTTATGTACCCAAACTACTCTTGCCAATGACGGCTTTAGTTGAACATTCAAAGTCAAGAGCACTATTGGCCCCCCACCCAAAAAAAGTCAAGAGAAAATAACCAACTCCAGTGATTTGTTTACTTAATTAGAAGTTTCTATGTTGAAAAGGTTAATGGGCATTTTTTTTTCGGCCAATGGTTAATGGGCATTTAATAACCATGAAATTGAATTCTACACCTTTAAATATATCTATTTATTTATTCATTTATTTTCTCATAAAGTCTATAACCAAAATTCAAAGGATAGAGTTTTTCTGTTTAAATTTATCAATTGATGAAATTAAAAAAAAATTGTTGGATAAATTTTAAATTTGATACATAAATATTAAAGTGACCGATTTAATATCCAATTAAATTTTGTTTAGCTATTTTTAATATCTTTTTAATGCTGTTTATTGTATTTTCTAACTTGAAAGAGACAACTATTTTTAAAGCCGTCTAATATTAATAGAATGCTTTTTTTCAATAAGTATACTAAGAAATGATGTTAGTAAAAAAAAAAATAAAAATAAAAACTAGCCATAAAAATATGATTATATATTAAGTTAATTATTTTAAAATTTAGATACAATTTATATTTTTATATAAAATTCAATTATAAATTTAATATTTTTCCGTTTTAAATTCCCTTAGTTTTATCCAAAGTTAGGCAACATCTTTGCATCTACTTTTCCAGTCTACATGTTAAGGTCATATGTAGGTCTAGTGTACGACCGAGCTATGGAAAATGTCGGAACATGACATGGATTTAGAAATAAGTACAAACTGCTGTTTTTGCCTTTTCTTCTCCTCCCGAAGTACAGTGTATAAAGCCCTTTTGGGGGCTCTGGCTGGCTCAGCTACGCAAACCCACGTTTCTTTGGTTTTCAGTCAAAATGTGGTCCTGTCTTTGCATTCTTCACGCAATTTCACAAAAACACTTGACAGCAACTTCTTCATTTGACAAATTAATGAATCAGAATAAAATTATGGGAAACATGTGGGGAAAAAGCATGTTTCAGAATTGAGTTAATAATGATCCATTTTTATTTATTTATTTATGCACAATTTTCAAATTTGAACCGAAGAAATGAAATGGGAACTTTCCTTTTTTCATAATATCCTAATAAATGCACTTGACAATGATCTCTATTTTTTCATATGTGAAACTAGCCTATTATAGGTAGGTCAAAAGGGAGCAAATAAAATCATTATTATAGAGTAACATTGCATACACAGCAATGGCTGGTCTGTTTGTTTCACCATTCATTGGTCATTGTACCATCTTATTTCTATTATTTTTAAATATATTTTTATCAAGAAATAGATACGAATGAATAATAAATATTTTTATTTATAAAAAAATCAAATAAATCATATATAAATAAAATAAAAAAAAATCAGATAATCCAAACACACCTTAAACTGAAGAAAAAAAATCAATCGATTGACTAGAAGAATATATATATATTTATATGAAAACAAATCCTCTGTTAATTTCCTCAATATCCTATTCTAATATCAATGTTAGGTGAATCTATTAAAAAAATAAAAAAAGTCAACGGTTCTTTAGATACATATCAACGACTAAAAAAAGAAACCCCCTTTTCTTTCTCGAGCCTATTAATTAGTAGCTGAGCACCCAATATCTGAATATCCTAAAAGTAAAAATATCAAAGAAAAATGGGAAATCAATTTCTTTTTGAACAAATTAATTTGGTGGGGTAAAGTCATCTGAGATTGCACCACTTGATATGCTGCCAAAGCTATCATCACAGAGATTCAATGCTCTTTCCAAATTAGCAACAACATCATTCATGGTAGGCCTATCTTTCCCTTCCAAATTCACACAATGTATTGCAATATGAGCAACCAGCTCCACTGCCTCGGCTTCGTTCAACTCCGGCGGCCCAACCCTCGGATCCAGAACTTTCGCCAACTCACCAGCCATGAGTGCAGGCACCGCAAAATCCACCAGGCTTACCGGGGCATCTCCATTTTCGTCGTCATTCTTAAATATTGCTCTTTTTCCTGTCAACAACTCCAATAGCACCACTCCCAATCCATACACATCACTCTTTGTAGTGAGTACATTTAGGCCATAGTACTCGGGATCAATATACCCTAGTGTGCCCGCCGCCTTTAGGGACTTATATTCAGGATTGAGATCAGGATTACCCATTAATGATAAACCAAAATCAGACACTCTAGCAGTCCAATTTGCATCAAGCAAGATGTTTGAAGACTTTATATCTCTATGAATTATTGGTGGCACGGCATAATTGTGCAAATAATCAATTCCTCTAGCAGCATCTAAAGCGATCTTGATCCTAATTTTCCATGAATTCACTATATTACTCCCTTTATCGACATTGTCCTTGCCGTGAAGATGATCATGGAGTGCTCCATTTTTCATGTACTCGTAAACTAAAAGCTTCTCCTCATTATCTTCACAATAACCAACAAGCCGCACCAAGTGTTTATGGTGAAGCCGGGACAAAAATGCTAATTCCGAATCAAATGCACTTTCCTTCTCTTGAAATTTCTTGGTTTTTAAACAGGTATCACCTCTTTTAATTGCCACCTCCCGTCCATCAGGAAGTTTACCACTGTAAACAACACCAAAACTTCCAGCACCGAGTTTGTTTTCAATGGAGAAATTGTTAGTTGCGGCTGCAAGCTCTGAGAGTGAAAATTCCTCTGCTTTGTCAGCCTGTTTTGAAGTACCACTCCTCTGGCGTCTAAATGCGCTGGAGCTATGGCGCATAAGTGTAGAGGATCTGGACAACGGGCCACTATTAAGTTACCACGATTCAACGAATTGCCCTAGTAATTGTTGGTTGTACTGAAATTATATATCTTCCTCTTATGCCCAAAGATTGCCCCACTCCAAAAGCAATAAACCAAGCTACACAAATCCAGAGACCACCCCAACCGATCCTACAATCGCAAAAGCCAATAATCCACCCCTGAGCCCTTCAGAACTTGAGGATTGACTCGAATTAGAATTTGGCGGTGGCAGTGACGGTGGTGGAGACATCAGCGATGGTGTGGAAAGCAAGGTGGTGACGGGACAAACCCTGAATATGAACTCTCACATGGTTTACAAATGACCCCAGAGCCATAACACACCTCTGGGACTCAATATAAACACCACACCTACAAGATTGAGAACTTTTCACACAAGGACCCGGAATAATTCACTTAACGGAAGCACAAGATTGACACCGGTCCAACCCGGCCCCAACATACTAACCGAGAAGTTACTAGAACCAAACCACAAGTAAAATTTGCCGCCGAAACGATCACTTCAAACGACAACCTTCAATCGGAGCATCCTTGGAAAACATTCCTCCACCACCCCAACAAACTACTGTCCCATTCAATCTCCTAATTCCACAACTATGGCTCTCACCAAGCGACAATAAAGAATACATACCGGGTGAATTAAAAGGAACATCACATTGACCAAGATCATTACTTCCTTTACAAATCACATACCCAGTTGTGTTAATTCCACAAACATGGGATCCACCAGCTACAATACTAGTCATATTGAAATTCCTAAATTCAGATTGAATAAAGATTGTATTTTTATCTCTACCCCAACATTGAATTTTGCTGCTTTCTTCCATAATCCCACAAGAGAATCCGGACCCAGAAGAAATTGAGACGAACTTATCAGACCCACTAGGAACGTTTCTTGAATTACTAAACCTCCAGCATTTGATGGAGCTTGTGTTTTGATGATATGGCACAAATATGGGTTCTGCCAAGAGAGGGGAAAGAGGTTTTAAGGGAGCACTGGCATTGTAGTAAATTCTTTTGGGGAGACGGGTCGTTAGGGAGAAATTGTTGTTGATGTGGTCCCAGCAGAGAATGGTGTCACCGCCGTCACGGAGGGCGCAGAGAGTGGTGGAGCCAGCGGATAGAGAGGAGAAGGAAGTGTAAGGGAGGAGATCGAAAAGTTGTTGTGTGCCCGGATGGTAACATTGAATAGTAGGAAGGAAGGTGGAGGTTGAGAGGCCACAGACGGCAGACGAGGTGGCAGCAAGTGTGGCGGAGGAACCAAGGGAGTGGGTGGTCAACGGGAAGAGAAAGAGGATGGTGGAGGAGGAGAGGAGGAAGAGGAGGAGGAGGAAGTCATGTTGGTGTGGTTGTACGCCGCCTCATTTGGTGGCGCTCGGAGGAAAGAGAGGAGAGCTGAAAACTATATGAAACTATAGAGAGAGAGAGAGAGGAGGGAACATAAACCTTAATTTTGATGCAGAAAAACTGTAGACATTTCTGCTAATTATATAAAAAAATTTTATACGCATTTGCTTTCTTTTATGGAATGTAAATTTTTATTGAGGATAGTCAAAATTTTGTGTAAATGCTTCAAGTCCACTAGGTTTTTCTATATTAAAATGGTATCTTTATTTCATTTTCATCATTTTAATTTATCATTAAGATTCTTTTAATTAGACAGAATCTGATTTAGCAGATCCGATAAAGGTAATTATTAATGATAGAAATTTCTCTTTTACTGGACCAATATCCTATTCATGCGTTTTCTTTTATCATATGCAGTCTTGTGAGAATATTTAGTACTAGTTTACTTGGGTATAATAATAATTTTATTAGAGCATTATTATTTATGAAAAATGCCATTTAGTTGTCCATAAGACTAATTCTATAAGAAAAAAGAATATATTGAATAATCATCAAATACATATACATGAATGACAATTCAATGTTAAAATGGATTTTTTCTTAAAATATATTTATTTGAATAAAAATATTAATAAATGATAAACCTATTACATCTCTATTTTATTTTACATATTCATTACAAACTTATTCATTCAACAAAATAAGCAAGCAAATAAAGTCTTGACTAGCACCTCTTTGTTATAGGAATAAAAAATAGTGTACAAGTATGTCTGTCAAAATATATTTCTATGTATGCATAAAAAGGTATGGGTCAGCAAAATATTTAATAAAATTACCTAGTTTCTTTCCACCTTTAAAACGTTTGATAATATAATTAATATATTCAACGAAATTCTTGCAATTTTCCAACCCATATCTTTCCTTCTTTCCAAATGTTGACCTCATTTTCATTCCATTGTTATTACCGTCTTCCAATAATTAAGAAATAAAATAGAAGAGACAAAATCATAAAATTTAGGTTAAACCTTTCACAGTGAATCATTATGGTGGCTGTGGACCACTTTACTTTGACCTGGGTAAATGTATAATATAAATTGGGATGTAATATAAATTCAAAAGCTTACATGAGTTAATCCGAAAACTTATGAAATCCCAAATGATTTCAGACCTGATTGAATCGGTTTTAGATTAATCTAAAACCCACAACCTGTGGGAACCATTTTTTTTATTATCTAGTGTATTTGTAGTTTGGTACTACGTGCAGTCTGCAGAATAGTCATTTTGGACCTTAAAAAAATACATAATATTTATAAATAGATCTGATAAATAATATATACATGTATATTATTAACTGTGTATAGGTATTGTGTATCAATTAAAATATATTACTTTTATGTGTAAAAATAATTAAAAAAAGTATAAATCAGGATCTATTTGTAAGACATTGATTAATATTCCTATTGTGATTATTGGTGACTTTTTGTATGACAGTATTCCAATAATTTCAAAAGCATATTTTAAAGAAAGCGAAATCCAATAACTCCTTATCAGGTTAATATTACATACATATATACGTGTATATATATATATATATATATATATATATATTAAAGAAGAAAAGTGGAGTCGAGTAAGTGTTATTGGTTTAAATAAGAATGAGCGAGTGATCGCATAAATTGTGATATAGGGTACTTGTGAGAAGTAGCAAACTGAGATCAGATCTTCTCTGTATACGAACAGGAAGAAGAAGAATTATGAAAATAAGATTTGTTCTGTTTGTTAACTAAACTACTAACCGAAGCTTGCTATACATACACACTGACACACACAAGCCTTAACTAACTAACTCCAGCTAACTCCAACTAAGCTACATGAAAGACACGTGGAGAAAATAAATACAAACTGATTTCTATATATAATCTCTACGTCCACCGCCACCTATCCTGCCTCCCTCCCCCCTATCAAGATGGAGCCGATCAAAGGCCCAGCTTGGGACAAGCATGTAAAAGTTGAACTTCAGTAACAACTTTAGTAAGAAAGTCAGCAAGTTGATGTCGAGTGGGCATAGACATAAGAGAAGAAAACAGCAAAAACATAATCTCGAACAAAATGAGCATTAGTAGAGACGTGTTTTCATGTGATTATGAAAGCAGGGATGCTCAGCACGAAGATTAGCTGATTTGTTATCACAAGAAAGGACAACTGGAAGTGGCAAATCAATCCCTAATCCTTCAAAAATATAAGACAACCACAATAACTTCTTAGTGACAAATGCCATACTTCTGTACTCCACTTCAATAGAAGAAGTGGACACTATATTTTGCTTTTTGGTTTTCCAAGATATTAATGAATTAACCAAAAGAACACAATAGCCTGAAATAGACTTTCAATTCGACATATACCCCAGTGGGAATCAGAGAATCCACACAAAGAGAAGGAACTTGAAGATGAATAAAAGAGACCAAGATCAATAGTTCCTTTAATATACTAAAGGAGATGGAACAGATCTTTCAAATGAACACTTGCAAGGTTAGCAAGGAATTGACTAAGCTTATGGACTAAAAAGACAAGCAAGGCCACATCATACTAAGACGCCAACTAGCTTTTGAAACAAAGAAGGATCAGACAAAGGCTCACCAACATTAGTATACAAAGAAAGTCCAGATGTCAAAGGAGCATGAGCTGGTTTTGTTGTTGTCAAGCCAACATCCGCTAATAGATCAAGAATGAACCTGCAATGATTCAATAAGATTCCAAATGAAGTACGACAAATCTCAATGCCTAAAAGTAACGAGCAAGGTCAAGATCTTTGAATGTAAAAGAATCATGTGATTGTTGCTTTAAAAAATCAATACCAACAAGATCATCACCTTATCATCAACATAGAGAAGCACATCTAGAAAACCAAATGAAGTCAAACGTGTAAACAAGGAAGTGTTATGTTTGGATTGAGCAAAGCCATGTTGAATAAGCAAATTAAAAATCTCAAAATTCCATTGATGTAAGGCTTGTTTGAGACCATAAAGTGATCTCATAAGTTTACAAACTTGACCTTGCTTAGCTTTCTTATAACCTCGAGGAGGCAACATATATATTCTTCAATTGAGCCATGTAAAAAAGCATTATTTATATTGACTTGATGTAAAGGCCAATGCTTGACAATAGGAATTGACAATAACAACCTCACTGTACCTATATTAGCTACTAGAGAATAGGTACTAGTATAATCTTCACCAAAAATTTGAGTGTAAGCCTTAGCAACCAACTGAGCTTTATATTGCTTAATCGATGCACCAACATAGTATTTAATCTTATACTCCAAGCGACAACCTATGGCATGCTTGCCAGGTGGGAATGATGTTAACTCCGATGTATTATTAGTTTCCAAGGCATGTAACTCTTTGTTCATAGCATGAACTCTTGGCTTATATTCAGAGGCTTCAATAAAAGAAGATGGTTCTTTAGAAAATAACACATTAGCAAGTGAAATCATGTAATCCCTAGGATAAGAGGTAAGTGTATGATAAGAAAACAAAGGGCAAGTAGGTGAAGAAGAGGATTTATGTAATGTGTTACTGGCCACATGATGAATAGTATGGATAAAGTCATTAAGCTAAGTGGAAGCACGTCTCAAATGAGAGGAATGATGAGGAACATTATAAACATTAGAAGAATCTATTGAAATAGCAAGTGGAGAAATAAAAGGAGTAAGAATCAAAGGAGAAGTAGAAGAATTATCATGAGGAATAGTAGGAAAAGAAACAAGTGGAAGTGTATGGGAAGTAGAAGAACTAACATCAAGTGCTTGATTAAAATGCAATATGTCTTCAACGAACACATCTCGTGCAACAAAGACCCTTTAAGAATCTTCAACATGCAACTTGTAAGCTTTTTGTCCATGCGCATAACCCAAAAACACACAATGTACACCCTTTTAATCAAACTTATCAATAAAAGAACCAAGAAAAAGTGTATAGCACAAACACCCAAAGACTTGCAACATATCATAATTTGGAGGTGAATGATAAATGCATTCATAAGGCCTTTTCCATTCAAGTGAAGAAGAAGGCAAACGATTGATTAGATAAGTAGCAGCCAACACACAACTACCCTAAAACATCTTAGGCAAACTAGCATGGATTCTTAAAGTTCGCAAAGTTTCTATCTAATGTCTATGCTTACGCTCGACAATACCATTTGTTGAGGAGTATAAGCTATAGACTGTTGGTGTATAATTTCCGAATCATCAAACAGACGTTGACATTCTTTAGAAAGCAATTCCCTACCATTATCACTTCAAATTGTTTATAGGCAAATTGAAAAATGTGTCTTCACATATGCAATAAAATCAGCCAAAATAGTACATACTTAAGACTTATATTTCAACAAGTAAGTCTAAGTTTCCCTTGAAAAATCATCCACCATTGTTAAGAAATATGATTTTCCAATTCTAGCACCTACAAGATATAGACCTCATAGGTCCAAATGAATCAAATCAAACAAAGCACTTGATGTAGTAGTACTTCTTGGAAAAAATAACCTATGTATCTCAACCAATTGGCAAGTTTCGCAATGACAATTACTAAAATTGAAGTGTTTATAAAGAGACAAATGTCCTAGCTTAGACAAGGAAAAATGACCTAATCGGTCATGAAACAAAGACAAGGACATTACAAGTAGAATTTGAAATTGAGTGACCAAATTCACTCCTCTTGAAACGGGACTGGAGACCATATAATCCACATGTAGCAGTGACTATAGTAACACACTTGTTAGTTTTCGGGTCTTGGAAAAAACATCAATATTGGTTAATAAAAACTTCAAAAGGATAATTCTTTAAAATTCTAGGAATTGACAGTAAACTATGATTAAAACCGGGTACATATATGACATTATGTAAGATAATATCATCAATAATGAGGATGGTCCTTATCTTTTGAACTGATTTTGTGGTTCCATCAGGTAAGTGTGCAAGAATTGGTTGTTTAAGTGTGTAATGGTTTGAAACAGGGAGTGAAAATGATACGTATAATCACTTGCTCTTTTATCAATTATCCAAACACCAATCTCATTTTGTGAACCAACTAAATGAACCAAGGAATGAGACATACTTGCATAATTGAGGCCTGAATCATTAGGATTAATAACTCCACAACCTGTGATAGCACCTACATAATTTTTTGTAGAGGTATTATTCATTCTAAAGCAAGGAAATGATTGTTACTGCTGCTTCATCATCCTCATAACTTGTGTACAAACTAGGTTCACTAAATTTGAATCTACCAACTCTGAAACATCTTGTGAAGAATGATGATCAAAAAGTGTATCATAAGAAAAAGAATGCGATAAAGGAAAATATACACCCTTCCCACTAGCAACACCAAAAAAATCAATACTCTTCTATCCACTAGCAACATGACTGGAAGCAACAAGATTGGAACTGGAACAACCTGCAATTTTTCCCATTATTTTCGCCTTATACCAATTCGAAAACCCAATTATCTCAAAACAAGTATCAATTAAATGTCCTCCTTGATGGCAATGTTTACAAAACATTCTCCCCTTCTTAATATCTTTCCAATCACTACTTGTATAACTTCTAGCAGAAATTTTGTTTGTTACAAAAGCTGAAGAAGTACCATCAATTGCTAACAAATTTGAAACTTCTTTTTGTTTTTCAACTTGTAAGAACAAATAGAAGGCCGTACTAACAGATGACAATGGTAATATATGTGAACTATGTATGTTACATATATGAATTATAGAATAATGTATGAAAAAATAGTGTAAATTGATAAAATATACAATTTGTATATATATGTTATAATTCATTACTTGAATATATATTTTGTATATAAAAAATATATATATTTCGTATAGATAAGTTATAAGTAGTATTTTATGTACATGATTTATATAAATATATAAGTTATATGTTATATATATGTAAGTTATATAATTTACTTATTATATATGTAACTCATTCTAAAAATATATAATACATATTCTACAGAGATTATGAATATATGAGCTATATATATATATTATTTATGTTATATATATATAAAATGAATAGTATATTAGTGAAATACATAGGTTATATATAAGTTGCAAGTTATATATGTTTTATGTTTTATAAGTTACAAGTTATATATATATTATATTATATATATATATATAAGCTACATTTCATATGTATAGATATAAGTTATAAAAAATATTAAATATATAAATATATCTAGAGATTTTAAATATAAATGCTATGTATTATATATGTTATATATATAACAAGTAAATAAGATATTGATAAAATATATAATTTATAAGTCATAAATACAAAATAATATTTTACATATATAAGTTATATATATATTATATTTTTTAAGGTATAAGTTATATATATAAGCAGTAATTAATAGATATAAGGGTTATATAAGGGTTATATATGTATAAGTTATATATATATATATAACTTATAAATTATATAATACATTATTTTTATTTATAATCTATGATTTATATACATATATAAATCTCTAAAAAGTATGTACATAATCAAGTGATTATGAATATTGTATAAATGAAAAATAACAAAGTATTGATAAAATATATAAGTTGTATATATCAGTTATAAATTATATACATAGGTTATATTTTATAAGTTGAATGATAGTTATAAGTTATAATTCATGACTTGTACATATGTAATATATAAGTTATATAGATTAAGCTATATTTCATATAGATAAGTTATAAGTAATATTGTATATATAACTTTCATTAATATATAAGTTATGGGTGATAAGTTATATATATGTTATATAATATATTAATTATACATATAAGTGGTTAGTTATACATATTACTCGGTCTAAAAAATATAAATAAATAATCTAGAGATTATGAATATATTATTTGTGTATTATGTATGTCATATACATGACAAATGAATAGTGTATTAATATAATAAAACACATAAGATGTATATAAATTATAAGTTATACATGTAACTGTATTTTATAAGTTATATTATATTTATAAATATTTATAAGTTATAACTTCTAACATGAATATATAAGTTATAAGTTATATATATATATATCAGTTATCTATACTATTAAAGCAAAACCGCCCCCTTTAGTATCTTTAGTGTAAATATTTTTAGTATAAATCTTTTTAATATAATGTTTTTAGCATATAGGCATAAAATATTTTCGTATCCCTAAAATCATGAAACTAAATAGGATTTAAATAGAATTAAATGATGGTTGAATAGACATAGTCTTTTCCTTTTTTAGCATAGGGGAGTAAGATATTTTTTGTATCTTTGAAATCATGAAATTAAATAGGGTTTGAATAGAATTAAATAGGGGTTGAATAGACATAGTCTTTTCCTTTTTTAGACTAAGCATGTATCTTTATATACTGATCTAAATCTTTGATAATATATTTATGCATGGCAATTACCCAACATGGAGGAATTACATGTGGAAAATACAATTGTAATAATGATTTGTAATTAATTTCCTAATTTGTAGGACTAATTAAGGTTGTCATTTTCCAACCTATCAAAATAATATATCTATTTAATTTATAGATGTTAGGTTATTTTATTTGTATACGCATCGCGGGTGTGTCATCTGCTTATACGTATAAGTTATAAATAAAAATAAAATCTACAAATATATTCTTCTCCTTACTTCTTAATTAGTTTATGTGTTTTGAGTGCTCCAAAGAGTTTCTCTTTACTCATAGTGCTTAAATCTCGTGCTTCTTTAGTAGCAATTCTCTTTGCTTCCCAATCCTTAGGTAGGGACCTTAGTAGTTCAGAATTTATTTCCACATTAGTGAAATTTTTCCAAGCATACTCAAAGGATTTATGATGTTGGTGAATCTATTATGCATCTCATCTATAGATTCATCTGGAAGCATTTTGACATTTTCAAATTGTCTACATAAAAGACTTATTTTTATATCTTTTACTCTTGAAGTTCCTTCGTATGTCTTTTCTAATTCATCTCGTATATATTTAGTTGATTTACATGTGCATATTCTATTGAAATCACTTTTATTTATCCCACAAAACAATATACTCATAGCTATTTCATTTAGATCTAATATTTTCCAATCTTCTTCACTATAATCCCTATCTTCTTTTCCTTCAATAATCAAAGGCCCATGTTCTATTACATTCCATATTAGTCTATTTTGTCCTTTTAAAAAACTTTCATTTTACACTTCTAATATTTGATAGCCTACTGAGAAGAGGTGGTCTATTCATAACTTATCCCTCTAAAAACCCTATTGCATTTGATGACATGATCTTTTACTTTAAATGTGATTAAGCATAGAAAATTAAAGGCAAGGCTTTGATACCAAATGAAAATGCACTCGAAAATACTCGCGGGGGCGAGGAGGAGGTGTGTGAATTGAGTACTTGCCCTAAAATGCTCAAATAATAAATTTTTGTACAATAGATTAAATTAAACTTTAATAGCAGCGGATATGAAAATAATATTGACTAAAAAGAATATTAAAAAGATAAGGAATGAAGATATAAGCCCAGATTTAACGTAGAGTTCAGCCTGCTTCCTACTCTTCACGATCACCCAAATTGCCTCCAATAAAAGGACTTCACACACTTTATTAATCTCAATCATACACACCCAAACAGAGCAATACACCAATTTCCAATATTTAGGAAATAAAATATTTCCTTCTCTCTTAAGATGTTCTCTTATAGATAACAAATACAAGAACATAGCACTAAATGATTTTCTCTTTCTTTGTAGATTTTGCAAATTAATGAACAAGAGTACAAAGACAATGAGAGAATTTTCTAATTTTTTTGTTCACAAATAAAAGCTCTTAGTAACTTTTTCTTAGCTTAGCACCGCTCATTTCAAAAGCTTAAAAGTCCATTAGAGATAACGTCTTAAAATTGTCAAGCATTAAATGTGCATAACAACTCTTTCATACCACATCGACTCATATTTTAAATTGTTGCACCTTAAACTTGTTGTGCCTTAAATTTGACCATCGATCAAGTCCGTGCTTATTTGGACTTGTTGAGCCTGAGATTTAAACTTATCGAGTTCTATATTTGTCGCTTCTTATCGCGCCTTGGATTTAATCCTCGACCAAGACTATGCTTCTTTGAACTCGTCGAGCTTAAAACTTAAGCTTGTCATGCCTTGATGAATGAACTTGTCAAGCCTTTGATGAGATCCACAACCGAAGCTATGCTCAAATGATTTGCACTTGCTAATTTCTATACAAACTTTAGAGAACAATATATACATAAATCTATGTTCTGACATGTTGTTCATCCAAGATGTTTGCATAATTAAGTGCAATTTAACACAATTGAATAGTTAATTATGGAACTAATTGTCTTATCAAATATCACATTGAACATAAAAGTTGAATAACATTTTGATATATGTGTAGCTAGTTTTGTTTTACTATGGAAGCAGGCAACTTTTAAGCGCTTGAGAAACAATTGATTTTCTATTAGGAGGAGTAAATATTTAATAACACATAGATATAAGTAGTTGGGATGTGGTTTTGAGAAAAGGTGTGGGTGTCTAGATTTAGTTAATGTCAAAGTAATTCAAAATTGGCTTAACTTTAATTGTGATGTAATGAAGGGGGTTTATTGACTTAACTGGTTATTATTAATGATGATAATTATCAAAAGTTATGCAGCTATAGTAGTAATATTAGTGGATGATCTAAAGAAAGACATGTTTAATTAGCCAGAGGAAGCATAGTTGTATAATAAGTCCCTTGATTCGGAATAGATAGAGGTTACAAATGATTTATTGATTTCCTTTTCTATCTCCAATACGCTTTTTTTTTTGTTAATACAATCTATCCTATAATGTAATAATCGATGAATTAGCAACGGTTAATTGAACTTGTGGCTTGTTTAGTATGCAGAAATAAACCAGAATCGAACTGTGATTCTGACATCTATCCTTTTTCCTACCTTCAGAAGCATTATAAGAAGTTGGAATCACAATTACTGGAATCGACGATTCTGAATTTAAGATGAAATTCGATTTTGCCTTCCATTAAAGTTTCTTATTAAATTACCTTTTATCCCACATAAATTTCATATCTTATTTTTTGAGAAGGGTATTTATGGTAAATTGTAATATAAATTAATTCATTTCTATTCCATTATGTGTCTATATCTAAATAAAGGATTGGATTTATCATTAATTTATTAATTTTATTCCATTCCATCCTATTCCTTTGATTTCAATCTATTCCGTTCCATTTTGGACGATTCCTATGTACTAAATGTGACACTACTTTATTTCAATTGGTATTTTTACTAATCTTCATAAATTCCTAATTTAAAACTTGAAACTTAGGGAAGTGATTTAGAAACATATGTATGGAAAGAACATATTTCATTAAGCTCATTCATCCTTATGTTTACCATAATTAGTTTTTTAGTTTTTACTGGCAGTGTTAATGATAATCTTAGCTCTATTTATTGGTCTAACCAAGATATAACTTACTCATTTCCATTTTTGAAAAATGCTTTAATGTATAGTCTAGTTTTTATGTTAATGGATTTTATTCAATCTTTCTATGTGGACAATAATGCTTTTGGTTGGATAGTGATGTTGTTTAGTTCAAGAAAAACAATCTTTCTTTGGTAATTATTTAAGCCATTTGTTTAGAAAAAGCAAGCACATATATGTGCACAAAATGGTAGTTGTAGTTAATGTGGTTAAGAAATGGTGTGAATACCTTTTGAATAGACATTTCCTACTTTGAATTTATCATATAAGTTTAAAGGAAATTTTGAAGCAAATCATTTTAGTCATTGATCATTCACACAATCTACTAGAGGTCATCAACAGCTAAATTTAAAAAAGACACTTTTCTATTCTCAACGATCCTAAGATTGATGCTATATAATTTCTCTATCACATATACCTTCAACCGCTTTAAAATTGTTTGTTACTCTTTTTTACCCTCCCACTTTTAATCATTCTTTATTTGCATTTCTACATCACTCGTCTGTAGCCACTTGTAACGTGTTTTACCATGAGGCACTTGTTGTTTGCACATAGCTACTACCAGACCCACCTACATTAATAGGGAAAAAAGGAAAAAGAAAAAAAAAATGAAGATATTGATCACTTTTTATTCTCGAACCCAAGTCTCTCCTCATTTTTTAGTGTCACTAGTGTGTGAAATTAAGAATATACAACTATCGTTTTAGAAAATCTTATAGAGAGAAAAACAAATAGATAAAGACGAGAGAAAGTCAGAAAGAGAGAGCACCTCTCCGAAGTTCTTGCAAAAGGGGGAGAGATATTAAGTTTTGTAAAAGCATGACAAGGGTTTTTTGCATATTGAGCGGATCGAGCAGTATCAATTGGGCTAAACTACAGATCGGACTGTGCAAGCCTAATTTTTTTCCCCCTTTTTTTTCGTATATTTATACAAGTACAAATATGTATAAAATAATATGTTCAAAGTAAAAAAAAAAAAAAAAAAGGAATTTGCTTGATTATACAGGTACACATACATTTGCTACAAAAGTAATGAAAATTTTTTTTTTCTAGAATTATTTCTTTCTTAAGTCGTAAATTGGATTAATGTTATGTAGGGCCACAACGTTTGTAGGCATTAGTCATACTTGATTTGCCTATTTTCTTGGGCCAAATACTTTCCATTTCTAAATCAAGAAAGCTGTTATCATATATCAACTTATTAATATCAATTTCCCTGAATTACATTGATAACAACGAAAATTGGGAAAAAAAGAGCTCAAAATATTGGCACTTTTTAACGTTATTAGTCAAGTAAGTAAGAGTAGACTTTTTAAACATTTTACATGTGACTTCACTTTTCTATGATTATTATAATCATGCACGTACTCTCAAACTATTAGTATAATTCTAAATCTGTTAGCAAAAGAACCAAAAAAGATTTTGAATTTAAATTTTAAAAATAGTATGAAGTGCACGTATGTTTATATATATATATATAATATTTACAATTTATCTTTTTTTTTTTTACCAGTTGATATTTATTGCAACTTACCATTTGTTGCAAACTATATATTATCAAACAAATTGTAAGCTTGGAAACGATAGATCACCATTAAACATACAATCATCTTCTTTCTTTTTTTTTTTTTTTTTATTCCATATAGAATTAAATCCTATGAAGTCAATAACTTGAAAACTTATATATTTAATTTCAATGAATCAAGAACCAAAACAGAATGAAGTTAACGAAGGTCAAAATAAAAAAAGGATGGAGGGAAGATAGTAAAAAACGAAGGATGTTTCCTTGAGTTCAATAATGCTATTTCTGAGTAAGTTCCACAAACTTCAAAGTGAGTTCCCTTTTCTCTCTGCTGTGATCATTTACCATTATTATTCTCAAGCATAACTGAACAATGGATTGATTCGGCTGTCGTGATCCCTATGTAATATTCATCTGTCTTGTTAGAAACTTGCAACACGCTTTCTCACTCGTTTCCAGATCATGTCTCCTCACTTTCTAGTTTCACAATTAAAGATGTTCACGGATCGGTCCATGGTCTTATTTTTTTATCCTAACCGTAATGATCGAATTTTCAATATCCTAATCCTAAACCGATTGATTATGAACGGTTAACCGTCTTAACGGTTAACCCTTTTTTTGGGTTAATTTTTTCTATTTTCGATTTTTAACCGTTTAACATAATGATTGTGCAAATTTTACAGTTAACCATATTTTTCAATATGTCAGTAAAAAAAGTAGAGTATTCTTTTGTATAATTATATTAAAAACTATAAATTAAGAATGTAAAACATGTAAAATAGTTATTAATATATATCGGTGCAATCAAAATAATCATCATAATAACCTTTTACTCATGTGTTCTTATCAACCTTCATCGATTGAGCTCAATACAAAATCCCAATCAAACACCACCATTCTAATTTTCAAACATATGTGCATTTGTTTCTTCTTATCTGAATCATTCATTTTAACATAATTCATACTAATAACACTAAAAAAATAATTATATGGGTATATTATAAATTATATATATATTTATAATTACGGATCGGTTAATCAAATCCATCGGTTTCTGGTATCTAAAAACCGAAACCGAAACCGAAAACAAAAAAAATTAAAAATGCTAATCCTAAACCGAAACCGATGGATCGGTTAACCGTTTTTTCAAAATGGTTTTCTGGTTTCGGTTCGGTTATTCAAAACATTCGTTTTTTTTTTTTTTTTGCACACCTCTTTTCGCAATACCCGTTGTTATGGAATAGGAATAATGGCAAGTTCAGTATTTTATACTTCTAATTTTTGAACATTTAGTGTCTCATCTTTAAATTTAGGAAAATCAATCCTTTAACTTTTAAATATTCGCAATTTAGTATTTATGTTAAATTATTTGACGAAAGTTTATTTGATGATAGGATAATGACTACCACATCTAGAACTTTCTTTATTCACTTTTTAGGGATAAAAGTACAGAGAGTGCCTGTATTATTGTTTTTTTGATAATTTAGTACATACCGTTTTACCAAAATTAAAATTGGATACTAAATTATCAAAAAAATGATAATATTGGCAGTTCCTATGCCTTTATCCCTCTTTTTTAAAGTAATAGAATTGGACATTTGGCTAGGCAGAGGTGTGGGACAATGCATGCAATGAGGAATAGTTACAACACTGGCAAACAAGTTCCAACCCTTATTGATACAGAAAGTTCAGAGAGCATGCATTGAGTCGGCTTTAATACCCAAACGATAGTTTAGGCAGCCGCATATCGATCACGAGTTTACCAACTTTCGTTTTAGAGCAAAAACTGGCACTTCCGAACCCTAACAAGTTTAAAAACTTGAGTAAGTCATACATACATACATATATATATATATATGTGTGTGTGTGTGTTATATTCAGATGTATTTATTACAGTGAACAATCACGTAGCGATTTAGGTTTTATTTTATTTTATTATCCCCCCATTCCTTCCCTCTTTAATGGTTAAAAATCAAACTACAGGTGTAAGTATTTAAAAAAAAAAAAAAAACCTAGTTATTAATAGTGTAATATACCCTTTTACAAATTATAATTATAAAATGTTACTAAAATAATCAATTGCCGCTATGGTAGGACAATATAAAGGAAAAACCGAGAAAACAAAGGAAATAATTGCATTGATACCAAGTGAGATGTAGAATGATTGTGTGAAGCACAAAAATCAATTAGAAAACGTAATTTAAACAATGATTATATTAAAAATATTATGAAATCACAACTAAGATAAAATAAAATATAAGACGTGTGCTCTTTTCTTTTTTAATTTATAAAAAGAACAATAACCTTGGAAAAGATAGATTTGACATATTCATGACGCTGGATTTCGTCATGGCTTCATGCCATAATTGTAATGGTTGTACTAAGGGCTGTTGGTGGAGGCTTATATGTATGTAAAAAGGGTGGAGCTGGTAGCACATGGGGTCCTTAGCGTTACTGCTTTCCCAAGGCTTGGCCGCCTCTAATCTTTAAGGCATTCTCCCCCAGTACTCACAGCGTGAAAATATCCCACATGGGCGAGGCTTCACCCTTTTTACATACATATAAGCCTCCACCAACAGCCCTTAGTACAACCATTACAATAATTATGTGTGTTTTATTTTTTTTGTGATTTTGATATTTATTTTATTTTATTTTTTGTTTTTAAACAAATATTTATCTAGAAATAAATATATATAAAAAATAAGTATTTTTATCCATAAACAAATCGAATAAATAAGATATAAATAAAATCCGAACAAATGAAATGATCCCATAGTTTTTGAAAGGTTTCATACCAAAAAGTTTTTATGGAGTGCCACTCACACCAGTCAAGCTTCAATTCTAATTAGTAATTTTATTTAATATCTAATCATCATCATGTTTAAATCATGAAGTATTTTCTCATAAAGTAATTTTATTCTATTACTATCTAGTATGGATATTAACCATCGATTGCAACTTGTCCGTCCCACACTTTCTAGCATATATACTATTATTTTAATTAGGATGCGGCTAGGTTGTTTTTTTCTTTTTGTTTAATGTTTTATCAATATTGATCTGATATTTAATTCATATTTGTTTGAAATATGACCTTTGAAAATCTATATTATTCATATCTTATTACTTTTGTTTTATGGTAATAATAAAGATGATGATGGAGGAAATTATTTCTTATTTAGGACCCTTATTGATAATAATTACTTAAATAAGACCAAATTTAAAATAATTATAATATATAATATTAAAATCATGATTTCAATACAGAATATAGAAATTTTCAAATTTTATATGTATATCGTACGTTGTAAATGCTATAAGATGCATCAATATCACGAGATCATCATACTGGAATCAGCTTTACGTGTAGTGTGTGGGTTGACCTAGAGCATCCACATTCATCGAGTCCTTCATAAAGTCTTTAAAGTGCAATAACAGTAAGTAAAGGAACTTTTCTTTCGAAAGATCTCATCACTTTATCCATAAGATCATTCACATAAGTTCTTTCACTTCTTTTTATATTTTTGTGAGTCTTATTTATTTTTACATAATACGTGATTTTTACAAAATAATACTAATATAATCCGAATGAACTTACTTTTTGGGGTCCTTCGTAGAAAACTCTAAAAAGTTGAAGGAACCCTCCACATCCGTAAGGACTTCAAGAAATGAGGTCTTTCATCTAGGAACCCGTGTCAGGGACCTTGGATGTTGATACTCTTATGTCGATAAGTTAATGTTGTTGCCTATTATGTCAATAACATATGTAGATTGTCAAGTACTTAGGTTAGGTGGTTAGAGTAAAAGAAAGAGGCAATGACATTTTGAGTGTCCATTTTGTCACATCACGTCATCTTGGTCCTTTAGTTTTGTCTATCATTTGTCCTTTAGTCACAATCATAGAGCTCAAATTATGTCGTTTAGGCACCACTTCAAATTTGGTCCTCCTGTTAAATTGCGAAAGAAAATCACGATATACTTGTAAAATAATATCACTTTTTACAACCATGGTATAGGGACATAGTCAAACTTGGTATCATGATTTACACACAATTTGTTAAGAAAAGTGCAATGCGATTTTGAAGTGGTATTTTAATAATTAATTTCATATAATTGGTATATTGATAATTTTTTGAAGCAATAGTAAAGACATGTTGACTGATTGGAAATGAGAATTAGAAAAAAACAAAACTCACCAATTTTGAGAGAAGAGATTTTAAAATTACATTTATGCAATGGAAAAAAAAAGGGTAAATGTCAAATTTGGTACCTCAAATTTACTTGAAAAATTCATTAGTGTACCTAAAATTTGAAGTGGTCAATTTAATACTCAATTAAATTTTTTTACTGCTATTTCTACTTTTTTCAAACACCATTTATTATGTTTACTAACTTGGAAGAGATAACATATCTTTGAAATTTTATTACTTCTCCTAACACCATTTAACACTAATAAACCATTTTTTTCCACGTAAGGAAATAAAATAAATGATACTAGTGAGATAGTAGTAATGCCATGAAAAGTTTGATTATGTATTGAAGTTCAAATACCAAGTTTAACATTTTCTCAAAAAAACGTCAAAAAAAATTTTATTGATAGATAAGAAGAAACTATGTCCTCATGATTTTTGCGAACTATAAAAGAATTAATATACATTTATAATCTTATGGACTTTGAAAGAAAGAGATTATTACTGCCATCAAGTTATTTATAGCCAAGGGCATCAAGTATTTCAATGGTAATGATAAAGTTCGATTTCTTTTCCTTTAAAAGTTATAGTAGATAATATTTGAGGGGAAAAAAAAAGAGTCGCTTGATTAATACTGGAGCTTCATAGCTCAAAGTGTTAATCCAATCTTCCCCACTTTGAATAAATTATAATCTATAACATATATGTATCGATGATAAACCACGGAGGGAAAATGACCAAGAGACAAAATTTTTTGCCACGGTAAGTTAAAATTTTAACTCTTTGACCTACTAACATGAAATAATTGCCTCACTCCGTTCACATGTAAAGGTTTCCTTTCTAGCTTTAAAGAGGCACAAATCACCTATATAGAGAACATTAAGGCAAAGTTCACCTCAATTTAGAATGAGCTAAGTATCGTCTTACAATAGAAGAACAAAAATCGCTTTTATTCTGATATGATTTTACAAGTCGGAAAATGAGATGAATCTTATCTCTTTATAAAAAATAATAAAATACAAATAAAATAACATTATTATTTAATAATTAAATAACTAAAAGAAAAAAATTAAGAGAGAGAGGTGCACAGGTGACTTGCAGAAGAGAGGGAGAAGTCTAAGGGAGGCGAGAGTTGTAAGAGATATATATAGAAAAAATAAGAAGCAACTTTCACCTTAAACTCACCTCTGTATTTGTGAGACGAGTCTCACCTCATCAGCTAGAGGCAAGACTCGCCGCTAACTAGAATAGAAAGGCGTAGTTGAAAATATTTTGAGATGAAACTCATCTTAAAATTTCACACTTATATCCCCGATTTTAACCGAAGAGCATATTTCATGTAAATTATATAACTTTTTTTGTTATGGAATCCATATGGATATTTGATATTGTTAAAGGTTTTATTGAACACTAAAAGGTCACATAGAAGCATACAAACCATTCTCCTCCGACAAAAGTTCCAAAACTTTTCCAATCATTGCTGTTTTTGTAATGCGAGCTTGATCCGAGAGCTTTAACGAAGCAATCACTGAAAATAGGAAAATACAGGACGAAACCAAAACAAATTTCCAAAAGTAAGTCTGAAATTGACTTGTACTTTGATAAAGGTCTTTTTCCGTTGTCTTTTTCCAATTGGCAGATTTCAGATTCACTATTCGCAGTCTTTTTTATGCGTATCGGTGTCAAGAAGGACTTCACAGGATGTTACACACCGCGTTTACTATACATATAGGATAAGGAACTATCAATGTATATAAATAGTAATTACTTTGAATATTATCTAGTATCTCATTCATATATAAAAGTATAATTCATAATTATTCACTATATATATGCATACGATATGTATTATATATTAAATATTTTTTTATATGCATCATATGCTAACTGTCTCTCCTCAAACCATTATTCTCCTTCTTCCTACAAATGAGTTTGAGCTAATACTCGGATTTGATACGTTTTACTCGAGGTTTTTTTTTTCCTTTAATCAAACTTAAGATACAAATTGAAATTCGTCTTATTTAGATAAATAAATTTTATTTCAAGTTCAATTTTAACTCACTTACAAACCGAACTCGAGTTGAGTTTAGGCTAAGTAATTTACGAGGAGCTTGGTTTTTGTGTAGCACTAAGATATGTGATAAAGTAAAAATTAAGAAGTTAAATATATAAAATAAATAAATATATTAATAGATTAATGAATAACAAGTGAAGACTAGGTTATATTAGAAAATGTTAAATTTGGTATATAAACTTTCCACGAAATTTTAATTTGGTACTCAAGCTTTAAAGTGATCATTTAAAATCTAATCAAACTTTTTTTTTTGGGACTATTTTTACAACTTTTCTAATATTGATAGATTATGATTTTCATGTCATCTAATAGGACGGTAGTGAAAAAGTTATAAAAAATTTGTTTGGATATTAAATTAATTTTTAAATATTCAGGTACCAAATTAAATTTTTGTGAGAATTTTAAGTACACATTTGACATTTTTCCTATATATTATTTATTATTGATAGACATTTTTGAGAATAGGATTCCCAAAGCCAATTTAACCTCTTTGGATCATAGGCTTAATTTGTTAAGGCCCATGACTAACCTTAAGAAAGCCTTGGAGAAGCTCTAGCTGGAATGACAAAGTAATATGTATGCTTACTTTTGACCTAACTCTATAAGTCAACCTTTCACACTCAACAGAGCTTATCTACTTGCTTTTTCTAAAAATCATCAAAAACTCATAACATATCTCAGTGACAGGATATGTTTTCATAAATTTTTGGAGAGACGACTACCCATAATATCTACCAAGATTAAATTAAAGACTATCACCTACAATAACCGCTCAAGCTCTCTTCTATAAATAGCCTTAAGGGCCCATGATATAACAATTTAAACTTCCTAACACTCACTTTGCTTCTATTCTCTCTCAAATCTCTTATTAACTTACGTATCACAGAGGCCACAGGGGTAATTTCTAATCCACCCAAGTTTCCCATTACTTGTAGTCTATTAGTACATATCTAACACTTCCCAGCAACCTTGTATTAGTGAAGATCTAAGCTGAACATTTATGAGTTATTTTTTCATTTTAATTATATATTATACACATAATATTATTTAACTCATGAGCTTGCTTAAGGGTCTAAACAAACCAATTTGTGAGTTCAAATAAATTGATTCTTGTGTAGTTGAGAACTTACTTTGAGCTCGATTTTTTTAGCCAATGAGCTTTATTTTGAATTTAAACTTCGTATCATTCAATTGACAAATGAGCTTGAGTCCAGCCAAGCGTAAAGTAGGTTGAGATCAAGTGAGTCAAATAACTTAACTAGTTTGTAACCTTATTTGTTGATTTGTAATTTAATTATTCCACTTATTTTTCAAATATTTTGCAACTTAATTCAACTAAGGCATTTTCCTTTTGGAAGTTGCACAATGGTAAAGCATATGATAGTTTAAAAATCTTTAACATGCAGAACTTCACTCGGTGCCAGAAAAAAAAAAAAAAAAAAGGAAAACAAACAAACTTATTTTGGGTAAATAACAAAAACATCCTATAAACTTAAAGGGTAGTGCAGATTGATTTCTCATACTTTGAAAGCGTATTTTTTGACCCCATAATCTATAAACAGTTAGTATCGTTACAGACATTTGTACTTTTCTATCCAAAAAGTATAGCAATTTATACTATTCCTATTTGTACTTTTTGTTTTATTTTGTACAGAAAAGGATAAAAAAGTATAAATGTCTTTAATAGTGCTAATTGTTTATAGATCAATGGGTCAAAAACACATTTTCAAAGTATAAGGAGTTAATCTGTACTAGTTATAAAGTTTATGGGGAAAAAAGTTTATGAGGTGTTTTTATAATTTCCCCATAAACTTTGGAATCAACTTTCAGATTTCAACTAGAAATTTGTAAAGAAACACATCCACTCTCTTGAAAAACTAATTTATTAGTATTACACGACATGTATATGTATGAGTAGCGGGTAAGTATTAATTGTTTTTGATAAAATTGATGTATAGTTAATTTCTAAAAATATCACTATTTATGTTTTACAAACATTTCTACATGTTAAAAGTTATTGATATTTACAAACCATTTTATATATGGGTGACCCATAATACCCTCTCTTATTTAGTTTGGGGCTACAGTTAATTTATTAAAGAAATGATATTCTTTCGAAAATTATTAAAAAAACCAAAATTCGCATTACGAACCATTACATATGCCAAACACAATTGTACCAAATATAAAGGAAAGAAACGAGACAATTGAAAAGGGACAAATAGAAAGAGTGTTTTTTTAATTTTTAATTATTTGCTATTTTTAATCTGCATTTGTTCCTTGATGATTTCAATGGACTCAATGATTAAAACTGTGATGTTGATTTGAAGATATGATGGAGGACAATGCACACAGCAACAGCTAGTGTAATAAAAGTAAATATCCGATCATTCATAAGATCTTACTAGACCATAGTATACCTTCTCTTTGTATGGTAAGAAACCGTAGTCAAATGCAAACTGAACCAAAAAAAAAAAAAGATCAAATGTATGGTAAGGAACGTAAAATAGAAATAATCAAATGAATAAATAAAATTATTTATTTTAAAGTTCAATTTCTATGAGAAAGAAATTTTAATGCCCACACTTTTATAAGCTGATGGAAATATTCAGCTCGAACCATGATTTCTTTTAGCACATAACATGTAAATAAAAGAAATATAAGAATAAAAAAAATATGAAAAAGAGGAAATATACCAAATATTAGGTGAAATACTTCAAAAGAGCAAGACAAAAAACCTAAGGTAAAACTGAATTGATCAACAAAATTGTAGTAACCTAGTGATTATGAAGATTACTCTCTTAATACTAGTTGGTTTGCAAGAAATCTAGACCATGCGGTCATATATAGTCATTATTCCAATTTATTTCATAACTTGCAGCTATCCGTTTTTGTCAGTATTTTTGACAAAACATTATATCATTATGGTATCATTTTGGTATCGTTTTCAAACTTATATTTATCAAGAAACCGATATTGATAAAAAAACTAACAGTTTTACTCATTAACTGATCAAACTAAACCGATGCCGATATAATACAGATAAGTTATAGTTACTAAGCCGATACAAATATGATATAAAAAAAATCTAATAATTCAAACGGGTCCAATTAACCGAATTGTTTTTAAGGTTTTCCCATTAAGTTATACCTAATTATCTTCTTTCATGACTCCAACAGTCAACTTAAAGCCTTTTTCAAGCATAACTACCCTAGCTTACTTCACATTTGCACTTGATGCTTTTCTTTTTTGAGTGTGGGGATCACAAACTTAAGTCCCTCATCTTTCAACCTTCCTTTGCTTTGACTCTAGGTTGCTAAGCCATGAAAACACATAGGCTTTATGTAGTGAACCCAAAAAGTAAGAGCGAAAATACCTTGTGCAAGATTAAATAAATCTACTATAGCATATATTAATACAATCTCAGTCCACTCAATACCACTAACAAAATTTAAGAGTTCTCTACCCTCTTGCTTGTTCTACTCAATTTACACAACAACATATATTAATAGAGCTATTAACTCCGATACACATGATAGAAAATAACATGGAAGCCAAGGGATAAGTATTTGTTTTTCATCAACTTTGAGTTTTGAGTATATCTCAGCTAATTGTAGTGAAATCACCATAAAGAGGTGAGTTCGGTATAATTTTATTTAACTCGTTTCTAAAGATAGCTTTAATTTGCTTATTATTGTATTATTTTTGAACTAGTGGTATTTTATGATTTTGTCAAAATCTCCGCCAGAAGGAAAGAAATTACAAATATAAACGAAAAAAAGCCGGTTTTGTCACCGTTTTCAGGCCCACTTCTCGTAATACCCGTGCGGCCATGCACATCGTTATTTTGATTCGTGTACTTCGGACCTTAGTTAGAATAAGTCCCAAGGAGGAGACATATTACCAATTATCTATTTTTAGCTGTCAAATTTTCAAAAATTAATAAGAATTTTTAATCTTTAATGCCATTCATCATTTATTATCATTTATTGCCAACTTTTTCTTTTATCAAATTTGATCAAACAGTTGTATATTCAGCTAACCTCATTGATTATGGTAGATGTTAAATTTATCATCTATTACCAAGTATTTGTCTAATTTGATAAATAAATGGTTGTATATCTGACAAATATGTTAGATTGTGGTAGAATATCAGAATGGCCATCTGAGACTAACTATTTATTTATTTGTCTAATATGGTGAAATGGTTGTATTTTTTATAAACGTTGACTGTGGTAACTTCAAACGTACATAAACCTTAACTAACTTTTCTTTTAACTTGGTAATATGGTTATACATTGGGTAAATTTGTTTGATTGCAGTAAAATGCCATTTTTTTTATTTGTTACTAATGTATGATATGATAAAATTGTTGTAATTGTATCTTCGGTAAATTAGTAAGTTGTCAAATCATCATCTATCATCAACTTTTGTCTAATTTGCTAAGATGGTCGTGTATTTGGTTCGAAGAGAGTGCGTAACCCTATCGTATAAGGTATCCACTTATACTTTACTTGACCAAGTAGAGTCTACATGAGTATTAATGGTTACATGGTATGATACGGATACAAATTTTCTAAAACATGCTTTTATAGGATAAGCTATAGGTACGAGGTCTTCATATTCCGTATCTTTCCTGAAACATGTATTATAATATATAGATGGTACATATCCTGGGTATCATGTATTTACCTTATTAAATATTGTAATACAATGTTAATATATTATATATAAATAATAATACTCCATTTTTTTATTAACTTTTGTTCAAAAATATTAATCCTATACTACCTCCTACAAATTTTTATTATCGAAAAATTTGTATTATTTTATTTTGAAAGAACTTATTATTTTTATTTTTAAACAGCTTCAATTATATGTATGTACTTAAATTCCCAAATTATATAGAAATGTTGTATATTGTCTAAGACTTGATTAAGAAGAAATTTCAAAGTTTTTAATTTTGAAATTTTGCTATAAGTTCTATAATTTTATATAATATTACAAAAATAGGTTTTACAAATACTTTTTATAGATTTCAAAACTTACACATAAAACTGATTATGTATGTTAGATAATTTGTGATATTATCCAATTACTTTCTAAATTCCTTATCATATGTTATTTATAGTAATATATTAAATAATAAATATAATAGCCCACACTATATCTACAAGTTTAAGCTTTTAGATCAAATGGTTGTGGTGTTAATCTTAGCACGATATCAGAGTAGTTCAAATCCTAAATTCCCAATGGCCAAAGACATGGGTCTTGGATTGACGAATGAACAATACGCCCAACTCATATCCATGGTCAACCTTGAAAAGAGTTATGCCTCTACAGCCAACTTTGTGGGTAATGCAATTTTTTTATCCAATAATGAGAATGAATGAGTCTTGGATTCTGGTGTCTCTGACCACATAACGTTTCAAGGAAAATTCATCTCTTTGCATACAACTATCCCTCATTTCATGCCAATTAAAATTCCAAATGAATCTTTTGTGTCTACTACATCATGGGGAGATGTTTCTCTTACCTCTTTCATTACTTTAATAGATGTTTTTCACATACCATCATTTTCTTGCAATCTAACTTTTGTCAGCAAATTAACCAAAATGTTAAATTGCATTGCTCATTTTTTTCCCTTCCTTCTACGTTTTATAGGACTTACCCATGGGGAAGTTGATTGGAATGGGTGAATTGCTTGATGGTCTTTATTATTTTTGGGCACTCAAAATTCTTATCGCAGCAACTAGCATTACCTCTGATTTGTATATTACTTTATGGTATAAATGTCTTGGACGTTTATCTTGTGAATGGTTATCCCTTTTCAAGGATTTAGGCCCTTTTTTCTTTTAAGTCTTTTAACAAGTATTGTGACTCTTGTCATCGCGAAACAAGCTCTACCTTCTTTTCGTGCTAGTGCTATCAAAACACTTGAACCCTTTGAGTTGATTCATTGTCATGTTTTGGGGCATATAAAACTCCATCTTTATTTGGGGCTCATTATTTTTTAATTATTATAGATGATTATACTAGAACTACATGGGTTTATTTGATGCAAACAAAATCAGAAGTTTATACTAGGTTGGTTTCTTTCATGGCCATGACAATTCAGCAATTTAGAAAAACAGTTAAGATAATTCGTAGTGACAATGGAATTGAATTTATAAATCATAGCCTTCATTTATTATTAACAAAATGGGATCTTAACTCAATTTTGTTGTGTTTCTACACCCCAACAAAATGGAGTCATAGAATGTAAACATAGACATATTCTTGAAGCATGCGAGCCTTAAGATTCTAAGCAAATTTACCCATTTAGTTTTGGGGGGAATGTACTCTTACAGTCGTATATCTAATTAATTATACTCCTACTCCTCTTTTTTTTTTTTGCCAAAGCCCATATGAGATTTTGTTTTCTTGCAAAACCAATTACTCATATCTTTGTGTATTTGGGTGCCTTTGTTATGAATATGTTTTGCCTTGATTAGAGGAGAAATTTTCTGAACGAATCACCACATGTCTCTTTATTGCATATCCTCATGGTCAAAAGGGATACAAGGTCTATGACTTACATACACGCAAAATTTTTATCTCTAGAGATGTTGTGTTTCATGAACAAATTTTTCCTTACCCCAACAATAATCTCTTACCACATTCATCCTCTTCTAAATCCATCGTTGTACCCATACCTCTGCTGGTTCCTGACCATGACTTCACAACTCCTAAACCCTGTCTAAGTACTACCACTCATCATATACACCCACCTTCTCCAAACACAGATTATACTATTGCTACTAACCTTCATATGCTAGCCTTACCTTCAAACATACCTACCACTTCCAACACTATTCCACCTCCTATCCTACTTACCA
This sequence comes from Combretum micranthum, assembly GCA_024138025.1. Lineage (NCBI taxonomy): Eukaryota > Viridiplantae > Streptophyta > Magnoliopsida > Myrtales > Combretaceae > Combretum > Combretum micranthum. The sequence goes on along the minus strand of JAMXBD010000170.1, from coordinate 620,659 downwards.
TACTCCCTTTACGCTCTACAAAATTGCTATCCTGCTTCCATGACTTTCATGTTGAGTTGCCAATACCACATGCATCTTGTTTCACTTCTTCCAATCATGCATCCTCAGGTATGTCTTATCCATTATCACATTTTCTTTCATATCCTAAATTATCTCCTTCACATTTCAATTTTTTAGCAGCCATCACTTAACGTGAGGAGCCAAAATCTTATACCCAAGCCATTAAAGAAGCTCATTGGCGAGAGTCAATGCAGAAAAAATTAGAGACACTTGAACAAAATCATACATGGACTTTGGAGCCTTTGCCGCTAGAAAGAAACCCATTGGTTCTAGATAGGTTTACATGATCAAGTACCATTCTGATGGATCGATTGAGTGATACAAAGTCGCTTAGTAGCCAAAGGTTACACATAGTGGCAAAACTTACCATAGTCCAAACTTTATTGGCAGTAACAGTAGCCAAAGCATGGGAATAACACCAACTTGATGTTCATAATGCCTTCTTGCATGAGGACCTTGATGAGAAGTTATACATGACACCACCACCTGAATATTTGTCTTCTGCTAACAATTGTGTGTGTCATCTTCACAAATCCCTTTATGGTCTAAAGTAAGCATTACGCTAATGGTTTGCTAAATTCTCTAATGTTGTTCTTTAGTTTGGGTTTACTCAATCAAAAGAAGATACTTCTCTCTTCATCCATTGCAAAGGTTCTTCTTTCAGTGCGTTGCTTATATATGTGGATGATGTTATTATTGCTAGCAATAATGGTACACATACTAAAGCACTTAAGCATTATCTAGATGCTTGGTTCCACATGAAAGATCTTCGTCCTCTAGAATACTTTTTTGAGTTAGAGGTAGCTTGGTCTCTTGAAGGCATAGTCTTATCTTATTGTAAATATGCATTAGATATTTTGTAAGGGGCCAATCTCCTTGGTAGCAAACTTATGTCTTTTCCCATGGAACAAAATCATAAACTAGCCTTGGATGATAGTGCTCTACTTGATAATCGACGCACATATCGACGTCTTGTTGGCCAACTCATCTAAAATAGTCACTCGACTAGAAATATATTACTCAGTTCATATCCTCTCTCAATTTATGCATCAACCTCATCATGGACATTGGGTAGTAGCTACTTATGTCCTTAGATATCTTACATCTACTCCTAGATAAGGTATTTTTCTACCATCAAACTCTAAGCTTCAACTTCATGCTTATTGCGATTCCGATTGGGCTGGTTGTCCAGTCACCCGGCACTCAGTCATGGTTACTTGGAAAACTAAGAAACAAGCTACTGTTTCCCACTCCTTTACTGAAGCTGAATATCACTTTATGGCTACTATTGCTTGTGAACTTATTTAGCTTCGCACTTTGTTAAAAGATTTGATGGTTCTTATTTCTTCATTTGCTTAATTATTGTGATAACCATGCCACCACTCATATTGTTGCTAATCCTATACATCATGAACGTACAAAGCATATCAAAATTAATTGTCACTTTATTAGGGACTATATCAAATCAAAAGCCATTATTACAGCATATATTCCTTCTAATCTCCAAGCCTCTTCACCAAAGCTCTCGGTTCTCATCAATTTTCATTCTTTGTTGGCAAGTTGGGCATTCATAACCTCCAGGCTCCAACTTAAGGGAGCATTTTAGTAGTTATCAACTATAGATATTTAATTACCATATTCAACATCCTTGATTTAAGGATTAATTGATTCCATCCTTATTTTAAGGATTAATTTGATTGAACTACATTAATCTGCATCCTTTTTAGTTTCCTTGATTTTAGTGCTAATACAAGCTCCTTCTTCTATATAAGAATATGGTTCCCAATAATGAAAAGTAAGAGTTGAACAACTCTGTTTATATTTTAGCAATGCCATATTAAGGTTAGCACTACAATTATCTTATCTCAAAGTTAAGCTTGTAGATGTGGTGTGGGCTATTATATTTATTATTTAACATTCCCCCTCACTTGTGGGCCAGAATTTTATTTTGATTGGGGCCCATCAAGTAGATGACTTAATTTTTTAATAGGATTGAAATGAGTTTACAGGGGTTCGAACTCTTAACCTCGTGCTCTGATACCATGCTAATATATAAAGAGAGCTGTTCAACTCTTACTTTTCATTTCTGGGAAACATATTCTTATATACAAGAAGGAGCTTAAATTAGCTCTATAACCAAGTAAACTAAAAAGGATACAGATTAATGTAGATCAATCAAATTAATCCTTAAATTAAGGATAAAATCAATTAATCCTTAAATCAAAGATGTCGAATATGGTAAGTAAATATATATGTTGACTCCTACTAATAGAATATAAGAAAATAAGGTAAATTTACTTATTACATGAAACCTTATCAAACACAATAAACTTGAAGTTTAAGAAAGAAAATATATATATATATATATAGAGATTTCGTGAAAAAATTTTGCAAGTTCCATGGAGGATCCTATACCATACATGTTTTATAGTGTATAGGGTACGTGGTAAGTATAAGATGTCAATTGATAGGTTCTAGGATTGAAATTTAATATCTTGTACACTATAAGTTTTATAGTATACAGGATGCATGGTAAATACAAGGTATTATAGGATAGGTTCTCGGTATGAAATTGAATACCATGTCCCTTATAGGGTAAGATATAAGTAATACTTCCCACCCTACCTACCCTGCACTCGCTAACTCTTATATTTGGTGAACTTCTTTTAGTATGTTAAAAATGTTAAATTTATTATTATTTTTTAATTTCTTTGACTAATTTGGAAATAAAATGTTATATATATCTAGAAGAAACTTGTTTGATTGTGATACATGTTAAATTCATCATGTATTACCAACTTTTTATTAATTTCTTCTTTTATTTTTTTAACCCAAATCTATGTCGCATTAGGAAACTAATATCCATGGTACTTGGCTATGAGGGCACTAATAGCTTTGGCACTTGTTATTAGAATTTCTAGTCCAATATGCAACTTTTATTAAGAAAAGTCACAATTTTAATTTAATTAAATAACATAAATTTTCGTAATAAGATCTCTTAATAAAAGACATTTGTTAATAGTTCATAAAAAGATATGATCATTTCTCTACCAATTATATACAAGTGAAAACTAAAATAAAATCATATATACTTTTCACAGTTCCTCCATTATATCTATACTATTAAAGCAAAACTATCATTTTTTGTGTTTTTAGGGTAAATATTTTTAGTATAAATATTTTTAATATAATTTTTTTAACATATGGACATAAAATATTTTTTTCGTATCCCTGAAATCATGAAAATTAAATAGGGTTATATACTATTAAAGCAAAACCACCCCTTTTTGTGTCTTTAGTGTAAATTTTAGTATAAATGTTTTTAATATAATGTTTTTAGCATATATGTATAAAATATTTTTCGTATCCCTAAAATCATGACAATTAAATAGGGTTTGAATATAATTAAATAGGACCTGAACAGACATAGTATTTTCCTTTTGAGCATATGGGCGTAAATGGAATCCTTGAAATCATGAAATTAAATAGGATTTGAATAGAATTATATAGGGATTAAATAGACATAGTCTTTTCCGTGTAAAATATTTTTGGTATCTTCAAATCATGAAATTGAATAGGGTTTGAATTGAATTAAATAGGCTTGAATAGACATAGGTTTTTCATTTTTTAGCATGTGAGCATAAAACATCTCTGATGTCATGAAATTAAATAGGGTTTAAATAGAATTAAATAGGGGTTGAATAGACATAGTTTTTTCCTTTTTTAGCCTAAGCATGTATCTTTATATATCGATCTAAATCTCTGATACCATATTTATGCATGGCAGTTACCAAACATGAGAAGTTACATGTGGAAAATATAATTTAAATTATGATTTGTAATTAATTTTCTAATTTCCATAACTAATTAAGATTGTTCTCTTCCAACTTGTCAAAACAATATATCTATTTAATTTATACATGTTGGGTTGTTTTATTTGCACATACATCGTGAGTACGTCATCTACTTGTAAAATTAAAATGGCAAAGAGAGAAAAACTAATTCTCTTGAAAAAATGAGGTTGGATTAGAGGGATAAGGTGTCTCTTGAAAATATAAACTAGTCTTTCTTTTCTTTTTTTTTTTTTTTAGAATTCAAGATAATGTTATGGGTATGGGTAAATGTATATATTCCATCCATTTCTTTGTTGTAAAAATCATGAAATTAAGAGATTTTGGAAATAAATTTATGAAATTATCATGTCGTATAATTATAAAATTTACTTGTTTGATTGTGGTAAATATCATATTTATCAACTATTACCAACTTTTTTATGTCATTTGCTTAAAGTATTCTATGTCAAATAAAATTTTTCATTTGTGGTACAATGTCAAAATTATAATTGGGATTGTTTGGATGGTTTGTTTTTTATCTGTATCTGTATCTTTTTCAAAATAATATGTATAAATATGTCTGATTTGTATATATATTTTATCTATATTTGATTTTTTTATGAGAATTACCAACTTTTTTTTATCTATATCTATTTCTTGATAAATAATTTGTTAAAAAAAAGTTTAAAAAAAGTGTCTGTATCTGCCGAAAAAAGCCAAACAAATAGACCCAGTATATCATCATCTTTTCATGTAATGTTGTAAATGTTCATATCTCGTAAAACCTACTGATTGGGCTTAATGCTATTAATCATGTTAAATGTAAAATTCTAGTGACCTATATATATGCACGTTAGGGACTAAGGGATTTGTGTAATACCATCACATGGAAAAATATATAAGTGTTGAACACCCAAATTTGGCTACACCCTCCATTAAGGGTGTGCCAAATAAGATTATGGGACCCTTGCAACCCCACATACGATACTACATGTGGTCCCACAATCTTAGAGATAGAACTTTTGTTTTTAAAGCCCAAAATTTTCTTGTAGAGAGAACTGGTAAATATATTAGACTTAAAATGGTAATACACTTGGCTAAGCTACATTTACTTGGTTAAAAGCTAGTTCATTGGCTTTTCCAAATTTGTAGAAGATGAACCATGTGGCAAAGTTGCCTCTTTTGGTAGCTTCCTCTACTTCGATGCATTCTTCAGCATTTCTTTACCCTTTTCACCCTCCATTACATCCCTAGCAAGACTCTCTAAGTCTTCCCTCTTGAAATCATTACTAATCTGCAAAACAACACCCCACTTAAAATAAGCATATCTACTGGTAGTCTTTTGATCACTAAAAAATGGCCAGCAAAGCATTAAAACTCCAGCAAAAATGCTTTCAATAGTTGAGTTTCATCCACAATGTGTTAAGAACCCTCCTATAGATGAGTGGTTTAGGACTTCTTCTTGTAGACACCAACCTAAAAAGAAACCCCTTCCTTTTGTTTCTTCTATAAACTTAGCAAGCAAGATTGCATTTTCTCCTTCCACAAGATCAACTCTAATTACCCAAAGAAAAGCTTGCTTATTATTACATATCCCCATTCCGAATTCAGTTAGTTGTTATGGTGTCAAAAATGCTATGCTGCCAAATATCACATGTAAACTTGATTTAGGTTCTCTAGTATTAAGCCATTGAAGACATTCTTCATCTTCCTTTAACATATTGCATCCAAGGTCCTTTAGATGGTTTTCTTCTTGTGGAATCTCATCAAGAAGAAGTTGGGATGGAACAATCGTGTAAAGAGGATGAGAAAAAAATGATAATAGAGCTGTCAAAACGTTTACTTCCAATGCATTATAAGTGTAAATGATGGTTGCTATAGCCTTGTTGATGTTTCTTTCGACAGAATTGAGGATGAAGTTAATTACAATACCATTGGAATCATCAACGGGATGGATGAGTGGCAGGTCTTCAATTCTCACGTTTTTCATGCCTAGGATTGATTTGACCACAATTTCTAATGACCCTATTTAGGTTACTATTACTTGCATGATATAAATGATGAATTACAATCTTGTGAATTCATCTTAAGCAAGTGTATATTTATATATATATATATACATATTAGAGTAAACGTCATACTTGATACTTGAATTTTGTTCATTTGTGCAATATGAACAATTACCTATCTAAAGTTTACAAGTGACAATTTACATTCCACAAATTTTTGGGGAATTTATAGGACTCAATTGATATAATTAATTGCAAAAATAGGAAAGTTCAGTTAGTTAAATATAAAATTTGAAAAAATTCATGTGTTGATTGAAAATATGGGTAGGTTTAGGTATTAAATTGATATTTTTAAATTTCATATAGTTAATTGCAAAAATGGGTAAATTTGAAGTACCAAATATAATAATTACTTGAGTTCTTATGATTCATAAATGATAAATTCAATAGCTAAGAATAAGGTTGGGCTCAAAATCACACATCAACCTCTTTCTTTATTCATAGGGCTGGTAGTTTCTTTAATTACCTTGTCATACTAAAATATTTACATTAAGGTTTGATTTACTAGGATGGGATAATTTTGGAAATCAATAATGAGTCCTTTGGAATTACTTTTTTTTTTTTCAGTTATTGAAGGAATTTTAGGAAGAAAAGTTACATTCGATGAAAAATAGCAATTTTCTTATGAAGGGAAAATAATTGAATTCTTACATATTCTACATTATATGGCATAAAAATTACTTATAATACATTTTTTTCAAACGAAATAAGAAATTATTTCACTATAATAAAGATAAAAAACAATTATTCTTACATACCAAATGTGACACAATGAAGGCCAGTTTGGATTGGTTTGTACCATTAAAATAATTATCGAAATTGGTATTTAATCAATGGTGTTATCATGGTTGGTATGAATCTAAACCACTACATAGTCAACCGAACTAATCTCGTTAAAATTAAAGCGAGAGCATAGAATTTTTCCCTATTTATTTTTTTTACAAAAGTTTAATGTTTGAGAAGCTATCTTATTTGTACCCTATATGTTTTTGTTTCAATATTATTATAAAGGTGGTGGAAATTGAAGTATGAGAATTCATATGTGAAAATTCACCTAGACATTAGAAAATAAAATGTTAAGTAGTGTTTTTGTAAAAATAAATAACATAAAGGATAGATAAGTCAAATTTGCATAAGGATTTAGTGGGTATTTAATTTTGAAAGTGGGTACATCTATATTTTTATCTCCACCTATTTAGCATCTATTTCTTACAAATTCATTTACTTAAAAAAAAAAAAAAAAAAAAAAAAAAAAAAAAAAAAAAAACAGATACCACACTGACTTTTAATACCTTTTGCAAGTGTCAAGCCTTTGTCTTGAAGAGAGCGGTATTGATTAAAAGCCATGATAGCACAAGCAGGGCTAGTCCATAAGGGCATTTGAGGTATTCCATGTTCTTCAGCAACTAAACTCGTAGATAAACTAATGAAACCATCTGACACCAAACATGTCACTTTAGGAGCAAAACCATTTATATCATAAGCATTGTTGTTGATACCAGCAATGAGTTGAGAGATTGGAGGAGCCATGTATGTTCTCACCGATTGTAATAGGAGTGGTATGTTCTGGATTGTGACCTCATCCAAATCAGGGAGACCATCTGAAATAGTTAAAAACTGAAAACTATTGGGTAAATTATCTATTAAATTGGAACCCTTTGCTTTGAGCAAGCGTTTATCGTTGAATCCATTGTTCACAAACGAAATGTAAAAGCCTTTGTAATGTAGAAGCTTAGCCAATATTAGTATTGCTCTTATGTGGCTCTGGGCTGGTAAAAGCCTTTGTAATGTAAAGGATTACAAAAGGCATGGGGTTTCCTTGAACCATCCTTTCCTTTCTTTTCCTAAAATATAATTACCTTATGATTTTTGCACACTCTGAATGCAAGATTTATAGGGTGAGCCCTTTGATTTAATATCAAGTAATCAATTCAAGAAATAAAATACATTCATAATCCAGTGACAAATCCATCTCTATGTTCCAAAACTTTAATAGAATTATTCATTTATTTAATGTATTATAATAATTTTTGTCAAAATCAATTCATAAATTATATAAGGGAAAATTGCAAATTGCCCCCTTGAATTTTTACCAAAGTATCAATTTTTACTAAAGTATAGATTCACCCCATAAACTTTTAAAGTGTACTTTTAGACCCTCTAAACTTTTAACATTTAGCACTTTTAAAGACCGTTAATATTTTTCATGAATTTTAGAGTTGAGTATGCACATAGATGAAAATTTATGGAGTAAATCCGCACATAGGTAAAAGCTTGTGCAATTTGTAACCCTTTCCATCTTGTATTAACGAAAAATGTTAAGTATCATTAACTGTACTATTTTCAGAAAAAATTAACGAGTGAAAAAATATATTTTAAAAAGTTTAGAGAGTGAATTCATGCATAGATAAAAGTTTAAGGGAGTAATTTATAATTCATGCTAAAGTAGATATATATTTTACGTTAAAAACTTATTTTTTTAATTAATTTTTAGCAATAAGGTGGAATGTAAAGAGAATGAAACCTCAATTCATGACTCTATTCTAGATTCTTCATGAAAAACGTGACAAAAGTGTGATTCGTGCTTATATTGTCCTTTTCTGGTTTTATATCTAGTGTATTGTATTGTACTTGTTAACTTGCTCCGTTAGCAGGTCCCCGCAGTCAATATATGTACATCCTTCATTGGATAGATCGGGGTTGTCTTGTTGATTACCCTTGTAATTTTTGAAGTGCGCTTACAGTTTTTACCTCAAATTCAATATGCATACTTTGTCACGGTGTGTAAATGCTAAGAATTAAATACAAACATAACAAACATATCTAATAGATAAAAAAATTGTGTAATTTGCATTGGCACACCTTAGACCCTGAGAAGAGTACAAGAAAAACCACTTGTTTCATTTTTTTTTTTTGGTTTCTTTTTTTTTTTTTTTAATTACAATAGTTAAATGCGTGGTTAAAGTTAACTTCCCTAATTTAAAGTAAAAAAAAAAATAGCCTTCCCAAATACAGCGACGAAAATTTGACAAACATCTTAAAATTGTAGTGATCTTTTTTATAACAATTTTATTGAAGGACGAAGCAATAAAATAGGATTTGAAACACATTTTTCAAACAATTAAGAGTTGAAATGCTCAAATTTAAAAAATAAGAAATTATGTCAAGTTTGCTTAGTGCACAGAATCGTTCGAAATGAAATAGATTAGAATGAGAGGATTGAAATGGGAGGTGAAATGATAAATCATTCCTTTTGTTTTGATACATCATAAAATGGAACGAAATGAAATCGATATGATATTTGTCAAAAATATCATTTATAATAAATATGAATAATAAATATATGAAAGGATAAAAAGTTAATTGTAATAGTAATTATTCAAAAGGATAGAATGGAATTACAATTCCGTTTACTTAAGAATAGAATCAAATTTTCTCTCGAAACCCAAATCAAATTTTCTCTCGAAACCCAAATCGTTGATTTTGGAGAATCGCAATTTCAGCTTCTAATAATGCATCTAAACATTAAAATTTGAATAAATATTAGAATCATGATCCCATTATGAATTCAACCATCTATACCGAATATAACATAAGTGCCCATGTATGAAACAAATATAAAAAGATACATTATAATTTATCGTTTTTTTGATTAAGTATTACTTTACTTGACCGCTAATATATAAGATAGATTTCTAATATCTTTAAATTTTGATGCATTTCATATGTATATCATATGCTTTTAATATAACATATTTTTTAAGCCACATAAATTATGAAGGGTACATCAGAACCTGTCACATAACTCACTAAAAATGCATGGAATAGCATTTATTCAAAAACTACCATATCATGTATGTCCAGTATGTCTATTATGTTTGTGTTACAACATGAAAGACCCAGAAAAAAGTGCTTTGCCTCAGGGTGTAATGAATATTGGTGCACAAAATTTCAGGCATAAATGATATTGTTGAGGTGTTACCTGTGGCTGCGTAATACCAATTATTTCAATGAACTTCCATTGGTAGATTTTGTTCTGAATAACGTTGTAATAATGTGCTAAACGGCATTTCTAGGTATGCTTGTTAATGGTTTACCCACACATCTTGTACTGTACTCCTATCTTAATGTCATAGTTGACCAGAAACCAATTTAGTACGTAGTATTCTGGTCGGAACCCTAATGTTGTCTTTGTCGACAGAGCAAAGCCCTCCTGGAAAGGCTGATTAATATTTCCAAAAACAAGTAACTGTAATAAACCTTAGTAATTTTTAAGTATCTTAAAAGATTCAGATAGTCTGTGTAGGTGTAGCATCTGATGCATCTTTGGTTTGATTTGAAAATGCTTGGCTCAATGTTAATTTTGGTGCATGAATTTTACTTATTTGTATACTTTAGGGTCCATCTGTTTCGTCATTTTCCTGTCAGCTTGATTTTTTTTTTTTTATCGTTTTCAAATATATATTTATTACTAAATAAATACAGATGAAAAATAAATATTTTTACTCATAAATAAATCAAACAGATCAAATATAAATAAGATACAAATAAGATATGTATGAAAATCAGACGATCCAAACAGACCCTCAACTACTTGAAATTTGAAAGTATCAATTAACTACCTTTAAATTTTTTGAGGCCATTTATAACCACCTAAATAAGAAAGTTAATTGGATAGATAAATAAAGTTCATGTAGCTAATTGTAAAAAATTAAAAAAATTCAAGAATTTAATTGTAAAAATAGATAAAATTTAATTACAAATTAACACTTTGTTAAACATAAAAATGAATAAAATTTAAATATCAAATAGCATAACTACTTTCAAGAATTTAATTGTAAAAATAAATAAAGTTTAGGTACAAATTGACACTTGGTTAATCATAAAAATGAATAAAATTTAAATATCAAATATGATAATTACCTAGAATACTTTCTACTGTCTACTAACTACTGCGTATATGTATTATGTATTTGATTCTCACCAATTGGGTATTATAATATGATCAAACAAGTTCCCGATAAGTGTTAGTTGTTGTTATTGTTGTTATTATTATTATTATAATATTTCGATTCTAAATTTTTTCAAATATGCTATAAAAGATTGGTGTAGGTTATGAACCTTTACTTACCTGTGAATTATCTAGAAACCTGCAGGATATGTTTTACAATTTCTAAGTTCTAAAATAACATGCATTCTATCAAGTATAAAAATATTAGATACCACCTGAAGAATAACTATTAATTAATTAGATTGAGAATGTGTAACAAAAGTTTATGTTGCAAATAGTGCCAATTTCTTCAGCAATATTACTGCAAATATTTCTTAATTTATGCATTTGAGAGTAGAATAGTACTAAGAGATATTAAAAGCATGGTAGTTTTTCAAAATGCTGTTTAAAATGATTATCACTCTTTACACGCAGTCGATTCTAGTGATTTTGGTTATCAAATGATGGTTTACAACTTGCGAATCGAAATATAAATTGGAATGCCGAGTAAGAGAGGAACTTTTTTAAAGATATACACCATGCTAAACATTATCATGAATTGGTTCCAAACTAGAATAGATTCAATCCACTACTGGTGGTTTATGAATTGAAAACTGGTTTGGGAATGGCCGGTTTGAACTAGTTAAAAACGCATTGGTTCTGAGGGATTTTGATAGTTTCATCCCGCAAAATCACCTGAACTGGTGGTTTGCCCCGAGTTCAAGAACCAACTAGAGAACTGGCAGTTTTCATGGTTTCATGCCACAAAAACAAAAACAAAAACAAAAACAAAAAGAAGGAAAAAAAAAGAAGAAAAGAAAATTATAAAATAATTGTAATTAAAAAAAATTTAACTATTTTCACATTAATAATAAAAATTTATTTCTTATTCACAATTATTTACAGCAGAAGTAATAAATATACTTGAAATTTTATATTGTTGAGTTTATATAGACCTCTAACAAAAGTATAATTTTCTTTTTTTCTTTAATAATGTGGGACTTATTTTTATATTTGTTAGACTAATTTATATTTTGAATATTTTACAATTTCATATTACTAACATAACAACTAAAAGAGTATTTTTAAACCCAATTTAATTTCAAGTTAAAATTTTGTTTTATATTTTTTCACTTAAATTAAGTAAAGTTATTTAATTTTTTTTTAATTTGATGGTTTCCGATTCTAGAGGAATCAAAATCGAACAATAAGAACTAGCAATTCCTAAGAACCGGAAACCAATCGATAGTTTGAATCTGAATTTAGACCCGAACCGACCACTGACCCATCTACACCATCGCCTTGCTGACCATGTGTTGCAAAATGCAAATAATATTAGCGCAAAGAAAACCCTTTGAAATTTTGACAGGGATTATGAAAAAGACATATAACATTACGAACCAGTTCATCCTATCGGAAAAATGATGACAATACAATCCGGTTAAAAAATTATTTGCAGATTATAAAAGATGAATTTATACTTTTCACACTACTAGGTTAAATTGAATACTTCTATAACCAAAGAATAAATATGATTAAATTTTAGGGTAAATTGTAAATGCCACATTTAATATTTGTATTTGTTCCGTTAACTATTTGAAGTTTAAAATTGTCAATTAGTGCCCATTTGAGTTAAGTTAGTTATAAAAATAAGTAAATTTTAGGTAGTTAATTGTAAAATTTACTAAAATTTTGGTAGTTAATTTTTTAAAAATAGAAAAAAAATTAAGTATCAAGGTAACATTCTTAAATTTTAAGTATTTAATTGTAAAAATAGGTAAAATTTAGGAATTATATTTCACCAAAAATTTTACAAACTCAATAAAGACGCAAAATAATAAAAAAATAATAAAAAAATATTGTCGGTTCCTATATATTATTTACTAACGCAGCTCCTTGTTCATTGAAAAATGAAAAAAAAAAAAAAGATTCTTTTACTAATTGGTAAAAATGGACCGTATGGCCCAATATATAGGGTCTCACCCATATGGCCCAGTAAGTCTTTTCCGTCGTCATAGTTCGAATGCCTATGGAATGGCCTTTGGATCGGTCTTGTCGTCAGGTGTTGAGCGAGGAAAAACACCAAATACCATCATAAGATACTTAATTTCAAGAAGGGATGATTAAGTTTCCTAATATTGAAAAATATAAATCCAGTTTTACAAGCATTAAACCTTGATAATCCCTTTTCCCAAGTAAAATTGGTAATTACACAATCATATAAAAAATTTATACTTAGTAGGAGATGATGTTAGTAGCAATATCGTTAATCTCAATCCAGGTGCACCAACACCAGTTAACGGAAATTAGCTCTCAACGCTGATAAAGCTTAACTCAACTATAACAAATCATAATGGAAAAACAAGGCAATAATTTTTTATGTAACTTAAAGATACAAATATTGTTCTCTTAATGTGATAAATGGGATTTAATTCCTCTCTTTTCAACTGTGGTAATATATAACGTTTGATTAAAAAAAAAAGGAAGCAAAGAAAAAAATTGGTTTTGTTCACTAATTATTTGGCCCTTGGAAAAAATTAGTTCATCCGATCCATAGAGATGAAGGAAATTATCATTTTAAAATTTACACCCTCATCATTGATTCAATTGTTTCCTGACCTAAAAATTGTCCTTGAAAAGTGAAATAAAAAGTCAAATATATATGTATACACTTAGAAATTTTGTGGAAAAAGCTAGTATATCACTAGAATGGTGCATTTAAAATGTTAATGAGTGGCTTGAATATACTTGTTAAATAGCTAAATAAAACAAATTTTATGCCTTTTTCATTCATTTACTCTTCAAAAACTAAAGCAAAAAATCTTGAAATTTGTAACACATTATTATTTTAGGATCAAAATTAGCCTTCTGATATTTATTTGTCAGGCACAATAATGGCCATGTTAGTTTTATTTAATGCAACACGTGGTGGATAATGGATCAGATTTGTACATGTACAATGGGCCAATGAAATTGCAATATGGCCCAACCGGGAATGTACAATCTGATCCGATACAAATGTATAGTTCTGTAGTTTGGGCTTGATAAGTCCAAAAGTTAACTTGCGGATTTCACCCCAAATAAGCCGCAGAGAAGACATCGTGGGCTAGAGGCCACTCTAATCTGATTGGTCTTCTCTAATTCTTCAAACATACTTAAAAAAAAAAAAAAAAGTGGGTGATCGGGTTTGGGGTGAGTAAGGTACAAAATCTTATCCATACTCTACTTTATAAAGTACAAGGTATGAAATTTTGTACCCATGTTTTGCAGCACATTGTTCTCACCATATACTATGTATACTATAAAACTCATAGGGTATCGGTACGTTATGGAATTTGTAAAATTTTTCTTTTTTTTTTTAAATTTCTAGTTATATTATATAAAACTACCTTATTTATATTTATTCAATAGAAATAACACATGGAAAAAAATTTTGGTTGGCATATAAAAAAATAATAATAAATAATTTTTTAATATCATAAGTTATACAATATATAGAACTTGTTTATTTGCTAAAGTTTAAATCTATTTTAAATACTTGTAGAACCAGATTAGACGATTTTAACAAAATTGTAAAACCAAAAACTTTGAAAGCACATATATATTAATTAGTCTTCAAGGATAAATAACACTTCTATATAACTTAGAAGTTCAAGTACACACCATCAAAATTCTTCTAAAATAAAGTTTGTAAGTACTTCTATAATAAAGTAGTACATGTATTTTTTTAATAAATAAAAATTTCTAAAAGGTAGTGTACAGACGATAATCTTAACCCAAAGTGGTTGCAAAATAAAAAAAAATAGAATATTATTATTTATTAAGTGTAACCCTCAAGTTTTTCCTTAAGTCAAATTAGAGGTTAGAAATTCAAAATCAATATAAGGTCAATATAAAAGTTAGAATGAATGGTATAATCAATAGATTTATTTACATTAACATGTATTGAAATAGTTAAGTAAAAATAGAAATCTAAAAATTTCAGTTGATCTATTTCAAAATTTTCTTCTAACTTATACTATTCTCAAAGTTCCTTATGAACTTGTATTTCCAAGACTTAATGACGTAGCATAAAGCGTTCAAAGATCAAAATTTGTAATAACAATGCAAACTTTATGAGAGAATTTCTCAATAAGGAATTTCAAATATAAAAAGTTAATAATAATTTGTACAAAGGGTTACAGTGCCATTTATATAGCTTGAATACAACCTTTAAGTCTCTTAAAATAAATGAAACAGAAACGTTAAAGTAAATGAAACAGAAACGTTAAAATAAATGAAACAGAAATGTCAAAATAATCGAAACAAAAACATCAAAATAAATTAAATCGACAAGCCGGTCCGTCTCCTACAGCTTGGTCTTCCTCCATTGCTTCTTCGACAACTCCAAGCCATCTAAATACTTATTCGTGATCCCGTCCACATCAGTCTCCTCTACTTGAACAAGACTCGTCCTCGAGTCCTTGGATAGGTCCAGATAGAGAACATCTCCAGAATCATGAAACTTTGATAAATCTGCCACATTGAATGTTTTCGAAATACCCCAGCTATCAAGCAAATCCACTATGTACGCATTATCATTTATGTGTTGCAGCATTATATAAGGACCATATTTCTTTGGTTTAAGCTTGTTATAGGTTCCTACAGGAAATCTCTCCTGAGCAAGAAAACCATAACCGATCACCCTCTTGAAATATTTCACCTCTTCGATGTTTATCAGTAGCTTGCTTATAGCGTTTATTGGTTTCTTCCAACCTTTACTTTACCTCTTTCTGAACATCTACCAATTGCTCCGCCATATGCTTTGCTGAAATATTTATACTCTCTCCTTTAGGCAATTTAAGTAAATCAAGAGTGTGTTGTGGTACCTTAGTGTAGACAATTGAGAAAGGAGATCTTCCTGTAGCATTATGAACAACACTATTATAGGTAAACTCAGCTTGAGGAACGATGATGTCCCATTGCTTCAGTTTATCACCACAAAGACTGTGAACCAGATTTCTCAAAGTTCGATTGATCGCTTCTATCTAACCATCAATTTATGGATGAGCTGTGCTGCTAAATTGTAAAGATGAATCAAATAGTTTCCACGATGTTCTCCAAAATGACTCAGAAATTTGCTATCCCGATCTGAAGTGATGGTCTTGGGAACTCCGTGTAAATGAACGATTTCCTTGAAGAACAATCTAGCCACACCAACCACATCAGTGGTTTTTTCTGCAAGGAATAAAGTGTGACATTTTGGAAAACCGTCAACAATTACAAAAACAGAATCGAATCCTCTCTGTGTACGTGGCAATCCCATCAGAAAATCCATGGATAAATCTTTCCAAATGTGTTCAGTCACTGGTAAAGTCATGTATAGACCAGTATTTTAGGAATGCCCTTTGATCTTTGACGAACATAACACTTCTCTACAAATCTACTCACATCTTGTCTGAGTTGTGGCAAATAAAACCTCTCCCTCACTGCTGCCAAAGTTTTATCATACCCTAAATGACTAGACAATCCACCCCATGAAGATCACTAATCACCTTCTTTCTCAATGAAGTTTTTGGCAGACATAATTGATTCACATGCATCAAATATCCATCAGACAAATAAAAACCAGAATCAAAATTATTATTTGATACCTGGTGCCATATGTCAGAAAAATACTCATCTTAGGCATATTCATCTTTAAGCTGCTCAAACCCAAAATATCCTGACTCAAAGTCATCAACAAAGAAGCTCACCTGCTTAAAGCATTTGCAACTTTATTCTGAGCTCCAGATTTGTGACTTAATCTGAATGGAAACTTTTGTAGAAATTGATACCATCTCGCATGCATGTCGGTACTTATCCTCTTTTGACTATTCAGATACTTTAGAGCTTCATGATCTGAAAATAACACAAATTCCTTTCCAATGAAGTAATGCTTCCAGGTTTTAAGTGCACGTACTACAGAATAAAACTCTTTATCATGAGTGCTCCATTTTTCATCTGGCATCACTAAGTTTCTCACTAAAAATTGCAATTGGCCTCTTTGCCTGAGATAAAACCGCTCCTATGCCCACTCTACTAGCATCACAATCCACTTCAAATAACTTCTCAAAGTCTGGGAGAGCAAGTACTAGTGTTGTACTCAATTTTTCTTTTAAGATTGCAAAACTAGAAGCTGCTTCTTCAGTCCACAGGAACTTCCCTTTCTTCAGATACTTTGTCATAGGTGCAACAATAGTGCTAAAATTCCTGATAAACCTGCCTCAATACCCATCCAGACCTTACCTAGTTGAGTAGGATACGGGTGGATACCCTGTACAACAGGGATATCCACTCACCCCAAGTAGGAATCATCTAATTTATCAACTCACTAACGTTTTCTGCCAAAATATATATGCACATATATATATAAACTTTGCAACGCTTAATATAGATATTGATACCGATTAATTTCCTATCAATTTATTATTGAATTTTATTTTTTTCTTTTCAATCTCTTATCCATGGAAAGATAATATTTATACTTATAGTTCACAAAAGTTTTAAAATGTTATTGGTTTAATACCTTATTTGTTTGACATTTGTCATTTTCTGTGAGGGTAAATTATACCGAAAGGTCCCACTGTTTGGGGGATAAGTTCATTTAAGGTTCCAGCATTTTGAATGCTTCCAAAAAGATCCCAATATTTGGAAAAGTTAGTCAATTGAGTTCTCTATTAACATATTTCAAAACGTGGCAAGTCTTATAAGTTTTAACTAAATATTTCTCCTATTGACATACGTCAATGAAGACCTCAATTGACCTACTTCTCCAAACGTTGAGCCCCTTTTCTAGCAACTTGAAACGTTGGAACCACAAATGAACTTACTCCCAAACGTTGAAACCTTTTGATATAATTTACTCTTTTCTATGATTAGTGTTTTGTTATTTTTATAAATTCATTACCTATATTTTGTTTTCTCGATAAACACATTATCTATTTTTCGTTATTTACATGTTAATGTGAGCTAAGGTTCACCTAGTAATAAAACAATAATAGCATTACATGGCATTTTATCAAGATAATTATTATGGACTATTTGTAAGCTAACGCATGTTCTTTAATTAACATCATGTTTTATAATTTTTGCTTTATTTAATTTAAATATAATATTTTGATAAATATCATTTATAAATTTACGTGCTTACTTTCATTTAAACAAATAAGATGATAAAATTAAGCTAGAGCCTTACAGAAAAATAGTTTTAGTATACTTATTTTTGGTTAATTATATATGCACAATCTAATGTTTGTTTCACGTATACTTAATCCTTTATGTTTAGAATCCAACGTCTAAACCTCAAAATCTTTTAATATGTGTTTTTTTTATCTTTATATGACGATGCTGCTATTAATTTTACATATGTTTTATTATATTATTTGAGGATAAAAAAATAAGATTGGGTTTAAAAGCACATTTTTCAAAAATTTTAATTTAGGGGTTTAATTTCAAAGATGTGGGAATCTTGGAAAATCAGTATATGGATAAATAAATATCATGCCCCAAATAGTGTTTAGAAGGTTAACAATTCCACCATGTGTAACGCTTAAACATTATATTTAAAGGCTACATTAATTAAGTGGGTTTCTAACTAATTTTAAATTAAAAAATCCTTTATTTAAGTTTTGTAAATAACAACAATAAATCTCTTAGTAATATATCAGAAACCTCACAATATAAATATTAAACACTCAAATTAATAACAAAACAAAATCCAATGCATCTAACATGCAGCTCGTTAAGTCTCTCACTAACATTCAATCGATATTCCAAGTAGTCAAAGCATCCATATCAGCATAGTCATCATCACCTAAACAAAAAATAAAAATAAAAAAGGAGTGAGTCAAAGCCCAGTACAATTACAACACAAACACACACACGCGATATGATCACTCATTTCCATGCTAATTTACGTACAATAACCATCAATTTATATCTTTAATTTAAGTGAAGCAAATCAATAGTAAACACTCACACTCTAGCAACACGACTAAGAACTTTAGAGGTCCTAAGTAGCAACAACTACTTAGAGGATTAATATAGACTATAGACAAAGACACTTATATCCCCTAGCTTTATATCAAATCAATAGCCTTGTGTAGAGGTCACCACAATTACTCATCTCTACCTCTCATAGTCCATGATATAATGTGGCTCAATTGGTCCTATTAAAATGAGCCATACTATGTTACTTCTCTCCTATCTAGATAGACATTACCTCTCTACCATTCACCTTATCGGCTATCCATCGAGCTACTCATGGTGGCCTAAGTGCCTTAATATCGTACTAGCACCACCATGCAAGGTTATCCCTCCTTTAACTATATCTCAAAAAGGACACAAGCACATTCAAGCAATCGTTGTTTAAGCCTTCTTTAAATATTAATTCATTTTAAGATTCATATCCTAGTAAGTAATGCCTAAGTCACTGTGTACCTATATAAGGTGTGAATCCCACCACAAAACAGATGATAGGTAATCCAAATGGCAAAAATCTATATAAAGAAATTATTTCAAATAAGTTTAAAGTTACCAATTCAATCATTTATTCTAATGAGATTACTTATTACTAAAGTCTCGGTTTACTTATACATATCACCCATTCTAGTTTTAAATTATATTCATAGATAAATATCAAGTTCTAAAGAAAATTTTAGTTTTAAATCATTCTATATATATTAAAGTTCATTAAATTCTTATGTTAACACCTAAGCTTATTTATATTGATTGATTCCTTAAGGTAATAGTCCTGATAATATATCTTATAATTAATCAAATAAACTTTTATCAACTAGAATAGCCCACTTAAGATTTAATTAACCCATTCATGTGATTAATAATTCAACTTTACTCTTAAGTGTGCTAAAGAAACTAAACTATCTTCCTCATGGATTGTTATTAACTTATTATTTATCTATTTTATTAAAAAAAATTCCTAAAATCAAAATAATTAATTATTCATCTTAAAATTTATATTTTAATATGAAAAATATAATATTTACATTTATTACATATTTATTTGATTTGAATCAACTTCCTATTAACTTTGTTATCTTACTTTCTATAGAAACTAAAGCGCACTCTAACTTAATTGGACCGATTCACTAACTTCTAGATCAGTTTTTGAACCTAAATTTTTATTTGAACTTCCTAACTAATTAATTTATGTGTTTCTATGTTAGCTCAACCCAATTGAATTGGTTTAATATGATTTAAAAATAAAAAACTTGAAATATGGTCAGAACAAGGAAACATTATTATCGATCGATTGGTTTTTGCAAAATTGAGAATGTTTCCCACCGGTTCTTTATATCATATTAAAATAGACTTCTTAATATTTCAAATCATTATAATTGAATCCTAAAATGAATATAAAAAATGACCAGTTCATCCCTATACATTACCACCACTATGTTATCCAAAACTCTATTTTGCTCTATTTTTGCTATTTCATAATTTAATTTTTAAAAATAGCAAATGTATTTCAAAAATTATGAAAATTTAAAGTTAAATATAGACACATAAACTACCATTCCTAAAATTTTCATTCAAAAATAAATTCATTTGATATTTTATTTGAATTTTACATCTCAATGACTTTCATTTATTCACTATAAATGTTGATAATCATTCATCACCTATTCTAAAATCAATAGATCTAGTATTATAATCTATCATTTCATTATTCAATCATCAAACACAACAACATAATCACATGAATATAGAATTGTAAGTTCTGTTACTTACCTATGAAGAATAAAAACACTCTTAAACTACTACTAATAATCAAGGCATTGCTTGTTGTTAAAGCTTTTTTAGCACACCTCATCCCTCCTCTGATTCTTGATTCTTGATTATCCTAAGATTAAATTTGTCTTAGTTTGTGATTAAAATATTAGAGAGTTTTGGCTTTTTTCTTACTTTTTTCAATTATTTCTCTTGTGTAGATCTTTAAATTAAGAAAGAGTGTTGTTTGTGATTTTCTTCTAACAAAGTTTAGAAAGAGTTTTCAGAATAAAACTTCTTGAATTTTTGAGAATGAGGAATGCGATGAAATAGAAATTAACGCTTATATAAGGTGAGATACTTAAACATACAAGTTATACGTTTGAGATAGAAATTACTTTCATGCCCTCATGTGTTGTATTGATTAAGTAGTTATCACCTAAATTATCCATTATACCCCTCCTTACTTGTTTTATATGTGATGCATATTGATTATTATCCTACTATTTGTTTTTGTAAATTTTATTAAACTTCCAATTGTTATATTATTTTATTTATTCTTAATAATTCATTATAATATTTGTTGAACATTATTATTATCATATTGATTATTATATTTAGATATATTTTTTCCAATATGTTTTGTTATTTTCTATTAATATACTATATCTTTATTATTATTACTATTCTTGTAACATAAATTTTCAGGATATTTCAATAAATGAATAATCAAACCAAACATAATCACTTTGCATCCCTAGCTTTAATATGCCTAGGAAGGAAAGACTTTTTTTTAAATCTTTTTATCTCAAGCATGAATTAATAAACCACTACACTTACCTTTACATAAGGTTAACTATTAAAATAATGTCTACACTTGACGTGAGTATATTTTGGTAAATCTTTCTTATAAATTTATGCATTTCAATTTACAACTTCGGTCATTGAAGCATGTAACTATAAAGGTTATTGAGCCCACGCGCGCGCATGTGTGTCACCCCACCTATGGTTATAATTGTTCAAATGGTATATCAAATTTGATCCATCCCATTGGAGAAATATCTACGCTATTATTTACAATTTATTATATGTACAAAGTAAACAAGGAAGAAAATTAGAACGTTCCAAAGGGAAGGGGGTGTGCTAATTAAAGAAAAAAATAAAAAGATTAAAAGAAACTTTTTTGATGTTAGGTTTTCTCTCTCATAACTTATTAAAAGAAAACTTGATTTTCACTTTTTTTCCCTAACTTGATGAAGTCAAGGGAATCAAACAATGATTGAAGTCCCTGAAATCTTTTTAGAGGAGATACTATCACACTTAAGTAATAGAAATAAGATTTAATGGTACTAATATATTATGTGTCTACATAAGTAGTTACCAATGTTATTTTGACAATTAGTGGGATAGTATATAGTTTTTACAAGAGGAATAATGTCGCAAATAGTATATGAATTTGGCAAAATATGTAATTAATACATTAACTTTGAAATTGATCAATTTAGTACTTGAATTTTGAATTATTTGATTAATTTCAAAGTTTAAGTACCTAATTATATTTTTTGTCAAAGTGCAAGTACCATTTGTGATATTGACTCTTTTATAAAATGGGTAATGTTGTAAATAGTACCTGAGCTTTAGCAAAATATGTAATTAGGTATCTAGACTTTAAAATTGATTAATTTAGTATCTAAAAGAACTTTCTACACACCCCAATAGTACCTTGTGATATTGGTTAATATACATAAAAAGTCTTTTAAATACTAAACTGATCAATTTTGAAGTTCAAGTACCCAATTGCATATTTTATCAATGTTCAGATACTATTCGTGGCAATTACCCTTTATAAAAATATTCACATATCATAATTTTATAGTTACTTATGCACACTAAAAAATTTATTTAGTATGTTAGTATCATTTAAGCCTTTTGCAGTCGATAGCATGTAGAAATAGTAATTTAATGTTTTATGGGGTGAACAAAAATTAGTGGAATAGAACTTTGAATTAAGGTGTAAAGTTGTTGCTTCATGCGTAATGCGTAAACCTAGTTTAGTTAATATTTTAGCTTCACTTATACTTTGATGATTAAGCTTACATACTTTAAGTACAAAAGGTTGTCATATACATTTAGTAGTAGTTCAATGTTTTGTGAAGTTGTTGAGTGCTTGCAACAATACTTATAATGCCGTTGTATCTTTCAATTTATTTTTTTTTTGTTTGAGTTTTCCTTGTTGTAATGTAACACTAGTAATAATCCATTTCATCACAAATGTTGTATATTAGAGAGATAAAATAAGAATATATTAGCAGATTATATATATTAATTGTATTGTCATGCAAAAGAGTAATCCATATATGTCTCTCTAATTTTATGGACAAGATAAATGATCATGACCATAAAATGTATGGTAATGAGGTTGATGTCAACTTATCTTATGTGAGGAAGAGAAGGCTAAATAGTTTTTTTTTTTTTTTCTAGTATGTGGCAATGTTCATAAGTTTTTGTGGATTATTATTTATTTTTTTCAAGATGTGGTAATTATGATGTGCATATCATGTGTATATATAAATCTTTTATTTAAATAGGAATAAAAGAGTGGAGGCTATAAAAAAGTAATTGTTTATGGTAACAGGGTAACGTCAACTACTATGTGGTAATGTTCACTAGCTTATATGGATTGTTATATAATTTCTTCAAGATGTGGTGATTGTGTTGTGCATATCATGTATATACTTAAATTTTTTATGAGAAATTAAAAATATATAGTAAGATGCTGCAAAAAAAAATAAAAAAAAGGGGTAATTGTTTCAAAGGATGGAGGTGTAGGTGGGTGGGTTAGACAAGTACCAAAAAATGTTTTTTCTTATTATTAACATTGATGTGAAACCTATGAAAAATCATATATTTGTTTATATTCATGCACTGCTCGTACATGGTTGTCTAATTCATTTTCTTTTATGTTGCAATGAACAAAGATGTCTAGATGCACACAACTAAAGACTGTCGGCAGCATGGTTACCTGCAAATCCACACAAAGGATGGCAGGTCCAGTTGTAGACATGATAGGTACATAAAAGGAGAATATTTGGCTATGACATTATAATCTAGAGAAGAAAGCACATAGTCAAGGTAGGATGAGTGAGTAAGCTTCCTGATTGTACATAATGTGAGCTAGACCCATGTAATGCCCCTCCTTTAGTCCTTTTTCTCTATCATATGTTTGTTATATTTATATAGTGCTTGTGCATGATTGTCAAATTCTTGTTTTTTTTTTTTTAATGTTGCATCAAATGAAGATGACTAAATGCACACAACTAAAAACTACAGGTAAAGATTACTTGTAAATCCAAATAAAACATGGCAAGTATAGTTATTGACATTATAAGTATATAAAGGGGGAGATTTGGCTATTGACATAATAAGTATGGATGAGAAATCCCACAATCAAGCTAGGGATGATTAAGCTACCATTCTAATGTTATGTAATGTGAACTAAACCCATTAAACCCATTGAATGTCTCTCCTTTTGTCATTTTCTTTTAGAGATTCTCATATTAAACTACTTCCCTTTGGTTGTCCATTCCACCTTTTTTTATTAGAATCTGATAACATGATAAATGTCTTGTTAATGATGTGATGCTTTAATGATGTTGTGAAAACCTTAATTATGCATGGATGATAGAACAAACATGAAACAAGTAAATATCTCAAATTTAATTTTCATTGAAGTTTGTTGTTCAGTGTATTTTGCTTGTGTTGTAGAAAACTATTACCCCATAGACTCATAATTGACCTAATAGAAGGTTAATGGAAAAGGAGTTTTAATTGCAATATGTTAATTTGTGCATAAATACCAGAAAGCACTAGGCTATCCACTGTTGATTCTATGGAATACAAGGAAAGATAGGAGAGACAAAATGATATTATTATTTCATCAAAATTCTCTGTCATTTGACTATTACAAGTCCAGTATACTTACAGGATTGAAATAAAAATAATTAAAATATTATATATATATAATAACATATACCAATTATATTAAAAGATACTGCTCATATAAATCTAAAAAAAAATCCTATAATAATAATAAAAATAATCATCTTCCTATATAATAATCTACCTTCCTTGCGCTTACACCATAATCTAACTCTATCATGTATTCCCACATCAATAACTTTGTCTTAGACTGCTAGTACATGGTGCCCTGCCAAGTGATAACCCACTTGCCATTACCTTATCTCCAAGTTTATACTTTAATGTGTGACTGTTGTAAACATGTTATTGTTTATTGATGCAAGTCATTGACTTAGTAAATGTCTTAACAATCAATGTAGAAAAGCTAGAAAGGTTATTGAGGGACACATTATTTCCTCCTGGCATGTCTTGTTAAGTTTGGATGGAGGTTCTTTTTATCCATCTTATATGCTACAGTCATCTAATTGACTTATTATTTGTATTATCCTCACATATATTCATCGCCTAAATGACGATCATGTTAAAATGAAGTAAATATTAGCAGATCCCCAAAAGGTTGATCTTTTATGTGCATAACACATCCAAGATGGATAAGCTCCAATAGTTGAGCAATTCTTCATCACTTTATTTGACATGCAACATTTGCTATCAAATATTACTAACAAAATTTTGTTGCTTCGATCATAGGTTTCCATACCCTTAACATTCTCTAAAAGCATTGAAATCTTTTTTTTCTTGTTAAGCATGATCAGGTGGTCTATGTGCTTAACACTGAACATCCATAAGGGAACTTGTTAATATCAGGATAATTTTAGACAAACGATAAAATTTTTCTAAAGTGTTCAATGACTTTTGATGATAATAAAAGCAAATCAAATACTTTTCATTAAGTTTACTGAGATAACAAAACAATAAAGTATCAATTGAATCATATGTGCTAAATAAACCTAACTAACATATTTAGTTTGTGGAATTTCAAAGTCATAAGTGAGAAATCATAAGTATAAACAAAAGCAAAAGTTTCCCTTTTATAGTATAATAGATTATTTGAAGTTATAACTCCAAATTGGATATATTGGGTAAATATATTAAATTGTTCCACTATGAGCTAGACAAATATCCAACAGGGACTTCAAATTAATATTTATGAATTTATGACTATAATTTTTACTAAAGTTGAAGCTTGAATAAGGTTGATTCCCACAATATTTTTTAGTTGAAAATCATATTAAAGAGTGAAGCTTTGATAAATAATGTTTTCAATTAAGGAATGAACACATTGAAGATTTCAAAGCAAAAAGATATCGCAAGCATTCAAGAAAGTCCATCTTGAAAGGAAGGTAATCTTCAAATATATTAAAGTTTTCAAAAGGATGTTCCTGTATTTTTTGTCAATGTCAAAGATCAAGTGTGAATTATCTTATATAACCTAAAGAATTTCTAGAAGCATTTTGCAATAGCTATTTTCGTTCACTATGGAAGTAATGTGAATTTCAAAGCTAGGAAATTAAAAGCAATCAATTTGAACAAGGTTTGTGATGTTAGAAGGGACAAGGGAAACTAAAGAGCTTAAGTTAAAGACAGAACTCAAGTTGAAGATAAAGCTTTGAGTAAAGTGGAAAGTGGACTTGAGTTGGAGTTTAGTTGTGACAATGAAAAAAAAGGCCAGGGCCCCGGGCGTGTATTGGCTGGAGAATAAAGCACACACTGAACAATAAGGGAATGGATGTTGTTCGATTGAAAAATGAGATTTGGTTGGGCGGTGAAATGGTGACTAGGTTGCATGAATTTAGCTTGGACAAGTTTCACATAAGGTGCCAAAGCAAGTTAGGCTAATGAGTCCATCTACTTATCAGGAATATGTTTAATAAAAAATAAATACATTAGGATACTTTTTTTTAACTATTATATGAGAAAACTGTGTAACTAACTAGAGTAAGTTGGTATTAGTAGCACATGCCACCATATCTTAGGATATTCATTGTGGGCAATTAGTTATTATCATTAATATCACATGTACTGCACTTATATATGATAAAGCATGTAATGTAAAAAAATCTATGAAAAATACAAAAATATATTTGCCCACTGCTTGTATTCGAACATTCCTTTCCTTCTCTGTTTTACTTGAATTTGAGTAAATCCTATTTTGTGTCGATTTCCTTTTTGCATTTGGTATCAAAGCCATCCATAGCTATGGAGATGCATGAGTTTAAAAGAATGGAAGAGGCTTTGAGGGTGGTCCTTAAAGAACACGTGAGCGCCATGAAAATTGGGTCAACATATTCTCTAAGAACCTACAAAAATAATAAACCATATTAGAGAATCAAGGGAAAACAATCAATGAGCTTAAGCAATAGATTAGTGAGAAGTCAGGAACTAGAAAAGCACCCATGTTGTCCCCAATAAATGTTAACGAAGCATCACCCTTGGTTACACAAATTGGAGTGTTAAGTGAAAATTATTCAAGTTACCAGTTTCCCATTAGAAGTAGTAAAGTAGAGTTTCTAACATTTAATACAGAAGATTTTAAAAACTAGGTATTAAGGGTTGAATAGTTCTTCACTATAGATGAAACCCCTAAGCAATTTAAGATTAAGTAAGCTACCATGCATTTTGAAGCTAAACCTTATGATTGGTATCATGCTTACTTGAGAATAAGGAGTGACAATCAACCTATGACATGGGAAGAGTTGACTAAGGTGTTTAATACGAAGTTTAACGATAGGGGATACGAGGACCCAATGTTAGACTTGAAAGAGCTACATTAAACTGGACCATTACAAGATTATATATGCAAATTCTTCTATCTCTTAACTTAGGTACAACTTCCTAAAACCTACCTTATAAGTTGTTTTCTCAATCGTTTGAAGCTAAACATTCAATACCTTATTAACATGTTTCAACCTAAAACCCTGATTTAAGCCTATACGCTATCTAAGCTGCAAGGAGCTAC
This sequence comes from Combretum micranthum, assembly GCA_024138025.1. NCBI lineage: Eukaryota > Viridiplantae > Streptophyta > Magnoliopsida > Myrtales > Combretaceae > Combretum > Combretum micranthum. Next base: position 593,023 of record JAMXBD010000170.1, on the reverse strand, counting down.
CATAACTTCATCCAAAACCAACCATAAAACCACAAAAACCCCCCCAAACACTTACACATACTCTACAATTTCCACTAGCATCAAACAGATTAACTAAACCCCTTATCCAAACACTATCCAATCTCTAAAACGATCTACACACCTTAACCAGTATACCTAACCCAAAAACACTGCTTACCAATAGTTAAGAAATACAAGGCGACTTATCCCAAAAGAGTTAGACAAAAAGAGAAGAGAAAAACAATGCTTTGGTGTGACAAAACCTTTGGTCTCGATCACCGCTTGATAAATGTTAAAAGATCCTTGTTTATAATATTTATTTGATATGATTTTGTATAGATTTGATGTAAATTTATTAAGAAAATGATACTTAAGTGATTAATATCTGAGTTCAGGGTCTAAAGAAGACATTTTAAAGATATAAGGATGATTCAAACAAAAATAAGGCGAACTTTGGCAAAGTATACAGAAAGTTGATTTTCACGTGTGCACAACCTTGAACATGGGTAATGCAATTGCTAGTGATAGGCTATAAAAAAGTGACCAGAAACTACTCTAAATTGTACCCTAGTTGCAATCCAAGTAGTGTAGAAAGTTATGTTTAAGAAGAAAATTTGATCAGCGAAGGAATTGAAGGTTTTCTAATGTACGCGGGCATGAACACGGCCGTGTAGGAAGGTTATAAAGTTATAAATACCCATCCCAACCTTTCAATTAATCATCCTTACATTCCTAATAACCCTATAAGAGAAAAAGACGCACTTGAAGAAGGAAATTGCTTGGGCATCATTGGATATTACAAGACAATTCGAGGGTTTTATTGTTTAATCATATTTTACTACTCTAGATCTTTTGTTTCTATTATTGAATCTATGGATGAGAAATTCTTTGTACCCTAAGTCTTGTGAAATCCTAAACCCCAGATGATTTGAATTGCTTTTGATTGATGAAAAGTTTATGGCTTTGTATTTATTCATGTGTTTTAACTTCCTTACGATTGATTGATGTACAAAGTTGATTGCTTATACGATTCTTGTCAAATAGAAAGAGATTTCATCTAATATGATAGATCTTCATAGATAGAGAGATTACATGTTTTTACCTAGAGGTAGGAAACTTTGATTTTCTACATAAAGATTTCGTCTTTGTTTAAGAATCCTAATTTTTAACGCAATCATATGTGGCATAAGAGGAAGAGCTATCCACTATCTCATGCAAGGTTAGGAATTAATTAACTCGAGGGAGTAATTGGTTTAATTGTGAGATTATGTAGTGCAAAGTATAAATAATTCATTAATCAATAGTTTAGCCAGAAAAAAAAAAAAAAAAAATCTCATGACTTATACCATAATTTAAAAATAAAATCAACTATGTATCTTGAAAATAGTTAGTTTATCAAAAATACTAAATACCCGATTATCACTTTAGAGAGAGTTTCAACTCAAAAAATTATCTTGGGGGACCAGTTTTGAAATAAATACCCCGTATAATCTGCAAATCGTATTATATATCATAAACTCCTTAGCAATGTGAAGCCCATAAGAATCGAATATCGTGTACGTAAGGCATGTGCGGGACAAAAACTTTCGAGACTTTTTCCTAGTTTTATTTGTGTTTTTCCACCTATTAATATAATTACTTATCGTCATTTTATTTTTTTTATAATATAATAATCGTTGTAAAAGAGTCATTTGTTTGTCTTATTCCATAAAGTTGGGATAGCAAAGCAAAAACAGTCGAAGCATAGGCACTGAAAACAGGAGGAAAGTGAAAGTTAAAGGCATTCCACTTTCTTCATCCATTTATGCACCAAAAGGAAATAGAAAAATTAAATTTGGACACCAAAATAAATAAATAAATATACACACACTTATTAATTTGTTGTTAATGCTAGAGTTTTTAATTTATGCACATGTTAAATGGTTCATTTTAGAATTTTGTTACTTCTCTAGCAAGTCCATCTTCCTAGTCTCTAGTGGCTGATTGTAGGTTGAGCCTAGGCTTAATATATATGTGTGTGTGTATTTCTCTCCTTTGTGGTCTTTATTTATATATTTCTAGTAAACCCTAATCAATGGACTCCCTTTTCTTCAAATACACGCACACACACAAAGGAATAATTTCCTTTATATGAAGTTTAAATTTATTCAAATATATTATTAACTTTCATAGAAAAATGGGTTCTCTTTATTCCACATCTGAAGGCATAGTCTCTTAAGGATCAATTGATGCTTGGTGCATATATACTTTGGCAACTCTCCATCAAAGGGCACATTCACAAACAATGGGCCCTCTCACTTTTCAAGAAAAGCTTCTTCCTTTGAAGTGTTTTCTTTTCTAGCCCCAATGCTTTTCTGAATATTTTCTTTTATGGAAAGTGATATTTTGTCAAAGTCAGCAAAAAATAATGGTGGGAGGGAAAGAGGGAACTAGGTTCTCCACTACCACATAACAAAAATTCCTATTAAGGGTAAAATCGAAGGCAGCAACAAGGAACCCCACTTAGCCACCCACCAATAACCAAGAAAATATATTGTTCCCAATTCACATCCAACTTTTTCTTTTCTATGCCTTTATGATGGCTTCTTTACGTGGAAAAAAACTACTTTTTCCACAGTTCAAGGATCACTTTCCTTTGCAAGGAAGATGGACATGGCCATACGCATGTGTGCCGTTTAATAATAAAAAAAAAAATTGGGAAATTACAAATAATTCCAACTTCGATAAATCTACAGATTCACTGTTAAGCTTTTAATTATTGCAATTAATCCCTTAAAAAAGAAAAAAAAAAGAGAGGGAGACATTGAAATCATCAAACTTTAGGGGTTATTAATGATACTATAAGTTCAAAAAAGTCTCCCTATTAAAATCAAAGTTGAGGGGATTAAATGCAAATTCCATAATTTATTTGCCAATTTATCGAAATCTAGGAGGTTATTTATAATCTTTAGAAGTTGGATGTCATATTTGAAGCAAGATAAAAAATTCAATGGTTGTTTGCATTTAAAAAAATAAATAAATAAATCTTTCAATGTAACCTCAACCTAGTACCAATCTACCATAATAGAGACCCTTTTAAGGTGTCACTCTAAAAGAATTTACAAAAATTATAGCAATAGATAGATAGGGATTAGCATCATCCTAAGGTTCACCTGATCATATCATCTTTTTCTTGGTCCATTGCATTGATATTCAGCTATTCACACTTTAGCCACTTCATCATTATAAGTGACATCATAGACCATGTCCCAAATAATCCTCTAATTTATAATCATTATTATGACCGTTGAAAAGTGACTCATATCTTAATTTCAAAGGATTGGTGTTGAATCAAGAGTGATCAAAGTGTTGCATAAGAAGGGCATTTGATGATTTAGGGAGTTGCCTACATGTGTGGGATGCTGAGTAGGATATGGGTGCATATTGTAAAATTCGAAAAAATTTTCAAAATTTGTTGGACTAATTGGAGCTTGTGTTGGTCCACAAAGGGTAGAGGCTGATCCACCGGATGCATTTTTACCTCAAATTTCATAAAGTTTATAAATATACTTAATATAGTAAGGTTTAAATACAAGTGAGAGTTTATTTTTCTTAAACAAACTTTTTTTTTTTAAATCTTCCACTTAGTGAATATACTGCCTCTTGGATTTTTTTCACCGGTTTGTTCTGTTATGTTTGCTTTTGTTTAGTATTGATTTGCTTGCATTGTATCCAAAACTTCCATAACAGCATACAAACATATCCTGTAAAAAAAAAAATTACAATAATTTTTTATATTATTTAAGGTTTGACATTGAAAAGACTCCTAAAGAATGTGCATAAGTAAACAGTATGTTGTCATCATTATTCACCTACAATAATTTGTGGAGACATGAGGGGAAATTGTGTATTCTCCACTCAAAGTTGAGGATAAAGGTAGTCAATGAAAGGTAATATCAATTTTTCCTAATAGAAACAAGGCCACTTAGCTTTTTCACTCCAAGCCAAATAAAAGGATCACCCATAAAATAATGGGTTATAGTTGGATTTTTATGATTCGCATAGTTACCCTTATAAACTTTATGGAGGTGGGGGCAGGAGACACTCTACATAAAACAGATGATGCACACAGGTGTACTATATATGGGAATGAAGATGATGGGTAGTAATAGTGAATGTAATGTTATGAGTGTGAAATTCCTCCAAATTGACGTGTAAAGTAGGAATTGGAGGATTTGCATGAAGCTTTGACCAAAATTATGAGGTTCTAGTGGTATTAAAGATATCATTAATCCGTGGTGAAGTGGGCTATTAAGGATCATATTTATATAGATCCAATCTCTATAAATTTGACTACCAATCATATGATATATGTGAGTTGGCCAAAAAAAAAAAAAATATATGATCAAATATTTATATATATATATATAAAATATTATTATCTTACCAAACAGTTTATAATTCAATTTTTATATCCTCGATTCATAATCCTAATTTCGAAAGTTAAGGAGTTGTCGATTGGTAACTTGGGTTGGTTTTTTTCATGGTAAAGGATATAGTTCTTTCTGAAACACCTCTTTTCTCTTAAACCATCAAATTCTAATCAAGCTCAACTGCAGGAAATCAACTTATGGGGACCAAATTTCTCTTTAAGATTGAATTTTAAAAATACATATATATAACTCTAAAGGGGTAATTTAGAATAAAACCATATAAAATAAAATCTACAATCAAAATTCATCTTGGACGATATTAACGTCACGTCTCTAGCTAGTCTGATTTTCTCAAGTCAGCATAAGAAAATTTTCAACGATATATGTGAAATAATTCTTCTGTGGACCTATGTATATCGTATGAGTATATATAATAAACTATAATTGTACGGAACTTTCTATATAGATGTCGAATCATATGGCTTGAGGATTTACTAGGATACCCTTTTTTTTCCCTTACTATTGCATATTATTTTATTATATTTTATTCGCAACATCTATTTTTACAAAAAAGTAGTTTAACCAAGTTTTGTATATATATATATTTTGAGAATAAATGAATAAGTGAGAAGATATTATTTAAGAAGTGGTGGCCAGAAAAAACCATATTTTGAAGGGGGCTATCGTAGCTTTATTTGGAAGTAGCAATCGGACAATGACACTGATGGGGGGCCTCAAGGGAATGGAGTGCTTTCAATTTTCCATGTGCATGGCTGATCATTCTCCTGTTTTTGTATCGTTGTTTCCTCCCACTCCAATGCAAAAAATTAGCATCACAACAAAGTACCATGTCATTATCAAAAAGATCATGAGTGTCACCAAGAAATCTTCCTTGTCAATCCTAAGATCTCAATAATGGTGATCCTCCCTACAAGAGACTGTAAATGCTAGAGAGGAAGTGACCGTCATGGAAGATGTCTGGGCAGCTGAGTGCGCTTTGTTTTTGGGAGAATAATTTTTTTTTTCTTTTTGTAAATCTAAACCTTTAGTTTTTTTCTTTTTTTCCTCTTTTAAACGGGAGAAATGATTCAAATCCGGTACTTTTTGCTTAAAAAATTAAAAAATAATACCATCAATGCACAAGCGTGTTGGTAATCGATAACTTTGGTTGAATCCCTAAAGGATTGCAATTGTAGAGAATATGTACTGAAAATTCACAGAATGCAGATATGGATTATAAGATTTATAATTTTTATCATGCGTTTAAGGGTAAGCTTTTTCTAGAAAATTAAAATAAGATTCGTTATTATATATCATAATTACTACGATCATAACATCATTTGCAAAAGAAGAGCCGATAGTTATAGGTTTTGGGCATTACGAGGCATATATTTTTAACTTGTCTTACGTTATTTAAACACCTTGAATGTTACTTTAAATTAAAAGGTAATATGGCCAATCAATTTTTTTTTTTTTTCAAATAAGAATAGCTCATATATTTATACTATTTTTGTACGTAAGAATTCATCTAGAATGAAATGAAATAAGTAGCTGAATAGTAAATTCATATCTATAAAATGACATAAAATGTCTGTGTAATAGTATTTGTGAGGAGTAATTTTAATGAAAAATATAGATGATAAACAGGTAATTAAATAAAAGATAATTAAAATAAATAATATTAAGGGATAGAACCGAAGAGCATATTCCCCTTTAAAAGGAAGATAACTGAGTTCAAGGAATTACGATTTCACTTTATAAAACAATTTCAAACATGAATTAGCAATAAAATCCTAAATATCGATTTCATTTTTTTTTTCTTTTTCTCGTGTACCAAATGTGTTCCTGGACTGAGTACGAGGAACACTTGAACAATAAAGGTTCTATTCTACTCTCTTTTCGTCGGTGCAATGTCCTTTCCCCTACAATTATTCCACAAAATTCACCTCGAATATGATGACAACAATATAATACATTTGAATACCCAATAGCGGGAAGGTCCAAAATTGTGCTTGCATAGGATTTTCCGTTAGGGGGAAAAAAAAAAAAAAGGCGAATTAGAGAAAGTCCCTAAACCTTAAGCCCTACTTAAAATTTTCCTTAGAAACTAGGGTTAATTTATCTTTGGAGCCTATAAGGATGTATTAGAGAAAATAGAGTTTTGCTATTGGGATTTAAATCACAATCTTTTGTTACCGTTGATTATAATTTTGTAATTGTTATCATGCTATATGTTGATAAAAATTTTAAAGATTTGAATATTTTAGTGGATTAGCTGGTATAAAGAAAATATTTATGAGGAATCATAGGTAGAGTTTATAACTTTTTCAATAGCCCTTTATTTTGGCTGTTTTAGGGTAGTTGACGTGCTTTGCATTGGGGCTACGAATTCAATCCAATCATCCCAAGTTGAGTTCCAACAAGATAGTTCGAAAAATTATATGTGAGGACCAAAGTGGCCAACCGAATTATAAAATGGACGACCACCTTGCTAATATGTGGGCCGGGTAAAATGTGGCTAGCCAATTGAAAAAGTGCTTAACCACTTTGCTTTATCAGGGTGTGTGATCAACCTAAATATATTGTGGTTGACCCGTTGTGGTTGTTATTAATGGTAGAAAGCAACCATTTAGTATAATTAATGCATTACAAGAATGTTAATTTGAACAACCATAAGATTTTCTTCCAAGTGGGAATCTCGGTAAATTGATAATTAATTACAAGCATTTAGAAATTATTGCCGGCTCGTTGCGCATTTTAAAGTGTATATCTAATTTAATAATTTTTCATCACCTATTATGGGTATGCATTTAGGATAAAAAGATTTGTAGTTAATTAGCTAATGCCATTATATGTGGATAAATGACCTATTAATATGCTTAAACCGTGTCTAATATGGTTCTGAGTTTGAAAGGAACCTCCTTGATGGGTTGCCTTAGTATGTGGGATATTGTGGTGGACATTTGGTAGTGGACTAGACTAGGATTGCTAATTCGAGTAGTGAACCTAAAATGAGATGAGTTGAATATGTGTTTCATTATATTATTGTATTGTATAAAATATGTGTTTCAAGCTTCCTTGTTTTTTTCTACATTTCAAATTAAGGTGAGTACCCCATATTCTAAGCCATAGTTAAAGTCCCTTAGGAAATTTGGTTTAATTTATTTTTAAAGTCTGTGACGTTGAATAAGAAAAATAGAGTTTAGTGATTATGATTTAGATCACAATTCATTATTTCTAATTACTATTGATTGTAATAAATCAATTCTTATTATGACCTAACTTGATGAAAATTTAAGAAATTTAGGTTGCGTTTAGTGTATTGGAATGGAATTGGTATTCCGTCTTTATTACCACCGAATATATTCCTTGATTTGGTTTGTAAAACGTTCTACCACGAAAAATATCTATTTCGTGTTATGTGGAATAGATTAGGAATTTCTATTTTTTTCCTTTGCTGGAAGAATGCTGTTCCTAACAAAAAGTATATTTTGTTCCAAAAATACCTTTAATATAAAATTAAGGAATTGTTATTCCTTTATAGTTTCATTCAATTTCAATGAATTAAATCTAACGTTCGTGTAGAGAATCATATAATTTATAGATGTTATTGATATAGAATATCTAAGATAGCCTAGTAGACTCAACATCCTTTTTATGGGTCATTAGGCCTTCGAAGAGGCTCATAAGTACTTAAGTCGAGAAGCTCCATAGGTGCCCCTAGCCTACAAAACCTCAACCACACAAGAACCTTGGCCCCATGCTAAGGCTCCATGAGGACCTTGTCTCTTTGTTCGCCGCCACCTCAACTCTCCACAGCAACAATCATACTTCTACATCCCCCTCCAATCTCCACGGGGAACAACTCTACGCATAGCCACCTCCATTCCATATGGAGACCAAGTTGAGTCCAAGGTTACCCACATCCGTATATGCTCCAGTTCACATGGAACAAGATCCTATGGGCCCCAAATTGAGATATGACCAAACCCTATAAAGACCCTCAACCTCAAAAGGTATGGACATTGGATCTTTAGCTATCTTACCTCATTCTCGTGAAGCCCACCATTAACTGAAGTATTGGAGTGACCGCACCAAATAAACCTTTGGTAGCCTGCTAATCGTGTTCTATGTGCACAAGTCCATCGTGCTCCGCACTCCCTCTACTAGCGGATTACCACCTACAATATATGTTAAATTGAAGATATTATAGTTAAAGTTTCTAATTTTTACAATAACCCATCATTTACATGATGATAGATAAAAGGTGTTTTAGTATTGGCTTTTGGGTTTAAGAACTTGTCTCGAGTACCTTAGGTGTAGTCTCCATTATGAGGGCTTGAAAATTTGTGTGTAAGGGTAGGATTGATTAACCACATTATAAAGTGATCAACCACTTATTGATGACTATATTTCATTTAAGTTTAGCAAATTAAGGGTTAGGGGGAAAAAATGGACAACCACTTCTCTCTTTTGGGGAATACAATTGACCTTAATACAACAAATTATTTTTAGCTCTTCCCTTTTTTGCATCGAATGGGATGAACTTTTGACTCATGGGATACATAGAATGTGGTTTTGCATCCAAGTGCAGATGGTAACAGAAGTCTTAGTTTAATGCTCTCACAAAATGACACAATTGTATTTCTTTAAAAAAGCATATCTAATTCTTCCTTTCTTGTGAATGAAGACCTTAGAGTAAAAGTAAAAGCTTTGATTAGGATAGCATGGGTTACGCTTTATTAACCATCGATAAGTGTTTGAAAAATTCCATATGAGGATGAAGAGTTAGTCGCTTAAGCTCTCGCATTTTATTAAGTAAGAGCTACCAACATGAGACCTTAATTGTCATCCTTTCCAATTAGATGTGGAATATCATCATCAATTATAAGGGTAAAGCTTTGCTAAACTGATTAAACTACACTCTAGTATGTAGCTATAATAGATTTTGGAATGCAATGTCTTGTTGCATGATAAAGTGAAATCTATAGTTACTAAACTAGTTAATTGCATAGTTTGCAACATATGTACAAAATTAAGAGGACCTTTCTAGGTTGCATTAGGGTTATCATGGTTATTATTTTCATGTACGTAGTGCAAGCCATCCACTTCACATCGTTCAAGATGTGCGATGCAACTAAGATAACACTTCAAGAGGGATAGGATGAAGATAGATTAGGAGAGGAACAGGTGATATAAATAGGCCCATAAACTGATGTGATAGCTGGCAAAGTTTCGACAGTACTACTTTCTAGTTTTTTTTTTCTTTTTTTGGGAGATAAAGTAGTTTAAATGCAATATGTTTTACTTTCTAATATTGGGTTTGGTGTTTAAGACTTTTAAGCTTGATAATTGATTGTCTAGCGTCAATGACATGAACTTGTAATGTTCATCAATCAATAACTACCATCAAATTTTTTCAATGATCAATGGACAAGACTACCAAAGACTTTTATAAATTACTCATAAGATTCCAGAAGATGTATGTCTAAGCTTACCTTTTAAAGGACTTACTGAGTACATGAGTCTCTTAAAAGATGTTAAGACTATGCAAGCCAATTGTAATGGATTTTGTTCCAAGTTAAACAATCCTAAATTTTATGAATTATAACAAAGTATTAGCCTAAATTTTTAGTACTATCATCAATTCGAATTACTAATCACAACTATTATTAGGCTTAGGCCAAATTTGTATTTTAGTCTCTACAATTATGTGCTAGTTTTTACTTAGATAAAGGCTAGTCAAAGCAAGGTTTATCATATTCACCATGTTTGATTTGAATATGATAAATCGATAATAATACTAATAATAATAATAACAACACCAACAATACATCTACATATGTGTATTTATAAATTTGATTAGCTCATTAAAATGAAACACAATTATTAATTTGATAAATGCATCAACTTGTGAATATCTTTCTAGTAATCACTAATAGGAGATACCCACTAGGGTAGTTGCATAGAAAGGCAATAATAAAGTAGGTTTGACTAAAGTGAATGTAATTCATGCATGTTGTAAGGGACCCATGATAAATTGAGTCAAATTCCATCATGCTTGAATTTACATGTAACAAAACAAGTTGCTTCACAGTGTTGTCGTAACACCATTAATTTCAATTTCTAAGTGAGGGGAATATTGAATAACTCTACAACTATTTATTGAATATTGGAGAGCTACAATTTTTATTTGCATCACAATCAGAGTTGTTATGTATCTAGTCTTTTTTTTTTTTTTAATAAATGGGGGTTTATTAGGAGTAAAATGATGAGCATAATGATAAATAGTTGATACGAATGAATGGAAATCTAACACAAAGTATGGCCTAAAAAAAACTTCTTAAGGTTTATGAGTAGAGTTACGACATGCATTATTTCTCTTTGATACTAATGTTTAGCTACTAGTAGGGGCGAAAATGAACCAAACTAGTTCATAAACAACTCAATTTTGGCTAGATATTTACTCGAGTTTAATTGAGAATAATCAAGTCGAGCTTGAACTTGACCTACTCGAATAGTCTATCGAGCTCAATCGAGTTGACTCAAGTTTAGGTTTTAATATTATTTTAATTAAATTTAAAGATATATTTTTTGATAAATCATGTCTGAACAAGCTCAATCGAGTTGAGTTCAAGTTCATATAATATTACGTAAATTACATCAAAAGGTCACAACGTTTGCAGGTAAGTTCATTTTAAGTCATAGCATTTCGAAAAGTTCAAAAGAGGTCATAACATTTGGAAAAGTATCTTCTAAGATTTAATTAAATATTTATCCTATTGATACATATCAATGGGGCCTTAAAGAAAGGCTTTCTAATTTTTAATTAAATATTGCTCCTTTTGACACATATCAACTGTGATCTCAATTGATCCACATCTTTAAACGTTATGACTACTTTTTGATCCACTCAAAATCGTAGTGACCTAAAATGAACTTACTCACTTAACATTATGACCTAAAATGAACTTATCCCTAAAGGTTGTAACCTTCCGGTATAATTTACCCTATTATATTACTTCAAACTGAACGCGAGTTTTAAATCTTAGCTTAATCGAACCAGAACTAAGCTCAAGATTAGAAATTTTGAATCGAACTCGAACATGAGCTCAAGACTGTACTGTCTCAACTCGAATCGTTTGTAACCCTAATTACCAAGATGGTATAATATAAGGAGTAACTATAGAAGATCTTGTTTGTTTTATCATTTTTCTTATCGTTTTGGCATCTTATTTTTGCTTTTTTTTAAAACAAAAATTTATCAGGAAATAGATACAGATGGAAACAAACATTTTTTCTCATAAACAAGTCAAACAAATTAGATATAAATAAAATACATATAAGATAGAGATAAAATTTAAATGCAAATCAAATATGATACAGATAAAAATCAAATAATCCAAACAAACCCTAATACAAATATCTTATGCTTCATTTGTTATAACTCTTTGTAAAAGATAGAAGTATTACCATAAAAGTCTTTCCATAGAAACTTATACATATATATAGTCACAAGACTAAATTTCAAGCTTTGTGCATCATGTCACTATCTATTCCAGATAAAAGATGCCAATCTAATAAAGTATGAGTATTAATAAGCCAACATTCTCTGGCAACTTACAAGAGTTCGGTTCAATATATATTCTAATTCAATTCAATTAACCTTCAGTTAAGTTCAAGCTACTCAAGGTGTTTACCTTGATTGGCTTACGAGTCTCAACAAGCTAAATCTAACTTAAAAAGTCAAATTTGAGTTAATTTTACACATCAATATTATTTTAGCATAAATGTCAAAATTGAAACCTAAATTTTGCACAAAAATTCAATTTATTACATGAATTTAGAGGTGATCAATTTCATGCCCAATCAAACTTTTTCAATAAATTACAATGAAATGTATTAACTTTTGAAAGTAATTTCATTTATGGTATCAACGTTTTGTGTGGTTAAAAAAAAAAGAATTAATGTTTTAGGATAAATTTATCTAGACCTTTTTTGTTTTGATGAAAATGTTTTTTAAGAGAATATCTTTTTCATTTTTTCATTTTTTTTAAGAAACAATGAAACAATTAACAGAAAACATTTTCCTTGTTTTGGAAAATATAAACAAATTCATTATTATTTGTTTTTTGGAAAACAATTTATAGGATATAAAATAGTAAGTCATTTTTCCATCTATTTACAAGCTCATCTACAATGATTTACTATCTGTCATGCCTCGAGGGATACCTTAACTGTGATAGTTTGCAGTACAAAATATTAAAGCCTAAGAGTTGCTACCTCAATCACACAAAAGCTTTTATATCATGCACAAGGTGTCATTCACAACAAATGGAACACATTGAGTAGTACAATTTATCATGGTAGCAATTAAATAACAATGCAAGAGAAATATAATCATTAAACTTAAATAAAGTTTATTACTATTCTTAAGGGAATATCCCCGCTAATATCCTAAAATGGTTAAGGTATTATAGCCATTCATAATGGTCTACAAAATAATAATATATGTCAAAAAAGTACTTTCAAGGGAATCTTCATTCCATTCTCGCAAATTGAAATACCCCAAACCCTCACCTAGTTAAATTAGAAATGAATTAATTGAATAACATAATAGGTAGTTAATTCTGAGTATCGTTTAGATAGTTTAAATGAACGAAAGGAATAAATATTAGAACATGGTTAGATAATGTGTATAATTAAATTAGTAGATAGGTTAAATTGAGATTTAAGATTTAAATATTATTTTCAAAATATCTATTTTCTTTAGTTATTAATTTTATAAATCAAATTATTCAATTTCTTTTAATCATCAATTTAAAATGTTTTTTCTTATAATTTCAAATCTTTAAACCTTAGACAAACAATTGGAATGCCTAATAAATTCTTCTTAAAACCCTTAAACTTTAGCACTTTCATTTTGTAAAATTCTTATAATTTCTTAAATCCATTACTTGTTTAAAATCAGTTTTAAACACAAACTCGAATTAAATATCAAATTTTCATTAATTAAACTTTTGAATTGTGTTTTTATATCAAGTCATAAATTTTTAATATATATGTTCCCAAATTACTTCTAATAATTTACGATTTTTAAAATAATTATTAGAAAATTTTAAACCTAATACTCTATTCTAAAAATATCCTTATTTTCCCTTATCCTTATCTTTTTCTTTCCTTTTTCCTTTTCATTTTCTACCTTTACCTTTTTTTCCTTTCCTATTTCTTTTCCTTCCTTTTCCCTTCTTCTTCTCCTCTCTTTTCTTTCTTCAAAAATTCCCCAAAGGTTAGAGAATAAATCAAGGTTAGAAAAGAAGATAAGAAGTGAGAATCAAGCTTTAGGTAGCTTCATCAATAGAGAAAGGAAGAATAGAAAAGAAGATCAAGTAATTAAAATTTTCCAAACATGTAAGTCATGTTGATTTTATTGATTTGATGATTGTTTGTGCATATTTGATGAGTTATGTTAGTTATAAGTAGAATGTAAGAAGAAACTTGTAAGTTTATAATACATAAAGTTAAAACACAAGTGGGATCATGTCTGTTAAAACTAAGACTAAGATCACATATGAAACGAAAACATGTATATGGATATTATATATAATAACTCTAAGTTTGTATGATGAATATAAGATGTTAGAAGCTGAAAAATGATGCAAAAGAAGTACGAAATAGGTTGTCTTCGAGATATAAAAATAGAGCAAAGAGCACGAGGGAAACATGATGAACCAAATTCAGTTGTGCTTCTCACTTTTTCTTGAAAATTTTCGAAGTTTACTCATCAGAGAAGAAACTCGACTGAAACACGGTCTTGTATATCACGCCATGCTTGTTGTTGATTCATTTTAACAAAAACAATTACAATTTCCAGCACAGCATGGCTAAAACACAGATAATCTATCTCCTCATGCTCCTCTCTGTTTCTTGTGTGTTTCATATATTAAGAGGAAACACAGCTTGATGTATCTCATCGTGCTTCTCTCTAACCCATGAGTACCTTGTATATTGATGAAACACGAGTACATGTAATTTGCTTCTGGCCATGTTTCTTATTTGTTTTTTATTTAAAGCGAAACACAACTCATTGTATTCCATCGTGTTTCTCTCTGATCTTTGAAAATTAAAATGTTAAGTGAAACACAGTAGGAACACGGTTAGTTGTATCACATCGTGTTTCTCAATGGTTTTCGAACTAAATGAAACACGATGGAAACACGACATAATGTATTTGACCATGCTTCTTCTTATGCATATACATGGGGTGAAACACAACCGTGTACCTACCCATGTTCTTCCTAAAATGCGAATTGAAATAAAAATAAAAATAAAAAAATAAATGATATCTAATATATTATATGGACTAAAGGATATTTAAGGATAAATTAAATGAATTATTAGGTTTAGTAGTTAATTTGAGTTAACATAGAAATTAAGTATAAAATGAACTTAGTTAATCAATCTAAGATCAATTTAGCTTAATGAATATAAATGAACTAAAATGAAATATATTGACTAAGATCTTGATAAATATATGATAATGACTTGGGGAGTTAATTAAATTGACTTAGTAATTTAATTAAATGATTAAGCTTAATAAATTTGGTTAAGATTAAGTTAATATAGGTTTATTAAATTATGATTGGCTTGGATTAGTATGTTAGTTCAAACCTTAAATAATAAGGAGTACGTAATTTCTAAAATATGTTAGACCAAGGCTTGTTTTTTTTTTTTTTTTTTTCCAAAAACCAAAACTAGGTTTAGTTAAAGATAATTTGATAGACAATGGAGATCTGTCCATATCTTGGCAGGGCGATCTTCTTAGCCATGGCGGGTTCCTGTTTTTATATCTGATCAAATAAAAACATAAAATGAACGTTTAATATGAAATTTGATATAATTAATAAATAACCGAATTATTTATGTAATTTAATCTTTGAACAGTGCTTGAGTTTGGCTTATGCTCCTTCTGGATTGTCTTTTGATCTCCATTGGGTTTAGATAAGGTATGCAATGATGTGCCTGTTGTTTGTTAGGATGGGCATTCCTAATGAACAAAAACTTAAAGATGGCTTGATAATTGAAGAGTGTTGCTTATGCATGTGTTGTTTAATCCGGTCTAGGGAGTGACAGCCTTTTCTGGAGCTGGGCATGATAGTTTAAGTGATTAGGTCATCCTTTACCATGATGCAATGACAATTTATTCACTTGAATTAAAGATATAGATTGTTTGATGTTACTGTGTACTAGGCTTCAGCTCATTGTTGTTTTCTTTCCAAGTGTTGAGTGGATTTTGATGAGGATGATTTGTTAGTGATGATGATGTTGGTCATGGTGGTGTTGATGATGATTGGATGATGATGTTGATTATCTTGAGTATGGGTTAACTTTAGAGAAGTTTGTCGAAGAGAGAAGTGGGTTAGGATTGTTAGATGTATTTTGTTTTTATTTTCATTTAAGACTGGATTTATATTTTTTTACTTTGTAATATTCTTTTGAGGGCCTAGTGGAGCTTGAGTTTTGTAATTTAAGTTTTTAAAGCTTTATTTACCATCATGAAAAGTATAGGAGATATTTGATGGTGCAGTTTTGTTTCTAAAAGCTTATCTACTCATGGCAGTATAATATAAAATGTTTTTATAAAGTTTGATTTTCAGTCATTAAATTCAGTTGTTGCTAGAATTTAATTATATGATTTCAAGAATTAAAAATAGTTAGCAATGTTCGAGACAAACAAATCTTTAAAGGAGGCCTATGTTTGTAATACTTAAGGTATTATACAAGGCTGAGGGTAGGGTAAGTTGGGTCTTTACACAAATCTTTCCTTGAGGCTCCAAAGTCTACTAGTGGTTTCTTTAACATCATGTCCATTGAGTAAAGTCTCAAGTGTTCTTGTTTCATCAAAAATCTATTTCAACATGCTTGGTGAGATATTTCTTTCATTCGCACCGTACAACTATAACCAAACAAGTTTATTAATTTCAAGCATATGCTACGCATGCTATACAGCAGGCACGTGTTACAAACAAGTATGTTTGGGTATCCGAAAACCATACATAGAATGGATTTATGCCTTCCATCTCAACTGTTAGGAATTTGATTTGAAGGTCACCGTGATCTTCACTACTAGAGGCCAAGCACTTGCTCATAGCGATCAATCAGCACGACTCATCCTTGGGGTCATGTTCCTCATACGACTTAATTCTTTTAAGAATGAGCTAGGCCATCCTAGCCCTTCCGGTTTCTCACATAAAAGAAGTAGTCTTCAATTTACAACTAGATGGATGCAATGCATGCCCTTTTATTTATATCAAAGCTGAATATAACCAGACAATGCTTGCAAGCAATCAAACAAGTATCATACACACATAAGCAACATTTAATATTGATGATGTGCTTAAATAACCATTCTTCGGTTTTTATATGCTTAGCATCTATTGTTACTCATTCATAGAAGCATATACACATAAATCCATAACCCGTACATATTCATTTTCACCTTGTACTTACAAAACTAAGGCAACTATCTATAAGTACAGGCAAGGTAACAAATCATAAGGAAAAACTCACTTGTCCATAGTGCAAACTTCAGTCGAAGTGATCCTCGAGAAACGTGACTATAAGATCCTCGTTACCTAAACAAGGAAAAACCCAAAATGAGTGTTTTGGATCGACTCTATCTAAACTTCTAATTCTATGAATTCTATTCGCCTAGATTTCCCGCTTACATAGCTTAGACCTTAAAACAACTATAACTTGGTCATTTTAGCTTTGATTTTCGCATATGGATAGTCGATTTTTATCTACTTCGAATGATCTATCCATTTCCAAGGTTTTATAAACATTTAAGGTCATTTAGGTCTTAGAAGCCTACCATATAGATCATGCCTAGCTAGTACTAGACCTTAGTTCGAGCTTGTTTTTGACACTTTTGTATTTTTCATTTTATACAGACTTTCTAAGACAATGTATAATTCATTCCTATGCTTAAATACCTTAAGAACTCAAAAAGTAGTTTATAATGCATGCATGATCTTAGTGATTTTGCTCATACTTTAAAATAGATGAATTGAGCTTTAAAATAAATTACCATACTTCATTCAATTCCTTGTAATTCTAGTTTAATATTTTTTTTTATTAAAAACTTAGTTGTCAAACCATTGGTTTTTCATATATATTGAAGGAAAAAAATTTCAAGTTGAAAATTTTCTAAATGGGTCACAGCATTTTAAAGAAATAGGGGATTGGTTTTTGTTTTCAAAACTCTTTTGTTCAAATGATTCCCAGAGCTTTGAAAAATAAGATTTAGAAAATTATTTACATAATAAAGAATTACTAATATTAAAATTTTAAGGGTTTATTTTGCCATTATGACAATATCACTATGAGCATCTATGTACATAATCATAAGCTACACTTATGGATATTTAACTTAGCAAAACTAATTTAAAATAGGAAGCTAACAAGTCAATAGATGAAAATATAAGCAAAATCAAAATAAAAACATCGGAGTCTTAGAGTGAAGTCAAGGCTTAAGGCTCCCTGGGACATGAAATAATCCAATCACGATGTATAACAAATAAAATCAAAGCAAAATAAATTAGAAGTGTTAGATTTTTGTTAAGACTTCCCAAGACTTGAGATATTCTAGTCTCATAACAAAAAAAAAAATCAAGAAAGATGAAAGAAATAATATAAGAGTCTTAAATTTTTGTCAAGTCTGTTGGAGATTTGAAATATTTTAGTCTTATTTGGACTTGGTTTTTAAACCAATCCAAGACTAAAAGTTGACTAGTCTTATTGTGACTTGAAATGGACAAATCTAAAGCATGTAAATAAATTACTTGAAATAAAGAACATAAATAAACAAGTTAGATTGGTGAGCAATATACTCTAAATATGATAAATACTTACATATACATATTTATATATAAAGTTAGATTAGTAAATATAAACAAAATGAACATATTATAAACATTACATTATGTGATTTGAAAAATGTGCTATCTTGTATTTCCATTCCCTAAGATTTTATGAAAATCTTTTTAAAGAATGTACACATACACATATCACATAACAAAATATAGGAAAGGGGTTTAATGTTTACCTAAAGAATGAAGCACGAGATGTGTATAGAGTGAAAGAGAGAGGGAGCCAAGAGTGGTGAAGAGAAGCAAGGAAAGGGGTGGTAGTGTTTGCAAGGGAAAGAGAGGGGTTTTCTTGAGAGAAAAAGAGAGATTTTGAGAGAGAGTGATGTAGTGTAAAGTGTGAAAAATGGGAGGAAAGAGGGTATTTATAGAATACGAGGAGAAGAGAAAATGTAAAAGAAATGAAGAAGGTATAGGTGGGTATGTAGCACCAGCACCAAGGGGGGAAGAGAGAAAGAGAAGTAAAGTGGAAGTTATATATAAATTAGATAAAGTATGTATGAGAAAAGTAAAGTGTAAAATGTAGGTGTAAGAATAGGTGTATAAGAGTTGTAAAAAAAAGTAGACTAGAGTGAATAATAACGAATAGTAATAAATAGTAATAAATAGCAGATAAGACAAATTAATTACCGATAGATATAAAAATATGCTATAAGAGCTATAACTGATGTTTTTATGATTTGATAAAATTTTATCTAACTTTATATGGATATCTTAGTGTTGTTCTAGTGCAAATTGTCCGTCAAAATATTTTGTCTCGATTTGCGTGCCAATGATTGGATACAAGAATTGATCTTGAAAGAGCTTGAAATGATTAAAGTTTCTAAAAAGCTTATCGTCTTAGGATATATACTTAATATTCGGCTTATATTTTGTGTTCACATTATTCTTCTAACTCATCTAATATTTTAGGATTTTAGAAATTGTCTGATCGAGTCTAGGGTTTCTAGGGTTTAGAGTTGACTCGATTTGACTTTAGGATTCTGGTTCCATTATCGATTCTAAGGTTCTACATATAGAACTACCATAAAATCTGGGGGTTTAAAATTTTATTATTAATTGTTATTCAATGATGTTATCTTGAATTATGTGCTAGCGATCGGGCATGGAAACAGTTTGGTTTAACTGATGAAATTTTGACTTGATAAATTAAAACTATATTATAGGAAATTATTTCTTAATATTTTATTATTAAATATTAGTAAACTACAAATATGAATATTGTAACTACTCACATAATATTAAGTCAAGATCTCCTATTCACATAGTCTGTTCCCAATCTACACATTATTCAAATACTTAAAAAAAAAAATTATGTTTTTTGTTGTTTATAAAAGAAATGCTTTAGTTTAGATTATAATGGTTCATTTTAATTTGACCTCAAATTGAAAAGCAAACTATTTATATCATTTTTAAATCAAATGACAACATCAACAACATCCATGAGTCAAAGAATCGCACTAACTATTTCTTCTTCTTTTTTTCATATTTCTCTTTAGTGATTTCATAAAATAGAAAATTGACAGTCAATTAATCATTTCCCCTTTATTTCACAAGAAAAACCTAATGCCTTATTTAGTTAATTTAAAGCAACTATAAAAAATGTAATAGTAACAACAATCAAAAACTAAATAAATTTAAGGTTAGCCAATAGTCATTGCATCGCATCTTCTATGTTCCTCTACATGTCTGTTGTAATTGTAATTCCCCAAATTTTACATAACATGATTATAATAATTATTAGAAATATAATATAGAATCATAAAAAACTATAATAAAAAAATTATAGAAATCCCTCCCAATTTTTCGCGAATTAAAATTATTAAAGTATGAATAAATAATGATCGATGATAAACAGATTGATACTGTAAAATTTAAAATCAATTTCCTTAAGTTCAATACTTAGAAAAATAAGATTCTAATAATAATACAATGATTATCAAATTATTTTTAACATTATAAAACCATAAAAATAGCACTAGAAAATTTACTATCATTAATAATTAGGATAAATAATTCCTATACAGTCAAAGATAATATTATGTGACAGGAATCAATAATTCAACGAATAATAGTTGAACTTAAATTTAAATACAATAAAAGACGATTAAATTTTTAAAACATATTAATTATAAAAAGATAGTTTAAAATAAATCATTAGATTTATAAAATATGAAAAAAGATAAAAAAAAAAACTAATCAATATTTAAGAATCTAAACCTTAATTATGCATTTGAATTATACTAATATTTTAGTTAGAAAATTTAGAGATCATAGAGAATGAAATTATAATTTAAACTAAGAATCTTTATAACTAGTATAATAAACAGAGTAACAAATGTAAAATAGATAATAAACATAGGACCAAACAAAAACTCAAGAATAAACCTATGAGCACCAATAAACCCATTTATAGTTTAAAAACCCGAATAGAAAATTCTTTGACTTTAATATATACCAAAGACAATATCTCGCATATTAAGCAAATAACTCAAGATATGGTTAAAAATGTAGCTCTACATTTCAAAATCAATAAAAAAAAACAACTTCTTTATAGAACCTATTAATTATAAAATAATAATTAAAAGTTGAACCGCTAGTATTATAAATACGCGATAAGAATGAAAACAGATTTATAACTAATAATAAGACTTCAGAAGAATATTTTGATCTCACCATTATTCTAGTTAGGAAACTCTGAACCTATAGGAACTATATTCATAATTTAGTTTATCGGGCCCAGAAAATCTTACTCGCATAAAACTTTAAACTCAAATTTGAACTTAAAGATAATCTAGAAAATTTTAAAAGCTTTAAACAAGCTTTTGAAGACAAAACTCTTAAATAACTTACGTGTTTGTACTCGTTTAACTTGATAAACTATCCTAAAGTTAAGATAATTAATTAATTAAATATTAATATATATACATATGTATTCGGATAGGGACATATACAGATGGAATTTGTGCAAATTTCCTTAAGCTAAAACTTCATGCAACTTGCCCCAAATTTGCTCCAACAAAGTCCACAAATTCAACATACAAAACACCAATCAACACTCCCCAACCAAGCAACATAATAAATGTATTAGAAACCTTGCAAAAATAAGTTGATTCGATGGGGAATTGTCTTATTCTTGGTAGAAAAATTTGTGAAGACAGTTGCCTCTCCTTGCATATATATACAACCTTAAGGAGCTACAAAACAAATCTTTAATAACACAAAAACAACCCATAAATGCAGCTCAACAACAACAACAACAACATATACAAAACACATACCAACACACCTCTAATAAGTTTCAACAAAATTACTAACACAAGCTTAAGAAAAAAAACAATGGTAAGTAAAGATTCATTTTAAATTTGTTTAAGTGTTGAACAATAGTTTAAACAACGTTTCTATCAACCTAGGATTCATTTCAAGCCTTGGGGAAGGACTTAACACCTTTATACCAGCATATATCTAATCTAACTTAAAACTCCATTTATGTAATATAATTCATATAGAGATAGAACAACATATAGTAGAATGATTATCAGATGTTATATGAGATGATACATCACGAAAAATAGTTGTGGATCATAAAAGAACACTTTGAAGTAGCTTAAACCTAAGTATAGTACATATATAATATAAGAAAAATAATTTTCAAACCAGAAAAGAAGGAAGAAGATGATGAACAGTGCCTACACAAGTATAACGTCAGCAGCGTAAACCACTGAGGCTAGCGACATACAAGGATAGGCGAACAGCCTTCGAGCCGGCCTTTACTAAAACGAAGCTACGTAATTTTGTAAATACGTAAAAATGAATGTATGCCGGCGGCGTAGAATGTCTACACCGGCGACGTACAGACTTAAGCAGGCGGTCTTCAAGGCTGGCTTACCCTGGAATAAAATGTGTAAAATTTACACGTATGCCAGCAAATTGGAGTTCAACACCACGGCATTGGAGCCGACGTACATGCAAATTTCTCATGAAATCTATTTTCGTCTAGATTTCATAAATATATATATTAAAAATATATATGTATTAATTTAATAAATAAATATAAAATTAGTATGTTTAGATAATCGATTAAGTGATAAACTTTAGCAAATATTACAAATAGGAAATACTTTTGTATATTAAACAAAAAGATTAAATTAATGATAAATGTATTATATAGATAAATATACAAGAATAAAAAATATAAATAAGTTATAAATAGAAATAATGTAATTCCTAAAAATAACAGATAATAACTTGAAATGGAATCAGGAGAAACACAATGAAACTAAATAAGTATTAGATACCATAAAAGTGGTCAAATTAACGATATAAAAATATTAATAATGATGATAATAAAATACTAAACTATTAAACACAAACTCTATAATTATTCGATGAAATAAAATTTAAGTTTAGTAAATATTTGATATATATTAAACTCTAGAAAATGATGAATATGTTAGAAAAATAAATAAAAAACAAGATACTTAAGATAAAACAGATAAGGTTGACAAACAAAGAAAATAATAAAATTCACTATCAACACGAACACTAACAAAAGAGGAACTTAAATAAATTTAGAATAAAGGAAAACACTCTAAAGAAAATGTAATTGTCAATTAAGATTAAGACAAACAAAATGAAAATAAATAATAACTACCTTAAGGAAAACATACTAAAAGGATCACATAAATAATAAAAGCTTAAAAATAACATTATCATAAAACTAGACTTAAAATATTCTATGATAGTTATCGGTATTCATGAAATAAATAAAGCTTACAGATAGATGAAATTAAGCCAAACACTTAAACTAAGCTTTCAAACGCCTATTTATATGCTAAGTTGAAAATTAAAATGAATATAGCTGCCCTAGTCTAAGGCTATACAGTTAAAACCAATCACTACAATTCTAGGAAGACTTCTCTTACAGAAAATGTATTTACACGAATTTTCTGATCATGTAAGAGAAAACCTGACCTTTATAAAATTTAAAATCTCTACCTAAGAAAGTAAAGTAAATTCAAAAGATTGAAACTTAAATTAAGCCATAAAAATACAACCAAAGGCCTTATGGATAATAGTATAATAATAAAATCTATTATCTCATTTTATAGGAAAAATAAATTTCTTAGAATTCCAGTAGCTTACTACGACAAACTAGCAAGAACGACAAGTGAGTAACTTTGACCATATCACATTGTTTGTGCTTGTAAAATAATACATTTGTAATAATATATTCAATGATATGCATGTGGGAATGGGCATAATGCATGATGTTTATATGTTTGACTGCTAAATTATCATAACATAATGATAATTCTATGTATGATAATTACTGTATGAAGCATGTTGATGTTTTTCTGTGAATTGTATGAACACCTTAAACTTGACTAAGAACTATTGGTATTATAAATAAAAGTGGACATGTACTGCATCAATTGCATATACTACATTAAAAAGAAGTGATGACCTCGTTCGTATTAGCATTTTGGTCCTTTGGTGACGCGCTTGGTTTTTCTAAATTTAAATTTCCTAATTCTTCTAAGAGCACATTTGTTCTGCTCTGTTCCACATGAACTACCTAGTATCGAAGGAGCATCGCTCGTAGATCGAAATGAAATGGCTAATACTTACTGGTGTTTCTTTGTTCCAAGGATAAGAATGAAATTTTTAAATTAATTTGTGAGAGTTTATTGTGTCCATTCTTCCTTTTCCTAATTCTCTTGGGCATGGTATATCACTCTTCGTAGCTTCCTTCTAACCTTGATGAGATGGCGTAAATCTTCATCCTGTTTGGATTCCGATTCTCCAAACTTGTACATGCTCATATAGTTGACTGTTGCATTACATACGCTTGTTAATTAAACTTTATTATTGCTTGATGTGTGGTCTGTTTAAGTTATCTCACTAAGCTCATGGTCCGTTCCCCCCTCCCCCCTCCCCCCAATAGTTTTTGTGCAAGATTAATACTAGCTGGGATAGAACTAGGAATGTGTGAAGATAGCTTCTCCAACAGACCTTATTGAAGATAGAAATATAGGTCATGTTAAACTTAGAATGCAAATTAAATAAATTGTATAAATAATTGAGAATTATATGATGTAGGGTTGTAAACCCCATTTTCACTATTTGATAATACTGATTTCTACGATCTTGGTAAAAGTGGAAAATCAGATTCCATAGTTGAATTCCGTAATATTATTATATGTAAAATGTATGATTTAGATAATAAATTTTAATAAATAAATAGAGTCTTATAAACTCTGACTTGCAAGACGATTCTCATATTATGGTGCACGCATGGTATGGTAACTTTGAATTAATTCTTCTAGGCCTTCTCTATGGTCGTGACAGTAATAATGCATGGTTCCTCTCTTGAACTCCTTACCATTGATAACATGATTTATCTTTGTTCTAAACATCTAATTAAGTCCAATTTATGGTTTAGTGACATGATGCATAGTAGAATTGGTGCTTAATTGGTATTCATATTCATTTCAGGTCAAATCAAACACATTGAAAGTATTAGTAAGAATTTGAGGAAGTTTAATCAAAATAAAGCAAAGGAACCAAAAACATGATGAAGAATGCATTGTATTCTAAGCAAAGAGAAAACGCGATTCCGAACGCCAATAATTCCCTTGTACGGCATGGTTTAGAGATCAACGAGAAAAAATCATGACCAAGCCGTGTAAAGGTGGTTGCAAGGGGGTACAGGAGATCTTACAAGCATTGAGAAGCTTGTAAGGGCACTTATAAGGGTATACAAATCAGAGTGATTTGTAAAGGCACTTTTCCGAATTTTCTTTAAACAATGTAATTAATGGGTGCCACATGTGAATTGCACATCTATTCATTTATAACTTTTAGGGAAGGCTTACCATAAAATATAACATACTCATTTAGAAAACAAGGAGGATCTAAAATTTTCCATCAATTATGTAGGAACAATGTAAACATCTTCTCCTCCCTGCGAGGGAGTAAGTGTGTATGTATGAGTGTTTTTAGTGTATTATATAAGTGTTTGTATTTGTGATGATTCATCCATGGAGCTCGAGAGAGGCAGTGAGGGATCTTCAATGTGTTTTGTAGACAATTCCAAATAATTCAAGCAATAGAAGAAATGGTATGTATTCTATCTTTCATCTCACTCTGTTATTTTTACTTAATGTTTGTTATTGTTATCTTGTAAATTTCATATTCCTATGTAGAATGCATTAAATTCATAATTGCTATTAAACTTCTTAATTTTAGCAGTAGCATATATTTAGCATTATTTATGTTGCATGACATAGATTTTTGCCATGTCACTTGATAGATTGAAAATCATCCAAGTGAACAAATCTAAACTATGAAAGATTTGCTCATAGTCTTAGAGAATAGTGAAATCTTCTACAATTTTTTGAATTCCTAATTTAATGCAGTCCTGATTTGCTATTACCTAGAAGAATTCTGTAATAAAATCAATATTACCTTTTTTATCTTGAAAAAACTTTAAAGGAGTATGTCGATTCCGCATTAAAACTAATAACAATACATCATTTATGTGAAATTACATGATAATCATGTTTACTAACCTATGTTATTTTTCATTTACTCTTTTTTATTTATCATATTTTATTTCATCCTTAATAATTAATAATGTAATTATAATCAATACTATCATTAAAATCTGATTTTGTTTTAAGGCTAATAATGAAAAAAAATTAATGGTCTTAATTCTTCCCTTGGGAGATGACCCTACTTAATCTAACTACATTCACAAGTGCACTCCAAGTTTGACCATTTTAGGAAAAGAAATTATAGATTATAAAATAAAACTCGTTCACTTAATTAGAGCCCACCAACCATCATCCACACAATGTCTTTTCTCATCTCAAAGTACTAATTAACTGCAGCTTACCTTTCCACTCTCTAAAGCACAAGATCCTAACTATTCTAAACCTCTACAAAACCCTGTCTCACCTTTTTTTGAAACCCTAGCCTATATAGTTCATATTCTTAGTGTTTTTTTGGGGGAAAACAACTATCAAGCAAGCATTCAAACCAAAGAGAGAGGAAAAGAACGAACTAATCATTGTCTAAACTATGAGTGTGTAACTTTGGTTTCTTCTTCATCTTTCTAATTTTTTTAATGAAATAAAAGGATAAAGAGATTAAAACAGGGAAAAAATTAGTAATTGTTAGGCTTTTTTATTTCTCTTTCCATTTACAAGTAGACACATGTTTTACTTTTAGGCAAGTACTTTAAGATAGCTTTTTTTCTTTTTCTTTTTTTTTTTTTTGTTTGCAATGCAACAGATTTAAACCATAGTTTTTTTTTTTATTTGGTCAAAGCAAGGATCAAGAATAAGCTTGTGATACGTATTTTCTTAAATTCTAAGTATGCAGGAAAACTACATATCTCAATAATAAAAACTTCAAAAAAATCAGAAAATCCTTCCCACATGCAAAACCATCACCAATTCTCAATAACTTTTTTCATGAAATCCATAAAAAAACAAGCAATCTAATTTTATTTATGAACATAAACCATAGCCTAAATATAAAACCACAAAATTGTTGTGAAATTGTACTTACCACATAATTTATTCTAGGATAGGAAGTCACCCCAAAGTTTTGATAATAATTATGATGTGAATTGGATTAAGAATCAATGTAGAATACAACTTATGAGTTGAATATAGGACTTGAAATTAATAAAAATATTAAGATAATTTTTTGTTAGGGTATATGTGAACTACAAGTAAAGTAATATGGAGGAATTAATGTTATATATAGCATATCAATGTCAAATGGACTATGGTTAATCAGAACAGAGACTAATGTGATGCATAACCCATATAATCTATGAGTTAATGTAGTCAGAAGAGATTTTGTTATGACATGTGAAACTCCATCCGATATTGTTAAATAGTATCATATGACACATGGGATGTAGGTGATGGATGGCTTAACACAATCTAAAAGACTAACATGATGAACTCAAAAATTAGGAGAATAAATCCACTCTCTCAGACTGAAACTCTATTTTATTACAAAGTATGTATATCGATAAACTTATAGAATAATCTTGACTTGCTAATAAGAATAAAAGATTGGAAATAATGAAATAGGAAACTAAATATGAAAATAAAAATAAAAAACATCAAAATTGGGGGAAAAAAGAAACAAATTAATCTAGTTAACTGCTTCATAGCCCAAATGACCATCTTAAGTATCTAGCCGTTTCACCACCTCCTCTAGCAAGTTAATCATTTGATTGACCCTTCCTATCTATGAGTCTCCTTTTAGGCTCCTAATTTATTTTATAACCAATCTAGTTAGTCTTCTCTCAATCCTAAACGCCTCAATGTTGGATCTTACTCAATATTCCCATTGTTATGGCTACTATATTGGAAAACTCATGTACCCTTTTATGATAATCTGAGTAATGAGCTTAAAAGTCATGAGATTTCTACAATGTCAAAGCACATGTTCATTTTTTTTAACTCTTATTTTTCTACGAAATCTAAGGATGAAAAGGAAGAGGAAAACCATGAAACATTGTCGAACAACATACTCCCTTTTAATAATTGTACAGACAGAATTTGGTATCCCATCTACTTAATTAAATATTAAGGAGCAAACTGAATGTGAACATTGAGTGACCATGTTGCGATTATTAAGTATAATAGATTTGGAATAAATACCTCAACCCGTATTTGTCCAATGAACATCCCTTGCTCCTTGCCATCGAGGTTTAGACTACATGAAATATGTGAGTTATGGATTGGTCTCTTGTGGGACAAGAGAGTGAGATTAAGTGATTGTTGTGTTTGTAGGCATTAATACATAAACATGGGATAAGTAAGCATGGGTAGTTGATAAAAAAAGGTTTTTGACAGCATTCGAGCTTCTTAACATACTGAGGCTCCAACCGCCATAAGTAAATAGATATTTTAAAGACAATTTGATCTATTATTTAAGAACTTGTTGGATTTACATTGTATAATTTAATTATGATTTTATGTTGGCAAATGGCATTTGCAGAACTAAATTCAATTAAGTATTTCCATAGTGATCTACCAAATGGCCTTTTACATGCCTTTTGTTGTTGATGATGTTATATATTAGATTGACACGTTCCTAGGAGCTTCGCCTGTGACAATGTTGTTGTGTGATCTCTCCTAGATTTTTACACATGAGTGCCGTGTCACAAGTAAACAATCTACCGATTATTATCGGTCAACAAGGTACGAGAACGGTTAGGGAACCATCTATCGGCATAAACCAATTACCATTAGTAATATGATAATGAATTTTGAGTCACTCTTATCTTAAGTAATTTGTTACAAATATGAGCTCTCCAATGTTAGAGAATGATGAATCCAATCCTTGATGGCTAATCACTGTTATGTTTATACTTTGTTTCATATAATTCCAAACTAATGTATTACCTGTAAAAAGCAAACTATGACAAGCTTAAAATAATTAAAGGTCTTAAGTTAGAAGATAAGATGATGATTTGCACTCACTAATTTAGAGGAGAAACCAACGAAGCTAAGATCCAGTATCTTTTAAAGCGGGTCAAATGTCTATGTCTTGATCAAGTAAGAGTGATAAGAATCATCACTTGTGTTGGTCTAGTATCCTACAAGCATCATTTGACATTTTCACATTTGTGATTAGACATCCTGTGATTAATTTGAATATATTGTTTTGTTAGCATATCTTTCTAATTAATAATCAAGAACGGATGGATCTTTAGACTTTTAAAATGTGATTTCATTTCACCATAACTTTGAGTATATACATTTATAACTTAAACCATTAATAAATCTTAAAATGAATGTTATTCATGGTTTTTCAGCAACATGTTTTAGGTTTCCGACAATAATTTGAAGGTATCTTATATAAGGTGAAATTATGTTTAAAAATATTAGGTAATCTATCCATATGTGACTAATAATTCAAGGAATAGATTTAAAATTACGAGAAAATTTAATAAGGGAAAAATGTCAAATTTTGTACCTAAACTTTACACAAAAATTCAATTTCATACCTGAATCTCGAAATAGTCGATGTAATAACCAATAAAAGTTTTTGTAACTATTTTTACTATCTTGCTAATATTGTTTGATCTATTTTTTAATATGAATGAAGTAGTCTATCAGTGCTAAATGGTATTTATGGTATTAGCATAAATTCAATAATATGTAGTCTCTTTACCTTTATAAACAGAGTAAATGGCATTAAAGGTAATAAAAATAGTTACAATGACGCTCGATAGAGTATTAAATTTATTGCTTCATTTTTTAGGTACTATATTGAATTCATGCAAAGTTCATGTATCAAATTTGACGTTTACCTTTTTATAAACAATAAAGCACCTACCTATCTTTTCCAAATAAATTTTAAGATAATTTATCGAAAGCCATTGTGATCTTATTGCACAAGCAAGCTTTATGGACAATAATTTTTTTAGATATTTCTAAAATTCATTGTGTCAAACCAATTTAATTAGGGTTAATGTCATGAATACTACTTGAACTTGATAAAATATGTAATTAAGGGTTTAAATTTTGAAATTGATCAATTTAGTATTTAAAAGAACTTTTCATACATGCCAATAGTACTTCGTAAAGTTCTTTTAAGTACTAATTTGCTTAATTCAAAAGTTTTTTAGGTACTAAAATAATTGATTTCAAAGTTTAGATATTAAATTGATCTATTGCAAAGTTTAGATATCTAATTGCTTATTTGGTTAAAACTCAAATACTTTTTATGACATTATCTTATTTAGTTATAACTTGGACTCAATCAATTACCTCTATGGGTGATTATCGTACTTATATTGAGACAAATGCTATTTTGAAATCCTTTAATACAAATTTAGGTGAACATAACGAGATTAGATCTGTGTACTTAAACATACTTGTATACTTATCTTGCGAAAACCATCTCATGCATCAACATCATATATGTATATATATATATGGGATGATGTCATAAATGATACTTGAACTTTGGCAAAATATGCAATTGGGTATCAAAACTTTGAAACGATCAATTTAGTACTTGAACTTTCAAATTGATCAATATGATATTTAAAAAACTTTGAATTAATTAATCTAGTACTTGAAACAACTTCATTTGAGGTACTGTTAGCGTGCGTGAAAAGTTCTTTCGAGTAATAAAATTGTCAATGTCAAAATTTATCAATTTTAAATTCTAGGTACCTAATTGTGTATTTTGTCAAAATTCATGTACCATTTGTGACATTAACCCTCTCTCTCTCTCTCTATACATATATATACACATATTAGAATAAGTGTTTTGAATGGTACCTAAATTTTGATAAAATATGCAATTAGATACTTAAATTTTGAAATCGATCAATTTAATACATAAATTTTGAAATTGATCAATTTATTACCTTATTAAAATTTTCATCTATACCAATTGTACCTCCATCATATTTGTTAAAAACGCCACATACAATAATTATTAGCCAATTTGACAGGGTACTATTAGTGTGCATGAAAAATTCTTTCAGATAGTAAATCGATCAATTTCATATTTCAGGTACTTAATTATATATTTTATCAAAGTTCAAGTACTAATCACAACACTATCCCTAAATTGTCAAGAGGCTTTGTCATCATATGTGCTTTAGATATCTTATTTTTTAAACAAAACGTGTACATCCTAAATCTTTAAAATATTTTTTTTAGATCTTATTAAACTATTTTACTCTATGATAATATAATTAGAAATATACTAAGAATATCATTATTATTATTTTTAGGATAATTATCCCATTTAGTACCCAGACTTTACTAATTTTCACAATTAACTACCTAAAGTTTAAAAGTGTCAATTTAATACATAAACTCAACCCATTTTTGGAATCAACTACTTGAATTTTGCCGAATTTTGCAAGGATTAATTAGAACTGTGCATGCAGGCGAGTTATGCGGGTTGGCCTGCATAAACCGCAAAAAAATATGGGTTTGCCTATAAATTTTAGCTCGTTTAATGCGTGGGCCAAAATGGCCCGCCCTGCAGAACCCGTGGGTTGAAGTGGGCCAACCCACTGCAAGTCAGGTTGGCCCGCGAACCCGTACTTAAAAAAATTTTTAAAAAAACCCTAATACATTACCCTTCTTATTTCCTCTTCACTTTACTTTTCTATTATTTAGTTGTTGAATGTTTATTCTGTAATTTTTATTGGTGTTATGTTTTAAACTTTAAACTTTTATGTTTATTATATCCATAGTCCTTTTAATAATACTTTTTTCATTTATATTTGTTAGATATTTAGATGCTTCGATTTAAAATAAGCAACATAATAGCAATTGATAATTTCCATGATGTATTTTTTCTTGCCATGCCAAAGAAAAAAATTAGAATGGATTCTAATTTCTATTAATTAAAATAAAAAATTCGAATGGATTCTAATTTCTATTAGTTAAAATAAATTCTTTTACGTTGAGATAAAAAATAGAAGTCTACAATTTTTCCATACAAGATTATCATCTAAGATTAGTATGTAAGTAATTTATGAGATAAAAGGAAATATATTCCACATTTAAATTATTAAAAATTTAAATTTTAATTAGAATTCTTATAAATTTTTTCAACAAAAAAAAATATATATTAGCGAGTTCGCGGGCTAGCCCACATAACCCACCAACCAGCGCTAGGCGGGTTGGGATAAAAATTTTGGCTAGACCATGGGTTGAAGCGGGGCGGGGTGGGTTGGCCTGCATAATCCGTTTGCACAGCTCTAGGATTAATGTTATCAATAGTACCTTAACTTTGACAAAATATATAATTATATACTTAAACTTTGAAATTAATTAATTTAGTACTTGAAAAAAAAACTTTTCGTACGCGCTAATAATATCTCTATTAAATTGGCTAACATCGTCATCTTACATGGTGTTCTTAACCAATATGAATACCGTTGACATACACGAAAAGTTCTTTTAGGTACTAAATTGATTATATTAAAATTTTGATACTAGATTGATTAATTTCAAAGTTCATGTATCTAATTACATATTTTCCCTAAGTTCAGTACCATTCATGCCCATCTTGCAATTAGTGACTTCATTTTTACTCAATTTTGCAATTAATTAATTTATCTAGGTATTCTAAATGATCTCGAAAAAATATGTAGGTAGTAGATTAATAATTTTAAAATTCAGACAATTAATCATACAAATTGGCGAACTTTATGTATCAAATGTGGCATTTAGCCTTATTTTAACAAAAAGTGAAAAAATCAAGTAAAAAATCAAAAAGTACCCTTATAAAGATTTATTTTAAAATATAGAAAGTTAAATGCACATAAAAACCACATCACAGATGATCATATATTTACATATAGGATTTATCGTCAGATTCACACACATACATATGTTGTGTAGACTTAATTGTCCAAAATTTATATCTTCCTTGAAGTGCGCTTACTCTCACCTAACATAAATTGCTTAGCCAAAATTAAGAAAAACTCGTAACTAATATAAGATTTGAAGCGCCACAAACCACAATTCTAAGATAATATAATTTGTTAAATTAACTAGGAAATTTAAAGCTTTTTTTTTTTCCCCTTCTTTTCTCTTTGAAAACTTTATTCTAGGAAAAAAAATTATTTATTTTTCCTTCAAGAACAACTATTCCTTGGCCTTTTATTTAAATTATATATATATATATGTATATATATTGGTAAAGTTTAAGAAGTTTTATTCAAAACGATGGTGGAAGCTCCTGTTACGTGGAAGTAGAGTTTGGAGATAGACTCTGTGTGATTAGCATGGCGGTTCATTTGCTTAAATAGAGATGATTATGGTTGTTGTGGAACTTCTCGATGTCGGAGAAGAACAATGTTGAATGCCACTTCGTCCAAACGGCATGATCAAGATCCGGATGACACCTTCCATGCGTGATTTGAATCACATGGAGGTAGGAATAGATACAGAATCATATCAGTGCTATATATAAATTAATATTAGAATCACCTATTATAAAAGATCCGTCTCTTATTCATTATACATCTTATAAAGGAATTTTGTCAATAAGTATGACTATTGATGAATTATATGATCAAAAAATTTCATATACATGGAGTTAGACATTGATATTAGGCCAACTTGGTCTGGAACCGCCAGTTCATAGACCAGGGTTACATTCGAGTCGATATTTTATTTTATTTTAGTAGTTCCAACTGATAAGTTGACGGTTCAACAAGATTGACCTGCTTATGACTTAGCTACCCATCAGATTATACTGGACTAGATTGATGAGTTTAACTTGCTAGTTGCTGTTCAAAGTGGATCATGGGTCAGAAGCGATTAATACTTAAGTCTACATGGAGTGTTTTGCTAAGAGAGTGTACTAACATCACTACTTGCAAATGAAATTTGAGCCATCATTTTGAAGTTTGAAGTTGGTAGTGGAGAGAGGAATAAAGAATTGTATAATTGAAATCAACTATTCAAAAGGATACTAGTGGATCACCTTATCTAACCAGTAGCCCTTAAATGTGGGTAATGTGGCTCTTGATTGTAAAGATTTGACGAGAGGCCAAAGAGGTTATATCTTGATCCAATGGACGACTATTGTCCGGATGCTTTATATAATAATTTTACAGACCTATTTTGCTGATGAAAGTATTTGGCGATTTCTTGGAAATACGATGTATGTGATAGGAATATCATGAGAGCCAACTATGCCATAGGGACTATAATATTTTGAGCCAATATAAGTTTGCTTTGCCAAAAAAAAAAAAAGTATTAAAATAAAAAAATAAAAAAGCAACTTAGAGAAAGTACAACGACACTAATAGAAATTAGATCCATAACTTCTTATTTGATAAAAATATGTACTTGACTATTCAATTATATCAAGCCCACGATATAACTTTTTAATAATAATATATATATGAAATTTCCCCTCCTTAGAAAAAAATTAATGATTAATATATATATGTATCTTTTTTCCTGTTCAAAGTATTGGAGCTCGTTCAAGCCCAACGACGATATATCTAATCCAACGCACTTGCGTGGAGGGTTATACAAGCGAACTAAGATGACCCATCTATCATGCCTTCCTTTAGCTCGTGGATTATGCGAGCTAGTCCACTTTGGCCTGCATTATAAAGCGAGGAAAAATTTTGTGCCTGCCTTGTCCTATATGTATTGGCCGGTTATGCTAACCAACCTACTAAGTTTTTTTTCTTTTTTTCTTTCTACAAACTTTTAACATAATAATGTAATCATACTAAATATAAAATGTTGTTTTCAATCAAAACTAAAAAAAGAAATTATTCATATATGGGATAAAAATTTGATAAAGATTATAAGATACACATTAGATTAGATAAAAAATTATTATTTAACATTAATGTTTTACTTTCTTATTCTTTTAATTTGGTTAATTTTTTAATGCATATTTACATATAGTTATTTACTATTTCTAGTTTTTCTTTGAAAAAAAAAAAAAGAATTTTCATAAGTTTACTCATATTTAAAAAATAAATAAATATATAAATTTTATGGGCTTGTCAGCCATCCTAACTCGCAAGCAAGTTAGCCCACTTTTACTCGCGAATTACAGGGGGCAAGTCAAAATTGTCCACGTAGTACAGTAAGTTGAAACTTTTAACCTAACCCGCTTTTTTTATTATTTATTTAGGGCTTGTTAAACGGATTAGCCCAGATAGCCTATCTTGCTTGCATAGCTCTACTTGCATGCACTAATTGTTCGCCTCATACATAGTTGTGAAAATTGTAATTCTATTTATACAGCAGATTGTTTCATTCATAGTTGTAAAAATCGTAATTCTATTCTTATGATTTTATGATTTTTAAAGATTGGTCTAAGTTAACTTATGTCAAGTCTATAAGGTAACTTAGTAGAATCCTTTATTTCAATGAGTCAAATATGTTAAAATATAAAAATATAATTGTACTCTCTCTCTATCTCCTTGTGTGCCCATTATGTTACGGATTAAAAGTTATTTATTTGAAAAAAAAACATATAAATTGCAGTTTTTTATATTTATATATTTAAAGTTTTTTAGAACTACTTCAAGATATGAGAGAGCAGGTAACCCTTTTATACAAGATACCGACTCAAACTTTACTAAATTATGTATGAAATAACCTAATTTATTTAATGATTTAATTTTCATATAAATATAATATTAGTTCTAAATATTAAGTTTGAAGTAAATTTGAAATATGAAAATGAATATGTAGAAATAGGTATGATATATTATGTTTATTAATGTAAATTATTGATGTATGTGTATATGTGTGATGAGATTAATGCTATTATTTTATGTATATTAATGTATGTATAGTATAATTAATGTTTGTGTCTCTTATGAATTAATATATATGTGTTATGTTTAAATTTATCAAAACAACTTTTGAAATGTCTAAATAATTGTTAACATAATTTTACAATAAGTTAAGCCCATTTCAAGCTCAAATTAAGTTCAAATTAGCCCCAAATTAAGCCTAATTAAGTCTAACTCATTATGTACCGAAAAGTCAAAGTTATGATAAATATACCACAATTTAATCAAATAGACTCTCTTTTAGCAGCTAACAAAATCCATACGAATTTTCACTTTTCTTTTCTTTCTCTTGTTCTTCTTTCTTCAAACCGTAAGCTCTAAACCTTAGCAAAAAAAAAAGAAAAAAAGCTTTTGGACTCAACAATTTTCTCCAAGCCAAACTTCTTCATGTAAGTTAATGCAAATTGTAAACTCTTTATTTGTTCTTTCTTGTGATATAGATATATAGTCCATGTTAGAATGAGTTTTAATGTCATATGAGTTTGAAGGGTTTCATGTATTAATAAATGTTAGGTTATGTATTGTTATTTTATGAACTTTTTATATGTATTATGGAAGTAGTGAGAAGTGTTGGTGAGGATTGAAGTGGATTTTGAGTAGTTAAGTTAAGGTAAAGGTTAAGAGAGGGTTTGTTATAAATGAAGTAGTTTGATGTGTTAAAATGATGTTCAAAGTTGCTAGAATGGTTAGTGAAGATGGAAGATAATATAGAAGCTAAATATGTGTTTGAAGAAGGATTAAAAGTGCTTCATGTTACAAATTTTCAAAGTGCAAAACAGGGGAAACAAAAACTTTTCGAACATGTCTGTTTTTGCGTTTACGTCGACATCTGGTACTTCAATACCGCCGCCATAGAGGCGGTGTTAGATGTGATCAGAACCGATTTTTCTAACGCCGCCAACTTTTGTGAAGAAATTAGCCAACGTTTATTTTTTTTTTTCAAATCTTACGCCGACCACTAGGGCTTTAACACCGCCAGCCTTTAATCAGTGTTGAATACTAACAGAACTAATTTTCTTAACGCTGCCAGCATAAGATTCCAACGCTGCCAGCGTTCTGCTCAATTTGCTGGTGTAAATTGCCCGCATATCCTCTGAGTTTTTACAATTTCAACCTTCTTCAATTATCCTTCTTTACTTCATATATGGTCTTCTAATGAATCTATAAGTTATATAAACATATTTTATGTATGAATTAAATGTTAAAGTTATATGTTAAGTTCATTGAATCTTCTTGTATAGTTAATTTAGAATCGTGTGTTGTATATTAATTCTAACTTCGATTAATGATTTGTTTTTATATTCCTTATTTCAGTTAAAGGTTCTTCAATTGATTCCCCTCTGAGTGAATATAGTAATGCACTATTGGGTACAGGTACACAATAGCTTGTTTGTTGTATGCTAGGAATAGGCATCATTAAATTTGACTTAATTCAATTCAATTTAATAATTTGATGAACTGGATGTCTATACGCTGTTTAATCTAGTCCGAGGAGCAGCAAACATGTCATGATGCAATGGTACGCTATGATACAATAGCGATTTGTTTATGGTTAAGCGGATAGCTGATGGGGAGAATAGTATATGAGTAACGTTTGGTTAAACTTAGAGGGAAATGCCATGGATTAGTTCAAAGTTTATGCGGACTTGAACTAGATTTATGTTGTGGACTAAGTTTAAGTAGAGTCGGGCAACAGCTTTGGAGCCCTAAATGAAGATATTTCTTTATGGAATAGATATAGGAGATATAAGTATTCGGACTGATTATATCAACCCCCTGAGCAATTGCTCAGACCCCTAAATTCGCATAGTGTGATTTCGGAGTTTGAATACCCTATGTTGTTTCGTCAAAAAGAAAATTAACAAGATAATGACTTGATCGTTGATGCATTTCATTTGAATTAAGTTTGCTTGACAATTTTTTTTGTATTTGTTATTATGTACTGGGCCTTTGGCTCACTTTTGCTGCATTGCAGGTATTGAAGATGAGTTGTATGATGATCTAGGATAAGGGTCAGATCTTGAGAGGTTCATGGACGAGTGGGACGTGGACTCGAATGCCCTTGGTTTTGGGAGAAGCTTTTGTTTAAAACATAATTTTCTGTATATGAGGCTTGTTAAATAAGCTTAGTTTGTAAAAGACTTTAAGATCTCTTCAGTTTATCTTTTTGTACCAGAACAACATGTAATTTTGTAGTATCTTCTATTGGCACTAATCTTTGTACATATAATGTATATAGGTATGGATTGCTTTTATTAGAAATCTTCTTTTGTTTAAAAATTATATATTAAGTATAGTAGAATTAATCAAACAATTCTCATAAACTATTAGTTTTATGACAACCTTACATATAATATGAAAATGTTATATGTTATTGGGGACTTGGTACACTAAATCTGGGATTTAGCGGTCGGGTCATTACAATGTAGGTTTCGAGTATTGTAAGTTCCAGTAGATATTAAGACTTAATGGATAAGTTCCAAGTAGGGTTGCAAATGGGCCAAGCTACTCAAAGCTACTTGAGCTCGCTCACTTTACGCTTAGCCCGCTCAAGCTCGATTAATAAATGAGTCAAGTCTGAGCCTAAAGTAAAGCTAGTTTATCTAAACGAGTCGATTTTGAGTTTATTTAGGCTCGTGAATAAATTCGCCACTAGACTCTCTAATAGGCTTGTTAATAAGCTTGTCAGCATATTTATGAATTTTTATGCATATATATTATCTATAACTACATAATAAAAACAATAAAAACAAATTTCTATTTAATAATATGTACATATATTATAGTGACACTCATATACGATATTTTAGGTTTAAAAAAACGAAAAAAATGTTATCTAAATGGGTCGAGTACGAACTTAAATTTCAAGCTTGATAAAAAACTCGCTCATTTCGAGTTCAAAGTTAAGCTCATTTAACTAAATGAACTAAGCTTGAGCTTCAATTTCAAGCTCGCTCAAACTCGAGCTCGCTAAATTTTAAATGAGCCGAGCCTGAGTCTTTAAAAGCTTGTTTTGGCTCGACTTGTTTGCAACTGATGTTCCTGCTACTGAATTTTCAGAACCTACTCCCATAAGGTAAGGTACAAATATAGCTTGCCATATCCTATATTTACCCTAGAACCTAACTCTACTAAATATAAGGTATGGGTTCCGCATACTATGTATCCAACATATAAAAATTAAGTTATTAATAATAAAATAGCATTGCTTATATATACTAATTTTTTATTAATATCGATATTATTTAAGGCAATGATTGCTTCTTCGTTGTTTTATTATTTAGTTTTTAATAATAGTACATTCTTTTAATTATCTTTAACAGCTTAACTTGAAAAATTATGTTATGTATTATCCATGAATAATTAAATTAAAATAAAAATCTTTTAATGAATTTTTTGTAATTTATTATTCCTTTGCAGTTGTGTTATTTTACCTTTTCTTTTTCCTTCAAAAGAAACTAACTTTTTATGTGGATACAATATTAGTATTTACCTTATGGCCACTGCTTTTATATTTTTAACCTATTGTTCTACATCCATAAGATTTAAAATAAACCAATATATGTGATATTTATACATCAAAACAGTTTATCATTAATATGAATCAAAGCAAGGATAATATGATACTATGAGTAAAAAAGGAAAAAAAAAAAGGTATATCAAAATTCTTCTATTAATGAAGATGTATTGGATATTAATCGAAGCAAAAAATAAGTTGCATTAGGAAGACTAAAGACATAAATGTTTAATGCTTTACAATTTACTATAAAAGTGTCGGTTATCTTTTTGTGTTAGTTAGTATAGAAATATCTTCAATTTTTATATTAAGATATAAAAGTAATTCGTGGTCTTTTAACTTTTATATTACCACTGGCTAAGAAAATAAAAAACTTTCATATTACCACTTCAACTATCAAATAAACAATTTTGGATATTACAAAATTTGCAATATTGAGAAATTACTTTTAGATTTCTTTCCATACTTCAAAGGTAATGCTATAGTAAAATTTTAAAACAATGTGATTTTTCATTTTAAGTAAAACTACATATACTATAATAATCTTAAAATAATTAAAAAAATGTTACAGGTTTCATAAGATATCCTATACCCTATAGATTTTATAAGATAAAAGATGAGTATAAAGTGGTACAAAGTAGGTTGTAAGCATAAAATTTAACACCTTATATCTTATCGGATATAGTACTAGTGAAGTTTCATACTCTACCCCTTATGTATCCATCATCTCTATCTTAAGTGTAGTATAATTTTTTAAAGCAATTCT
The DNA here is from genome assembly GCA_024138025.1 of Combretum micranthum. Taxonomy (NCBI): domain Eukaryota; kingdom Viridiplantae; phylum Streptophyta; class Magnoliopsida; order Myrtales; family Combretaceae; genus Combretum; species Combretum micranthum. The sequence goes on along the minus strand of JAMXBD010000170.1, from coordinate 553,050 downwards.
ATATAAGCGGTTGAATCTAACGTTTTAATGCTCTATAGACCATCTAATGATTTTATATAAAATTGCAAGCTTAACAACTTTAGTTTCATAGGTAAATCTTGTTTCAATTTCCCAACTTGCTTCTTATTTTTTTTTAATTTTAAAATATTTATATAATTATTTATTTTACGTGATTTGTTTATCATTTATAAGTTTTATTGTTTTATCACATAAACAATAGAAGATTGTGTATCAATATAGTTTATATATCTAATAGATAATGCATCTTTGTTGCATATATCAAAATATTAATATTAACTTCAAAAAGTTTTAAAATTGATTCGTTAGAGACATGTTAATTCTTATATCATGATAATTGACTAGTGTTATGATGACAATTTTTCCATTTTGTTGATTTAGAACTTCTTTTTAAAATTATTTACGTAATTAGTTTTTAATAAAAAGTAATTACCAAAATAATCCACCTAATTTACATATTTTAAATGCATGTTATTTTTTTAATAAAAAATCCATGTTCCCAATGCGAGACAATGTGTAAAAATTCTCATGTTACTAATGTGAGTTGTATTTAAATACATGGAGTCCACTATTTCGTATTTCTAAGATGTGATTTTAAATAATCTGTTTTAGTAATTAATTTCTAATCATCGTATTTTAGGTTTTTTTTTTTCATCAAGAAAGTCTAACCTTCCTCTCACTCTATGAAAACCATTAAACTTGTTTTATTATTTGTAAATATGAATATTGATAAATTGATACAAGATACCAAAATTGGTTAACCACTTTAACATTATATATATATATATATATATATATTTGTCTATTCTATTATAGTTTCTACACCATTTTAGTGTTTTGCATGCTCTTGGAAATATTATATCATAAAACTTTGCATTTTTCTCTTTAAATTTCTATTAGTGAAACGAATTATTAGTGTGTATTTAAGAGAAAATTGGTTTTAGTATCACATTCTCTTAGGAAAATATAATCATATAATATATAATTTTTTATTTATTTGCAATTTAACCACTGGACTTGCTAACTCATAGGGGAAAAAATGAAAAGGCAAAAATACCCATCTCTATCACTTTTAAGGATAGTCAGTTGATCTACCAATGGAACTTTGAGTTTTAATCATTTTCCAATTAAGTTCCTGAGTTTTAAGATTATTAATTTTAGTATTTAATTAATTTATTCAAAATTATTGATGCTATCTAGGGTAGCTTCATCGAAATGGTCTGGCCTAATATTATCTTTCCTTTTTTTTTCTTAACCAATTATGTGCTATTATTAATAAAGATATTTTGGGTCTATTTGTTTTATCATATTTTGATTATTTTGTATCATATTTTTATTATTTTTAAATAGGTATTTTTAAGAAATAGATACTAGTGAAAAATGATAATTTTACTTATATACTGATCATATAGATATATATAAATATGATATAAATATAATATAAATAAATTAAAATATAAATTAAATACAAATATGATACAAATAAAAATTCAATAATCCAAATAACCATTAACTTACAAAAGATGTTGAGTGGAAACCATATCCTGCAAAATAAAGTTAACAAAAGATGGCAGTCCATATTTATTAAAAAGTAATATATTTTGAGTGAAATAATTTTAGCACATAGTAATCGCTTCTCTTCTTTCATTTTTTTTTTTTTTTTTTTTTTGCCGATTAGCGCATTGTAATCTACTTTGATTGAAAAGGCCAGTTTGATGAAAAGTTTATAACATAGTTAATGTATGTGATGTAAATGACTAAAATTTAATTGAATTATCATAATGAATAATCTAACAATAAAAATAATTAAATATCAATAATAAAAAGTATTTTCAAATATCAAATACCAGGTAAACTTTACTATAGATTATTATTACTCGCTGATGGGATGTTTAATTGTTTATCTCTAGACACTAGTGCATCGTCGGATATATTATCTTAAGAATAAAATCTACACCAACATTAAAAGGCGAGCAAACGAATCATGATCTAGTACAATTATCCAATATGCTTTTGATATCCAGGTCATAATTTCTTCACGGTTATCAAGAAAATATTTATAAAAAAAAAAAAGGATGAAGTAGAAAATTGAATTTGTCAAATGGTGCGTCCTGCTAACCTAACAGCGAAGGGATGTGAAGGGACATCGTACTAAGTTTTTCTTTGTAACCCATTAAAGATTAAGATTAAGATCCAAGGACAGTGCTGTGTCGGGAAGCCACTGTAACAGTCTTTTCAATCATATTTTTCATTTCAATTCACGCTACCAACGATACAGGTAAAGTTTTTTCTCTTTCTTCTTTTTTTTTTTTATTTAATGATTCTAAACACATTAATTTTCACCAAATTAGGATATGATTAGTTCCTCAATCTAATGTTATTTTGATAACGTTTTAATGTCAAATAATGCTGAATTAATACTGATATGATACCGATAAAAAATCTATAATTTTATTCATAAATTAGTCAAACTGAATTTATACCGATACTAAACCGATACTAAATCGATACTGAACCGATACAGCTCCAATACAAATATAACGCAGACAATCCAAATTACTAGTAGATGCGTTTGTTTGATCGTACTTCATTTATTTTGATATAAAAAAAAAAGAATCGGTAGAACCTTGATCCACCTATCTTAGGTAAACCCTTCATTGAGGGTTTGTTAAGTGGAAAAATAATACCATAATGTTTATAAAAAATACAGATACAAATAAAAAATCAATAGTTTTACTCATAAATCGACTAAATAGATACGATCAGATACAATACGATACAAATAAAAATCCAACAATTCAAACAAACTCTAAGCTCTATTTTGCTCATTATCGTGCTAATGACATGTTGTCATTTCGATTTAAACTATTTGTTAAAAACTATATATAAATAAAAAAACATATTATTTTATTTATAAAATGATAAAGTAGATCAAACATAGATTAAATATAGACAAAACATAAATTCAAATCAAATATAAATATAAATACAAATGATATCAAACCATTCAATCTAAATATGCTTAATATTCTTAACTTTGTTTATAAATACTTAAATACTCATCATTTAAACCATTTAAACCCATTTAATTATGAAAACTACTAACCTATTCTAAATTATTTGTCTCCAAATTAAATGAATGATTGATATCCTAAGCCATATAAAATATAACTAGAGTTTGTACGCTTCATAATAAGTGCCACACATCCCGACAGTACTATCCAATTTATAACCCAAATAGCCATTATAATTAGTGCCCTAAACATCGCATCCTTCGATAATAATAAAGTCCCAACATGAATGAATAATACATTATTATAAATTTTGTAATGTGTAAATGTGCACGCGCACACACATTACTCAATAACAAGTGGCGACCATAGCCTAATTAAACTTATTTAATATTTGTAAATAAGAATATATTGAACTCCTAGAGTCATTTTAAATTAGGGATCTATAGCTCATGAAGTCATTTTAAAATTATGGGCTCTATGTAGCCAAAGTCATTTTGAAAAATATGGAGCATATGCCTTAAGCGAATTCTTTAAAACGCGGGTCTTTAATTTCTTGGATTACTTGAGCAACCCAAGAGTCACATGTGTACTTCTATAGATCCCAAGAGTTATATATGTGTTAATCCATAAATCCCAAAAGTCGAGCACGAATCTATCAATCCCAGAAATCCAAGAGTCTAGCAATCTTAAACCAAATTCATTGTCGTATCAAACATAAGCAGTTCAAGTTTTTATAACCATCTACAATAATGCCCTAATACTACTAAAGTGACTCGTTTAAGGTTTCTCCCAATATGTAGTCCACAGTTTCACGTATTATTGAACACTAGGGATGCAAGCGGGTCATTATAGGGTACCCGACGCTCAACCCGCTAAAAACCCTATCGGTTCTAGGGCGGGTTTTGGGATTAAAAAAAAAACCCGATAAGTTAGTGAGTCAGGTTTTGGGTTTATTATGTAACCCGTTGGGAAAACCGAACCCATAAATTCAAAATATCAAAAAATTAAAAATATTAAGTTATTAAAGCAAGGATCTCATTTATATTATATGTATGTAAAAGTAAGTGAAATGAAGTATTTACATCATTTTATATGATATTATTACTAAAATTCATTATTTTCAATAAAAGTGTTTATATCATTAATAACTTAAAACAAAATTCTTTTTTTTTTTGCTTTCTTTTTTATAAAAAAAAATAAAATTCTTAGAATCGGGTCGTGTCGTCGGTCGGTTATGAGTTCCTTAAATCCTAGCAAGTCAGGTTTTGGGAATGACAAAAAAAAAACCCGATAGGTTTTTCTCGAGTTCTAGGATACCCATTAAGGACTCGGGTCGGGTTCGGGTTTCAAAAAACCCATCCCGAACCCGCCACGTTGCATCCCTATTGAACACGAGTAGTTCAATTCCTTATAACCATCCATAAAAGTGTCCTATGCTGCATTCTTCCAAATGTTTAAACCTATAAAGGATAAAATTAGGAAGCAATCGGGACGGATATACTAAAACCCGAACTGATACCCAATATGATTCCCAAAACCCATCCCAAATCCTATAAGGTTTTTATCCATGAACTTAAAACCCACTAGACAAACCCTATAAGGTACCTAAACCGAACCCAAACCCAAACCCGAACTAGAAACAGAAACCCGATATAAATTTAGAATCATTATTACACGATAGAATATTTAAAAACGTCATTAGAAATTTTTTTTCATATTTTTTCTATTTTCGATCCGTTCCTACTTCACAAGCCAAGAAAAAAAACTCTTATCATTACTCATGCAGTCTTCTTTATAAAATCCCAACCATTTTCATGAGAAGAAAATCATTGAATGAAACAGTACAACAATGGAGTGAGAGGCTTGAATTTGAGGAGACTGAGCTAAGACAAAACTGAAAGTGGAGACCCTAAGGTATTGGTCTACTGTGTCCTAGGTTTTTTTTTTTTTTTTTTTTACTTTCTAAATGATTTAATAAAAGTGAAAAAAAAGCTTTACAATTAATGGAGCACAACTGGTTAATTTTAGAGACTGAGGCTAAACACAATATATATTTATATATTTAAATGGGTTTGAGTTTCTCAATGGGTTTTATACTTATCCTAATACCATCCCAAAACCCTATAAGGTTTTATTATTGATCTCAAAACCCATCACAAACCCTATAAGGTATTTATCGAATTAGACAGATCGGATACCTTATAAAAACCTGTCCGCTTACATCCCCAGGTACAATTTCAACATATCAATGCCCATGCTATCATATAATGGCCTCAACTCCCAAACTACTATACTATTTCAAATGCCAGATATATTCATACTCTGCTTTGACTCACGAGTTAAACGAACTTAATTTTTTTTATCCAAGCACGATCTATTTTGGCTTGTTTATAATTTATTTTTTACTTTTGAATATTTATTTTTATGTTAATTTGTATGGAAATTAAGATATTTAAGTATTTTATGTTTTATATATGTATCGACAATTAATTTTATTCTATTTTAATTGATTATATATAAAAAGAATGTTATAATACGTGTGGTGTGTGTATTAATCTATTATCTCCATAATATATTATAAATGATCACTAATATGTAAACGTATTATTTTTTTTAACTTGAAATTTTAGTTAGTTCTTAAATTTTTCCTCCTTTTTTTTAACACACTTTGGTCCGTAGCTAAATGGACAAGATAAAATTGACCCATTTCGAAATAGAAAAAAAATGATCACAGCTGGATTTTTTAAACAAATAAACGGCCAGTCCCCGGATTTTATCTCGTATACCCGGATCTAGTAACACTCATCAATTTTCTTCGTTGAATACTCATTAACTTTGTTAGATAAAAAAGAGTCCAATTTTACAGCAATTGCTAGCCAGTGTCCAAATTAGATCATTGTGGTTACTGTGAGAGGAAATTTAATCAACCTATTGTATAAGTCAGTCAATCGAATCTCACTTTACTAAAACTTGGCTGGCCTCGTTTCAAATTCAATCAACTGGGTTTTATATTCTCCTACTCCATCGATTAAAAACCCTTTTTGGTCTACTAGATTCCATTCTTGATTAACCAGATTATTCTTGCATAATCAAGTCATGTGATTATTTTATTGTTTAGCTTAATGAACAATGGTTCTCACATCTACATGTAGACACATTAACAAATATATGCATTACGCATCCGCTTTAAGATGTTTTTTTCAATAACCAAATAAAATGGGTTTCCTTAAAAGTGATTCCTATGTGATTTTATACAGATCTTATGACCCTGTTGGCCTGATCTCGTTTATTTTCCTTTTTCCTTGGATGATACGAATTCTTCCCTTCTAAATCCATTGTAATGTAGAAATGAAATCTTTTGATGTAATTACAACGAAACACTATAAATGAAATTGCTATGTATACGACGGTAGGGAATATCTCCACCTTTTCCTATTTATATAGGATCAATCACTTTTTTAATGTAAGTATGATCTTATCGTGCAAATGAATGCTATACTGTATTTTTTTCAGAATCTGATAAATTAATGTTAGACAAGTTATTAATTTATTTCTTGAATTTGTACAAGAGCTACTATGGAAGAGTATTTAGGTGAAAGAAATTGGACAAGGGGATGACTAAGGGTCATTATGTCCATAGCAATCCTTTAGTTTATATTATTGTTGGTGCTTACAATTCCCATGATGTATGTTGAAGATTAACTTATTGCAACTTCATGGATATGTCGTTATCTATACTATGTAGAGTAAGAGCAAATGCAGGAAACAATGAGGTTTTATTAAAGAAAACACGCCTTCGCGATTATAAGAGACATAACTATGCTATACTATTACACTATGGAGGATTGATTTTGTCAAACCTCATAATTTACAATAATCAGAATATATAGTTAAGTATTTATAAGGTAGCTTAATATATAGAGCTTAAAATATTCAAAACCCTAATAATTAAACCCTTAAACCCTAAAATTATAATAAACATAACATATAAAATCGAAAAATAAACCCTTCAATTAGAAATTATAAGTATATGATGGTGTCTAGGATATTCGATTTAACGAGTATAGATTTTAATCTATGTGTATTATAGGACGTGTTATTATAATCAGTCATCACTCCACATGCCAATCATATTCAAGCAACGAAAATCATCCCATTGCTTTATTGCCCAAACAAAATCACATCAACCATAAAATCATAAACATGTTATTTTCCAAGTCCACAACTTTTTCGAATCTCAAAAAACCTTTGCCTAATGAAAACTCAGTCAACAAACTTCATAAACTGCCTCGTTTTTTATGATTTATATCTCGCACCATCTTTAGTCATTTTCAAAACCTCAAACTATATTGAGATTATAGATTTTGCATACTACAAAAGAAGAATAAGCATGATAAGATTATATAGTTTTTAGTTTTATATGAGCCTCGAACATTGAAGGACTCGACAAGATTGTAAAACAAGTCTGTTCTTAAGATTTTTATGTAAATTTTCAATTCAAACTTACATAGTTGTATTTATTAAGTTCAAGAGACGTTTTCTCTCGTGTTTTAAGTGAAAACTTGGATTTTCAAGCCATCTACCAAATTACTTCGATTAAGATAACATGAGTTCACGGTAAGTGGGAATTTCAATAATTTACTTCTATTTCTATGTGTATGGTGTGTTATATTGCTATTTATTGATTGATTTGTGTTGTTGTAAAATTATTGGTGATTTGCGAAGTGAAAACATTGAAAGAAAATTTGAAAATCAACCATAATAAGAGAAAAATTGCAAATAAAGAAGTCATCGTTTGATAAGTGCAAGTACACCATCAATCCAATTCAAAACCTATCGTCTAGCTAGCTCCATTCCACTATCTAGCTAGTGTCTTCCCCTTACCATCTGGTCAATGCTACCATTTAACTAGTATCCAACCGGTCTAATTTTAGATTAACGATCTTATGCTACCAGCAAATCTTAATGATGCTTGAAATAAAATCAACTAAAAATAAATATTTTTGGTCAAGAAGCAATCACTAAAGAACGGTTTGAGTAATAGAATATGATATTCATCAAAATCCTAAACAATTGAAAATAATACTAGTATAACTATCGTAGTTTAAAGGAATATACCTAAGTTGCATACTATCTGATAAAATGTATTTCAATGCCGATGAGAAACTCTAAATAGTGATCCAAAGTGTTACATAATAGTCACTTCACCAACCGGGTTAAGATTCTGAGAACCGTCAATAATACACTTTCTGTATTCACTAAAGTCACTATTAACTCGAAGAAATAATAACCAATATCATGTTTGGTGCTTAATACTGAATTTCTTAAGGGGCAAATTACACTGAAGGGTTACACAATTTGAGGTAAATTCATTTAAGGTCATAACGTTTTGAGTAGCTAAAAAGAGGTCATAATGTTTAAAAAAGTAAATCAATTGAGGTCACTATTGACACGTAAAGATAAGAGAAATATTTAAAATTAAAACTTAGAAGATCTGGCATATTATGATATGTACCAATGATGACTTTAATTGATATACTTGTCTCAATGTTGTAATCTCTTTTTAACCATTCGAAATGTTGTGACATAAAATGAACTTATCCTCAAATGTTATGACATTCCGATGTAATTTACCCATTTCTTAATTATACTCTTGTATGTGATATTTGTTTCTTTGCATGACCTTGTCTAAATTGAATTGTATATTGATTGGTTACCTCTAAATCTATGAACAACTATTGGATCATTTATAAAATTACCATACCTGTATTGCATGGAAATTACATCAGTTTTGATGGTCACCATCTAATGATAAGACAGCTGGAAACAAACATTAAGTCAATGATATAAATGATCTCTATTCGAATGATCTGAGATGTAATTGAGTTTTCTACTTTGTGGAACAAGCTAAAAGATTAAGGGAAGTTACGAATTGTGAAGCCATGTTTAGACCATCATTTGGCCCATGACTGCATTTAAGGTATCCTACGCCATCTATGGATTGCATTTAAAGTAACCATGAGTCAAGAGAATTATATAGACAATCAAATTCAGGATTTCATTAAGGGATTATGGGAAGGACTGCATTTAAGGTATTTTCAATACATGTCAACAAGTTTCTCGTATGACCTAAATACCGATGTAGTTGTAAATTCCTTAACCCAAGGTTAGAGAGGAGGGCTGTTATACCATAGACTCTACGCTAGTTATTGGAAGACCACATGCAATAATTGCACTACGATAGCTTGGTTTTAATTATATGTTAAGTAGTAATGAGGAAATTGCACTAGTATATCATGAAGTCATGGTTTTTACTTATTTCCTGTAATGTAACTTGCCTTACAGGTACACTAAGACATGTTTACAATCTAGCAAGATAGACCACTTCCGTAAGCTTAGCTATTTCTAGGGATCTTAGGAATTTCTACAAAGGAGAGTAGAAGTAGTTGCTGGCTTTTGTATTCTCAATGGTTGTACATAAACTATTGTTTTTAGATTTGATGTCCTTAAGCTAGACACAGAGTGTTTTGTATGACGACTCTTGAAATACCACTACATCAGCAAAAGTCGATGTTTTAAATATCAAGTATGTTTTCTGTCAAACACTTCGTGAGTGCTTATGTGGGTGAAAATAAGCATTTGTGGTGGGTTATCATGAATAAGGTATTCTTTAGGGTGCAATAGATTCAATCTTACCAGTGGTATAGCCCATACTTTTTTTCTTTTGGCTTTTCTATGTAAATCTTATGTCCATTCATTTCTCTTTTTACTTATTATTTATCTTATAGTTGTGCGGTATATTATCTATAATTGAAATTTACATGATATCTTAGCCAAGTGGTACAAAAGAAAGGTTGAAGGATTTGTGATCTATATATTGAAGAGATGACAAGCTAATATGATGCTAAGAAATTTGACTTTTTTTTCAAATCTCAAATTGTGGCAACTATAAATGCAAAGCGTTTTGATGCAATTAGGCTTAAAGAAGGCCTTAAACTAACAATCAAATCTATAAAAAAATGATGAGTGATGAGAAGGCCCTAATATGGATCTGGCTAATTCTTGTAAATAGTGTCTTATAAGAAGTACAATAGGAGAATATAGCTTCATATTATGGACAAAATTGGAAGAGTGATATGGGTTCTTGTCTTTTATAAACCATTTGATGTTAACGTAAATATTTTTACTGGCTTTCGACGAATCAAAAATTATTAGATTGAAAACATATTTTGGAGTTCATATCTGTGATCGAGAATTTGCAAATATTGAGATTGAGGTTGAGACTATAGACTAAATGATCATACTTATGCTATAGCCTATACCGCCTTTACTTCATGAATTGAAGGAGACTATGACGTACGGTAAGGATGGTTCGTCTATGGAATAGGTGAAAACATTCTATTGAGTAAGGGCTAGTTAGACCATAAGATGGAATCTATAGCCAGTTACATAAGATATAATTACTAAAGATTGATGGTCCAATAGAAGTGGCGATCCTAGAAGGAGATTTAGAGTATGAAGTATTATATGTTATCACAACAAATAAAAGTTATGTAAGGAAGAGTAACCTAAGAAAAGCTGGATAATGGGGTAAAACAATTGTTGATGTAATAGTTCTTGAATCATGGATAATAAGATAGGGTAAATTACATGAAAAAGTATCTATGTTTAGGGATAAGTTCATTTGAGGTATTAACGTTTGGAGTAATTAAAAAGAGGTACCAACGTTTGGTAATGTGAGTCAAATAAGGTATCATTAACGAATTGTCAGTGACATCGTTAACGACATTCCGACACATGACACATGTCAAAATAAAAAAAAATTGTACATTTTGTTTATATCGAAAAGATCCATATTCTAACCCATTTGGGGGATGGGAAGGCTATCTTCTTGTCTGCTTGCATGCCTACATGACATTTCATATTATAATTTGGGTAATTTTATGAGTGGCTAGCGGTTTTGCTTGTATGTTGGGGATGGGGGATAGGACGTGTAAGCCCTCGTTCCCTTAGCAATCTGAATTCGGTTCCGAAAATTTGAACCAGGAACCGAAACCCTAACAGAATACCCTTGGACTAGTCGGACCTTGAAGCCTTATGTCCGGTAACTCCAAGAACGAAACCTTGGAGCAATAAAAATGAGATAGCTCTAGAATATAGCCTTAAATAATTTATCAAAATATAAAAGGTCAGAATTCTGAGCAATTGATTCGTTTTGAACCCGATCAAGATTTATTCTCGAAAACTGGTCCTCGAGACTTGGAAATAGAAAATTAATATATAGGACTCGTTGGATCCGAAATTTAATAAGGAATTCAAAAATATATTTATAATAATTTTTCGAGTTATAAAAATTACAATTATAGCCCTTTTATCGTATTTTCATTACTACCAGTAATTTAGTTGTCTAATCAACTTTTTGATTTCTTTCATACTATTCATCAAGTATAACCACACATACCCTATTCTTATAATTTTACATCATTTCCTTACAAGTTTACTTTTTCCAATACATTTTATTACTTAAATTACTTATTAAATTTGAATTTTATTGCACAAATTAAATCAAAACAATTCTCTCTCTCTCTTCTCAGAAGTCTAGCGCCCCCTCCCTCACTCCCTCTCTCATTTATTTGATTTTTCTTCAATTAATTATTCATGCAAAACCATGATTTCTTTTCCTATATAATATCTCTTTCATCTTTCTCTTTTTCACTTTTCTTCATTCTCACAAATCAAACTTTTGGAAAGTTTTTCTCTCCTCTCTCCCTCTATTCTTACCGTAAGCTCCCCTCACACACACATACACAAATTTTCTTCAATTTTTCTTGCTCCACATATCTAAATAGGTAATAGATCTTAACCTTACCACACTAAAACATATAATGGCAAGATCATACATGTGTGGTTCTACTAAAATCCCTATGAGCTTTAAGCTAGGGATGTGAAAACACTTAAACATGAGATCCTTACCATCACAATGTTGTTGATCTTGAAATCTGAGTTATCTTACTATTTTTTTCTTATGTTGTTGTTATATATTGCTCTTATAGAAATATTGTGCTTATATTTATTTTTTTACTCTCATCTACATATTGTTTAGATGACATTTACATCCATAACATGAGTAGTATAATAGATCTATTTGTTTAGAGTACTTTAAATGCCATAATTACTTGTTTTACATATATAAAGGATTTATAATATGATAGTCCTGGTGAAGGTGTTACCAAAACTCAAGATCCTTTTTGTTTTATCAAAAAGTGATTTTTACCATTCAGAAAACCTATTTTCCAACTTCAAAATGAAGATCTTATATGTAAAATGAAGGGCTTAAGTGATAGGTACCATAAAGGAGTGATTTTTATAAGATGAGCTTAGTTTACTAAGAGAAATTTTCAAAACAAGAAAAGGGTTGCCAAGGTTAAGTTAGATCTATGATTCAACACCAGCCAAAATTTTAAAATTCATAACTAGGGTAAAATGCCAAGAAAACACCTATTTTCCAACCCTAAAACAAGAATTTTCTTAAAGAAATGAAAGCCTTAGGGAGTAGATTTGATTATAAATTAATTTTAGAAAGATTAAATGAGTTTTTCACAAGAAATAATCTCAAAAATAATTTCCTAAAATTCGGATCTAAAAATTATCCCTATTTAAACACTTACTTCCAAATATCAAAATGAGGATTTTAATAGAAAAATAGAAGCCTTAAGGAATAGATGTAGCAAAGACTTGATTTGTATAAGAGTAAATATGTTTTATCAAAGTATAAACCTAAAACAAAAGAAAGGTTTCCAAATTAGGATCAAACAATAATATCATTTCGAAAAATTGTGTAAAATTTGTCACTAGGTAAAACCCACATTTAAACATTTATTTTCCAACCTTTAAATGAAGAAATTCATTAAGATAATGAAGGTATTAAGTATATAGGTCATCAAGGCTTTATCTTAGTAAAAATATGGATGATTTTCAAAGAAATAAAAATAGTTTTCCCAACCAAGTGTTCTTAAAATTGTTGCAAGTAAAAGTTTTCCAAAAAATTCTTTTTAATAAAAAATCATTAAGGATTTGCATGTAGATAGCCCATATTATGTTATTCATGATAATAACTTGTAAATATTGCATGCACATATAATATATTTGGTAGAAATAATGCAAATTTCACAAAACAATTTCAGAAATGCAAGTTTTAGCTACTGATCAGATATGATCCGAGCATTCTGAGAACTAAATGTTTTCAAAACTTAAGAATAACACCATAAATAGATAGATCTTTCAAAGTAGATAGAAATTGATAGTTTATTTGCGAAATTCTGAGTTAAAATAACCAAGTTATGGCCATTTTAAGTTGGAATTTCCATCTACCACGAAAATTACGAACTCAAGAGTTTTATTTAATAAGTTGGAATTAGTTATGGTATGAAATACTCATTTGAGGTATTTCTTTCATTTAGGTGACTTTGAATCGGGGGAAAATTCTTGTTTCTGGATCACTACCTTTAGAGACTAGTGTTCATGGCCAAGTGAGTTCACTATCTTTAAATTATATGCTTATGATTGTGCTTGTAATGATAGTGGCATTAGATTTAGGGCAAGATAAAATTTGAATGTGTATGTGAGTTTTAATTGATTGAATTGATGATAAGAATCTCGAAATGGAATTGTTGTAAATATTTGTATGATTTAGTATAGAATTGAAGTGTCTACAATATCTATGATCGCCCATAATTCATTAATTAATATGTCATGATCTTATAATCAAATTGCCCATACATACCATATGTTAAGTCATATTGCATTTGTTATTATACCATTGTGGGAAGAAGGCATAATAGTTGGGCAACGAGGGGTTTGAAAACTCCAATGTTGGCATGAATGGCTGAATTAAAATGGAAGTGGTGTAGATACTTGTATCAACTACAAAATTAGTGTGTGGGTGGGCACTTGAATCAACCATGATATAAATGAGAAAAAATTGAAATCTATGGTTGTATGGGCCTGAAACACCTAATCACGAATGGAGGGCATAAATTCATTCAACATAGGACTTCCGAAAAGTCTTATGTATTGTATGCTCACATGCTTGTGCATTTCATATGATTGGTAATAAAACTTGTTTGCCCTATTGTATAATGAAGTATTTAATTTGGAAGTGAAAGTCACTAAGCTAGTGTAGCTTATACCTCTACAGTTTCTTCTTAATGTAGTTTCTGTACATATGGTTGTGTCCCCGGACCTAGCCAAATCAAGTAATGCGAAGTTAGGAGTGTTTCCCATTAGAAGTTTATGATTAGTTCTGTATGGTCTTTCATAGTAAACCTTAAATGATTGGGTTTTACTTAAAAGATAATACTTAGACTTTTGTTTAGCAGGGGAACGCCCCTTAGTATTTTATAACTGATCCTGAGATATCTATGGTTTATATTTTTATGCTTATCTTATCAAATTGAACAATCTATCTCCAACTGCATATGTATTCTATTGTCGTAAAGGGATGCCTTACATTTTAATACAAGACTATTGAATGACTATGATAGTGATTCTTAAGTCTCGTTTAACATACGGCGGACTGTTACGTTTATAGTACCTTTTGTGGCATGACATAACGTATGGTGTTTTTATGTGGTGAAGGAAGTTGTGGAGGTGGGTGAATTTGAAGATGGTGGTGATGGGTTATTTGCTTAATGTGTTGTTGAAGTAGATTTGATAGCTGTGTTTAGAGAAAGAGAGAGAGAGGGGGAGAGAGAGAGAGAGATTGAAGGGGCAGCAGAGAGAGAAAATGAGAGAGAGAGAAAGAGAAGAGGTATGAGGAAGAAAGCTTAATATATAAGTGTTGTGGTGGTAGGTAGATTTAAGGAGGTGGTAATGGGTTTTCGTTTAACGTATTGTTGAAGTGGGTTTGATAACTGGGTTTAGAAAGAGAGAGTAAGGGGCGATAGAGAGAGAAAATGAGAGAGAGAGAGAGAGGTAGGAAGAGGAAATCTCAAGATCTAAGTGTTGTGGTGGTGGGTAGATTTGAAGGTGGTGGTGATGGGTTGTTCGCTTAACATGTTGTTGAGTGGATTTGATAGCTGGGTTTACAAAGAAAGAGAGAGAGAGAAAGAAAGATGGCGGTAGAGAGAAAACGAGAGAGAGAGGTGGGAGGAAGGTGGGAGAGAAAAAAAGGTTGAAGAACATCGAACTAGAAGAAGAAGAGGCAAAGAAAAATTTAATCTTGAATGCTTTCAAGAAGTGGAATTGTCAGAAATTGAAGTTTTAATTTTAAATTTGATCTTAAATCTATCTTTAAATCACTTAAATTGAAGAATAATTTGATTATTCAACACCCTAAAGGTTGGAAATCAAAGGGGCAAAAGGAAAATGAATGGTTTACTGAAGAAGAGCTTGTGTGATTCGTTGATAGCGACTATGGCTTGATGAAGAAGACGATGCACATGAGTCCACACGCACCTAGTCTTAGATTCATAAGAGAAACGTGTAAGATGTTCATGATAAGGTTTTTTAGCATTTCTTACTTTTTTTTTTCTTTTTTCCCTCTAAACAGGTCAGAATTCGAATCTTCTAAATTTTCATAATATATACAAATCTGCTTTTGGCACATGTCACATGACGGAATGCCGTTAACGACATCATTGACGGTCTATTAATGATACCTTATTTGACTCACATTATCAAACGTTGATACCTCAAATGAACTTACCCTTAAATATTAATATATTCCCATGTAATTTACCTTAATGAGATATGAATTGTGGTTTAATCTCTAAGAATGCCTCCTACATATATTATTGGAAAAAGATTTTACACTTATTAGACATGATCTTATAATCTTTTATCTCTTGGCTTGGTGAGTTATGTTAGTTATTCTAGTTAATGGATCTTGTAAGATAAGTTGTCCTCCTAAACTTACTTTTGCTGCATAGGGTGATGATTCCTGGTGATTTTATTAAAAATATCTATCCTAACTAATGTAGAGGACCTTAATAGCTATGTTATTTACTATAATAGGAAAACTTGTGTTCATAATGCCATTAAACTATCCATTTTTATGAGGATGTTGCATGAAACTTTGACAAGGTAAATTATATTGGAAGACATCAATGTCCAAGGGTAAGTTCAAATGTGGTATCATGTATCAATATTTCAAATAGTTTTAAAAAGAGACCAATGTTTTCTAAAAGGGGTAAATTAATAAGGAATCAACAATTTAAATTGTTAAAAAAAAAAAAAAAAATCCTTGTTATATAGAGTGGTACAAATAAGGATCCCTTTTCGTATTCATTTTTCACACACTTAAAATGTTGATTCATTTCTCTTTTTTCCACTGTTTAAGACGATAATTCCTTATATGACTAATTTTGTGAAACTTTGATCTTTTTTCTTAATTGCTTGAAGCATTAATATTTAATTTGAACTTATCCTAAATATTGATACCTTTTGATACAATTTTCCAAATTCTAAAGTGAAGAGATTCTAGAGGAATGTAAAGCATGCAAGGTCTAAAAAGTAGTTAGTGGCTTAAAGCATGATTGTTTGGTAGAGTAAACAAGATTTACAAATGTTAACAACCTTAACTAAGTGTAATTATTGTAATTAAATCACATGTCATTTGGGCATAAGGTGATGGAGACTTGTAGTTTGTGTTGTGTATTATTTAATGGTAAGCATTTAGCAAAAGCATATTAAAGGAGCTACCTTGCGTGTATTATTATTCAATGTTGTCAAAGTCGATCTGGGACTTATACATGTTAGAGGGTCAATAGGTAAAACTGGATTAAATTGCAATGGAACTGGCCTAGTGCTAATGAGGGGTTAGGTTTAACCAAATTCAAGCGAGCAAATCAACCTCGATTTAACAACACTAGATTATTTATGTATATGAAAAGATGTATTAGGTTGTCAAAATTAAAATTAAGGTGGTGTTTCATTGATTTTGATCTTGAATTATTATGACACTTTATTATGGAAAAGCAATTATGTAAAAAAGGGTCAAAGGCTACCACAAGGTTATTGCATCCTTAACAATTTTCTTTTTAATAATTCTATGGCTCCTAAATTATTTCTTATTATTTGTAATAGGTTTAACTTCTTATAACTTTGTGTATACGCAATTAAATATATAGGTAGGGCATGAAAGTATAAAATTTTAAAGATGTTATTAATTGAAATAATGCTATGTGATTATGAGTGAAATAATCGTATCATCATTGTTAGATTATAATGGACTTATTCATTCTTGCCCATGGTTTCTTAACATTATACTTTTGGGCTCTTCTAAGTTAATATTGACATTGTTTTTTATCTATTTGATTGTTATATTTCTTAGTTTTGTGTATTATATGATCTATAACAAATTTATTCATGACATTTTGCCTGAAGAAATATAAACAAGTGATTTCAGGCTTTTAGGATTTTTAACTTATATTATCACTTGTTTACATAAGCTTGTGGTAATCTAAGTTTTCCTTCTAAGTTACTCATCTCTAAACCACTTTATTGCATTAAATTACTTTTTTCTTACTTGTAATGTGCATGCTTGATAAAAAATTATAAAATAAGTAAATATATGTTTTTGATAAATTATAAATACATTTTCCTACATTTTCTTTGTATAAACTTAGTATATTCATAATGGAAAAAGACCGAGAGTTTATGCATAATATTACCAAGTGTTTTTAGTATTTTTATAAGGACAAAGTAGTAAAATAATTTTTGAAAGTACCTTCTTTTATACAGATTTGAGGATTTAAGTGGTCAAATTTAGATATAAGGGGCTTATACACACATGAAGTAAGGTTGTGCTTGTGATTTATATATTTCTCTTATTGAAATATAGCACAAAAAATCTAGCATGGGGAAGTTACAAACTGAGAGTCAAGTACAGGATGCATACCAATTGACTTAAGAAGTCTTAAACTAATGATATGTGAAGATATATTGTTAAAGAAAAGTATGAGAGAAGGAACAAACAAACTTATTTTTTGAGTGCATGTGTGTGACAATAGCTTAAAATTACCTCCCATGATAATTTTGTGTTCATGAATTTGATCAAGCCTAAATCTTTGTATATTTTATGGCTATTTTGAATGGTTTGATGCTAATTAGTTTACATTATAATTTCAATGGTTAGAGAACTTAGATGGAGATAAAGAAATGAAATTGATCAAGTTTCATGCATTTATGGGCTTTATTTGAGAAGATATGAAGAGTTACATAAGCAAGTGCACGAGGTACACATGAGAAACATGTGGTGTTAAAATGTCAAAATCGGGTGAATAAAGAAGAGCATAATCAAGAATGTGTACATGCACTAGATGAATGTATCATTTGCTTATTATTTGAGTCAAAAAGAAGTAAGGTTGAAGTGTATAACAATATGCACTACCTATGCACATTGTAAATTGTGAATTTTGCCTTATTATATATACCCTTTGTGAGCCGACTTTAAAAAACATTTAAGAATCTATGGTGACAATATTTCATAATTAAAGAGAGGAGAGTACAAGAGCAAAGTAGAGAACAACTTTACCATTCAAGATTGGAAGATCTAAGATTAAGAAAAAAAAAAAAAGGAAGGATTTATTCATTAGTTTTCATATTTTACTCATTGCTTTGTTTCCATGACTATTTCTATGGAGCAATAAATCTATAAAACCTAGATAGATGACCTTTAGGAGAATTATGTCATCATCTTTTGTTTCTTTTTATAGGATTATTGTTCTTAATTGTTATTTTAATATTTATTGCTAGTATAGGATCCAATGTTTGATTTCATTCATATAGAATGAGAAATTATATGTTTAAATAAATTTACATGATTAGAATGAGTTGCACGTAATCTAAGGGATAGGATGATGCAAATCTAATGGTGGAATTCATAAAATAATAGCAATTTTAGGGTTTTTTAATTAGAAATATATTCTAATTAATCATCATAGAGTTAGAAGTTAACAATCTCAAGAGAGATATTAGCTTAATTAGTATTTCTTGTGAATCAAGAAATCGATAAGGAAGTTAATGTTACTAGACCACATAGGTAATTTTAGAGGAGATTAACTGTCTAGGTATTATCTGTGCAATAAGACAACACTTTATCAATCTACTATACCATATCAAAACAATAGGTGTACTTGTCTATAATCAGTTTGTTATAGTCTAATGATTTATAAAAGAAGCCTATGCAGACTTACGAAGAACTAATGCCTTTGAAAGAACTTTATTGGTACGTTAGATAATGAAGAAAACACAGAGCAAATAACTGATCCTATTTTACACCAACCAAACTAGACATCCACATGATATTCCTAAAATTGGTGCTAACCTTTTGGACCTTATCACTATCTAAGAAGTTAGATAATGATATTATAACTGAATAAGGTCTAACTATTGAAATTAGCTCTTACAAAGAAACAAGTATGTTAGAAAAGTATATGACAAATAATGGTGAAAACATGAAGTAAAACACACACAAGATTCACGTAGAAAACCCTTGACGAGAAAAACCATAGGCAAAAGAGAGGAATTCACTATATATTAAAGGAGAAGTATAAAGCATGTGTATACAAATGATATGATTGATCACAACTCTTTTTCATCTCATAACCCTAACAAAACAACACACAAACATATATATATATATATATATATATGATGTGTAAGTCGGCACAAAGGCCAATAGCTAAAAATCAACATAGTAGTTTCAGTGTCAGCTCAAGGCCAACCAAGGCCGCCGGCGTAAGTGGATAGGTCGATGGCTTTAGTGCTGGCCTAGCCAAAACATTGCTCTCGAAAATAATTTCAAAGCTGGCATTTTATACATGTAAGTCGGTGGTGTTCAATTGAAGGCCGGCGGCTTTGACTGAATCTAGGTCACATAAATAATAATCTCCGCCTTGAGTTGAATTCAAGAGCAAAAATAATACAAACTTCAATCTTCAATATAAAAACAAAAACATTCTCCTCCTCTTCCATAAACTCCTAAAAGAGATGAATCGGCAACAAACACCAACCAAGTCCAGACAATGCTCAAACTTGGTTATAGGAAGTGTTTTAGTCATCATATTAGCAGAATTATCTTGAGTATGAACTTTGCTCATGGTAATATCACCACAATTAATAATATCACAAACAAAGTGATACCTAACATCAATGTGATTTGTCATCTCATGCAACATCTAATCCTTAGTGAGATAGATTGTGCTCTAACTATCATAATAGACTATAGTAGTCTTCAAGTCATCACTGAGATCTCCAAATAATCCTTTCAACCAAGTGGCTTCTTTAAATGCTTCTATAATAGCCATAAATTTAGCTTTAGTGGTGGATAAAGCAATTGTAACTTGAAAAGTGGCTTTCTAACTAATAGCATAATCTTAGTCTCAAAATTTATACAACTCGTATATAGCAGTGAGTAGGGTTGATCTATAGAGATTGGTGAAATCTATTTCTATTCAAAGATTTAGATGAAGAACAGAAGGGGGAGGGGGGTGGGAAATTCAAAGATAACTAATTATATCTACAACATGCAAACACTACTTAAGGATTGATTAAATATCAAAGGATTTCTAACCAAAGATATTACTATAACTCAGTTCACAAAATTGATCACTGATGCAAAAATCTCTATTCTTTATCTTAGATAAATTCATTATGGTCATTAACAAGCTCTAACAATCTATCTCTCCTTACTTTATCGATAATCAAAACAAGCTTTTTGATTATTTCCCTTTTTTACTAAACAACCCTAAACAAGCTCTTAGGGTTTAGTTTATCAAAAACATGAAAAACAAGAGAGACAATCAATTTCGACCAAAAAATCAAACGCTTGACCTATTTAGATCATATATATCCTCATAACATAATCAATCATCTATTTCATAATCAATCATGTCACCGTGTCACAAACATTAGAACAATCAAATAATTACGGATTTGATATTCTAATTGACAAATTATCATCTTGCTAATTGAACAAATGGATCCAAATTTGCATTAACCAAACAAGATAATAAAAACAAAAATATTAGAGGATACACAAATACCCAAAACAAGAACCAAAAAAAGATAAATCAATTTGATCTCACAATTCTCGCAAACCAAGTCTTATAATAATCCTGTGGCTAGAAAGAAGGGATTTAGCCACTCATTCTCATATAAAATTCTCTCTATAATCTACGGTTTTCTAATGTTTAGGAATGAATCAAACAAGATCTGGTTACATAAACTTATAGAGCAATTTTGGAATTTCAACAATTAGGACACATACATCGGCAATTACTCGTAGACTATCGGTATACAATATTAATTCATATCCGAGACAAAAATGCTGCCAGCTTTCAAGTTGAACTTGTCAGTATATCTTGCAATGCCTGTGGTGTAGAAATTTGGATTGTCTGCATTCATTGATTTCAGACAATTCTCCATACGTTATATACTAGCAGTGTAATGAGCAGCGTTGAGGCGACTTTAAAGTTTTGCATACTATGCATTGTCTACATCACCTATACACCGGCGGCATAGATCCTCTAGGAGCCAGAGTTAATGCGAATTATCAAACATTGATGAATTCCTTATAGAAGATCGGTAGCATTGCAAGTGGTGTTAATGTTTTCGATTATGTTCACAAGCTATGTCGTCCCTACACTGGCAGCATTGAATTTCTAGAAGCCATCGTATGTAGATAAGTTTGAACACTAGTGAAATCATATGAAGTAAGCCGGTGGTGTTCAATTTCTAGAAGCTAACGTTAAGGTTTTTGCTACTGCAGATAGCCTGTGTCGGTGGCGTAAACTTAGAATTTACCAGCGTTCATTTTCTGCAATAAAGGCTGATGTTTTCTATTTTCAAGGCTAGTGGTGTTGTCTCTATCTTAGTCGATGTTAGATGTTCTGATGTAGAAAATATAGTTGTCTTGATCTAATTTGGTCTGATTTTTATTTTCCTTCATTCCCAAGCTTGCATATAGCTTCTCCAATTGCTTATATTTGATTCTAAAATATGAAATATCCCATTTAACACAATTAAGTACCAATTCCTTGTGATTTCTATAAAATCCATAACGATTTAACATGGTTTGTTCAATGAAAATTTGAGTATAATCAGTCTTTATGAAAATCCTGCACACTTGAACTTTACTTATCCTTAAGCAAAATAAAAACTCACATGAAATCTATCATAAAGAGTGATGATTTCCACTTTTCAACTTCAAGCATCTTTCTTAGATTAAGACTTGCATTGCTAGTGCCTACTGCTCCAACCAAACTGATTACATGCAATTAGATTACCAAAATCAAAATTCAGTGGCTAACCTAAATAAAACAAACTTTAATCCACATGTTTAGCAAAAGATTCTTCTGTTCAAAAGTAAATACTTAATCTACTAAGAAAAAACACCCATTCAAACTTCACTGGACATTTAGCAGGTATATACTTCTAGCAACACAGAGTAAAAGCATGTGGTATCAACTCTTTTCCTAGATTTCTCCCTTTTTATTATAAGTCTTATTTCACTAGGAGCTTTTGCATTCATTTTCTTTTTCTTTTCATATAAGCACTTAGTCTTTTTTTAGGAGATTTTTTCCTTCATCTTTCTATATTTTCAAAGTTCAAAAATTGAAATTTTGTCTTTCCTCCCTTCTTTTTATAGTGAGTTCATTAAATTGGCATATCCCAAGCTCATCACCCAAGTGACCAGGTTTTAAAGGACCCCTTCGAGCTCTTTCTCACTTTAACATTCAAGTTTAGATACTCATAACTCAATTACCCGAGTTAGTGGAGTAGAGGCTATGCTTGTTCCATTTCTTTTCTTTCAATTGCAACACAACTTTAAGACTTTTTTGTATAGAATCACTAAGTAAAAAGTTTCATCAACCTCTTTCACTAAGTATTGAAAAGCTCTTTAGAAAGAACTCAAAGGAGTATATACATGCTAACTTTTTCCTAGAAATAGACCTGTTTATTTTTCACATAAGGAGTCAACTTACTCTCAAATTTCCAATTCTAAAGCTAAATACAAGGTAAGTTTATTCCTTAAAGATTTTACTATTCAATTTTAACCAAGTATTCTAATCATAACAGTAGGTGAGTAAGACACTTAAGCAAGTCAATTTCATTTTCAGATGTTGTCAACGATATTTAGCACAATCTCCAGATTTATGAAAATTTTTGAAAAATTTAGCCCAATATACTGCTTAAGAATAAACAATTCAAAGTGTAGATCAACAATTCAGATCAGATGTCTCTTATATGCAAATATAACAATTCAAACACCAGTAGACAACAATATTTAATTCTCCATTCTCCACATCATCTTATCCCTTCCCCCACACTTATTCTGTATAGTGTCCTCACTGAACCTAATTCAGCTCAAAGACAAGAAAGATACATATATATAAGAGAAAATGAATAACGGTACTTCCTTGATTTATCATATGAAGTGCTTGAATTCTAACCCTTTTCATCAGAAGAGAGAGTGTCTTCCTATTTTCCAACCTGGAAGCAAAGAAATGGGAAAAACAAAGAAAACAAAACCTTTTTTTTTTTTTTTTAACATGGGCTGCCTCCCACGAAGCACTTTTCTTTAATGTCTTTGGCTAGACATAACTACTCTTACTAGTAATCAGGACATTGCAAATTGGTTTCTTCAACATTACACACTTAAGAACTTCATAGAAAGGTTTCAAGCGATGACCATTAACTTTAAAAACTTTACCAGTTTCAATGTCTTGAATCTCAACTGTACCGTGAGGAAATACGTTAGTGACAACAAAAGGTCCTACCCACCTTGATCGCAATTTACTAGAAAATAATTTTAATCGAGAATGATAAAGTAAAAGTTTTTGACCAACAAGAAAGTTTTTCCTTGAAATCATTTGGTCATGAAAAGTTTTTGTCTTTTCCATTTGAATCTTGGAATTTTCATAAGTATCATGGCGGATCTCCTTAAGTTCTTGCAATTGAAGTTTTCTATGTTCACTTGCCTCATCCATTTTCATGTTACATTGGTTCACAGCCTAATAGGCCTTATGCTCTAACTTAAAAGGAAGATGGTATGGTTTGCCAAATACCAGACAGTAAGGAGACATACCAACAAGAGTCTTGTAAGCTATATGATAAGCCCAAAATGCATCATCAAATCTTGTACTCCAATCTTTCGTGTTCGGATTGACAATCTTTTCAAGAATAGACTTGATTTCTCAGTTGGACACCTTAGTTAATCCATGTCTCTGGATGATATGTTATGGAAGTGCAATGTGTGACTTTGTATTTCTTTAGTAGAGCTTCAACCACTCTATTGCAAAAATGTACGATGGTCACTGATGAGAGCTTTTGGTATCTCAAACCTAGCAAAAATATGAGACTTGACAAAATCTACAACAACTTTAGCATTGTTAGCTCGGGTAGCTTTAGCTTCTACCCATTTTGAAACATAATCCATAGCAAGAAGAATGTAAACATTCCCAAATGAGGGAGGAAAAGGACTCATGAAATCTATACCCCATACATCATAGATTTCGCAAACAAGAATCGGGGTAAGTGGCATTTGATCTCTATATCCTAGATTTCTAAACTTTTGACATCTTTTACAAGACTTACAAAACAAATATGAATCATGAAATAGAGAAGGCCAAAACAAACCACACTCTAATACTTTGTGAGTCATTCTCTTTGGGCCAAAGTGTCCTCTACGTGCATAAGAATGACAGAATTGCAACACAGAAAGAATTTCCTCTTGAGAAATGCACCTTCTAATGTTTTCCATAGATAGGGATCATCCTAAACATAGTATTTAGCATCACTTTTGATTTTTTCTTTTTGAGCTCTAGACAAATCACTTGGAAAAGTCCTAGTAACTAAATAGTTAACAATATCAACATACCAGATAATTGTCTTTTGAATAGAAAAGAAATGCTCATTTGGAAAATCGTCTTAGAGTAGAGCTGGCTCTTCACTTGTGGGTATTCTACTAAGGTGGTCTGCAACCAAATTTTTTGTTCCTTTCCTATCCCATACCTCCAAGTCAAACTCTAATAATAAGAGCATCCATTTGATAAGCATTAGCTTCGCTTCCTTCTTTGAGAGCAGGTACTTAATTGCTATGTGATCGAAATACATAATCACTTTAGTTCCAAGTAAGTAAGAATAGAATTTTTCTAAAGCAAAAACAATAGCTAAAAGTTCTTTCTCTGTTGTTGAATAGTTGGATTATGCACTGTCAAGTGTTCTTGAAGCATAACAAATAACATGAGGAGCTTTTCCAACTCTTTGGCCTAGGACAACAACAATTGCATAATTTCTTGCATCACACATGATCTCAAAAGGGAGGTTCCAGTCAGGTGGTTTAATAATTGGAGCAGAATTCAGCTTCTCCTTCAACTTGCCAAAAGCATGCTTATAGGCTTCATCAAATTCAAATGCCACATCTTTCTGCAACAATCTACATAAGGGCTAAGTGATCTTGGAACAATCTTTGATAAAGCGCCTATAAAAACCTGCATTTCCAAGAAAAGAATGGACTTCCTGTATACTTACAGGGTAAGGCAAGTATTTAATCATTTCTATCATAGCTTTATCAATTTCAAGTCCCCTAGAAGATACAATACGCCCTAGAATAAGACCTTGATCAACTGTAAAATGGCATTTTTCATAATTTAGCACAAGGTTTGTTTCTATGCATCTTTTAAGCACTTTTGTAAGGTTAGTAAGACATGAGTCAAATGTATCATCATAGACAGTAAAGCCTTTCATGAAAACCTCTATAATGTTTTCTACATAATCTGAAAAGATATTAACCATACACCTTTGAAATGTGGCAGAGGCGTTGCCAAGTCTAAATGGCATCCTTTTATATGCAAAAGTTCCAAATGGGCATGTGAAGGTAGTCTTCTCTTGATCTTTAGGTGCAACTGGAATTTGATGAAAACCTGAATAGCCATCAAGACAACAATAGTGAGAATGTCTAGCTAATCACTCAAGCATCTGATCGATAAAAGGAAGAGGAAAATGATCTTTTCTAGTGGATGCATTTAACTTCCTATAGTCAACACAAACCATCCATCAATTTTGAACACAAGTACCAACTCACCATCATAATTTTCAATAACAGTTAAGCCTGATTTCTTAGGTGCAACTTGAATTGGACTTACCCATTTACTATAAAAAAAATTGGATAGATCACATCTACATCAAGAAGTTTCAAGATCTCTTTCTTTACCACTTCCATCATAGGCGAGTTCAAACGGCACTAGACTTCTCTTAAAGGATTACAGTTTTCCTCTAATAGGATCTTATGCATGCATGTGGAAGGGCTCAATCCTTTAATGTTCGTAATGGTCCATCCAATGGCTTCTTTGTACTCTCTAAGCACCCGAATCAGCTTTTCTTCTTCTAAAGCACTCAGTTTGTTGGAGACAATCACTGCAAGAGTTTCCTTTCCTCCTAGAAATATGTACTTTAGATGATCTGGTAAGGATTTCAACTCTAACTCCATGCCTGTACAATAGAAGGAAAGAGTTTTGTGTTAGAGGAAGGCAACTCAATGTAAGACACAGCATACCTTAAAGGTTTAAGTGATTCCAATTCATGCACAATGTCCTGCAAATCAAGAGGCATTACAAACTTCTTTTCAATCATTCTCAATTTCTTAATAGTGAAACTCCTTTCAAGTGCAATCTCCAACTTATCATTATCAATCAAATAAAATGTTTTCTGTGTTAATGGGTCTATAACATCCATGACAAAAACAAGAGAAACATCACTAGGATATTTCATGGCATCATAAATATTGAATTTAATAATCTCATTATCAAATTCCATAGTGAGTGTACCATCATGAACATCAATTTTCGTTCTAGATGTCTTAAGAAATGGTCTACCTAACAAAATCAATGATGAATTAAGAGAATCATCATATTTATGTCAAGAACATAAAAATCAACAGGGAAAACTAATCTATTCACTTGCACTAGAACATCTTCTAAGACACCTTCCGGATATTCGTGAGACCTATCAGTAAGTTGAACAATCACACCTATCTCCTTTAATGGATCAACATTTAGAGATTGATAAACTAACCGAAGCATAAAATTGATTGAAGCACCTAAATCACACATGGCATGTGCACTTCCAAAATTTCCTATGTTACAAGCAATCGTATACATACCCGGATCCTTGCATCAAGGAGGAAGCTTCCTCTGAAGTATAGCTTTTCTCCTACACTTATCTTTTCATTTCCCTTCATCTTTTTCTTGTTAGTACACACTTTTAAAAGGAACTTCGCATATCGAAGTACTTGTTTAATGGCATCAAGTAAAGGAATATTTCTCTCAACCTTATGAAAAGTATCAAGAATCTCCTTTTCTTCCTCCTCTTTCTTAGACCTTGTTAATCTGGAAGGAAAAGGAGGTGTTAGCACCATTGCCTTGGGTGGTTCAACTGAAGGTCCTCCAATTTGATTGTTTTGAATGTGTGGGACCACTACCTCTTTCTCAGTTTCTTCCTTCAATTTGTCCCAGTTTGCCTTCTTGTTGGACTCCTACAATTCCTTGCCACTTCTCAAAGTAATCGCATTAGCACTTTGCTTTGGATTTGTAACAGTCTGAGAAGGCAATTTACCTTGAGATTACAACCTACTCACAGAGGACGCAAGCTGGCCCATTTGATTCTCTAAGTTTTGAATGCTTTGCTTTGTCTCATCCTAAAATTGCTTTGTGTTAATAGCTAGTGATTTAACAATTTTTTCTAGAGACATACCTAAACTTGAAGAAGAAAATTATGGTGCTAGGTTTTGTAGACTTGGCTGATTCTGTTCGAAATTTCTAGGTCCATAGCTGAAATTAAGATGATTCTTCCATCCAAGATTGTAAATATTTCAATAAGGATCATGTTTCTTCTGCGGTAGTCTTGGAAATCCTCCTATTGCATTGGCATGTTCATGAGTATCCCCTTGAAGTGTAGGGTACGTATTAGTGACATGGTTAGGAACAGCACATATCCTACATGCTTTGACCTATTATTGATTTCCTAGAGCCATTTGCTGAACAAGAGAGATTAGATTGGAAATTTGATTTTCAAGGTGAGAAACATTTACCTCGTTAACCTTCCTTATTGACGGATCATGTTAGAATCCAAATTGTTGGGAATTTGTAGGCATAAGAGAAATCAATTCCCTATCCTGGCCAAGGGTTTTGTCCACATTCCACCTCCGCTATCTGTATCCATCATCTTCCTCTCCATAGGAAGCAATCCCTCATAAAAATATTGGATGAAAAGTTGTTATGAAATCCCATGTTGTGGACAACTCGCACACAGTTGCTTGAACCTCTCCCATTACTCATGAAGGTTCTCTGTGTCTCTGTATTTAATTCCACATAGTTCCCTTCTAATACCAGCGGCTCTAGTGGCAAGGAAAAATTTATCCAAGAACAACTTGACCAAATCTATCCAGGTGGTAATAGAACCTGGAGGCAGATAAAACAACCAATCCTTTGCTCTATCCCTTAATGAAAATGGAAAAGCATGCAACTTGATTTGCTCCTCAAAGAGTCCTTGTGGCCTCATACTAGAACACACCACATGAAATTCCTTTAAATGCTTATGAGGATCTTCATTCTCCAAAACATGAAATGTGGGTAGAAAGTGTATTAACCTAGATTTCCATTTTAGATTCTTCCTTCTTAATCTCACTGGATGATTCAACTAAATCTAGGGTGAGGTTCAATCCAAGAGATGAGGATGAAGTGGCATGTTTTGCATGCAATTTAGCTTCTTTTCGCAATTTTCTAGTTGTCTTCTCAATTTTTGGATCGAATTCAAGGTCACTCATATGAGAAGAACGAGTCATAAAAGAAAATAGAAATAAATTGTCAACACCAATCCCTAGCAATGGCGCCAAAAATTTGGTGGTTGTCGAATCCAACAAATATAATTCTACTCTTAAAATTTATACAACTTGTATATAGCAGTGAGTAGGGTCGATCCACAGAGATTGGTGAAATCTAATTCTATTCAAAGATTTAGATAAAGAAGAGAAGAGAGGGAGGGGTTTTGTGAAATTCAAAGAAAACTAATTATATATAGAATAAGCAAACACAATTTAAGGATTAATTCAATAGTAAAGGATTTCTGACCAAAGATATTATTACAACTCAGTTCACACAATTGATCATTGATGCAAAAATCTCTGTTGGTTATCTTGGATAAATTCATTATGGTTATTAACAAGCTCTAACATTACTTTATCGATAATCGAAACAAGCTCTTTGATTATTTCCCTTTTTGGCTAAACAACCTTAAATAAGCTCTTGGGGTTTAATTTATCAAAAGCATGAAAAACAAGAGAGACAATCAATTCTGACCAACAAATCAAACGCTTAACCTATTAGATCAGATTATATATCCTCATAATATAATCAATCGTCTATTTCATAATCAATCATGTTACTATGTCATAAACATTAGAATAATTAAACAATTACAGATTTAATATTCTAATTGACAAATTATCATCTTGCTAATTAAACAAACAGATCCAAATTTGCATCAACCAAACAAGATAATAAAACAAAATATTAGAGGATACACAAATATCCAAAAAAAACAGAAACAAGATAAATCAATTTGATCTCACAATTCTTGAAGAACCAAGTCTTGTAACAATCTTTGGTTAGAAAAAAAAAAAAAGATTTAGCCACTCATTCTCATACAAAATTCTCTCTATAATATAGGGTTTTCTAATGGCTAGGAATGAATCAAACAAGATTTGCTCGCACAAACTTATAGAACAATTTTGGAATTTCAACAGTCAGGACACATACATCAACAGTTACTCAATGTACACCGGTGGCATAAACTGCCGATGTACAATATTAATTCATATCCAAAACAAAAACGCTGCCAGCTTTCAAATTGAATTTTTCAGTGTTGTTTCAAATTGAATTTTTCAGTGTATCTTGCAACACCAGTGCTGCAGAAAATTTGGATTGTCTGCATTCATTGATTTCAGATAATTCTCCATACATTCTACACTAGTGGTGCAATAGGTGGCGTTGAGGCGACTTTAAAGTTTTGCATACCGTGCATTGTCCACCACTGAAACTGCAATACTTATACCTATTATACTCTAATAATTTTCAATTTCAGACACATATGCAATACTTAACCGGTCAGCAAAATCACCGAATACAATGCAGTATTATCTAGTAAGTCCAAGTCGTATTCATAGAGAGCTATATAGCTGATTACTAGAATTTGAATCTTACACTAATCTAAGCTATCAAATTTCAGATTCTTAATTACTCTATGGTGATTGACTAAAAAATAATTATCAAATGATTGTTAAGGATTAAAACCTTATATTCTAGCAACAACGAGGGATATAAGTTTAGGAGATGCAGATACAAATATGAATAATGCATTTATATTCTCATTTGAAATAACTCATGCTTCAAATTGATATTTGAAGTTGATTATTTGGGATTTAATCAAATTCACTAGAAATTGCCCACATCCCAAAGTAGCAAAAATCCTATTATAGCATAAACTATCCTGCCAAGGCAATTTATCTATGATTAACTGTGTAATAATAATTTGCTCTCATAAAAAATACTATTCTAGTTAAAACTACAAATTAAGCACTACCAAGTGACCTAAATTTGTAATTCCAACTGCATAAAGATCGGTGAATTCTTAAATTTCATCACAGACTTGCATATCCCTATGACAAATCTTTTTTCTAAAACTTAAGTTTTACTTGTATGGAACATCAAATCCCTCCCGGGTATCTCTAATCCTATCCATCTAATATATGTTTATTAGGCACATATTAAACAGATTACAAGGAAAGATAACTAAATTCCCAAATAATCAAAATCAATATCAACATGATTCATATATCAATTCATCGAATCATTCATGTATATTCATAACAATCTATGAACAAGCATCTCAAACTACAATCAAGTATATATATATATATATATATATGATAAAACAAGGACAGAAACACATTAAAATTAATTCATTTCCATAAAATGATGTCTCCATATCCATAATCCCACAAATATAGGCACTACTTGACTGTATCTAAGCCCTAATCGCCTCTATGTTGCTAGAACATTAGGGTTTTAGTGCTCTAAAGAAGAAACAAACTAAACATATTTAAAACTCTCTTTTTCTCTCTTTTTGATGATTTTCGAATGTCCCTATTGTGAAGGAAACCCCAGAATATATAAGCAAAATTCCAGGTGTTTCATTTAATTTTTGCAATTACAAAACGTACGCCGGCAATTACACTTCCTACGCCAGCGGCTTAACGGCAGTGTACATTCCTACAATGCTTGAACACTGGTAGTTTGGCTTCGACTTTAACAATTTGGATTATGTGGATGACCTACGTTGCTTGAAAGCTGGCGGTGTAGGGTTTAAAATGCCGGTATATGATAAAAACATCAAAAGCCGACCAGATCCACTTCAAGGCCAGCTATGCTTTTAATGGCTTTAATAAATTGCATTCTGTTCGCATTCAATACTGTCTTAACACTGGTGGCATTGATTCTCAGAAAGCTAGCGTTGGACAAAATTGCAGAAGCTAGCCTTCATGTATTCCCACACTGGTAGTGTTGAGCCAGTGCTTGATTTTTTGTTACTAATCTTCAGCATGCACCGCCTAAAGGCCGGTGACTTATAGGGCAATTTTTTTCCGGCCTTTGAATTCTTGAATCTGTTCCACTTCATAGCTGGGCCAAAAGTTGGTAGCTTAGAGGCATTGTTAAAGTTTAACATTCTGATCATCCTTTAGGCCGACTATACGCCAGCGCCTTATGCTCCAGAAAAGCCAACGGACCCCTTGAGATTTTTTAATTTCAGCTCAAACTTCCTCGTTATGCTTTCCTTTGTTCCAATTTAGACCTAAAACATGAACTTAAACAATCCAAGTACTAATTCTAGCAATTTTCATAAAATTCTAAACAAATTAATTACTAATTGCTTATTAAAAGTTGTGTAGATCGGCAGCATAGATCCTCCAGGAGTCAGTGTTAATGTAAATTATCAAACACAGATGAATTCCTTGTAGAAGACTAGCGGCGTTGCAAGCGGTGTTAATGTTTTCGATTCTGTTCACAAGCTACGCCGTCCCTAAGCTGACGGCGTAAGATTCCCAAAAGCCGGTGGATGTAGATAAGTTCGAACGCTAGTGAAATCATATGGAGTAAGCTAGTGGCGTTCAATTTCCAGAAGCCAGTATTAAGGCTTTTGCTACTATAGATAGCCTATGCCAGCCATACGCTGGTGACGTAAACTCATAATTTACCGGTGATTGTTTTCTGTAATAAAGGCTGATGTTTTCTATTTTCAAGGTCGGCGATTTTGTCTCTTTCCTAACTAGTGTTGGATGTTCTGATGTAGAAAATATAGCTGTCTTGATCCAATTTAGTCCGGTTTTGATTTTCTTTATTCTTAAGCTTGCATATATAACTTCTTAAATTGCTTGTATTTGATTCAAAAATCTAAAATATCACATTTAACACAATTAAGTACCAATTCCTTGTGATTTCTATAAAATCCATAACAATTCAACATGGTTTGTTCAATGAAAATTTGAGTATAATCCGTCTTTATCAAGATCCTACAGTACTAGAATATGGAACCATTGACATATAGTGAATCTCATCATGTGACAAAGAAGAAGTGACGATTGCATCACCTATGACAATAGAACCTTGCAAAACATATAAATTAGCATTCTTTTCTTCCCCTTCATCACTGCAAGAAATCTCTTACTGATCTTCAGAACTCCACCTTCACCTGTGTATTTGTACCCTTTAGAATCAAGAGTACTCAAAGAAATCAAATTTCTTTTCAAGTTAGGCACATGTCTCATATCTTCAATTGTCTTGAAAACTCTATCAAACATTTTAATTTTGATGGTACCAATACCTGCAACTCTGCAAGAAGCATTATTACCTAATAGGACAATACCTTTGGATATCTTTTCATATGTTGAAAACAAGTCCCGACTGGAACACGTATGAAAAGTACAACCAAAATCAAGAATCCACTCCTCACTTGTGTAAAGATCTTCATTAGAAGCAGCAAGAAGTTCTCCAC
Organism: Combretum micranthum; assembly: GCA_024138025.1. Taxonomy (NCBI): domain Eukaryota; kingdom Viridiplantae; phylum Streptophyta; class Magnoliopsida; order Myrtales; family Combretaceae; genus Combretum; species Combretum micranthum. Next base: position 519,907 of record JAMXBD010000170.1, on the reverse strand, counting down.
CACTGTGGTCTTCGGCTACATTAGCTTCATCAGATTTTTGTGGTTGTTTTCCCTTTTGATTTTCAGCAGCTCTTTTGTTTTTGTTCTACAATTTATAACATTCAGATTTGATGTGTCCTTCCTCCTTAGAATACCTATAGATCTTATCTCTATTTGTATACTTTGATATTCCTCTTGAATTATCACCAGAAGTGCATTCTTAGCTCCTACCACGTGTAATAAGACCCTCTGCATGAGTCTCAGGTTTAACCACAAGATCCTTCATCTTTTGAAAGGAGCACATTGCATCATAAACTTCGTCCATGTTGAGAGAATCATGATTATTTAAAATAGTGTCTCTAAAGGTTGAATAAGAGGGAGGCAGAGAACACAAAAAAATCAATACTAAATCCTCTTCACCATACTTAACCTCCAAAGTTTCCAAATCAGAAACAATTTCTTTAAAAGTGGTTAAGTGATCTTCTAGAGACCCTCCTTCTATCAAACGATGTGAATACAACCGCTGCTTCAAATGCAATATGCTGGTCAAACTTTTAGTCGTACATAACTACTCCAATTTCAACCATAACCCGGTAGCTATATTCTCCTTCAACACATCTTGCAAAATCTGATTTGATAAATGAAAATGAATTTGAGACATGACTTTCGATCCTTGCGTTGTTTTTCTTCCAGTGATCATGATGAAAGCATTTTATCAAGCCCTAACAGCACATCATCTAAATCTATCTGCACAAAAATTGCTCGCATCTTGACCTACCATCGAGAAAATCTTGTGTTGGGATCTACCGGCGAAATATTATATTTCATGATTGCCATTATAGAAAAAACAAAATAAAACCTTGGGTTCTAATGCCAATTTGTTAGAAACATATACGACAAATAGTGGCAAAAACTTAAAGTAAACCACACACAAAATTTACATAGAAAAACCCTTGATGGAAAAATCACTGGCAAAAAAGAGGATTTCACTATATATTGAAGGAGTATAAATGATGTGTATAAAATGATATGATTGATCACAATTCTTTTTCATCTCATAATCTTAACAAAACAATACATAAACATATATATATACACGATATATGATATATAAGCCGGCTTAAAGGCCGAAAGCTAAAAATCAACGTATCGGTTTCAACACCGGTGACTTTTCCATTAGGGCCGGTGGCATAAGTGGATAGGTCGGTGGCTTTAGTGCATTCTTTTCTTCCCCTTCATCACTATATATTGAAAAAGAAGTACAAATGATGTGTATAAAGTGATATGATTGATCACAATTCTTTTTCCTCTCATAACCCTAACAAAACAACACACAAACATATATATATATATATATATATAAATGATATATGATATATAAGCCGACTTAAAGGCCGACAGTTAAAAATCAACGTATCAATTTCAACACCAGTGACTTTTCCATCAAGGCCGGTGGCGTAAGTGGATAGGTCAGCAGCTTTAGTGCTCGCCTTGCCAAAACATTGCTCTCGGAAATAATTTCAAAGCTAGCATTTTATACATGCATGCCAATGGTATTCAATTAAAGGCTGACGGTCTTGATTTAAAGTTGGCAGCTTTGTCCGAATTTAGTTCACACATCTAACAAAGTAAGATAATTTAATAAATATATTTTGTTGTATAATTTGACAAAAATATTAACAAGTGTTTCGAGTATTTAGTAACATATCAAATGAAAAAGATTTCATTTTAATAAAGTATATAATTAATATTATAACCTTGCAAAAGTTCTTGTTCAAATTCTTAACACATGGGTAACAGCATCCTGAATAGGCCCCATTTTGAGTTTTGCTGTGGTAACATGTTCTTTTGTCTTGTAGCAGTAGTACGAGAGAATCTACGAGTTAGCAGCTTTAGATTAGGTTTATTTATTTATTTATTTATTTTTATATATTTAATCTTTTGGCCTGCAGATTGGGGTTTAAGAAGCTTTGATCAGGTCAATGTGTCCTAATCTACAATAACCTTTTCTTAACGTTCTTTCCCCCCTTTCCATTCGACAAGTGTCACCCACTCTTTTTTCTTTTTCATCTTCTCCTTTCGTTTGTCTTTTTCTATTGCAACAGCCATTCTGCTTATGCTGCTTTGTGCTGGGAAAATTGAATAGCATCTCGGCCATTTTTTGTCCCTTGCGTGAATACGCTAATTATACATTAGATACTAATAGAAATAATATCTACGTCACTGTCCATCGTGGGATGGGATAAGTTGAAAATAATATTGATTGAGATGTAATGAAAGAGCCCGCTCCCACTCATCAATATACTAAATGGACATAATCTTATAACATATGTTATTTTAGCTAGCTTCATTGGTTGTTGAAATAAATAAATAAAGAAAAAGAAAATAATGACTTTTTTAATGTTTTTTTGGATAATTTTCAAAACCATTTTGTGTAAGCTATCAAAACTATAAAGGGGTTTTTAGTTTCTAATATAAAAGAGTTAGGCCTTTAGAAAATATTAACATCCAAAGATTTTTCCTCCAATTATGTAGTGCAAAGTCAATATCTAATTTTGTGCGTACATGCTAACTATTTTTTAAGTTGATTATTTATTATCTGATTTGATCGATATTGACCGATAGAATTATTAACTAAATAAGAAAATTCTCAAATCACATAGTAAATTAGCCAAAAAAGAATTATAATTATCTAAAGTTATAAAAAGATTGATTTAATGCTGTAATATTGAACAACTACATTACTAGTGATAATTTTTCAAGCAATATCTGCGCAATATTCGAGATCCTTCTATCATTTTAAGGATCTTTTCAGAAAGGATGTTCTAACTTATCCCCATTGTTTGCACTTATCTTTTGAGAATAATCAACAACCCTTCAATTGTTAAGATTAATTATGTCCTTGCGTAATTTTTTTTTTTTTTTTCCGAGTGGTCCTAAATCTAGTTGGTGAAAAGTCAAAAACTAGCTAGCTACAGATAATTTCATAAAAAATTGAGTATATACATACATATATGGGGTCTCTTTTATCTGAACCAAACGACCTAGTATAGCTTACAGTAGGTACTATTCTCTGCCATGACCCTTCTAACCCAACATTTGCCTCCTAGTACTATATTGAAGTGAAAAAATCATGCAAATTTAATGTTTTCCTGTCCATTGGTTCTCTGCAGAACAAGAAGTGAATCACCGTTTTTATATTTGCTTTAAATCCAATTTAGGAACAACCAACAAATAAAAACAAACAAAAAAAAAGAAATTAAAAATTATATAATGGAGAAAAGTGAATTAAAATTCTTTCATAATTATGCTGAAAATAAATCTTGGTGGAAATATAAATAACATAAATGATTACCTTAAATAATAAGAGATTCAATTAATCTTCTGTATAAATATATAAATGACTTTTAACATAATTATAATATTTTTTTTTCTAGTGAAGAAAATGGGGGAAAGGAAAAAATAAAATAGAAACGAAGATTCCAAACCCTAGCTATAGGAAATCTTAGGCACCCAGATTCTCCTTTCTCACATCCCCATCGAGCCCTCCTTTTCCAGTCTTTATGGTGTTTGATTATTTATATGGGTGGGCACCAAATTGTGTCTCTTTGGCCTTTGAGAGGGTAACAATATATATGCGAAAGCGACCTCTGCCATGGCAGCATCTGTCAAAACCATTCTAAATTTAGGTTGATGCTATAATGCATACACCACACCTATCTAGACCACCCTCTTATCCTCCATAAGCACCCCTCCCCGATATTTTTGCGGACACGGACTCTCACACGTATACAACCCCCCCACTTTCTATTTATTCTCCTCTGCAAGATTTCATTTTGTCTTCTTTTGCTTTTCCAATTTGCTTTCATGACACCATATGGATTCATCAAATTTGAAAGCTTTTTAATCACTCAACCAAGCTTAATTTCTATCTTCATTCAAATAGTTAAATGATAAACTAAATAATTCTATTAATAATAAAAGAAAAAAAAAGATTCAATAACCCTAATACATCGATAACAATAGCATATAGTTTTTATTTTTCATACATAATAATTTTATTAGTAATTATATATCATTAATCAATTCATTTGGCGTGTTGGTATTATAGCATCTTGAATAAAAGAAGTTTAAAAAATTTCATATAAAGATGTATCACTAAGTTATTTAATTTACGTGTGTTATTTAAACACAATCACTATATTGGAATTTATAATTGCAATTGTCATGATTAAATTGGAATAATGTTTGTGGCCACTAAAAGGATAAGTAAGATTTACTGATTGAGATGGAGGTATCAATTTTCATGGAATGCTTATGGCTTTGTATTGGCTAAGTCTTCCACAAGTTTAAAGATAAATACTGGGATTGACGATTTTGGACACAACAAAGTAACAAAACTAACAAAACACCAGCATGTGAAATACGACTGTTGAGATAAAATATGATATTGATACAACATATGGTTAAAGCACAAGTTTAATATAAACTATTTACTTGTGAATGTATTCTGAATTGATTTTTTAACAAATAGATTTGACACGGAATAAAATATGAAACCGTGAATTAACAGTTGTTATCCGGAGGGAGAAATTAATACATAAAATGAATACTTTGTTCTCGCCGTGATATTTATATTTTGTGAAAGCAAATTCTACTTTTAAACGTATAGTCCTAATAGGATGGAGTAAATTATAATATGGGTATCAGTGTAATGCCAAAATGAGATTAACATGGATAGACTTAAATGTCTATACACTACTGGAAAGAAACATTAATAGCAATTAAATGGTAAATAAACATTGAATTGAAGAGTCAAATTAGGATCTCATGTGACAACAAACACTAATTAGTCTTTCGAAAACAAAATTTCAAATGATGTTGTTTTTTTATGATAATTTCCATTGCAAATCAGTGAAGTTTCAACACAAGATAAATTCTACCACTTATGTATTAACCTGAGCAATTTTACCGTCCAAGAATTAGTTTCTGTCATGATGAAAACTCCAAGCTAATTTAAACACATTTCTACTAAGTGTATGTTTGGTTTGTCGTTTTCAAGTCGTTTTGATATCTTATTTTTATCATTTTTAAATAAACTATTTGTCAAAAACTGATAAAAATAAAAAAAAAGGCATTTTAACTCATGAAGAAATCAAATAGATCAGACACAAATAAAATACAGCCACATATAAGATATTGATAAGATATAGATAAAGATTAGACATTCGAACACTGATGATGCGATATATACATTAGCACATCAGTAAAGCATCAAGTTTTTGAGAAAATGAAAAAAAAAATATTGCTTCATATTAAAAAAAAAAAGGAATTCCTAGAGTACACACCTTAAAAGAAACTTAGGTAAAAACACTTAAAAACATGAGTTGAATTTCTATTATTTAGAATTCCACACTAGCCACATGTTCACAATTCCTTGTAGATATGAAAAGGCTTAGATACCATTACAAACTACTATAATTATCATATCACCAAACTTCAAGGGATGCTCCACAAATAATGTGTTTATATATCAGACAATTTATCGATTACCATATGACTCATAGAGAATTAAACAAACTAATAATCAACTTCAAGGGCCATTCTCATACAATTGAAATACACTAAGCAGGTGGCATTACATGGATCATAAGATCACTAGAAGTCTCTATCTCTAATACAACGTCTAAGATGCTATACATCAGCGATGTAGTATTTGTAGTTATGTTACCCTCCCCATAGTTAATCATTATGTTTTGGCCTAATAAATCAAATTCGATAGGAGCATTAAATATAACTGAAAAAATAGATAAAGAGTGAGTACGTATACACCACAAGTACAAGTGCATGAGTAAGCATTAGCACACAATCATATGTGCACATATAACTAATGCAACACCAATCATTTATTATCTTTTTATTTAAACCCATCAAACAACACATGTATAACTTAGTATCCCAAATACTCTTATATATAATATATAAATATATATGATGTTGGGTACTTCCTAATATCTATGAGTCCATAAGTCCAAAAATTGGATATTGCATACTCAATAACCATTATGCAAAACTACCTAAACCTATATAAAATCATTTTCAAGTGCGACTCCATGAAGGGATAAGGTGTCACACAAGGATCACTAGGTTAACACGTTAACATTATTGGTACTCCTTATCTACTAACCATAACCAAACACATGTAACATACAAATTTTATGGTTGGACATTCAATTAGTCAATTTAGTATTCGATCCTAACAAGCAAAAGCAACAAATAATGTATATGCATATACCTAGAAAGTTGGTTTGCCGTGAGCACTAAAAACCTTTGAACTGAATTGCATCACAATCAAGATTTTCAAAATCTATTAATCTCTAAACTCAACTATAGTCTATACTTTTATAGTTTTCACCATTTACCTAACTTATGATGTTTTACGGAAAAATAAAATTTTAATTAAAAAAGAGAATTTAGATATTTTTCTTGCAGTTTCAAGGTTCAAAGATCTTAGAATATATGTTAAATTTTAGATGGATGAGTTAGATAAGTTTCAATTGCTCCTAAGGAACAAAAAGTTGAATTTGAAGAGGTTCATGCATGGTCCATTACACGACCATGTTGAGGCTCGTATTGATTATATTCGGATTGTGCAAGTTACAAAGAAGTGCATAGGCTCATGCACGAGTTGTGCACAGGCTCATGCATTGGTCATACACATCTAGGGATAAAATTTCGTGCCACATATTAGTACATGACTTGATACTCGTGCGTTAGTTATGTACTTGTAGACTCCTTATTTTGTTGGGTTATAGAAAGGCACATGACCTGGTGTACGGTCTCATGTAATGTTCATGCACTTCTAGAGGTATTGTGTTTGATTCATCAATAGGTGCACGATTTGATGTATGGGGCTTGCACAAAGGTTGTGCACTCCTAGAATTGTTCACTTGTCATAAAATTTCATGTTTTTTTCAATCAAAATGCCTTTAAACTCTTTTTATGTATCATTCTCTATACCCAACACTATCTTAAATACATATCCACCCATTTCTAATAGCATTGACGCTCAAAAGAATAAATTCATATCATAATCACCTTAACCTTCTTGTAGGTCTTAAACTTCCTTTTCTTATTAATTCTTTAATCACCTTAACCTTCTTGTAGGTCTTAAACTTCCTTTTCTTATTAATTCTTTAACCCTTGCCTTTTGAGATTGTTATGGAAATCTCTCAAAAATTCGTTATTTTCCCTATAGATTGTTTCTATCAACATCAAAATGCTATGATTTTGTCATCTATTTATTTATCTTGTTATAAATAGTAAGAAGAATGAAAATAAACAATTACTTACTACAGAATTTTGTTGGTATTATTCATGGATTTCAAAGGATGAATGTGTGTGTGTGTGTGAGAGAGAGAGGAGCTTCTATAACCCAAGGAAAAAGGAAGGAAGAAGGCAGTTACTATAAGGGCTAAATGCATTGCTCCAATTAGAATATCTTTTAAAACTTTGTGGTTGTACAAAATTGCCCTTACTTCAATATTAACACAACATACATAACCCTCCATATAATTATGATTATTCGGGTTATTTCATTCAAGTTATGATTTTGGTTTACAAATTTTTCTCATAGCAACTAAATTATTTTTAACTTAAAAATTGCATTGCCTATTCAAACGATTTACAAATCAAGACAACATTTCATATTGTATCCATGCCTTATCCACCATCTATCATTCATATCCATATTGTCTTTATAATTCTTAATCACCCAGAGTCAACAACTAAAATAACAAAAGCATATATTTCATTTAAGAATGACAATAATAATTTAAAAAATGCCTTGCCTCGAATAGGGTCAAAGCATGTTTAATTCTGCTACGTATAATTGTTAGATATATGCTAAGGCTATCCTAAACTATTCATTTATCATAATCGTTTATTAACCAATTTTAGATTGTAGCAATCATATAATTAGATTTTAAAAAAAAAAATTGATTAAGTAGCAAAAAAATAACAAAAGTATCAAAAGTGGATAATTATCATTATAAGATATGTGATGAAGAGAAAAATTTAACAACCATTAGCACAAATCGGGCCATAAAAAAAATATAAGTTTGAAAAGATATTTACAACTTTCATTTAATAATACATATGACCCAACGTTCCTAACTACCAATATCTAAAGAACAATAAAAGTGAGCTGAATCCCAACACACAACAACGCAATCACATATGAGGTAGCACACAAACGTATACTATATGTAACAACTAAAATAACAAAAGCATATATTTCATTTAAGAATGACAATGACAATTTAGAAAGTTTCATTCATTTTGTAAAATTATCTATCAAATAGGAATACATGTGAGAATAAACAACAACAGTGTAATAAGATACATTTATTTTAGAATAAGGAAATGATCACATTGAAACCTGAATTTTGCCAAATTTTATAATTAATTACCTAGTAGTATTTAAAGTCGAATTTAGTATTTAAATTTTGTCCATTTTTAATTACTACTTCTTTACTTTACCAAATTTTATAATTAAAAACTATCTATTTTAGCAATAAATTACCTCATCTGGGTACTACAAATAACCTTAAAAGGTTTAAAGGATTAAATTAATAGTTTTAAATTTTAGTTAGTTAATTATACAAATAAGCAAAGTTTAGAATCATATGTGATATTTACTCTTTATAATACAACTTATTATAATATAATTGATGTACAATTAAGACGCTAAGAGTCTATCTATCTCGTCCCCCCCTTGGTTATCCATGTTAGTCAAGTATTTAGTTAAGTCTCTAACTGAGCATCTGATTGATGCTTACTAATTGAGGCTATATCTAGCTATTTAACCTCTATATTTTCTCAACCTCTATCTATTGGATAGGAAGGAATCACATGCATTGAGTAGAATTAGACTCTAAATATATGAGCTCCTCCCTTATGTTCTTGTGATATTTTTCCAATTGTATCGCTTACCGAGTTTAGAAGAATCTCCACTAATGTAGTAGAGTTATCCATCAACGACGTTACATATTGCCTCAATGTCATATAATACCATAATCATAGTTGTCAAAATTATGAGTCACGTTTTTACGGGTTTATTATTTTTTATTTTTTTTTCCTTAATTAAAATGGATGCAAAATTTATTAGATGTAGACTTTAGATCAAATTATGAATTTAGGTGAACGATTCCACACATTTACAATTTTACTAGTTTTGCACAATTTGGTATGATTTTACCGATTTTATGCATTCTTGTGAATTAAAAAATTACGATTTTAACAATCATGGTCATAATAATTGTATAAATGGACATAACTTATTCATATGCACATATGATAAGGGATTTGCTGTTGGTGGTGAGTAGTCATGCTTGGTTGGAGGGAGAAAATGGTGTCAATTTACGTATTGTAAAACCTAGCAACATCTCTACATCAATAAATGATCTAAGTTACCTTAGATGACTTTGATGGGAGGGTATGGGAGGGAGTAGGTCATCTGTAATCTATAACTAGGCATTCCTTTGATTGCATTGTCAATCTTGTTGCTAACCCATTTGTGGTTCCTTACATGATGGCCGGGAGGGAGAATCGTGTGATTGAGATACAATAATTTCTAGAGCGATGTTTATAAATCAACAAATTATCCATGCTACATTAGGTGCCATTATATGAATGTTGTCATATGCCATCTGTGGAAGTTTATTAATGGATTTAGCCTAAATTTGATTGTGCGATGTATGATTGAAATTTAATAAAGAATCAAATAAAAGAGACAAAGTACAACATGCACATGCCATATAGCCTATCATAGCACCATTCCGCCACCAATTAGTCATGTTATAATACTAAAGTCCTCATGGGTCTACAACATTGTTCGAGCTAATAAGTGGTCTACTTTAATTATAAATAATGTGCTCTTCTCACTATACCAACCATGAACCATGAGTGTATAACCAGTTCACTTTTTCCAACCCTTAAGTCCACCTCATACCTCTATATATTACAATAACGAGGTATGTGTTGGAGGTCTCCAAACTACATTGCCAAGCGATGCAATTTGGAAAGTCAAGCTTCATGATATGGAAGTAAATCAAAGGCATTCATCTAAGCTGTATATCTTAATTAGCACGATAATATAGGGGTAGAGACCAGTAGTAAGAGCTTGAGAGTAGTTTAAATTCCTATAAGTTAGAATATGTTACCACTTAAAAAAAAATGCATGAGTATATGTATGTGTGTACGTAAAAATATTGAGCTATATATATACATATATACTAATCTCATGGACTACTTGGTGACAACCATCCATTACTATGGCACAAAATGTTAGACATATCCATCACATCAAAGTTAGGTTCACCGTTAGCAAAGTAGCCAATCTAGACCACCAAAGTGACACTATATAATCTCATATTCGATTAGATTAAGCTTACTTAGGATCAATTTATTAAAAAGCATATTTTTAATTTTAATAAAAATAATATTAATACTAAAACTCAATGCGAATTTGATTAACATTTATACTCAATTTGAGCTTAATATAGGTTGATTAAGCTTACAATTTAATTAAGTTAAACATAGGAAACAAAAGCTCAGTTTGATCAACTACTTGAGTAGCTCTAGTTTGAGCTTAAGTCGATTATTTTTTAATTAAACTTGAGTAAACATCGAACCAATTATAAGTAATTTGTGAACCGGCTTGGTTCTTTAGCACCCTGACTCTCGAACAACTTAGAACTTCATTAATGGAAAGGTAATGTAGTTTTCTGATTTTATTGCTTGTTTCATTCCTAACATGAGTAGCTAAATAAGTATGGTGTTTATGATTGATTCAAACCGATACAAGATAGAATGTGATTAAAGATGTAAATAGGTGTAATGTTTTCCAAGTATACCTTTGACAAAACTTGCTATTATTTCTATTCTTGATTCGTGCCCAGAAAGTTGGTGTAATTTAAGTATTCTTTACAAAATTTGGAAGATGCATATCTGGTTTAGCTTAAGATTTTCATAAATAAGTTTTACAATTTGCTCAAGCAACAAATTGAGAAATAATTAAGCAAAATTCTTATATCATTCTTTATGTTATATGAAATACCCCAAAGTTATAAATTGAGTTTAGATAGATTAAACAAATCAAGTGAATTACAAGATGTAATTAGATAAGTTGCATAATTAAATTAGTAATAGATTGGGTTGAAATTTGAGATTTTGAATATCTTTTCATATTCAAATTCCTATACCCTTGAACTTTAATAAAAATTTTAATTTCTTAATCCCATAAATTTCAAGTTCAAATTCCTTAAGCCTAAGCTAGACTGATATTCAATTTGATATGAACCAAACTCCTAAAAAAAATCATTATTCTAAGTTATTCATTTTTTACCTATATATTTGAAATGATCTTCTCAACATTTTCAGACTAAAGATACCGATCTGAAAGTTCTAAACGTAGTACTCTTATCCTAAAATATCTTTAGTTTATTCTTTTCCTTCCTTTTTTTTCCCTTTTCTTCCTCTTTTTCCTTTTTCTTTCCTTTCCTTTTGCTTTCCTCATCTCTCTCTCTCTCCCCTATTTCTCTTATTCTATCTTCTCTTTCTCACAATTCATCTCCTCTAATCTCAATTTCAAGAAGGCTAGAAGAGGAATCAAGGTTAGAAAAGAATATGGGAAGTGGAAATCATATTAGAAGCAGCTCCAATAATAACAGATGATCAAATTGCATGTGTTTGCCAAAAGATAAGTGAAGTTGTTTTACTTTGTTTTGATTGTTGTTTTTGTCTATATATGATGAACTGATTTTAGGTATAATTGAGAATTAAAATGAACCATGTAATCTTGATATGTATGAAGCTATAAGCCAAAACTTAAGTAAGATCATATATGTTAAAACTACAAATGAGATAAAATAAGAAGTAAAACATATAGACAGATATCATAAATGATGGTTCTAAGTTTATATGATGAATATAGGGTGTTAGATGAAAAATGATGCAAACACGTGATAAAACAAGTAAAATTTTTGAAACAGAGAACTAGACGAAGAGCAAGGAAGAAACATAAGTAGTTGTATTTAAGTCGTGCTCTTCATTTTTCATTGAAAATTTTAAAAACATACTCATTGGAGAAGAAACATGGCTAGAACATGGTCAATTGTATCTAACCATGCTTCTCTACTATATTTTACAAAAACTTCCCAGAACAGCATGATTAATACATGGCATTTCCTATCTTGCCATGTTTCTTGTTGTTAAGAAACACAAGTAGAACATGGCATAAAGTTTCTAGTTGGTACCTTGTTGAGCCCTCGATATAAGGCCTCTTGATGAGAAACGTGAGAGGAACACGATCACACATATCCAACCGTGTTTCTCTTTGACCTTTGTATGCTTAGATTTTTCATGAAACATGGGTAAAGTACGACTTGTATATCACATCATGTTTTTCTTTTATGCGTTGTGTTTCTCAAATGTTTTTATTCAAAGAGAGGCACGACCAAAACACAGCATGTTGTATTGAGTTGTGCTTCTCTCTAAGTTAGATTTCGAATTAAAACATGCGTTTTGTATTTCACTATGTTTCTTTTATAAAGGAAGCATGGGGAAGTGCATGGTCATATACCTGCCCGTGTTCTTCCTAAAAATATGAATTTTGTAAAAATAAAATGAAAACGAAAAAGATAAATGATAGTTGATATGTTGTAATAGTTAAATGATATAATTAAATATGAGATTAGTGAATTTATAGATTTAATAAATGATTAGATAAAATATAGAAGTTAGATATAAAATGACCTTAGTTAATAATCATAAGTTCAACATGGCTTAATGAAGATTGATTAAGTTTAACCACCTTGGCTTAGTAATTGAACCAAATGATTAATTCTAAACAATTTAGCTAGGATTAAATTAAATTAGGCTTAAAAGCTAATAATTGGTTTAGACTAATGTATTAGGTTTAACCATGTATTATATAGAGAATATGTTGTTTCAAATGTATGCTTGCTTAGAAAATGAGTCTTTTTGAATATGAATGACATGATGATGTTTCTTTAATGAATGAATCATAAACAAAAAGAAAAGAAATACCTTTACAGATAATAGAGAACAGTATGTATCTTGATAGAGTGATATTCGCGGTTATGGCGAGATTCCTATTTAGTGTCTGATCAAATAGGGTTTTAATAAAAGTTTGATGTAAATGGATAATTAATTAAATTGCTTATATGAGTTTGATTCTTAAACATATATATGGATAGCTAGTTTATTTTTTGAAATGGATTATGATATACCCTCTATCTCTATTTGGATTTCATATATATAAGGTACGCTGTGACGTGCTTGTTGTTTGTTAGAATAGGTATTCCTAATGAATTAAAACTTAAAGACGACCTAATAATTGAGTGTTGCTGTGCTTGTGTCGTTAAATCCAATCCAGAGAGTGACAACCTTGTATAGAGTCGGGCACAATAGTTTAGGCTCATAAGCCGCCCTCTTACCATGATGTAATGGCAATTCATAAGCGGTTCAATGAGTATCCAATAGGGCAAATGGTATTGGTATAATGTTTATATTGATTTGCAAGAAGTAATATAGTAGGGCTCACGTTTATGAGACTGGTTGAGCTCTATTATATAAGGGACTGTGACGGGTAGACTGTGTGTAACAATTGTGAACCCTATATGAGATTATTTTTCTCTTTCTCAATTAGATATAGGGGATATAAGTATCCAACCTGCTTATATTAACCCCCTAAGCAGCTGTTATTACTCAAGTCCTCTAGATTCACTAGGAGTGCAGTCGGGGTGTGAGAGTTCCACTGTTGATTTCATTAATTTATTTTAAAGATAAAACCATCATTGCTGCATTGCATTTAGTTAAGATTGTGTATCACTTTGTGTATGGTTATGTTACTATCGTAATAGGCTTCGACTCATTATTGTTGTTATCTTTTTCCAAGTGTTGTTTAATCCAATGATGATGATTAGATGATGATGTTGATTATCTCAGGTATAGGTTGGCTTGGGAGAAGTTTGTTGAAGAGAGAGGTTGATGCGTGCTTGGTACGAATCTTGAATTTCCCAAACTCTAAGAATCGAAAATGCAAACCTTGACCTAATGGAATATTCAAAGACAAATCTGAAACTCCATGAACCTTAGTATAATTTAATGGAATTGACCTTAACCCTATGGTTGAGTAATTCAAATAAACATGATATGGAGATCACGATCCTGTTGGAAATACCAACCAAGAACCTTGGTATAATCAAAGAACTCAACAAGAAAATCAAATTTTTGAAGAAATTCACAAGTTCTCAAAAGAATTCAAAGAGAAGGAATCCTTTCAATATTGACGTCAATCAACAATGTAATTTGTTCTTTACAATAAAAACTTAGGGCTATATGTAATAAAACAAAGGAAACTCAAAAGTCACAAATAAAATCAATATTATTCGCAAAAGAACGCCGGTGACCTCTAGAAATTACACTAGTGGCATTGCAAGCGACGTTAAATTTCTTTATTCTAGTCATTGGGCTGGCGGCCTATACCTCTACGCCGGTGGCTTACTTAGGATAGGCTAATGGTGTACAATGGCAAGGCACAGATCCTGCAAGCGAAAATGAAGGCTGGTTGAGGTTGAAACGAAGGTCAGCTGTGGTTTTATTTAAGTTGGCGGCTTAGCGTCGGTGTTAGTCTGTTTTCTTTTGTTTTATTGTATTTTCCTTTTGATTTGCAAAACAACAATAAAAGTCTTTGTTTTTTTATTTCAAATCGATGTTGGTGAACTTGGTGTGACCTTCAACAAACTTTCGCACAAATCCTTGAAATTTTTCCCTAAGTTTCTTGGCTCTTTTCCGAGTAATCATTCCTTCAAGAACTTGAATTAGTTGAGGCTAGTTTGGTGCAATTGTATCTTCATCATTCCCCTTTCTTCAAAAGGATTCGTCCTCGAATCTACTTTACCCATGTCAAAAGGACATAAAAGAAATATTGAAGGTAACACTCACATTGTACTCATCTAGTAAATCTAGTTTTTAGGCATTATCGTTGATCTTTTCAATCACTTGAAATGATTTATCACCTTTAGGCTTTAGCTTTGATTTCCTATGAGATGGAAATATCTCTTTTCTAAAGTGCACCCACACCCAATCACCTAATTTAAAGGTGATTTTCTTTTTGCCTTTGTTAGCTTGTTGTGCACATTACTCATTTCCTTTTCAATCCTTTGTCACACCTATTCATGTAATTTCTTTATAGCTACTGCCTTCTTCTTGTCATCTAAACTTGTTCTTTCATTAACTGGTAAGGTAAAAAATCTAAAGGCATTGATGGGTTAAAACCATAAACAACTTCAAATGGAGAAAAACCAGTAGTGGAATGAATAATGCGATTATAGGAAAATTCAATAAATAGTAAGACTTTAAATGCCTTTTGAATCACTGCTCACAACAAAGTCATCATTGTCCTGTTCACCACTTCAGTTTGTCCATCAGTTTGTAGATGACCAACAGTTGAGAACAATAATTTAGTGCCCAATTTACTCCACAAAACTCTCTAGAATGGCTTAAAAACTTAACGTCCTGGTCACTCACAATGCTTTTAGGCACTTCATGTAACCTGGCAATCTCCTTAAAGAACAAGTCAGTATAAGATGCATTATTAGTTTTGTAACAAATAATAAAGTGTGCCATTTTAAAAAATCTATCCACAACAACAAAAATGGAATCACAACCCCTTTTACACCTAGGTAAACCTAAAACAAAATCCATAGAAATATCAATTCATGGTTCACTAGGAATAGGTAAATGAGTATATAATCCATGAGGCATCACCTTATATTTGGCCTTTTTTGCAAGTCACATATCTACCACAAATTCTTTCTACATCTCTTCTAATATGAGGTTAATAAAAATGTCCATTTAAAATATCTAAGGTTTTAATCACACCAAAATGCCCCATTAATCCTCCACTATGAGACTCCCTAACAAGCAATTCTCTTATAGAACATTGAGGAATACACAATTTTCCCTCTCTAAATAAAAATCCCTCATGTCTATAAAACTTGTTAAAGGCTCCTTCCGCACATGTACCATGAACAGTAGCAAAGTTATGATCTCCAACATACAACTCTTTAATATATTCAAAACCTAACAATTTTGCATTAAGTGTTGAGAGAAGGACATACATGTGTGATAAGGCATCAGAAACTACATTTTCTTTACCTTACTAGTAGCTGATAACATGGGGAAAAGTCTTAATGAATTTCCATCTAGCGAGCATGTCATCTATTCATCTTTCCTTGCCCCTTCAAATGCTTCAATGCTTAATGATTTGTGTGGATAACAAACTCCTTTGGCCACAAGTAGTGTTGCTAAGATCATTAGTAGAAAATATGACCTCCTTATACATAAGTACAATCAAAGGTCTTTTCTTATTCACAGCACTCCTAATCTCATTTTTAGTGGCAAAACAATTCAATTGTTTTTTCTTCTCGCCCTTTCCTTTTTTTTCTCACTAGCCACTTTGTTTTTCTTCTCTATCACTTGTGTGTCATCTTCACTAGCTCTCGTGTTTCTCTCTTTTTCTCACTAGCTCTCAACACCTCATTTTCCTATTTCAATTTCTCTTAATCTTCCTAAACTTGCTAGGGTATCAAAGGCTTCAAATAAAATGTCCTCTCATTTTGTCTCACAGCGAATCGATTTGAACACCCTTCATGAGTAGCATTCCTATCAAACTGTCACGGTCTTCCAAACAAGATATAACATGTATTTATTGGCACTACATCACATAATACTTCATCTTTGTAGTTTCCCAATGTAAACATCAATTTTCACCTACTTGTTCACCTTCATCTTCTCCAGAATCATTCAGCCACCGTGACTTATAAGGACTAGGATGCTTCGGTGTAGGTAATTTAAGCATTTCTACTAAATTGACACTTACCAAATTGGCATAACTACCCCCATCAATAATCAAGCTACAAACTTTGTCTTTCACCATAACTAAGTATGGAAAATATTTTCCCTTTACTGCTCAAGATTACTCTCATTCACTTGTTGTGTGCTCAAAGTACGTATAATAACCAAGGATAAATTTGAAGCATCAATTTCCTCATTATCAGTCACATCTTCCATTTTAGGCAAGTCATCATCATCTCTTTCACTTTTCGCTAGCTGTCTTATACTCATCATTTCCCAAAGAAATCATGGCTTTCTTGTTAGGATATTGGGAAGTTATATGTCCAACACAATTGCACTTGAAACAACGAATTTTACTCAAAATAGATTGAGATTCAGATTTACTTGTGGATTTATTAGAAGTCTCCTCTTTTGGAATAGCTTGAGTAATTTTTTCTTTCTTGTTCTTCTTATTCTCTTTCTTCCAATTTTTCTTCCATGAAGTAAAAGAAGACCCTTCGTAACTGTATTTTTCTTTCCTCTTGAACTGGTTCTCAAATTTTAATGCCATCTGATACATGTCTTCCAATTCCACGTAATGCTAAAGCTTAACCTTGTTTACAATATTTCGATTTAACCCATTAAAAAATCTTCCCATAGTAGCTTCATTATCCTCTTTCAAATCAATCTTCATCATGTGTGTACCCATGTCCATGCAGTACTCTTCTACACTCCTACTTCCTTGAGTAAGTTCCTGTAATTGTTGATGCCATCCTTTAATAAAAATGTGAAGGAAAAATCCTCTTTCTCATGATTTGCTTCAGCTCTCTCCAAGTGCTAATTGGATCCTCTTGATTTCTTCTTCTATTAAGTGTTAGCTAATTCCACCAGATGCTGGCATATCCATTAAATTCTACCACAACCAATTTGACTTTTTTTTTTCTTCAGAATATTTGTGGCAGGCAAAAAATAATTTAATCTTGCACTTTGACTCCACATAAGTATCTGGTTCACCGCGTCCCTGAAAAGGAAGAATCTTGAATTTTATAGAATTCAAGTCAGTGGCAATTTTCTCGCCACCTCTACTAATCCTTTCTCTTGAACTGTTCTTATCTCTGATCTTAGTAGGTATCTTGTAATCCTATTCATCATCAAAAGCAGGCTCTCCCTTTGATTGTTATTGTTCCATGTGCTCCATTTGCATGGTTAATCCTTGCATCATTTCAAACATTCGAGCCATATTCTTCTGTACATAACTACTCTCGTCTCTTTCCTTCCTTAGTGGACTAGACATCCTGTGATGTTAGAAATTCCAAACAAATAATAGAAATGAAAAGAAACCTCACTCCACTCCCTCACGCATATCACTCACACGAGTATAACACTCAACACTTGTATTTCACATAAACTCAAAATTACACTTACCACCTTACCTATCGATTCTTCGCCTTATGGTTCTGTATCGAACTTAAATCTCAATTCTTGAATTTTCCTTCCTGTATCATTCCTCAAACACCTTAATCCTTGGTAAGTATATAACAGGATCGAAAACTCCAGTTAAACAACATATATGAATCTTAAATTGACTAGTGATTTTTGCTGTGAATAATTCATTCAATAATAATGATTTTTTTTCACTTGTTTTTCTTGTTCCTTTCTCCTTTTGGTATTCTTTCTTTATTTCTTTTAATCCAAATTTTCTTTTTTTTTTCCCTCACAAGAACCCTAACGATAATTCAACAACAAAATAAATGAAAAAAAGAAGATATGAACGAATCGATTTAGGGTTTGGATGTACAGTATTTGATTCACATTGAATTAGATCGATTCTTAGAAAACCTAGAGCGTTGGTACTAATCTAATTCATGCTTAGCACGGATCTTGAATTTCTCGGACTTTAAGAATAAAAAGTGCAAACCTTGACCCAATGGAATATTCAAAAATAAATCTGAAAGCTCCATGAACCTTGGTATAATTTAATGGAATTGACATTGACACTATGATTGAATAATCCAAAGAACCTTGATATGGAGATCATAACCTTGTTAGAAATACCAACCAAGAGCCTTAGTATAATAAAAAAGCTCAACAACAAAATCAAATTCTTATATAAATTCAAAAGTTCTCAAAAGAATTCAAAGAAAAGGAATTCTCTCAATATTGATTTCAATCAACAATGTAATCTGTTCTTTACAATAAACACTTAGGGCTATATGTAATAGAACAAAGGAAACTCAAAAGTCACAAATAAAATCAATATTGTTCGCAAAAGAATGCTAGCGGCCTTTAGAAATTACAGTAGCGGTATTGCAAGCAGCATTAAAGCTTTCAATTCTAGTTATCACTAGTGGCCTATACCTCTACGCCAGCAGCGTACTTAGGATAGGCTAGTGGCGTACGATGGCGGGGCACATATCTTACAGGTGAAAATGAAGATTGGTCGAGGTTGAATGAAGGCTGGCTGTGTTTTTATTTAAGTCGGTGGCTTAGTGTCCAGTGTTGGTCTGTTTTCTTTTGTTTTATTGTATTTTCCTCCTGATTTGCAAAAACAACAATAAAAGTCTTTGTTTTTTGTTCCAAATTGATGTTGGTGAACTTGGCGTGATCTTCTACGAACTTTTGCACAAATCCTTGAAACTTTTCCTGAAGTTTCTTGACTCTATTTCAAGTAATCATTCCTTCAGAAACTTAAATTTGTTGAGGTGAGTTTGGTGCAATTGTATCTTCATTATAAGTGGTTTAAGATCGTTAGATATATTTTGTTCTTATTTTCATTTAAGAATTGGATTTATATTTTGTAATTTGTAATATTCTTTTAAGAAGCCTGGTGGAGCTTGAGTTTTGTAATTTAAGCTTTTATGCTTTGTTTTACCATCATGTTGTATTATTTGATATGAAATACATGATGGTATTGTTTTGCTTTTGAAAGCTAATCTACTCATGAGAGTAGTTATATAAGTATTTTTGTAAAAGTTTATAATGTAAGTCTAAATCCAGTTGTTTTGAGAATTTAACTGAATGATTTCATATCTTAAAAGCGAGTAGCAAATGTTTGTGATAAAAAAATCCTTTAAGGAAGCCTCTTTGTATAATATACAAATGTTATACGTGCCTGTATTTGCCTTGATTAAATTTTAGGGTGTTACATTAAATTTTTAACTTGTAATTGTTTAGTTTAAGATTTCCAAACTTTTGTCTTTCATTCACAAGTTATTTAATATTGTCTTAGGAAATCTTATACGTTTGTTAGTTTTAAATCCTTTGTTTTATTTATCTTTAATGATAACTTAGCAATTAAATGTTGGCATGGTTCCAAACTCGTCCGAATGGGAATAGAAACAGTCAATTTCCTAGTTAGATTATCAAGTAAAGTCCTAAACCTATTTTCCTAAAGAATTGTTATGTACTTTTATTTATATACAAACACATCCAACTTTAATTATAGTATTTGCAATATGAGATCACAAAATTTTCTAAACATTAAAAAGAAGATTCCAAGAGAAAAAATAGTATCATGTTGTTAGGGAAAAAAAAAGAAGAAGGATTTTACTTTTAGGAAAAAACCTATATAAATCAAATCAAACATATTATTACTATACATCTATTTGTTATGTTGTTTGTAAAAATAATAGATTAAATGCTTGCATGTAATAGTTTCAATATTAAAAGTTACAAATTTAATATAGTTTTTTCTTCTTCCTTTTTTCCATTTATTTCTCTTTGTTTTCATTCTACTAATATATATTACTAATTTTGCTTAATTCTAGACCGGTTAGTTAGCAAAATATCATAGAATCAATAGTTTCATATCTGGTTTTGAGAATACTTATCATTCCGGTTTTTCATTAGGACTCGACCTAGGTTATGTCTAATCCATTAGTAATTGCTATTAAATTAGGTGTTCAACTCCTTCTTTTACTATTTGCAAAAATTTTCCCTTATTTTAGAGGCAAATTCTGCTTTTCACTCATTGGCTTAATACTTTTACACTGTGTTTTGCCAATCTACTCTATCGTGGAAATCAATGGAAACAGAAATTGGCTAAAAAGAAAAGAAAAGAAAAGAAAAGAAAGGAAAAGAGATGAAATGGAAGAAAGTTCATTTTTTTTTTTTTAGATTGTCGGTATGGAAATAAAATGAAATGAGATGAAATATTAATATGAATAGACTAAACTATTCAGTCTCTTTTAACTTTACATTTGTTCTTTAGGAATATTTATGTCACTTTATGTTGGTTTCTCTCCATTTCCTTTCATTTTCAGGTAAAAAATGAAGAGAACAAAATCGCCATCACATTTCTTCCTATTTTATTTGATTTTTCTTCTTTTCTTTTCCATCTTAGGAATTCAAATATCAACTTTCTCTTACTTTCTCTTGCTTCTCTTGATTTTTACCTTACCAAACAAAGTGTTAAGGTTGTCCTTCTCATGCTAATGGGATATTATGATAGCACCACCCATGTCTCTTAATATGGAAGATTTGTCATGGATGATTGTTTGTGAAGTTGTTATTATATATATATATATATATATCTAAAAT
Source organism: Combretum micranthum (assembly GCA_024138025.1). NCBI lineage: Eukaryota > Viridiplantae > Streptophyta > Magnoliopsida > Myrtales > Combretaceae > Combretum > Combretum micranthum. The sequence continues at coordinate 498,466 of JAMXBD010000170.1, read as the reverse complement.
TGAAATAATTTGAGTGTTTTTCAATAATAATATTATCATCCAATAAAAAAATATATGTAAAATATTAAAAGTTCTTTTGTTTATCTTTCTAACAAAATGTGAACACTATGCTAATGATTTCCAATTTGTATTAAGATGAATATGACTGTACTAGAAGCATTATATTATATTCATTGGAAAAATTCCTGTTTTGACTACTTGGGTCAACTGTTTGAAGGTACTAGGCCAGTTTTATATTATTGTAAGTCCTGTGCCTGGGAAAGGTCATATCTGAGGAAGACAATTTATAAACAATATCGTTTGGGCAATTTTGAGGTGTAAAAAGCAATTGAAAAGGTTGCAAAAGTGAACAAATAAGGTAGAAACAAAACAACACATCAAATCACTACCTTTTTTAACCCGCACCCACGTACATTCACACATACACAAACTCTCTGTCTTCTAGTCCCTGCGATAATATCAAAGGTCCCATTAATGAATCCCAGTAAGAGAGGAAAAAGAAAAAAGAGAGAAATCTTCATAAATTGTAACCTAGTTCTAGCCTCTAGGGAAGGATTCATAGCTAATAAAATCTTGATCTTATATATTTTTATAAGAAACACTTAATAAATAAAAATATATACATATGCAAAATAAAGAACTTTAATTTTAAGATCCTGTATTTAAAAACTAAAAAAATTTAAGCAACTTTCATCATCTCATTAAACCTTGAAAAGTGAGATTTTTGATATAAGATTTTCTATCAAGCAACCCAAAATAAAGATGCTCTAATAAATTAATAATATGAAATATATTTTCTTTATTTAGTTTTAAATAAAAATTAAAATTTAAGAGATATTTTCGCACCAAATTAAAGTTTTGAGGGTTTATACATAACTTTGAAGAATTACATGCCAATTTATCAAACTTCAATAGAATTACTTATAACACTTAAAAGTTTGAAAAACGTGCTAGACATGAGTTGGCGAAAAATGTTTATTTTAGCTTTTTTCATAACCTTTAAAGGGTACTACCCTTTAATATTTTTATCTGACGACAACTAGGGTTGGGAAATGGGATGGTTTGAGTTGAGCTGAGTTGGGTTGGGTTGGGATGGGTTGTGTGTAATTTGGTATTACAAAAGTTGTAGGACCCAAACCCAAGACGAGTCGTACCCATCTGACTCACTCTCACTACTCACCTAATGCTCTCATTTCACGTCCACCAAATGGGGCTGATCATGATGATGATGGTGAATGATATGTGTGTGGTGTGATGGTGGGTGTAGGGTTATTCTCTTCACCTGTCACTCTCAACCTTTACAAAAGAATTGAAAGGAAAGGGTGGAATAGTTCTCTTCTGTTGCTGTTCAATGACTATATTAATTATTTGTTTTCTTTATGTCCTTTTATTATGTTTTTTAAAGTTCTAGCATAATGTTTTACCTTTGACTTGTCGAATATTTTGGAGAAAGAAAAAATAAGGAAAAAAAAATGTGAGGGACTTTATTTTAATATGACTTGACATACCCTTTGTTTTTTTCTCTACCCTTTTTTTTTCTTTCCTTTAAAAAAAATATTTTTGGATTCTAAAACCATAACATCTTAAAGGAGGAAATCGCAAAAATAAGAGACGGGAGAGGTGGTTTGGTTTAGTTAATTGCTCCATATTAAACTATAAGAAAACTCTATAATTTTATCAATTATTTAATAAATGAATTCATATGCTACTGAAATAATATATTCATTATTATATTTATTTTAATAGTTTGGTTATTGATTAGATAGATGTAGTCTAATTTGATTTTTTTTTTAAATCTTAAATGTTATTGTTCAATCTAGTTAATGGTTTAACGTATAATTAATTTTTCAAGGTAATTATATAAGTATTTATTAGTTATAGAAAAAATTGGGGAAAAAAACTACTTGTAATGTAGAAATATTGACAAGATCATAACTTGGAATAAAAGTAGAATGAAGAAAGGGAAACATATATTTATTATAAAGATTATCTTATTTTGCTTAGAAAATAAGGTAAGTTTATCGTTTCATCTATATCACACGATTTTGAATCATGAAAAAGGACTTACCAAAATATCTAAGCATAAATGGTCCTTTACTTCCGAATTTTCCAAACCGACTTCGGTTCGTTTGGCCTTGAGTAAATGGCAAGTGATAAATACTTTTTCCAAACTTTTTTAATAAATTATTTGTTAAAAAATACGTATAATGAAAAATATATATCAGTTCTTATGAAAATATTAAATAAACCAAATACAAATAAAATATAATTATAAATCAGATATCTTTACACATAAAATTTAGATTCAGATATAAATGAAAAAATCAAACGGATTAGATCACATGATATACCATGCAAGCCAAAGAGAAAATAATTTAACTAATGAATATTTATTGTTTATCTACGCTTACAAAGGAAAAAAACAGGCTATGGTAAATGTATCTATATATATATATTATATCTGTTGTTATATACATGGTCGGAGTAGGGATTATAATAACATAATATCTGTACGAAATTCGTTTGTTCATTCTAAAATTTCACCTTTATCAAGATTAATATGTACGGAAGAAAGAAAAGGGTGGAGGGCCACTTCAGGGGAAAAAAGAAGAAGCAAAAATTAAACTCTATCAAAAGGAGAAATATTTATTGCAAGGAGTTTGTGTTTATGTAAAGAAAAGCTGGGAAAGGGAAAAAAATATTTTTAATATTTAATTAAAAAATATCATTAGGAAAAAATAATTATAGTTTTAGACAATTCGAACTTGTCACTTCAAGAGATGAGGTTGATAAAATTACACCAACTGTATCTCTTTAAGAGACAAGTTTAGTTAGGAATAAAAAAATAGAAAATTTAATATGATATAAATATAAATAAAAAATAAAAAATATTATATATTTATACCATTTTCTATGTGAATAGATATTAGTTTTATCTATTTATAACATTTCATGTGTTATTGATAATAATACACCAAATAAATATAATTTTAAAACATGTCAATTCGTTTCATATAGAGTACTATCAAATAAATCTATATGATGTGTTATTAGTTTTAAAATTATATCTATTTTGTGTGTTATTATCAATAACACATGAAATATTGTGAATAGATAAAACTAATTTCTATTCGCATGGGTATGGAAAAATAATATAAATATTTAGTATATATATTATTTCTCATTATTTTATGTTTATATTTATTTATATCGTATTAATTTTTTTTATTCTGTGCCATACTCATCTCTTGAATAGATGGGTTTAACAAATAATGAACTTGCCTCTACAAACGACAAGTGTAAGTTGTCTAAACTCGAGATTATTTTCATCCTAGTTGTTGTAGGATGAGAGGTTCTCCCTCCTGAGGTTCTCGTACGATGCTAATTATCTCTCATATAATTGTTTGTTGTTATTTTGGATGGTAAGCAAGCCTTCTTTCCCTTGATTTTTCTAGGTTTGTTCTGAGCCTATCAACCTCATTAGGAATGCGCTCTTAGCTTTTCCATAGTCTTCTAGAACTTGGCTTCATCAGGAAAGCAACATTAACTCCCAACTAGTTTGTTTATGGGAGGCTAAACTTGCAGCAAAGTTAACTTACACTCGAACAAGCCACCCTGTTGATGCCACCCACAACACTATATGCCTAAGTTGAACACTCTCACAAGATCCTTAACTCTTTGACTGTGACTTTTTCCCCACATAAATTCATGACACCCCCATTTTGTGGCAAATATGCTGCTGCTACTACCCACTCTCTTAAGATCTCAACCTCTTATCCACACTTGTCATCAACCTACCCAAGATCATTCCACTAGGACCTCGAGTTTTCATAGGCTTCCTCTCACCTTCACATATTCTTCCATCTTCCGATATCATCTCTTGTTGAATTGCCCAATAGTAGAGTTTGAGCACAAATTCTTGCTACAATCTTAACTTGTAACACATGTACCCTTTGGCAATGATGTCTTTTCTCTAGTGGTCGCTTTTCTTGAGCTTCATTTATATAAGTTGAAATTGACAACAAGATTTCAATAAATTTATGTTCCATAACTCGCCAAACAATTGCCCTCTTGCAACGATATCCTCCATCTAGTGGCCACTCCTCTCGATGAGCTTTATCTACACGAGCCACATCAACAACAAGAACTACCCATTCATTAAGTACATTGGGTAGCATTTAATTGGCCCAATAAAGCTAGAAGATTTTAACTCTGATACCAATTGTCACAAGACGGGAGGTTCTCCTTTCCTGGAGTTCCCGTACGGCATTCAACCATCCTTCATAGCATTATTTGTTGTTATTTTCAATGGGGAGTGAGCCTTCTCTTCCTTGATTTTCCCAGGTTTGTTTTGAGCCCATTAACCCCATTAGACTCATCCTATTGACCTTGCCACAGTCCTTCATAAGTTTGAAAGGCTCAATTGTTCTAATTGGTTTTGATCTGCCTTGGCCTCATCAAGAAAGAAGCATTAGCTCAAGACCAGTTTGTTCATAGGAAACCAAACCCGCCTTTAGAGTTAACCCACATAAAAAAATTGCCTTCTTTGTCACGGGACGAGAGTTTCACCCCTCAAAGAGTTCCGTACGACGCTTAACTATCTCTCATATCATCGTTTGTTGCTAATCTGGATAGTAAGCCAGTCTTGTCTTCCTTGACTTCGCAGGTCTGTTTATAGCCTCATATTCTCATAAGGAGCGCCCTCTTGGCTTTACCACGATCCCCCATATATTTAGAAGGTTCAACTATATCAACTGGTTTCGACCTGCCTTGGCTTCATCCAGAGAGCGGCACAACTCCCAACCAATTTGTTCACGAAAGGCTAAACCCGCCTTTAGAGATAACCCATACCACGAACAAACCCTCTGTCAATGGCACTCATAACTCTATATGTCCAAGCTAAACACCCTCGTAAGGTCTTCAACTTTCGAATCGTGATACTTTCCCCCACTTAATTTCATGACGTCCTTGTCATGAGGTAAATTTGCTACAGCCACTAGCCACTCTTAAACTCACACCCTTTCTTCACACCCATTGTCAACACACCCAAGATCATCTTACCAAGACTTCGGGCTTCCATAGGCTTCTTCTCGCCCTCACCCATTCCTCCATCCTCCAAGATCACCTATTGTTGAGTTGCCTAACGATGGGGTTCAAGCATAAGATTTTGTTTCAACTCCAACTCGTGACATAGCTGCCCTCCAGCAACGATGCCCTCACTCTGGTGGCCGTTCCGCTTGAGCTTCATCCACATGAGTTGAATTGACAACAAGATTAGGGTTAAATCTTGTCTCTATGACTCGTGACATAACTGTCCTTTGGCAACAATGTCCTATCTCTAGTGGTTGCTCCTCCCGAGCTTGGCTCACATGAACTGCATCCACAACAAGAATTACCCACTTGTTAGGTACTATGGGTATCATCTAAGCGGTCTTCCGTTCTAATACTATTTTGTCATGGGATGGGAGTTTCACTCCTCAAAGAGTTCCCATGTGGCGCTTAACCATACCTCATATCATCGTTTGTTGCTAATCTAGATAGTGAGCCAGCTTTATCTTTCTTGACTTTCTAGGTCTGTTTCGAGCCCTACATTCTCATAAGGAGTGCCCTCTTGGCTTTGACACAATCCCCTATATGTTTGGAAGGTTCAACTATATCAACTGGTTTCAACCTGTCTTGACCTCATTAGGAGAGCGTCATAAACTCCAAACTAGTTTGTTAATGGGAGGCTAGACCCGCATTCAGAGACAACCCACACCACGAACAAACCCTCTCTGATGTCACTTATAACTCTATATGTCCAAGTTAAAAACCCCCATAAGGTCATCAACTCTCAGACCATGACATTGTTGATGCTACCCACAACACTATACGTCTGAGTTAAACACTCTCATTAAACTCTCAATTGTTAGTCTGTTACATTAGTATCATTTTTGTAATTAAATGTTAAATTATTATTATTTTTTCCCTTTCCCAATATAAGATCCATGTGTTTAAATTCCATGAAAGTCATTTTACCATTTACTATGTTTGATTAGTTTATGAGTAAAACTGTCAGTTTTTCATCAGTATCCATTCAGATTGAAAATTATACTAGAATGATATCAAACCAATATACCTAAACAGACCCTTAGTAGTTAATTGCAAAAGTGGGTAAAGTTTAGATAGTAAATCTATACTTTTAAACTTTAAGTAGTTCATTGAACAAATTAATAAAGTTCAAGTACCAAATATGACAACCACCCTAATAATAATTAATGTCACAATATGATTTTCAATCTATTTTTTGCTGTATTTTTTTTTAGGAAGAAAAATATATATTTTAGTTCAATTTATGAAGTTTTTTTCAAATCAAATTGGTAAAACAAAATTATTATGGTCTAGCTATTCTTTATATAGAGTATGATTTAGTTTTGTATTCAATCATAAATAATAAATCAATTACAGATAAAACTAATAAAATTAGTTAGACCAAGTTGTTCTAATGAATTAACCACTTAATCATATCGTATCAATTAAGAGACTAGACATATGAGAGTGAGTGCTATATCACATGGTATTGATTGCTAAAGATGAATACGATCTTTTTTTTTTACTTTAGTCACTTCAAAAATATATTTTAAGAATAAATCCTCGTTTTCATTGGTCTATTAGGATAACGATTCGTGCTGACTTGGAAACAATTCATCTTTTGTACTGTTTGTAATCAGCAAGTGCAAGAGTAGGGAGGATTTATGGTTGAAACCAGGGCAAAGATTCATCATCTCCTTTATATTCTTTTGAAGGGCGGTTTGCTCTTTTGGCCCCAAAGATAAAGCTCTCCAAATAACGAAAAATCTAGAAAAGAGATATATCTTTCTAAGAGTCAAGATTGTTTGCTAAAACGTATATGTAAAGGTACTTTCTGTTAATTCCATATGTGATAAAGAGTCTTTATTTGCATATAGTTGACTTGTACGACACCTTTAACTAGTGTCGTTATTCACCTCTATTATTATAATATAAAGTTTAAACCTTAGTCTTATCTTTAGATGTAAAACGAGGACGTATTATGTACGTGTCGAACGCATGACTATTCATCTTTTATCCTTAAGAATATCATAATATTTTGGGTAAAATACAATATACCTCCTAAATTTTAGTAATAGTACAAATTAATTTCATGTAATTTAAAAGTATAGTTTTTTATTATCATAAATATAAACAATTTGCAAATGAATCTATTTTATACTTTTCTATTAAAAAGTATAAAAATTTTACTTTTCGTGTGTACTTTTTGTATGAGAAATATACAAAATTTGTACGAAATTATATAGACAAAGAACAAGAGAAGGATGTGATGACTTTATTTACAAATTATTTATAGTTTTGGGATAAAAAATAGCACTTTTTAAGTTCATGAGATCAATATGCGTTACTCTTAAAGTTTAGGAAGTATATTTCCATTTTCCCTTAATATTTTTCCAAAAACACACTAAAGAATACTCAACAGGGAGGGAGGAGGTTTGAATTGAGTATTTGACTTAAAAAGTGCAAACAATTATTTTCCATGCAATGAATTAGACAAAGCTTTGAAATCAGCAAATATAACAAAACAAATAATGATATGAAAAATAAAAGAGATAGGGATAAAGGAATTTAGTCGAGATTTAACGTAGAGTTCAACCTATTTTCTACTCTTCACGATCTACAAAATGTCTCCAACAAGGACTTCACAATCACTTTTATTAATCATAACAAATTCACACTTAAGATGAGCGATACACAAGTTACACCACTTTAGAAAATAAAATAAATATATATATATATATAAATTTCTTTCACTTTTTAGGTGCTCTTTTATAGATTACAAATATAATAGAAAATTATAATGATTTCCTCTCTCTTACTTAAGATTTACAAATAATGAGCAAGAGAATAGAAAATTATTTAAGAAAACTTGATTTGTATGTTTTCAAATGAAAGCTCTCAAAGTTGTCAAAAAGTTGTTTGAATCTTCAAACCAAACAGTATTTATAGTTTTCAAAATCTTAAAAGCCCGTTGGAAATACTGTCTGTCAAACGGTGATAATTAATGCGCGCACGGTCGAATTTAAATGTGTACTAGCTCACTGATCCATGCCTTCACCGGCCCGCCAGTCCAACATTTGCAATCTTTCTACCTTGAAGTTTTATCTTGTTGCACCTTAGATCTTGGACTTAATGGCTTTTGTTCTTCACTTCAGGACTAGCTCATCAGTGTGAAGAACTTAGATGTTGCGTCCCATATTTTTGCTTCTTTGCACCTATGTTATGCCTTGATTTAGGGCTTGACTTCCTCTTATGCTTGAAATCACTGGATTGGCTTGCCGATGTTGTTTTTGCAAGCACAAAATGTAGCACACATACACACAAAACACATTTCTATATTGATATTCCTTCATAATATTATCAAATATAAATGACTTTTGCTTTCGATAAAATTACATTTGAAATAATTCATTTTAGCATTTTCATGGTGTGTAATCTTATGAAAATGACTCATTCATAAATAAAACGGTATAATCACCTCAACAAGCCAATACCCGTTTCAATGACTCACTTTTTATATTTTGCAAATATACGTTATGTTTTTCAAATTAAGTGATGATTAGTATTAATATATAATAAATATAATTATAGTGATTTGTAGATATTATAATATCTTTGAATGTATATTTTTTATTGATATTATATGTTAATAATTTATATTTATAATATAATATATTTATATTTATAAATAAGAGAAAATGCTCTAACCCTACAATATCACATAAACATCAAAATGTTATATATCGTGACAAAAAAAAAAAAGAAACTGAACTCAAGCAAAAAACACCTAAAATTGAGAGAGACATGGGAAAAATTTAGATCCCTATAGATACTGATCCAGTGCCTTTGCTTGAAACTTTTACTGATGAGGGGAGGTGTAGAAGATACACATAAAGAGATCTACGAGCCTTAAGAGCAAGTTCAGTTGAGGAGATCTTCAAAGGAAAGAAGACCATCAGTAAGGTATAATTCTGAGGAATTTGTGATGTTGATTGATGGGGAAGAACCTGAGTCATATCAGGAAGTAGTGTCTCATGAGAAGAAGAAGGAGTGGTTGAAAGCTATGCAAGAAGAAATCAAATCCTTGCATAAGAACAAGACTTATGATCTTGTGAAATTGCCTAAGGGCAAAAGAACCCTGAAAAACAAATGGGTTTTTAGGTTGAAGACTGAAGAGAAAAGTTCACAACCTAGGTACAAAGCAAGACTGGTTGTGAAGGAATTCAGTCAGTAGAAGGGGGTAGATTTTGAAGAAATTTTTTCACCAGTGGTGAAGATGTCTTCCATCAGGGTTGTTTTGAGTATAGTAGCCAATTTAGATCTGGAGATTGAACTGATGGATGTGAAGACTGCTTTCCTTCATAGAGACTTGGAGGAAGAGATTTACATGGAGCAACCTGAAGGGTTCAAGGTCAAAGGGAAGGAAAATCTTGTCTATAGATTAAAGAAAAGTTTATATAGGCTAAAGCAAGCTCCAAGACAGTGGTACATAAAGTTTAATTCCTTCATGTTTGATCATGGTTATACTAGAATTGCTGCTGATTCTTGTGTTTTCTTGAAGAAGTTTCCAGATGGTGAGTTTCTGATAATTTTGTTATATGTTGATGACATGTTGATTGTCAGCAGGGATGTCAAGAAGATATAAGAATTGAAATCATCATTGAGTAAGTCTTTCTTAATGAAAGACTTAAAACCCATACGCCAAATCCTTGGAATGAGGACTTAAAGAGATAGAAAAAGCCAAAATCTATGGTTGTAGGAGAAGATATCTAGAGAAAGTGTTGGAGAGATTCAATATGAGCAAAGCCAAACTAGTTTCTTCTCCACTTGCAAGTCACTTTAAATCGAGTTCTCATCAGTGTCCTAAAAGTGATGCAGAGAAGGAAGACATGAAGTGATCCCTTATTTAGCAATTGGGAGTCTGATGTATGCCATGGTATGTCAAGACTAAATATTGCGCATGCAGTTGGCGTTGTAAGTGTTTTCTCTTGAATCCAGGTAAAGAGCATTAGACCGCTATTAAATGGATTCTTAGATATCTCAGGGGCAGTTCTAAATTTTGTCTAGTTTGGAGGTAGTAGTATATGCATTGGAGGGGTTTTTAGATGTTGATATGGCAGGGGATTTAGATTCCAGGAAGTTCATCAAGATACTTGATTACTTATGCAGGGGGAGGTTTCATGGCAATCAAGATTGCAAAAATGTATTGCCTATCTACCACTGAAGCTGAATTATAGCTGTGACAGAAGCCTGGAAAGAGATTTTTTGGATGAAGAAATTCTTTGAAGAATTGGGTCAGGAGCTGGAGGAGTTGAAGTTGTTTTGTGATAGCTAGAGCGCTATTCATTTGAGTAGAAATCCAATGTTCCATTCTAAATCTAAACACATTGATGTGAGATATCATTGGATTAGGGAGTTTGGACTTAAAACAATTGAAGCTTGAAAGATTCATATTGATGATAATCCATCAGATATGATGACTAAAGCTCTACCCAAGGACAAGCATATCAGTTGTAGGAAGAAGGCGGGTGTGATGGAACTCCTCATATGAGCTAGAGGGGGAGATTGTTTGATTGTAGATCCAGCTCATATGGGCTTACAGTAAGCGAATTGAACATAGAAAAAATGAGGAGACAAGGGAAAATGAGAAGACATGGAAGAGATAAAATGCTAATTAAAGGAATTAATGCCAGTTAATACGAGCCTTAATGCAGCCTTGATTTTAGTTAATGTGAGCCTTCCTTGTTTTTCTTTTTAAAGTCTCCTTGTATGTCTTTTAGAAGTGTGGACAGGTGTGTTATGTGGTGTGATACAGAGTATAATAGGGAGAACAAGTGGCCTTTGCTCAAGACTAGACAGGAGAGCTCTAGAATGAGAAAGTGAGGGAGTTCCTAGAGAGAGAAAACTCTAGAAGAAGGAAATTCTTTGTTTTGTAAAACTTTGTTGTATACCTATTATTGAAATAGTGGAAGAATTGTGTGAGGCAGTCCTGTGGTTTTTCCCTAATTTGGTTTTCCACGTAAATCCTAATGTTGATTTTTTAATTTCCGCATTATATTTATAATCTGTGATTTGTTTTAATGCTTTCGCAAAGGGAAAGATCTGATATTTTCCTACTAGAGAAGGAAAGGCAAGACTCCCTCATTTAAATTCACAAAGTTGGGAGATTTATCTTTTTGGGAAACTAGTATTTTCTCAGTAACTAAACTAATGAGGCGAGTCTTGCCTCTTATGCTAAGTCAACAACAAGACTTAACCTCATATGCCTTTCTCGTTTTTTGTTTGTAACAAGAGACAAGAGAGGGAAATCGCCACTAACTTGGCATATGAAGTGAGACTTGGCTCATTAAAATAACCACAAACCTTGCCTCATATCTTTTATTCTGCATGTTTATAACGAGTGAGGCAAGTTTTGCCTTCATGTCTAATCTCTATTCTCCATTTTTTTACTAATGACATTTGAGTTATTTTTTTTTTAAACAACAGTGGCATTGACTATTTAACTAATGCAATTGGCTAGTAGAGCAATATGGTTGACCATATCTCATTTATGATCAGCCAACCATGATGGTGTGGTCAACTAAACTTACTAATTACGTTTCAAGAGATTTCTTTTTTATCCTCTTTATTATTCTTATTTATAGATTTTGATGGGATGTTTTAATATGAGATGTTTCTACTAAACATCTAGTCAAGACCATCTATATGTTATAATTGTGTTAAACATTTATCCTATGATTAGGGTTTTCATCCTTTAATGTGATAATTTAATCTCAATCAATTATACTTCTTTAGATCTTAGTGCTTTCTTAATGTATTGATTACTATGCTGATATAAAACTAATCTTTGCCATGAGAATCCTATAATTCATTAACTTTATTCTTGTTTTTAATTAAGAACTTCCCAATATTTCCTGATATGTGATAAAATAGGTTCAACTTCTATAGCTTCTTGCTTTTCAATTCATATTTTAGAGTTTCAGGGTTATAGACACAAATTTTAGATCATTGGCTTTAGGATTTATATCTAAATGCATTCAAGAATCCACCATTTTAAGTTTTATGATTATAATTTTGATTGTATCAATTGATATTCTAATTAATATTGTGAAATTGAGAAAAGGTTAAGATTTGAATTACTTAGAGCATTTCTAAACTTTTGCTTTCTTCTATCATTGTATGGGTATTATTAATGGAGTGATTACGAGGGAAGACCTGAGCTCCTATTTATAGAATTCCAGAAGTATCTTATTTTAGGATGACAAACAATATAATTTCCTATTAAATTATATGTCCTTCATGTAGTTCCCTATTCAATATTTTACTATGTTTTGTCATTTGTTGTTGATAGTACTACGTTGATTTAATTTATTAAATCTTACGTTCTCGTGTATTTTAGCATGCATGTATAATCTAAAGGAATCATGTGGGTGGTTCTTATTTTAATGTTATGATTTGCCAAAATAAATGTTTTAAAATCAAGAAAAGAAAGTAATTTTCCATTTTCTTTTCCTAAGTTCACACTAGCATTTGTTGCAAACAATATTATAAACAAGGAAAACGAAATTCCCTCGTTTCTCTTTTTTTAAGCCACCAAGCACTCCCTCCGTAGAACCACGTCTATTGCTCTTTTTAATTAAACCAAGAGTCCTAGTTTCTCATTGTGCAAGTGCCATACATTAGACCATCCTCTGATGTTCCAAAGTTCCAAGCCAATAAAAAAGGACTAAGAGTTTAATCCTATAGATTCTTGTGGTGTTGTACAGACAAGTATTAAAAAAAAATGTTGCAAGAACATAAAAAGGAACATGACCCAAAAAAAAAAAAAGAAAAAACATAAAAAGGAAAGATAAATGTTGAATTTGGAATATAAACTTTACATGAAAATTCAATTTGATAACTACATTTTAAAGAGGCTAATTTATTAACAAAGTTTACTTCATTTGCAAACGCAGAAAATATATTATATAATTGAATTTCTACTAATACTTTTAATGCTGTCTTGCACTAGGTTACTTCTTTTATGTCTTAAAACAGAGCAAACAATATTAGTAAGTTAATAAAGTAGCTTCGAAAATTTTGATTGAGTATAAAATTGATCACTTCAAATTCGAGTACTAAATTAAAATTTTGTTAAAAGTCTAGATACCAAATTTAACATTTTCCCTAAAAAGAAAAGCAATAGTTCCTTGAAATTTCTCTCTTGACCTCCATAGAAATTAATATCTCTATAATTTATGGAAAGATTTTATTAAATGTTTCAAGTTCAAATTTCTCCTTTTAAAGCTATTAGAATTAGTGAAAGATTTAACTGTATGAAATTATTTACCCTTTTCTTTTCTTTACTCTAACTCTAGATTTATAGGACTTAGGGTATCATGAATTTTGGTAAACTTATGAATTTATCATTAAAGAATAAATTGTAATATTTGGCATTTGATTTTGTAATTTAATAAATAATTGAAGAAAATATTTAATTTCTATTTATGTGTTCTATTCTTTAAGATTTGTTTAGAATTAACGTAGATATCAACTTTAGGTCAAAACCCCTTATTATCTAACTTTAAATTTTAGTCAACTAAATCCCTTCACTGGCTTGGGGTCGATTGGTCTTAGCTATGGTCATTTAAGTTTCTTCGAATTAAATAGGTAGTTACGCTGCCATAAGTGTTCGATCAACCTCCTCTGAAACTACAGTTACTAAACTCCCTTTGCCTTGATTGACCATACCTCCCTTCAATTGTCCCATTTTATGCTCCATATGACTTTTAAATGGTTTTTCTAGACTTTGAATCACAGATGTAATCTAATCGTAAGTTTTAGGATTTTTAAATGAAAAATATGCTTTATACTTGCTGTATATATTAAATTATGAGTTTTGATTGTAATGGTTGGTTCTACTAGATATTTGAGCAAATTTTAGGTATTTAATGGCTGCTTTTGTATTGGTTACTTGTTAGGCTAGTGAAGTAGATTAATAATTACTTGGTCTATTCAATATGTGATTTATTTGTGCATGTGCTACTTGAACACATAGGTGACAGATATGGACAAGAGGACGACGGTCCTTAAAATAAAGCGGTTAGATTAGATGTCATATGGTGGTTTAGTGATTTGTTGATATGAGAGAGTTATGTCCTATATGGTCAGAGGGTAAAAAGGAATTTACGGTAGTGTGTCAATCATTATAGAGGATACTAATTTCAATGTTGTAAACGGACCTAATTGTTGCCTATATATTAATTGTGATTGTATTAGTATGAAACTATTAGGGTTTTGACAAATGACAATGGATTAATCCCTACATAAATTTGTTTCATGGCTCATTTTTGCTGGTGTTGAATTATTAGGCAAATTGAAAGTGGAATCTTAGTTATTCTAGATCTTTAAATGTCATTATTGCATTGGGTATTTGATGTAAAAAATATATCTTAATGAATTTTCTTTTTGTATGTAGTAAAATATATGCTTGTGCTTTGTAGCATTATCTTATAATTTCGTGTATTTTATAAGGTTGGACTTCTTTGGATTGGACAACGCAACAATGCAATTATTGATTTATAAGTATATCAAATAGGGTTTAGATTGATAAGTTTCTATAATTTATATACATTTATATGTTTGGAGGTTGTATAATTTTAATTGAGGAGTAATGTAATTTAAGAGTTTGAAGATTATTTATAAAATTATGGATTTAATAGTTCATGTTGTGTTGTTCATATTAATTGTAGTAATACATGACAAACTAATTACATCTTGCAATTTTAGGATGCAACATATTGTGGAAGTGGCATGTAATAACCTCCATTATTCCAATTGGAATTGTAAAAAAAAAAAAAAAAAAGGAAAAGTAAACCGATCTACTTGTGCAACATAGTTTTAGCTATAATAGCATCATGCTCCAATGAAGATAGGGTTATATGGCAAATTGGTCACATCTTGCAATTTTGGAGCATAACATGCCATGAAAGTGGTATGTAGCAACCTCCATTATTTTGACTTGAAATTTGCTCAAATAATGAAACAAAAAAATGAATCTACTTATACAACATAAGTTTAGTTATAATAACATAGGAATATTCTTGGTTTTAGATCTACATAAAATTAAAATTTTCCATTTCATATTTAAATAAAAAACTATCATCTAATCTCTCTCTCTCTCTCTTTATAATTTGGTGGTTCTCATCTATTAATTATAATAATTATAAATATTGAAAACAGTAAATTTATATATATATATTTTTTAGGAATTATCATCATGACCTACAACCCTATCGAATTTTAGAAAAACAATACTAATTTCGGATATAAAAGATATTATTCTATAAAACTAGCTATGCATATATAAAGTAGTACCAATAATTCGATGAGTAGGGGAAAAAAAAAAAAAAAAGAACAGCATGCCAAATGCAATGAATTCAATATTCATAATTCATGGACTAAGCAAGCATTCCTTTTTTTGGCCTTTTTCCCCCTTTCTCCCTAACTTGGATTCCTCACTCCTGAAAAAAACACATAAGCAGACAGTGACAGTGAAGGGCCAAAGGAGGACCCACCCAAAAAGGGAAGTGGACACAGCATCTCCCTCACTCTCATTCTCCAAAAGCAGTGTGATGATGATATATGTGTATATATAATTATGTTTTCACACATACACATGTACAAATCCCACCATATAAAGATCTTAGATATGATAGAATCTATACCATCCTCACCTTCCACATCACTCTCTCTCTCTCTCTATCTCACTATAACTAAATTCATGTGATTTTCAATTTCAATTTTGATGCAAGTTGCAAAAAAATGCTTTACTAAAATGATATGACATGCACAATTATAACACCTTGAAAAAAATAAAAGTGAATTCAAAATATATCTTCTTATATTTTGTACAATGTAAATTTAGCTCATTTATTATTAAAACTATGTGTTTAAACATCTAAATTTTTTTAATAAAAAAAAGTTGCCTTTTGACTCTTACATGATTATTTTTTCTCTTTACAAAATAGTGATAAAGTGCTATTAATATCTTTTTTATTACTTTATTCAAAGGTAAAATGGTAAAATAAGGTTTTCAATATTTGAGCACACAATTTCAAAATTAAAGGATTTAACTGTATAGGGAGCAAATAAAAAGTGATGTATATGCAGTTTACTAAAACAAAAAAGAAAAATACAAAAATAAAAGTTTGATTTATAACAATATTTACAATTACCCGTGATAATTCTCTTAATTTGGAGGACAAATTGTGAATTTTTATTAGATTATACATATAATAATCAGGACATGGACATGACATATATGTAGCCCAATGGAACTTTTAGTCAAATTTTATATAATGGAGCAACATAGTATTTAAATACTGAAAGTGGTCGGTAATTTTCAATTTTGTTTTGTCACATTTTTCTTTTGGTAGTTTAAGTTCTTCTCAAATCGGTCTCAGGACATTTAATGTTAATTAAATATTTTATATAAAGGAAATAGGAGAATATCGTTTTTACATTAATTAATTCGAATGAAGCATTAAATAGTAGATAACGACTCTAATCTAATCGCAGAATTGTATTATTGTACTTTTATATTTCCTTCTTCTTAATTTTTGTTTATGAATCTCTTACTCCCAAATTTGTTAAATTCATCTACCGCATAAATAAATTAACATATAAAAGTGACCAAAGCCGATTGTCTTTGCCCCCGTTATGTTTCAAGAAATCATCATATACCCTACATAACACAAGATTTTTTTAAAAATTTTTTTATGGGCGATTAACCTTTTATTTTATAAATTATAAGAAAATTAGAAAAGAACCTAAGGGTTTTTTTTTTTTTTTTTTTTTGTTGATTTTAATGTAGCTTTTGCTTTTTATTCTTTTGTTATTTTTGTTGCGGAAAAATTATATCAGATTATGAGGAAATACTACGGTCCTGTAATTAATTCTGACAGGATTGATCCTGTTACAATCTAACGAAAATACTTTTTGATGATATAAAAAATCTTAATACTCAATTTTTATAGAATAAGGATAAATGCATATAAAACAAAGATAAGTAGGTATATCTACAATTTACTACTTTGTTTTATTTGTTTACATATCTTACCTAGAAGTTAAAAACTAGGAAGTAGTAAGACTAATTTCTTCAAACCCCAACCAAAATTTGATGACCATATTATGTGTTTTAACATCGGAGTTAAAATCTTATGAGATCTACTAACATACATGTGCTTGAAACCAAACTAATTGTATAATCGGATACTCAATACTTATCTAATTATCCTAGCTAATTTAATTCCAGTTAAAATGAAACAAAAGCCATGTTTATTTTCTTAGAAAATAAAGACCTCAAACACTAAATAGCTCATGAAGAAAAACTTGTCAAGTCGTTAGGTAACTGAGTATTTTTTTAATCCTATTAAAACCCTATAGAAAGTTATAATACAAGGTTTAAAACCGATCGAATTGTTTATTTTTATAAGACCTAGCTACTTAACATCACATCAACAACTTTTACTTTTCCCCCTCTTCATTTCCCTTTGTTTTTCTCCAATTGAGAATAGCTAGTCTATGAAGATCTAAGAATCAACAAATTAACATATAGAATAATAATATATCTAATATAAGGAAAGTTCAATGGTACTACTATTTTTCTATATTCCATCTTTGTAAATAATTAAGAGGTTCAGATTTACATACAAATATAATCAAACAGTATTAATATTTATAATCATTTTAATAATTGAATGGCATGGATTAGATAATCCATCGATAGGTTCATAGAAACCCCCTGCTACTAATAGTCAGCATCCTACCACCGGGTTCACAAAAATGGGGTTTTTCATGGCTGACCTATTAGTAAATTGGAGAATAAAAGAATAGAATCCTTTAACATGGAGAGCACCCAAACAATAGGAAGTGGAACCAAATAGCACAAGATGTCCCAATCAAACACCACTCAGCCATGCCATCAACAAAAAGGCTTTCTTCTCCTCCTCCTCTCTCTCTCTCTCTCTCTCTCTCTATAATAAATAATAAAACCCTCCTCCTCAATCCCACATTTTTATCACCCACCACAACAACAACGTACCCAAATCCCCAAAATTTTTTTTTAAAAAAGCCACCAAAAACACACACACACAAACAACTCCCCAAAAAAAATCCAACTCTGACTAAACTAAACTAAACTAAAAAAAAACACAAAAAACACAAAACCAACACCACTGAATTTTATATTTATATAAATTTATATATATATAATCTCAAACTAAAGACACGCTCCCAGATTTCATGTGTGTCTTGTTTTATATGTAAGTACATATAAAAGCTTCACTTCTTTAATTGATCGCTCCTACACCCAATCATTATTTTATTTTATTTTATTAAAAGATTTTAAAAAATATCTCTTTTTTAAATTTTTTTTTATTTTTAACTTTTATTTTAATTACCGGCGATGCCTACGCCGGTAAGTGTAGCCAGGCAATGCTTAACACCCGAGTCCGCTCACGCGCTAGACGAAGCCGTGGCCGTCGCGCGTCGACGCGGACACGCCCAAACGACCTCACTCCATGCAATCTCCGCTCTCCTCTCGCTCCCTTCCTCTTCCCTCCGCGAGGCCTGCTCACGCGCCCGTAACGCCGCGTACTCCCAACGACTCCAGTTCAAAGCACTCGAGCTCTGCCTCAGCGTCTCACTTGACCGAGTCCCCTCGAGTCAGCTCACCGATGAGCCACCACCAGTCTCGAACTCGCTCATGGCTGCCATCAAACGCTCCCAGGCCAACCAGCGCCGGCAGCCGGAGAACTTCCACCTCTACACCAGCTCTCCAATCAGTCATCGTCGATTAACGCTGTTAAGGTTGAGCTGCAGCACTTGATTCTCTTATCCTCGATGACCAGTTGTGAGCGGGTTTTCGGGGAAGCGGGTTCCGGAGCTCCGAAATAAAGATGGCGATAATCCGCCCTCTCCCGCATTTGTTTCGTTACGCGAACCGGCCCGGATGGGCCCTCCGGTGTTTCTATGCAATTTGCCGGCCCAGCGGGGTCGGTTTCTTAACCGGGATGGGTTTGGAACGGGTAAACAGCAGCGGGGGTTTAATTTCCGTTTTCGGTCGGAGCACCGGATGCGGTGGATGAGAATTGTAGGAGAATTGGGGAGGTATTGGGGCGAGTGAGAGGTAGGAATCCCATGTTGGTGGGTGTATGTGCTTATGATGCGCTTAAGACGTTTTGGAAACCCTAGAGAAGGGGACGATTGTTGTGCGAGTGGTGGGAGTGGGAATGGAAGTGGAAGAGCGGGTGCGGGAGCGGAACGGGATTTTTGCCGCGGAGATTAAGGGTGTTCGGTTTTTGAATTTGGAGAGTGAGGTGGGGAAGTTAGTTGATGAGAGTGGGGATTCGGTTGATGGGAAGTTTGAGAAGTTTGGAGAGTTTGTTAGGGGTGTTCGGGGTCCGGTTCGGGGTGTCTCGTGTGTATAGGGGATTTGAGGTTGTTTGTTGAGGATTAGGGGTTGATAGAGTGCGGTTGTTGGTAGATTGGTTGACGAGGTTGTTCGAGGTGAATAATGGGAAAGTTTGGTTGATTGGAGCAGTGGGGAGCTATGAAGTTTATGCCAAGTTTTCGAGCAAGTTCCCAATGTTGAAAAAGATTGGGATTTACATTTGTTGCCGATCACGAGTCACCGGCCTGCTGTGGCAGAATCTGGCCCAAGTCTAGGTATATTTTGATGTTTGTATGCCTGATAGTTATTTATTCAAAGTTTCAGAAAAAATTTGTTAAATTGGTTGTGATTTGTTGGGTTGTTATTAAATTTTTACTTTGCTGTATCAAGAGCACAAATATCAACAATAAGCATGTTTATAACTGTTCTTATGTGAATCATGTAGATAATAACAATAGTCTTTGTTTATGTTGGAAATCAAGGAAGTGTTGGCTGTTTCTTTATGATGTCTGAGATGGCAGAAAGCAACATGGTGTGAGAAATGACATATCATATCTTGTGTGGATATACTTTTTCAATGTTTTTTTTTTCTTTTTTGGTTAAAGAATTGCAGTAGGATGTTTCTTATTCTAGTATTGTTAAAATCTTCTGCCTCTCTGTGATTTGCCTTGTTTTTCATGTGCTTGAATGGTTTACATTTATATCTCGAGTGAGTTCTATAGCCAGGCTTTTTGCTATCGAGATGGAATATTTTGGTTATTGAATACAATGATGTTTTACGGATTGTTTATTCCAAATATCGATTTTTGGTACTTTTTAATTGGTGACATATAGGATATAAAGGTTTCGGTTCAAATAGAGCTATTGTATGCAACAAAATTTTGTAACTCCATCATGTATCTACTGGAACTCTCACATGGCCTTTCCAACACTTTCCATTGAGTTAGGTTAAAATTTTACCATAAGAGTTTTGAGTAGATAGAGGGTTTTGTGGAACTGGGTTGATTAAAGCAACCTTCAATTACACTGGTCTGTCACTTGATCTGTAAAAGTAATGTTGTGATTTTGTGATGGTGCATGTTGTTTGGTTAGGCAGGGTATCAAGTTGAACATTGTAGGAACTTGATTTTGCTTTCCACTCAAATATTAGCTGTCCATATCCTATATTGACGTGCTAAAAATGGGTGTAGTAATTAGTAGAATATTTTCTAGGATTATAGTATTAGATAACATCTATATCTTTTGACAATTCATTTATAGGATCATGTCTATTTCCTCAAAGAGTAAACAATCAATTTATGTTTTGACATGCTCTTCTACAGTTTGTGTGTTTTTGTTCTCATTAATTGTCTTGTTAAGGTTAGTCTTACAACCATCCGATTTAATGTGTAAGTTTTTAGATTAGATGTTTGTAAACTAACCTTAACATAGAATCAGAGTAAGAAGTTAGTCGTTAAACCTCATTAAAATTAAGTTGTCCATTTGGTGGATCTTAGTTAAAGCCAAAATCCTAGCTCACAATTGAGAGTATTATGTAATAAATATAATAGCTCATTCTATATCTATAAGTTTAAATTTTTATATTAGATAGTTGTGGTACTAAACTTAACATATCTTTTATAGGGAAAAGCTTTTTTTGGTATTTTTTTTGTATGATTTGTTGTCATTATTGTTAAGACTTTTAAAGAATTTGTTGATTATTCAGAATTTCTTATCCTCATGTTGTGACTTTTATTCTGTAACGTATATTTTCGCATAATCATATTTTTACCGTATCAGCAGTTAACAAAATATCTGATATTAATCCTAATTTATGTGCAGCTTGATGGAATCTTTTGTTCCTTTTGCTGGTTTTTCTTACATCCTCCGAGTTAAATGGTCAGTGATTAGGAGTCCATATCAAAGCTTTTTCAGTACAATCTATCCCGTGAGAAGTGGGAACCAGGAGCAGTTGGTGCCATGAAAGGTGGATTTACAACTTCAGTAGCTGACAGGTACCAGCATAGCTTGCCTTCATGGTTGCAGATGGTTGAGATGGGCAAGAAAGAATCAAATGAAAAGGTTTGTCTATAAATCTCGGATTCACGTATTAATTCCAAGTGAAGTTCTGTGTTTGAGGCATATGAAAGGGTGTCGATGATCAAGAGCTTTTACTTGCAAAGTTTTAATTACTGTGTTCCAATATGTCATGCCATACTGCTACTTTTCTTTATAGTTTGCAACATAATCCCAACCAATTTATTAATATGAAGAATGCGGGTCTGGTCGGAGCTTCAGGGGTTTATTTCTGTAATTGTGGTCTTTCATGTGTATACTTTAATGTTCGGCGGGTCTCTTTTCTTTTTGAAACAGACCAAGGATGATGAATTGGTGCAGAGCTCAACTTCTGGCTCACAGAAAGAATTGGATGGTGACTGTCAGCAAAGTAGACCATTGCTGACGGATAATAATGTAAATCAACTTCAAACTGTTGTGGGCTTTCAAAGTGCTGATGAAATAGGAAGCTAGTGATTATCAGAGCAAGGCAATTGCTTCACCTTATGAAACGGTATGCAGAAGTGTCAATTCATGTACATCCACAGAATCACAACAGTTTTCACATCCGGTTTTGGCATCACTTTCACGTACCTCTAGTTCTCAAAAGGAGAGTTTCCTTTCAAAATTATTGGAAAAGCCATCGGATACTGAAGATGCCAACTCAAATGCTCTTGGTTCACCAATTGCAATGGTTCCAGCTTAAGTTTAGATGGTAGTCGTACTTCTCCTGCCTCAACAACTTCTGCAATGACCAGTTTGGGTTTGGGGCTCTGCTACCTCCTGAAATTACTGAATTGAAGAAGAACACATGTCAAAATCAAGCTCCATGCCCTCCTATTGGTGATTTATTCACCAAAAGTGTCCCTAAGCATCCTATTCAACCATCATCAATATCAGCTCCTGGAAGATCAGGGCAGTTTACTCATACAGATTTTAAGATGCTTTTTAACTCTCTTCGTGGGAAGCTTGACCGGCAGGATGAGGCAATCAATGTCATCTGTCAAACCATTGTTGAACGCCAAACAAGCAATGGGAAGCGCCAACAAGCTAGTGCACGAGGGGACATATGGTTCACTTTCATGGGCCCTGATAAAATTGGTAAAAGGAAAGTTGCTGTTGCCCTCTCTGAGATGCTATATGGAAGCCGGGAACATTTTGTATATATAGATTTAAGTTCTCATGATGGCCTCTTCAATTTGGATCACAGCTTCGAACTGGAATGGGTGGGTATGATTTGAACTACAGGGGAAGACAACCGTTGATATTATTGCTGGGGAATTGAGCAAGAAACCTATGTCTATCATCTTCCTTGAAAATGTTGACAAGGCCGACGAGCAGGTCCAGGGTAGTTTATTTGAGGCTTTTTTGACTGGTAAGTTTTTAGATTCCCATGGGAGACATGTGCGTGTAAATAACACGATTTTTGTAACAACCACATCTTTAATCAAAGAGGACCATGTATTATCTTCAAGGAAGGATGACAGTAAATACCTGAAGAAGCAGTGCTAGGTGCTAAACACTTGCCAATGATGATATAGTTGAAGCTGTTTTAAAGGACACAGCAATGGTGCATGATCACCCTGAATCAGTAAGGCCGACTTCAGCCAGCTCCAGTCATATGCACGTGAACAAAAGAAAGCTAGCCACTTCAAATGAAAATGTGGAGTTATGTGAAACCTCAGAGGTGACGAAGAGAGCTAATAAGATATCTAGCGTGCATCTTGATCTGAATCTTCCAGCTGACAGTGATGAATTGCTAGGGAGCAATGATGAGACCGCCAGTGATGATGTGATCTCTGACAACGCCCAAGCATGGTTGCTAGATTTCATTGGTTTGACTAATGCGACAGTGGTTTTTAAACCATATGACTTCGATTCACTTGCTGAGAGGATACTCAAGGAGATGAAAGAATCCTTCAGGAAGATTGTTGGGTTCGAGTGCATACTGGAAATCGATTCAAAGTGATGGAACAATTACTTTCTGCAACTTATGTATCTGATAATGACAATGTTTGGGAAGATTGGATGGTGCAAGTCTTGAACAGGGAATTTTCAGAAGTCCAGAGGCGGTACATGCTTTCCCCTCGTTCGATTGTGAGACTTTTTTCACACAACGATGGTACCTTGGAAGAGCAGCCTTCTTCCAGAACTGGCCTTCCCTTAAGGATTACATTAATAGATAAACATGCATAATTCAATCCCTCTGTAATTTATTAGCTTACAGGTGCTGCGTTTTGCTAGTTAGTTGATTCCCTAATTTTTAGTGGGTCTTTGTATCTTTTTCAGTGTAAGATATATAATGTGCAGTTAGTGCCAGTGTATCTTCAGCTCACTAAGTTAGGTGTCTGGTTCTTGATTCTAGCTGCTATTGTATTCAATCTTTCCTTTTTCTCTCTCTTATAAAAATTTACTAATTAGTCAATGTTATGTATGGGAAAAAGAAAAAAAAAAAAAAGAAGCAAAATGTATTATCTCAATCTTATCTTTATTTTAAATGGCAAATACTATGTTTTGGTCTCAAATTGGTCTTATTGTCTTGTATCTATGAACATTTGCACTTTTAGGACACATGGTTGTTCTACCATTTTGACTAGGCATGGATGGGGATGCAGATGCTTATAAAAGCAGGGATGATGGGCCAATAAATTTGATCAAAGGGCCATGAGTATTTCAGCATAAGTAGACTCTGGTTAAAGGTCCTTGGTTGGCTAATGTAAATTTTACTATCTAATTCAAATAAAATGTTTATGTAGAGGCTAATGAACTGGAGCCCAACTGAGGACTAATAGCATCTAAAAATCTTGTCATACAAGACTTGGAGTAGCTGGAGATAGCTACAGGTTCTATTACTTTTTAAGTGATTTTACGGAACGATCAGCAGGTCAAGTCCATATAGAGATTAGCCCATGATCAGTCTATGTCTATTTCATGTACTCATATGATGTATGTATACCAATACGTGCTAATATGGTATACTTAAGTGAGATTGTGACTAATTGAATTCCATTAATCGATAAGTTCCAACCTGTTGAAGTTAGTAAAATTTTCGTAATGTAAGTTTAGGACAGTTAGGTGCATGATTGAAGGTTTGAAGTGATTTTTGGCAATCTAAAGATGTTACACTTTAAAACCTAGAAGGATATGGCAGCTCACCACTTATACTGCTTCAAGTAAATATGTTAAGACTAACCATTTATTAATCCTTATACAATTTTAGCATTTTGAAATCATTCATTAAATTTTGATGGAAGAAAACAATTCACTAAAAGTCCATTAGAAGAATCACAAAAGTTTAAATCCTAGAACCCAAAATGAAAATGTGTGTAATATGTTTATACAGCTCCCAAGTAAAGTTTAACAGCCAAAATTTTCTATTGTCTCTTTCATAATAAAGTTCCTTAAAAAATGTATGGCAGTGGAAGAATTAACCAACATCAATACTCCGGTTATTGTTGGCTTATTTCCCTACATGTGGACCGTAGCCAAGGTCATTGTATGTGTTATGGATAATCACTAGAAAGTTAAATTTCAAGTGAGTGAGTTGTAAAAATATATAGCAAATACAAGCATAACCATGAAACTTATCCGTAATACAGCAATTGGGGTCCACTCTAGATAATTATCTAGTAAGAGCAAACATCAAAATTCCAGTATTGTGGAATTTAGAGTGATAATGAATCTATATGCATTAAATTTGGGGAAAAAAATGGGGTTTAAATCCCCCTAAACTAGGTGATTGGGATGACCAACTTACCAAGTCTAAATTGAAAACCTAGTAGTTTCCTACATAGATCCCTACCTAGTTGTTCAAAAATGTTGTATTTATGACATAACATCCATTGTCCATAATATATTAAACTATTGCTATAAATTCCTCTTTTGCTGATCAACTGTATCTAAGGTGGATCTCTCTATTGACAACCTTTAATCCACATCATAATTTAATTATCTAACTGTCGTATTATTTTTAGAGACTGATCACGACCAAATATAGACTAATTATGTTAATTTGAGTGTCTATGCTTATGAACTTTAATATATTCTAATGTATCAAAATTTAATAAATGAACTTTGGAAACTTTATGCATATGATTTTTTGCCAATGAATCTGAGTAAAGGGTTATGTGCGTTTTGGTGTAAGTAAATTGTAGTTATGTGTTTGAGTTTTGGTCATTTCATTTATGGCATGTGTGAATTTCTTATGTGCATTTAGTCATGGGAGATGATAATTGGGCTTTAGATTTTGTATGACTGTTATAAATGAATAAGTTTGTTTGGACTGTATCTTAGATTGTGCTTGTGTAAGTTATCGGTTAAGCATTAGATTTATTTGTAAATTTATTATTTATTTTAAATAGGTTTATAGAGAGTTGAATCATTCGTAAGTTAATTGAGTTCTGTTTGATATTTACTTGAATTCAACTAGAAAATAGTCAAGTTGAGTTCAAGTTTTATAACATTTAACTTGAGTAACTCACAAGTCTAGTTGAACTTAGATTGAATTTAAATGTTAATCAAATTGAGCCAAGTTTAAATATTATAATTATTACTTTTTTTTTCCAAAATATTATAATTATTATTTAAACAAAGAAATATTTTTTTTAGATAATTTGAGATTGAACGAGTCTAATTGAGTTAAATTTGCACTTGTTTAGTGTTGATTTAAGTCGAGTACAAGCTTAGAATTTTATGCTCGATCATTACTCAAGTCAAACATGACTTTTGACATTTTAAGTCAAACTTCAATTTAGGTTTTATATTATATATTTCTACTCAACTCATTAATAACCTTATTTCCAAATGTTTATGCATGAGTAAGCTATTTGAAGATCGGCATCGCTTGAAAGACAATGGGGCTCAAGATTTGAAGTGATTGCATATAGCTAAATACTACTTGCGTAAGTGATCTTGCAAAATGATCATTAAGTAAACTTAGGTTTGGGAGGATTCTGTCTAAGATACCTGGCATCATATGCCCTTGGGTAGGTTTAAGCTAGCCTTGGTTCTTCATTTTGAGACTCGTAAGCCTCCTATGGTTGTGGGATGGGCTTAATCTAATTTAGAGGCTATGTTTGTTTTTAATCTCATCCATTTCCATAACTTATATTAGCACATGATTAGTGCACGGCTATTTATGTACATATATAATTCATGTCTCTAACATATGTATGTATACGATGTGGAATCCTAATTAATCAAAGTCAACTATTGAATAAAATCAATTAAGGGTTTGTTTGAATTATCTAATTTTTATTTGTATTTTATTTGATCTGGTCTATATTTGTATTTTATCTGTATCTTATCTATATATGATCTCTATTTACTTTTTTTGATCTATTTATTTTTTATCTGTGTTTGTTTCTTAACAAATTTTTATTTAAAATAACAAAAATAAGATGCTAAACTATTAGGAAATGATGAAACAGATAGCCCTAAACCTTTGAAACACTAAGCTGCTATAATTCTCGACCTAAGAATTAGTCAAGTTTCAATCATGTCATTTCGGGACGGTTAAGTCAAGTGCATGATTGAAGGTTTATAATATTTTCTATAACTAAAGGTGATTTTGAGCTGTTAGTGACTCGATAATAACTAGCTCATCTGGAAATTGGGGCTGCTTTAACGGTTCAAGTTAGAAGAAATGAAGAGAAACAATAACATTGGCATGGCGGGATGTATAGGTATTATCAAAAATCAGTAGTGAAATGAGATTGTATTATTTATGGAATCAGGTTAAGTATCTGTCTTTATGAAGCATGTATAGCGGAGGTATTTGACAATATTTCTTTTAGGAAGAACCCATTTTTTAGGGTCTTTATTGTTGTAGTTGAGTTCATATAATATCTGGGGATTTTCAGGTCTTTCATGAAGAATCTAAAATGTTTTTTCTTTTTACTTTTTCTTAAAAAAAAAAAATCTGACAAAGGTCAAAATATACCATAGAAAATTAAAGAATCAAATATTCTATATCTCTTTGCATAAAGGGTTTTTCCTTTTCATTTATGCATATAGGTCTATTCGGATTATTGGATTTTTATCTATATCGTATCCATATTAAATTTGCATGTGTAATTTATTTGTATTATATATGTATTATTTCTATACCGTATCTGTTTGGTTAGTTTATCAGTAAACTATCAGTTTTTCATTAGTATCTATTTATTAACAAACATATGTTTAAAAATAACAAAAATATAATGCCAAAATGATCAAAATATAATGAAATAGGGCAAATTACATTAAAAAAGGCATCAACATTTGGGATAGATTCATTTAAGACATCAACATTTCAAGTAGTTTAAAAGAGGAATTGACTTTTGGAGATAAATTCATTTAATGTATCAATGTTTCGAGAGGTTAAAAAAAGATATTCATCTTTTACAAAGTGAGTCAAATAAAGTATCAATAATTGATCATAAACAAAAATTTAGGAAGCTTAATTGAAAACTAATCAAAATATGGATACCTTAAATAAACTTTGCAAAACTTTGATATCTCATTTGATTCAGTTTGTAAAATATTTATACCTATTTTTAACCATTTGAAACGTTAATGCCTTAAATGAATTCACCTCTACATGTTGATAGATTATAATATAATTTATCCTAATGAAACAAATAGACCCATAATTAACACGTCACTAGCTTTCTGCAACCAATCAAAATCATATTGCTGAGGCAGTAGATAGTCTTTCTACCATCATCCAATCTCTCCATATCTTTTGGAAATGACCATGCATTTATTGGATCGACCAACTAAACTATAAAACATGGCGACAATGGCAAGAAAAACCATAGTAGAAATATTATTTCGCATAATTGACTGAATCACACAACTCTTTTTATTTAACAAATATGTAAAAGTTGCTTCCATAACCCATTTCTGAATGATTCAATACCACTAGATTTTAGCCTGTGCAACAAATTTTCAAAGTTCTTATGTCCGCTATTAATAAAATTTATTTTCCTATCACTATTGCATTCTACAGATCGTTTGTCTCATTAAAAATGTTGTCTTTTTTCTTTTTTCCAAATATTATAATAAAGTGTAGGGAGAGGATCAAAGACCGGATGAGGTGAAAATGAACGATCATAATAACAAAATGAGAACAATGCTAGACTAGAAAAGTCAGTAATAGGTGATACAAATTATTATTGATAAGAGAATGTTTCATTCCCTTTTGCTAGCAATCTAATAAAGCTAAAGAAAAAGAGAGAAAACCGACAGCAATATAAACTTTATTGATTTGTCTTTATACAATAGTTGCAGGATTGTTATAAGGATGTCTAAGGAAAATTACTAAAGAGAGAGGAAGAGTGTTTCTAGGAGAGGGTAGGGAGTGAAAGTGTTTAGTAAATGGTTAGAGAGTGTGTTGATTCTTACTCCGCTGGATCTTGCTTCTTGTGTTGCAGTTATGGGGTTATATAGAAATTGAAGAAATGGGCATATCCTAGCATCAATATTTTATTTAAAAAAAAAAAAGACAAAACAAACACAGGATGAAATCTACTATCAATTAATAGACAAGTGCAAAACATATTAGCACCAAACAGCAACAAAAAACTTTAGAATTTTACTAGATTTTTTACTATACTCTATTTAGAATCTCATACTTTATACTGTACGTTTTTTTAAGAGTGAAACATTTTTTTTATTCACATAATCGGTGATTATTAACCATTGTTATTAGTAATTATCGGCAAACTCTTGACCCTACTATAATAATAACACTGATATATTAAAAATTTAATACTATGTAATTGTACAACAATTATTTTAGAATTAAAACTAGACTAGTTGGCTTGTTTCGGAATTGGTTATGGAATTGATGATTTCACAGTTTTTATAGGATTTTTTGGATTGAAACCAGTGGAATTGACAGTCTTGTTAAAAAAAAAATTAAATATATAATTATTAATATTTGAATTATTTCATATAAATAGTAAAATTTATTATTTATTCACAATATTTAATATGTTATTATCAACAATATAAATAAAAATAGCTTAAAAATGCACATATGTCGTTTTGTGTAGAGCGCAAAATGGATAAGTTTGTTTGGATGTATCTTAGATTATATTTGTGCAAGTTATCGGTTAAGCATTAGATTTATTTGTAAATTTATTATTTATTTTAAATATGTTTATAGATGAGTTGAATCATTCATGAGTTAATCGAGTTCCGTTAGATATTTACTTGAATTCAACGAGAGAATAGTCAAGTGAGTTCAAGTTTTATAACATTTAACTTGAGTAACTCACAAGCCTAATTGAACTTAGTTCGAGTTTAAATGTTAATCAAACTGAGCAAGCTTTGAATATTATAATAATTACTTTTTTTGCTAGAATATTATTATTATTATTTAAATAAAGAAAATATTTTTTTTATATAATTTGAGATTGAACGGGTCTAATTGAGTCAAATTTAGACTTGTTTAGTGTTAATTTGAGTCGAGTGAAAGCTTAGAATTTTATGCTCGATCATTACTTAAGTCAAACACGACTTTTGACATTTCAAGTCAAGCTTCAATTTAAGTTTTATATTATACCATTTCTACTAGACTCATTAGTAACCTTATTTCCAAATGTTTATGCGTGAGTAAGCTATTTGAAGATGGGTGTCGCTTGAAAGACAATGGTGTCAAGATTTGAAGTGATTGCAAATAGCTAAATATACTTTATGTAAGTAACCTTGCAAAATGATCATTAAGTAAACTTAGGTTTGGGAGGATTCGGACTAAGATACGACATTGAACCAATCATGATGGGCACAAGACGTCGTCATGGGTCTCATCAAAACCTGTTGGGTTAAGAGGCTCTACTTGTGGTAACTAATTTTTATCTTTTAATCTTCTTTGCGACCTTTAAACGTTTTGTTGTCCTACATTATTAATTAAAAAAATTTTGAGGGACGGGTTACAAAGTTATAAGGTTCTTAGGCCTTACTTTTATTTGATTTCAACTTTAATTTATTTATAATTGATTCATTTTATACTTTTACTTCTAAGTTAAATAAAAAAAACTTTGTCAAGCCTGTTATAGGTTTAAAAACCAAACCCAAGACCTCATAAGTCATAGACTTGGCATCATATGCTATTGGGTTGGTTTAGGCTAGAAGCTAGTCTTAGTTCTTCAATTTGAGACTCGTAAGCTCCCTATGGGTTCTGGGATGGGCTTGATCTAGGCTATGTTTGTTTTTAATCTCAGCCATTTCCATAACTTATATTAGTTGATGATCTTTACTCTTAGCCCTTCCCATAATTAATATTAGCACATGATTGGTGCACATCTATTTTATCTACTTATAAAATTTATGTCTCTATGCACTAAGTATGCATGCTTATGTGAAATCATAATTAATCAAAGTCAATTATTGAATAAAATCAATTAAGGCTCTGTTTGCATTATCTGATTTTTATTTGTATATGTATTTCTATCTATTCTTATCTATATATGGTTTGTATATACTTTATTTGATCTGTTTATAAATAAAAATATTTTTTTTCATCTATATTTGTTTATTAACAAATTTCTATTGAAATATAAAAAAAGATGCCAAACTGTCAAGAAAATGATGAAACGGACAAACCTAAAGCTTTGAAACACTAAGCTGCTATAATACTCGACCTTAAGAATCCAGTGAAGTTTCAATCATGTAATTTCGGGATAGTTAAGTCAAGTGCATGATTGAAGGTTTATGAATTTTTTATAACTAAAGGTGATTTTATGCTGTTAGTGACTTGATAGTACATGCTCATCTGAAATTGGAGTCGCTTGAACGGTTCAAATAGAAGAAATGAAGAGAAACAGTAACATTGATATGGTAGCATGTTTGGGTATTATTAAAAATTAGTAGTGAAATGAGAATGTATTATTTATGGAATCAGTTTAAGTATTTGTCTTTATGAAACACGTATAATAGAGGCATTTGACAATATTTCTTATACTAAGAACCCATTTTTTAGGGTCTTTTATTGTTGTAGTTGAGCCCATGTAATATTTGGGGATTTTCAGGTCTTTCATGAAGAATCTAAAATATTTATTTATTTTACTTTTTTCCAAAAAAAAAAAAAAAAAGAATCTAACAAAGGTCAAAATATACTATAGAAAATTAAAGAATCAATATTCCGTGTCTTTGCATAAAGTGTTTTCCTTTTCATTTATGTGTATAGGTCTATTTGGATTATCGCATTTTTATCTGTATCGTATCTATATTACATTTGAACCTGTAATTTAGCCGTATCATATCTGTATTGTATCTATTTGATTAGTTTATAAGCAAAACTATCAATTTTTCATTGGTAGCTGTTTATTGATCAGTATATGTTAGAAAATAACAAAAATATAATACCGAAATAACTAGACTATAATAAAATATGGTAAATTACATTAAAATGTATCAATGTTTGGGGTGAAGTTCATTTAATATATCAACGTTTCAGGTAGTTTAAAAGAGAAATCGACTTTTGGAGATAAATTCATTTAAGCTATCAACATTTTAAGAGATTAAAAAGAGGTATCAATATTTTACAAAGTGAGTCAAATAAAATATTAATAATTGACCATAAAAGAAAATTTAGGAAACTTAATTGAAAACTAATCGAAATATTAATACCTTAAATGAACTTTACAAAATGTTTATACCTCATTTGATTCACTTTGTGAAACATTTATACCTATATTTAACCATTTAAAACGTTAATGCCTTAAATGAATTCACCCCTAAATGTTGATATATTATAGTATAATATATCCTAATAAAACAAATAGACCCATAATTAACACGTCACTACCTTTCTGCAACCAATCAAAATCATATTTTTGGGGCAGTAGATAGTCCTTCTACCATCATCCATCTCTCCATATCGTTTGGAAATGACGATGCATTTATTGGATCGACCAACAAAACTATAAAACATGGCGACAATGGTAAGAAAAACCATAGTAGAAATATTATTTCGTGTAATGTACCGAATCACACAACTCTTTTTTATTTAACAAATATGTAAAAGTTGCTTCCATAAACCATGTTTGAATGATTCAATACCACTAGATTTTTAACTTATGCGACAAATTTTCAAAGTTCTTATGTACACTATTAATAAAATTTATTTTCGTATCACTATTGCATTCTACAGATTGTTTGTCTCATGAAAACTGTTGTCTTTTTTTTTTTTTTTCCCAAATATTATTATAAAGTGTAGGGAGAGGATCGGGGACCAGGCGAGGTGAAATGAATGATCATAGTAACAAAATAAGAACCATGCCAGACTAAAAAAGTTAAAAGTAATACATGATACAAATTATTATGGAATGTTTCATTCCCTTTTGCCAGCAACCTAATAAAACTAAAGAAAAAGAGAGAATACTTATAGCAATAGAAACTTTATTGATCTAAGCCTTTATACAATAGTGGCAGGATTGTCATAAGGATGTCTAAGGAAAGTTACTAAAGAGAGAGGGAGAGTGTTTCTAGGAGAGGGTAGAAGTGAAATTGTTTAGTGAGTAGGTAGCGAGTGTATTGATTCTAACTCCATTGGATCTTGGTTCTTGTGTTGTATGTAATAGGTTTATGTAGAAATCAAAGGAATGGGCATATCCTAGCATCAATATTTTATCAAAAGAAAAGACAAAACAAGCACAAGATGAAATCCACCATGAATTAATAGACAAGAGCACCAAACAATAGCAAACAACTTTAGAATTTTACTAGACATTTTTAGTATACACTATTTGTAATCCATACCTTATACCGTACATTTTTTTAAGAGTGAAACATTTTTTTTTCTATTCACATATTCAGTAGTTATTAATCACTATTACTATAATTATCGGCAAACTCTTGACCCAACTATACTAATAACATTGATATATTAAAAATTTAATATTTCATAATTGTAAAACTATAAATACAACAATTATCTTAAGGAAAAAAAAAAAAGTTTGAAAGCATTTTCCACAAAAGAAATACAGCTTATTCCAATATGACATTACGACTTTAAAAAATTTGCAACAAAGCTTTAAATCAGACAGCTTCATTATCGTTAAAATCATGGTCATTGTGCCAAACCCTACGATCTTTGAACTTTAAGCCAAGCACCCACATCCATATATAGCACATTTTTCTCATTAACCTAGTGGCATATGTGATGCAAGAAGTACAATCATCATGCGCTAATAATCCTCCATGACATGCTCCATGCCCATATACAATGTATTCTGATGCTGTTTCTGACACGAAGGCATTGTAGCCAAAATCTGCCGTGGCTGACTCTAGGTCCTTAAAGACTGAAGACAAAGCATTTATATAATCCGTGTTTGAATTATACGTATTTTCACTACAATAAGACCTATATAACTCGTGTCTAGAACACCCGTTATGAGATTAACGATGCTGTAGATAAACACCGTAATTACTGTCCTAAATATAAAGAACTTAGGACTTGCCATATTTGATTTCTTGTGCTGTGTTGGTTTTTGGACTTTGCCTTTATTTAGTGTATGGAGCAGATGTTCCTCGGATCATAAATGTCTTGGTTCCTAGTGAAGTAACTAATTTGGTTAGAGAATAATGAACAATCAAGGATAATAATTTTATCCTGATGAAAGTTGCTCATGCAAAATAAGAATATTCTAATGCGGTTACTAAGGAGTGCAGCTAATTCTAGATTCCTGAGTCTCCCTTGAGTTCTAATGTAATAAAATACTCAATACTAGCTGTTTTGTCTTAAACGCACTTTTGATTAGGTAATTGCTAAGTCTATTTGAATAGCCAATTAAATTCTAATAATAATAATATAGAAAAAAAGAAGAAGATAGTCGACGATTCCATTCTTCTTATTGTTTCACGAATCCTAATCCAAATTTAATATGAACATATCTATGTCATAATTAAGTAGAAATTACTAAGCAAATCCTAAATTCCCTATTTTAAATATTTTTAATCAATAAATATAGTGTTGGAAAAATAATAAAATACG
This sequence comes from Combretum micranthum, assembly GCA_024138025.1. NCBI lineage: Eukaryota > Viridiplantae > Streptophyta > Magnoliopsida > Myrtales > Combretaceae > Combretum > Combretum micranthum. Next base: position 463,946 of record JAMXBD010000170.1, on the reverse strand, counting down.
AGTCATGATAATGGAAATTATACCATAAATAATTGCAACACAATATACAGAATAATTGCAAGTTAAAATATGCATCAAGCACATTTATCCCATAACAACATTAAGATCATCATAATGCTAAAATAGCATAAGTAAAAAAAAAAAAAGGAAAATAATTAAATTGTCCAAGCTTTGTTGAAAAATTTCCAAAAGTAGATCGTATAACTTGTGCAATTTATTGTAGCAAAAATTGTAATAAGTTCTGTTGAACTGTGGATTAGTCCCGTAAATTAATCCTTATGATTATTTCTTATTGATCTTATGGGATGGAAATTGGCAATAATTATTAATTTTGAATTTACCATCAACACTTACAGCCTTAAATAACTATTTATTCCCTCTTCGTTTTACGTGAAGTTGTTATTGCGGTATTTAGTTGAGAGGAATAATAATTCTGTTGGTCCCAAATAATAATCAAGAAGAGGGGTTAAATTGATTATTAACAAAAAATTTTCCTTTGAAAATAATCCCCTTCGGTTTTAAAAATGAGAACCAAATATGCAATTAAACAAATATGAACATAAAATGCGAAAATTAAAAAGATAGAGTATAGAAAATCAGACAGCAATTTATAGTGGTTTCGTCTTATGCGTCAGTCCACTCTTCCAGCTCCAAGCCAGGGACCCCATTATCTTACGAGTTTGTTCTACTATATCTAATAAATTCAAATTACAAGATAATGCAATCCTCTCTGCTCGATTCTCATAGCTATCCTCTAGCTACAACCGATCTATAAAGTCTAATCCTGTAATTGAACTACCAACTAAGAAGGCAGCAACACGTTCCTTCAATCACAAAAGAAAGAAATTTTCGAGATAAAAAAGTAAAAAGAAATATTGCAAAGAGATCAGCTTGTTTGTTGAAACGTAAAAAGAAATTATGAATATTCTAGGCAAAATGAAACTTCTGCGTTTTGTTTTGTGTATACTTGGTAAGAAAAAAGAGCTTCTTTTTTGTGTATGAATAGTATCAGCTCTGTATTTGCAGGAGGAAAGAGAGAGATAGATCATGAGTTTTTTTTTCTTTATATGTTCCTTTTCTCTATCTTCAGAAATATATTCCTTCTTCTCCTTAACGTTGCAAAAGCTATTTGAAAGATGGATAAGCTTTCCCAAAAATTTTGGTTAAAAATCTTTTGTTCCTTATCTCTTTTTCGAATTTGAATTCTTCTATTTCTTTAATTGGGTAGAAGATAAGATGAGATATGTTTCTTTCAGATATTGGGGTGATATTTATCTTGATTTGAAATTTGAAAATCGAAAGTGATTCATTAATATGATCTTCTTCTTCTTTACCTAAACCAAAAGTAGATAACGTTCCTTTTTTGAACTCACACATAAATCCCATAAAAATAGGTAAGTGATGGATTTATCCTTGTCTTGAAACATTGTAGATACTGATATTTCACTTGTCTTGAAGGAGAAAAACGTGCAGCAGTTGTTCAAATAAGGCCTGGTACTGTTCATGAAGATTTCCATTATTGAAGAGAGATAAACTTTAAATCCCCTTGGATTAAACCAACTTAAGTGGAATAAATGAGTATATTACCTAAATAAACTCATTTACTCGGAGCTAGGTCTTCAAGATTCATTTTTGTACCGAACTAGAATGATTTGCATCAAGTTAGAGAAGATGAACAGTAAAATCACGTGATATAGAGCTGCTGTCAAAAGTGCAATGAAAGGTTCTGTAAAAGGTTTTGGATTTCTGGAAAAATTCTTTATCCTTGAAGAAAGCTTTTCGAAAACATTATAGATCTCGAATACTTCATCATTTTTCTTCTTTCTCTTTAACTTGATATTGCACACTTAATAAACTCATTAGTTATCATTTTTACTCTTTTTTTATCATCAAAACCTATTTTAAGAGAATCTAACATTCTCCTTCTTTTTGATGATAACAAAACTTTTGTTAAACAAAATAATTCTCTCCCCCTTTTTGTTATCAACAAAAAACACATTCATAGAATATGACCAAATATAAATTCTTTTAATTCAAACGATAAGCACACATTTCAAATATGTATGATGGTCTAAACAATAACATGTTTATGCACAAATCTCTTAGAATAGCATAAATTTTTACAAGTAAAAAGCAGAATTTTTTTTAATATTAATGCTTTTTTATAGAGTTGCAGAAAAATGTAAAATGTCGATTTTTTTTAATTGCAGAATGTATAGAATTTATACAGAAATCTCACATAATATGCAAAAAATTGCAGAAAAATGCTAAATTGCAGAATTTTTACTTGAAAAGTAGCATGACCAGTATAGAATTTTATCAAACATACATAATTTTATAAAAAATGCAGAATTTAGCATGAAAAGTGCATAAATTTGTTCCTTTAACATAGTCATAACAAAAATTGCAAGGTAAAACAACTTCAATACATTTGTTCTATTTACTTATCTTCATTTCAAACATTTCCCCTCTTTTTATTTAAAAATAACTAATCATATTTCTAAAAAATTTTCTTTATCCTTTATCTTCTCCCCCTTTATAAATTTATTTTAAAAACTATGTTCCCCCTTAATATGATACGACATAATTTTGTTTTGACAAAAAAAAAAAAAACATATTTCAAGAATTTTTTTAGAATCATAAAGACTAAAATATTTGAGAGAGTTGAAACATTAATACCAAATAAATAGTTGTTCCATTTTCTTAATGAGAGTCATATTTTCTTTCTTTACCATTTAAGGCACTTACTCATCAAGTTCATATCCTTATGCTCATTGCCTTAATCACTGAAATCACTAATAAACAAATTATACCTTTTTACGATCCAGACTAACTTGGGTCCTTTGAAAGATAAGCTTGTATTATCAATATGACTAGCTTGATGATTATTGAGATTGTTTCTCTTATAATAGCAGTATTTTTCTTATGATCAGGTTTATTACAAAAATAACATGCATATGAATAATTATTCCAATATCTGTAGTTTACCTGTTTCAAGTTGTTCTGAATGGGGTAACTTCTGCAACACCTTCTGGTATTGTTTTGATGATATCCATAGGAAGGATAACTTCTGGAATACCTTCGGTATATCCTCTGGTTTTTCTCGTATAATCTCTTTTCACATGATTTAATTTGAAATCTTGACTTTTAGTAATTGATTCATTATTTGTACTTGGTTTAGCTTTTACAAACACGGTTTTCTTAGAAGCATTTGAACTAGATCCATGCTCATATCCTAAACCATGCTTTTCACAAGATAATCTTTGAGATGAAATCAACATTTTCAACTTTTTGTCACTTTCATTAAACTTGTTAAAGGTGTTCTTTATTGAACTAGATAAGTCATCTATTTTTACTTTTAAAACACTGGTTTCTTCTTTTAAGCATACTATTATCTTTTCTTATTTTCTCAATATCAACATGCAATTTTTCATTATCATGCTTTAAGATGTCATTTTCATCAACAAGCAATTTGTTTATTTGTTTCAAAACATTTTTTTCATTCTTAAGTGATTTTACCTCATTATCATACTTAACTGATTTCAAATTAGTCATTTTAAGAGCTTTTAATAACATTTTCATTTCAACAAGCATGTCATCTTCAGTTACATCATTATCAGATTCAGAATGTACCTCAGAAGTAGCCATAAGACATATATTTGCCTGTTCCTTCTCTTCATCAGAAACTTTCGGATTACTTTCTGTATCATCTATATCAATCCATGTAGCCATCAATGATCTATTTTTCTTCTTGAATTTCTCCATTTTCTTAATGAGAGTTGGGCATTCATACTTAATATGACCCGGTTTCTTACATTCATAACATTGGATCTCCTTATTTTTCTTTTTTTCGTATTTCCTGCATCAAAATCTTTGTCACAAAACTTTTTATAGGTAATAAACTTTTACCTTTCTTCTTTAGAAATCGGTTTAGCTTTCTGGCCAAAATAGTTAAGTCTTCTTCTTCATCATTCTCACTTTCATTCGATTCAACTTGATTAGCCACAAATTCTTTTGCTTTAAGAGCTATTCTTTTGGTACTACTTTCTGCTCCTTTAATGGTCTTTTTGTGAGATTCATAAGCCATTAATTTTTCTCTTAGTTGGCTAAAAGAAAGTTTGTTGAGATCCTGTATTCTTCTATGGCGATTTTCTTTGCATCCCAGGAAGGTGGTAGAATCCTCAACATTTTTCTCACTAGATTAGGATCGGGAAGTTTTTTTCCAAGCGATGTAAGCTCATTTGTTATAGCTGTTAAACCTGTTAAAAACATCTTTGACAGATTCATCAGTTTTAAAGTTAAACAGTTCATGTTGTTGAAGTATAGCACTTATTTTGGTTTCTCTAATTGTATTGGTTCCTTCATATGTCTCATAAAATCTATCCCAGATTTCTTTAGCACTTCCACATGATGATATTATATAAAATTTTGATGGGGCAATAGTGGTCAACAATAGATTTTTTGCTTTGTTGTTCTTCTCAATGAACTTCTTTTCAGAGTTTGACAGGACTAAATTTCCATTCAAAGTAATTACATTGTCTTCCATGGAAATAACCTGCCAAGAATCGTAATCATTAGCTTTAATGTAAGTTTGCATTTGCATTTTCCACCAAGAAAAATTTGAACCATCAAAGAACGGAGCACGATGAATTGCAACATTATTCTCAACCATTTTGTTTGGATCACTCTATTTTGATGAAAGAGCCCATTTGATACCAATTGTAGGTATCAAGATTTTAAAACAAATACTTTTTTAAAAATTGAGCTTGGCTCTAATACCAATTGTTGGTCCCAAATAATATTCAAGAAGGGGGGTTGAATTGATTATTAATAAAATTTTTTCTTTAAAAATAATCCCCTTCGGTTTTAAAAATGAAAACCAAATATGTAATTAAACAAATATGAACATAAAATGGGAAAATTAAAAGATAGAGTATAGAAAATCAGACAGCGATTTATAGTGATTCCGCCTTGTGCGTCAATCTACTCTTCCAGCTCCGAGCCGGGGACCCGTTATCTTACGGGTTTGTTCTACTATATCCAATAAATTCAAATTACAAGATAATGCAATCCTCTCTGCTCGATTCTCACAGCTATCCTCTAACTACAATCGATTTATAGAGTCTAATCTTGTAATTGAACTACCAATTAAGAAGGCAACAACACATTCCTTCAATTACAAAAGAAAAGAAATTTTTGAGATAAAAAAGCAAAAAGAAATATTGCAAAGAGATCAGCTCGCTTGTTGAAACGTAAGAAGAAATTATGAATATTCTAGGCAAAATGAAACTTCTGGGTTTTGTTATGTATATACTTGGTAAGAAAAAAGAGATTTTTTTTTGTGTGTGAATAGAATAGTTCTGCATTTGCAAGAGAGAAAGAGAGAGATAGATCACGAAGTTTTTTTTTATCACGAGTTTTTTTTTTCTTTATATGTTCCTTCTTCTCTATCTTCAGAAATATATTCCTTCTTCTCCTTAACGTTCCAAAATCTATTTGGAAGATGGATAAGCTTTCCCAAAAATCTTGGTTAAAAATCTTTTGTTCCGTATCTCTTTTTCGAATTTGAATTCTTCTGTTTCTTCAATTGGGTAGAAGATAAGATGAGATATGTTTCTTTCAGATATTGTGGTGACATTTATCTTGATTTGAAATTTGAAAATTGAAAGTGATTCATCATATCTGATCTTCTTCTTCTTTACCTAAACCAAAAGTAGATAACGTTCCTTTTTTAAACTCACACATGAATCCCATAAAAATAGGTAAGTGATGGACTTATCCTTATCTTGAAACATTGTAGATACTGATATTCACTTGTTTGAAGGAGAAAAACGTGCAGCAGTTGTTCAAATAAGGTCTGGTACTGTTCATGAAGATTTCCATTGTTGAAGAGAGATAAACTTTAAAAAAACTTTAAATCCCCTTGGATTAAATCGACTTAAGTGGAATAAATGAGTATATTACCCAAATAAACTCAATTACTTGGAGCTAGGTCTTCACTTTTGTACCAAACTGGAATGATTTGCATCAAATTGGAGAAGATGAACAGTGAAATCACGTGATATAGAGCTGTTGTCAAAAGTGCAGTGAAAGGTTTTGCAAAAGGTTCTAGATGTCTGGAAAAATTCTTTATCCTTAAAGCAACATTCTAGATTTTGAATACTCTTCGTCATTTTTCTTCTTTCTCTTTAACTTGATACGACACACTTAATAAACTTATTAGTTATCATTTTTACTCTTTTGTTATCGTCAAACCTATTTTAAGAGAATCTAACAAATTCATAATGAATTGTTATTGCATAAAATAATAGATAGTAATTCATATCATCTCACACATGAATTTTCATTCAATAATTTATTTTTAGCTTTTGTTATAGATACCACAATATTGAAAATATTGTTTATACAAATAAATATGTAATAATTATTTTAATTCTATTATATTCCTATTGAACTGAAATTCAATTCCACTTATTCCATAAAGTGAAGTGAACGAACCATTAAATATCTTTGTTAAAATGGTTTGTGATTGTTAAAATTAGGATTTTTGGACATTAAAAGCTTTTATGAGAATAATCGAAGGATAGCTTGTTCATACAAAACACATTGTTTAAGAATTTTTGGAATGTGGTAAATTACACTGCAACGTCACAATATTCGAGGATAAGTTTATTTGAGATTACAACTGTTCTGACTAGGTAAAAAGAGGGCACGATATTTAAAAAAATAGGTCAATTGATGTCATTATTGACTCGTGTTAATAGAAGAAATATTTAAAATTGAAACTCAGAAGATCATGTATATTGTACCATGTGTCAATAGTGACTTTAATTGACTCATTTCTTTAGATGTTGTGATCTTTTTTTAACCACTCTAAATATTATAACCTTAAATAAACTTACTTCCTAAATATCGTGACTTTATTTTTTACTACTCGAAATATTGTGACCTTATATAAAGTTACCCACAAACATTATGATTTTTTTGATGTAATTTACCCTTTAGAATGAGTTGATGTCCAAATCGTACAAAGCGGCTTCATCATGTTCGAATGAAGCGGGTTCCCTTTCATAAATTTTTTGTCCAAAAAATTCTAACAAGGCTTTCAGAATAAAAGTAAAAATTAAAAAAAAAAAGAGGAATAAGACGTCACGCCTCGGTTTTGCTCGTCTCCAACATGCTTATTTTTTGCAAAATCTTATATTTCCCATGACAACTTTATCCTGCTTGTCTCTGAGATAGTGCGATTGCCTGATTTCATTGAGGAGTACGCCCATTTCTAAATACTTTATATATAAACTTATAACTGAACCATATGTTAAATACAATAAATAAACATAATAACAATCACATTTTCTTGAGTCTATGGTGTCTATATAAACATTCCTAGAAAGTTCAGCAAACAAAGTAAAAGAGAAAAAAGTCCTAAAAGGTATATATAGATGATTCTTCATGCTTTGAAAAAATATAAGATAAGGAATATTAGCTAGATTGTCTTATTTTTCAAATATTAGGAGAGGGAGAAGATCTTGGACCACATAATAGGAGTACCAGGTAGAATCTTCTCAACAGATGATTCCAATGGGGCCGGGGGCACTTTAAATTTAAGTTACCAGTAGGGATTCCTATCGACAAATTATTTGAGCTTTCACAACCTATAGCTCACAATTTTTGGGCCTATAATAGATATGGATACGGGCCTTAGGCCCTATTTTTGTTGGGGAGAGACCAGTTTATGAAAGATTACAACATTGGAACTTGAAAACATGATTGCAATTAGAAAATTCTCTATACAAAAATTAAAATCTTAACTGTTGAATACAAGAAAACGCAAAACCATGAAGTATAGTCTATGAAAATAGTCAATTTTAAGTGATAAAATATTTGTTCTCATGAATTTTGCTGATCCAGAAAGTTAGATGGTTTTTACTTTGAGTCATTTAACAATACCATATTTGTTATTACCTTTCAAAAATTGGGAATTTCGTTTGATGTTTTAGAGGTTAAAAGTTATAGCTTATGACAACCGATAATATTTTATGCCATAAAACTTCATATCCGTTTGTAGCTTAGGACCTAAATTCAATGGCTTTTGTCAATTCAATTAGTATGGTTCTTTAGGGCAATGCCCTTCGCAAAATAAGAATTTTGACTTATGTCCCGACAACCAGATAGTTTTAGTGATGGCATAAAAACGACTATTTATGAGCTTGATAATTAATTTGGAAAGATATTGTCTCAAATCATCAACTAAAATCTTATTGACTATGCCCTTCCCCAAGATGAAAATTTTGGCTTATAACGTAGAATCCTAAACCTTGAGTTATAATCTATATAGACTAGTGACTTTAGAAATGCAAATTCTTTTTCCTCAAAATCAATTATAAGACACCCTTAGCTTTTCCCCTTCTAATAATTGGAATTTTGGACTAGCAACCCTAAATGCACAAAAGCATGGGTTATAACCTTATAGAAAGCAATGGTTTATGTATAGGGATGCAATTGGGTGGGATTTATAAAACCTAATCCCATCTTAATACCAAATAGTATGATTTCCTAAAACTTGTCACAAACCCTACAGATCATTTCTCCTTGAATCTAAAACTAGCCCATGAAGACTAAGCAAGTATTGAAACCCAAACCTAATAAACCCAATTAAACACATCTATAAAGCACTAGAATTAGACTTGCATACTAGTCGAGTCGAGTCGAATTAAGCTATTGAAATCTCGATCAAGGCTTGTTTAACAAATTAATGACCCTACCAAGCTAAGAAAGTGTAGGCTTGAGCTCGAGCTGGGCTCACAGGTTCGTTAAGTTAAACGAGTCTAAGTTCAGGCTTCAGTTCATCAAGGAGCTTGAGCTTAGATGAGTAGAGAGTATAGAGGGGGCCTCTCCATTTTGCTTGAAAATGTCTAATTCCTCAACCGGCAATCAAAGATTCTTTTTTCGCTATGTCCGTCTGTCGGTGTAGGAGATCTAGGGTATCTTGTTGGAGAAGTTGAAATCTCTAGGATATTAGTTCTGTCGGTAAAGTATAATTCTAGAACTTATATGCAATACTTTGGAGGACCTTTTGCAGTCGCAGGATGTGCATTTACCAGCAGGGACTAGTATTCAGGATGTAGCGGCCCACCTACATGGAGATGTTGAGGATCTGAGCTTGAGCTTAGACTCGTTTAAAGCTCATTTGCAGTTGAAAATTAATTTAAAATTTTTATTGTTATTATTCATTGAATTTAATTTAAAAATTTAAGGATTCAGGTGCTAATATAAAATCAAGTAATGCCCAAATACAATATATTTTAAACTTTACAACTTGTAAATAGAAAGCAACAAAAAAGCCATGGGAATCAAAACATTAAGAGACAGTCATTCTAGTATCATCCTCAGAGTATTTGTAAATCATAGACACCATCCATTTGCCCTAAATGGGACCATCATCAAATCAAATCATTCAATCTATAACACATTTCATCATTCAATAAAAAGCATGTGCTCTTGAGAGCTGTTACACGCCTGAAAGAAATGCATATATTGCAAAAAGACTTCAGATTCAGAAAAGAAAAAAAATTGAAATACAAATATATATTTATATATATTTTTCAAAAGGTAGCTCTTAAAAATTGAAGAATTGTCAGATATTGAAAAACAAATGAATTAAAGGACTCCATTGTAAAACCGAACAAAGCATCCATTCTTTTCTATCTTCGTTATCCAACCATGTGTAATAAGCCCATGCCCATCAGTAGCATCAGCATAAGAGCTGAGAATTGTAAGCTTTGACTTCACCTGACAACCATCAATTTAACATTATCAACACTAGAAACTAAACATTCTTAGTTTTAGTAGATTAGTTTCTTTTGTGTTTCATCAACTCTTTATTCCATAGATGATTAAAGGAGGAAAAACCAAAAAAGAAAAAAAATGAAAAAAGAAAAAAATTATTAGATTTGGATGGAAGGACCATGATTCTATCAATCATAATATAGAAATATGAATGATATGGCAGCATCCTTTTAGGATAATTTATTATCAATTCATCAATGAAGAAATGGTAATCATAAAATTATAACGACATTTGAGTAATGTTATGGTTAAAATAAGCATTGCAATTCTACAAACACAACGAAAGATGAAAAGGATTATCCAACTCAACAACATGTAATCATCTTTAGTATACTGCCTCCAATTCTCTTGCAAGTATCAGCATGTGCAATGCAGTATCTGGAAATTAATCTCTGTGCAAGAGTCATAGAATGTCTATCTCTAAGGGCTAGTTTTCTTGTAGCAATTTCTATTGCTGAATCATTGTTTTCCTATAAGTAAAGATTGAAATTTTAAGTAAAGGATACAAAAAAAGCAGTACATTTAGTTTCACTCAACCTTGAAAAAATAATAATACATGCGTTAATGCTTACTTTTTTAAGCTTTATATTGATGTTATGGAACTTGCACATCCGATCTCCTCCACAAACCAAAACTTAAACAGTCCAAATCTTGTACTTAAGATTTAAAACAAAACAACAAAAGATAGTAGTAAAAGCAAAAAATTTGTTTAAAACTCATATATGAGATTCGGACAAAATACATTTTTTGTTTTCCCATGTACTTTAAAGGATCAAAACTTATTATTATTATTATTTTTTGTCTTGTAAAGTGGGACTTCTACATCACAGTGTCTCATTTCTCCTACGCCATGATCCACTTTGTAGGACCAAAACAAAATAGAGACGATTAATGCACTTGAAAGAAAAAGAAGTCACTATCGATGCACAGACCCAAGTGTATAGATATAATCAAATATTAAGTGCGGCAAAGATACTTGTTCCATACTAGTTTACAAAATTCATTTAAAACTAAAACGTGTAGAAAATTACTGAGTTTAGAATGTAATGGTTTTTCATAAATAAAAAGGGCTCACTAGCTATGTCAGAAATAATGAGACAAGAAAGGTTTATATGCGGCGAAGCAAAGAGCAGTTCTGTCCTAGTATGCAATCAGGAAGGACACATTTTTAAGAACTGTAAGGTAATTTCAAGTTCATTAAAAAAAATTTTCTAAATACATTCCTTTTCACCTCAATCCTTTTGGATTCAATGAAACATATACATAAATGCTCACTTTATGGAGTTCAACAAGAATGTAATAGAGCTAAGGACTATTGCAATATTCACTTGATGCAAAAAAGTAAAACAAATAATTATTGAAGTAAAAGATAAAATATCAATAATGCCTCCTATCTAGACGTCTTCCTGGGCGGGACCCGAACTGAGATCTGATTAGAATTGGCCACAACAGGTCCAAACTACGTCCATCTCATGGACTCGTATGAATCGGCAAGTCCAAAAAAGGTCTTGGGTTGAAAAAAAAAATGGAAAGCATCAACACATGTTTATATTTAGAATCTGATTTTTTTTAAGGGTTGGATCCGTTTGGACCCACCCGGTGAACTTGTAGGTCCACGAGTCCAAAATGGGGGAGATGTCTACTCTTATCTTTATTATAGAAAAAAGATAATTATATATGTGATATTTTAAAAAATGAGTATTATGAAAAAATTTAAAAAATAAAACAAACCAAAATTAACATATTAATTGTGAAATTTTAACTTTGACATATAACATAATATAAAAAAAAATGTTGTACGATTTACTATAAATAATAGTTTAATTTAAATAAATACAAAATTATGAATTAAGCTTTAAAGATCATATCACAATTAATATGAGTTAAGAGGGAGAAAGTCACAAAGATTTTGATTCACTAAGGTTCTTTTTTGGATTTGAATTGAATTATTATTTGATCTTTTATTTTAAATTTTAATATATTTTGGTGGATTGGGTTTTCCATCAGGTCATAACTATAACCCGTGACTCAACCTATAACCTATGAGGTCATAAAATGGTTTTTCAAACCTGACTTTAAATCCTATAGCATCATCCTACAAAATTTTTAATAGGTCAGATGAATAGGCAATTCATGAGTGTGAAGGTATGAATTGTTACTCATCATTTTATGTAATAGCAATTTATTATGAATTGTCATTCCTCTTATGGTACGTTTGGTACACATAAATGGACCGGAATAGAATCGTGATTTTGGCTTCCATTCCCTTTCTCAATGTTTGAAAGTGTTTTTAGAAGTCAGAAGCGCGATTCCTCGAATTGACTATTCTAACTTTGCAGGGGAGTTCGATCTCCTTTGAAAAGGTAGAATCGCAATTCTATTCCATCCTTATTAATTATATCTAGTGTAATCACTTTTTTATTCTATTATATATTCATATTTTACATTTGTTTCTAAAGCCCGATAATTAAACTTTTTAGCCATTCCATTCTATCCATGTAATCTTTCAAATATAGGAATGGATTTGTTATTCCCAACCTTATTCTATTCCAATCCAATCCAATTCATTCATTCCAAATCATTCCGCATACTAAATGTGATATTAAGTAAACACCATAATAGAATTTTATATAGAATAAGAAGGAATGAACATATATTCATGCTAAGTGAACGGGCTATTAAGGTAAATGTATAAACAATGAGACAACACTTTATGTCAATCCAAAACAATTAAATGTGTGGGCTAATAGATCAGAGTTGGACGGCATCGGGTGGGTCTATACTGCTCTACTGTTAGATTTTTTTTTTTTTTTTTTAACCTTGAGGAAAATTTCCAATAGAAGATAGTTTACATAACGAATCTTTCATTAAATCAACAAGTATTGTGGCATCAATACAATAAACAAATTATTAGCGATAATTGAGACAATGAAATCTTTAAATGGAAGCAATGTTATTTGATAAGCTCGATGAAATCTTCTACTGTAACCATACATATGAGCGCCGATTTGATGAGAGCGGACTGGGCTAGCAGCGATGGCCAAGACCTTGATGACAACGAGTGGCAAGCCAGCGAGGTGAATCTTGAGGATTCGTAGATGTAATGTGACAGCAGTTTTGATTTGGGAACTAAGGTTTTTTTTTTTTTTTTTTTCTTATCATAATAGTGACACTAACTAAGTCTAAAACTGTGTTTAACAACTTTCTAACTAAGGAAAATGAACGGAAATGGGTGAGAAGAAATGAATGGAAATGAAAATGAGTAAATAGAGATTAATAGAATTTATATATTATATTTAGTAACTTATGAAGGAAATAGAAGGAAAAGAAGAGAAATGAAGTTAATAGTTGACAAAATTAACCTTTTTTTGGTCTTTTCAAATTATTTTAGAAAGCTTTCTTATTATGCTCTAATAAAGGAGGTTGAATTATGCAATATAAGGACTTAAAATAGTGAAGAGATATCTACAAATTAAAAAAAAAAAAAAAGGACAGAGAGAAAAAAGTTAAGATAAGTGATATAAACTGGTTTGGCCTTGTGCTTACATCCACTCTTCCAACTCCAAGCTAAGGACCCCGTAATTCATACGGGTATATTCTACTAATCTAATCAAAGCTTGATTACAAATAGTTTATAAAGCAATCTACTCAACCTCTCTAGTTTTACCTTAAGTTATCATTGATTATAGAGTCCATTTGTAGTACAACTCAAATGAAGGACACACTATGGTTCCTTTTCTAAATAATGGAATGAGCAAAAAACAAATAGAGTTGTAGCAAGATGAGAGTGCATAAAACCAGATCAAGTTCACAATAAAAGTTTTCTTTTGTGCATGTTGTATGTTGTTGATTTGAATTCTTTGGATATTTAAGCTCTTTGTCTCCAACGGTCATAAGCTTAATGCTTTAACGTTCATGATTTGGTTGTTGAAAAATAGGATAAGCTTCCTTAGATATTTTTCAGATGATATCTTAGCCTTCTTGTCTTGGAGTTGATTTTTGTAGTTGAATTTAAATTTAACAATGTAAACTTGTTCATCTTGAAAACTCATGTAAATTGAGCAAATCTTATGTAAACCAATCCTCAATATCCATTAAAAATAGGAAGGTTCTAATCATGTTTATCTTCCTTTTAAAACATTAAATTGACTATCTTGATATGTATTGCCTCTAATCTTCTTAGCTTCAAGTCTTTTTGAGTAGAACACAAAAGAAGTTAAGTCTGACATAAATTTGTAGCATCTTTCATGCGAATATAAGTTTCTCAAAAGTACAAAATTCTTCATGAAAGTTAAATCTTCATAAACTTGAACATCTTGATTTAATCGTCATGGATATAATGTATTCATCTTTTGGAGCTGGGCCTTAAAAATCTGTTAAACCTTGATTTGAAGCATGCTACGAACAATCTGTTGAAATCGATCTTTAGTTTGATATACTTCTACTCTAGAGTTTCTTTGGATAAGACTTTAGCTTTTTCGTTCTAGTATACTCTTTGGAGTTACTTTGGATTTTCTTTTAACTTGACATACTTAACACCAAATATTCTGGACAAAGCTCTAGGTTTCCGGATGCTTATTCAAAATTTCCTCTTTTTCTTTAACTTAGTTTTGTACACTTTATAAACATATTAGAAATTTCTTTACTCTTTTTTATCATGAAAATTACTATATAGAGAACTTAGCAAATAACATAACATATATATATATATATATATATAATAAATATAAGCTCTAAATGAGATTGCTATTGAGCCTAGTGGGGAGAGACGGAGGATTAAAAGACTAGGGGGCCATCATTAATGTCATTAATTATAGTTTGGTGTCCTATGTTCTAAATTATATATGTAATAGCGTATATGTATATAAGCTTATTTACAATTTACAATATGGTCCTATAAACTAAATCATATAAAATACAATTGTACCTATATGATCTCATATGTAATTCTAATTATACTTTATTGTGTTAATTAGAAAATATTTATCATTTATAGTGTCTCCTACCATTAGTATGTGAAATAATATGAAAAGACAATCACAAAAAAAATAAATTAAAAGAATTTCATTAAAAAAATAATGAAGAGATAAATGAGGCTACTATCGAGCCTAGCAAGGATAGACAGAGGATTAGAAGACTAGGAGGGCCATCATTAATGTCATTAATTATAGTTTGATTGCCATTGTTTCATATTACTGAAGACATACAGAAGGAATACATTACTATTCCGGCTTTTCAAGAAGATGGTGGAAGATATGTTTTAACAACCTGCCTTGTAGCTTTCGCTTCCACATGTGTAAGTGTAAACAAGCTAACTACACTTTACAATTTTTTTTTTAAACAATTGGCATCAGAGCAGGTCTCTAAGGTTAATGCTTAACCACATCTTAGAGAAAAGTTTTTGTGATTTTTGAAAACTATAGGCTTATGTGTTTTTGTGTGCTAAAAATGAGTTGTTTATTAAATGTAATGTAAGTCTTTTAGTTTAGCATCATATCTTAACAAAACAAGCTTTTTCCCTAAATGCTTAATTGAGGGAATTAAGTTGCATTTAATAAGTTGTTTATTACATGTAGCTTGTGAACCTTTAATTGAGCATTACATATTTTATAAATAAGCTTTTACCCGAATGCTTAATTAAGGGGGAGTGCTAAGTTGAGAGGAAGTAATACTGTGCAATAATTGCTTTCATTAAAAAAAAGGGAGATATGAACTAATTTTGGTTATAATATTATTTTGATGAGAAAATGTATTACACAAAGGCTCCTCAACTTAGTTAAGCTATATTTAATAAGTAAAACTTGTTTTTGGTATGTTTAAGCTTTATGCATATGTTTGTGTTTGTATGTGTATTGTTCTCTGTAGATTGTGTTGGAACAAATTAAGTGCCATAGCTTTGGTCGCAGCCTTGATCGAAGGGCAAATCGAGAGCTTGACAAGTTTGATCCAAGGCGCAACAAGTGTAAATCTAAAGCGCAACGATTGAAACAAAATGAGAAAAGCATAGCCTTAGTTGCAGGGCAAATCGAGAGCTCAATAGTGTAAATCTAAGGCACGATGAATCAAAAACACAGACTTAATCAATGGTAACTAGAGGAGCAAGTTTGAGGCACGAGAAGTCTAAGGCATAGGAGTTTAAAAATAGCCATTGCAGAGTTTCAAATTTGATCGTTGGTGTTTCTTTTGGGAGAAAGCGGCTATGTTTTTAAAGATGCAATATATAGAATGTTTTGGGGGTGTTTTTTAAGAAGAGAGAAAAAGAAAAAAAGAGAGTAGAGTTTAACTTGCATAGCTTATGTAAAAATACTCTTTGTATGTATTTGCATTTATTGAGTGAATAGTATCATAGTGAGTTTAGTGAGCTAATATTGTAAGGCACCACTCATGCATTTGTTTGTAAGTGTTTTAGTAAAGTCCTCCTGTGTTTAAGGAAATAAATGAAGTCCTCATGTGTTGAGGCACTTGTGTGAAGTCCTACGTGTGTGTGTAGGCAATTGGTGAAGTTCTCTTAGAGGCATTTGTAAATTCTTGTTGAGGCAATGTAAAGTCCTTAGTTGTAAGGCATTATGTGAAGTTCTCTATGTTGAGGCATTTGTGAAGTCCTCTTATGAGGCAATTGTTTTGATGAATAAGTGTCAACTCCTATTGAGTGAGGCAAATTGAGAACCATGGACTAAGGGGAAGGCCAAACTCCATGTTAAATATGGTGTAATTTTCTCCTTCTCTCATCTCTTTATATTATTATTATTGTAATTGTGCGTAAAAGGATGAAAGTGAGATAATGATTGGTTAAGTGAGCTTAAAATTGGTTTTAAAAACTAACTCGTGGCTGGTTTTTAAACCATTGCACCCAATTCTTGTCTGCCACAAAGTGTCACGTCTTTATTTTAGCCATCGACCAAGTCTTTACTTATGTGATTCCATCGAGTCTTAAATCAAACTTGTCTCAAACTTGTTGCATCTACATTCATCGTGTCTTGGTTTTGACCTCGACCAAAGCTGTGTATTTTTAAGCTTATCAAGTGTTGGACTTGCTTGTCATACCCTAACCATTTAACACGTTGAGCCTTCAATGACTGATAACCTTCGACCAAGATTGTGAATTTTTGAATTTTTCGAGCTTTAGACTTTGGGCTTGTCGTGCCTTGAGGAGTAGACATATCGAGCTCTCGACATAACTCTCACCAATGACTCTATATTTTTGGACTTGTTGAGCTTTAGTCTTAAGTTTGTCGTGATTTTGAATGAAGCAGTCTAACTCTTGACTTGCTCCTCGACTGAGATTGTTTATCACTAATTTGTTCCTGTTAAGACTTGCACAATCTCCACAAAAACGCACAACATACACATATATATATATCTAGTATATTATTCATCATATTGTTTGTTTTATTAAGTGCAGTTTACTATAATTGAATAATTAATTGTGCATTATATTATCTCATCAAAATCCATATTGAACATGCAAGTTCAACAATATGGATTAAGGTAATCGACTTAAGTATGATCTTAAGTGGCATAATGGCTTGTTACATCATAAGGGCAAACTGTTTTTAGTTGCTCAATCTAAGCTCATACCATAATTATTGATGGAATCAAACAGTGTTCCTTCAGTTGGGCATTTTGGTGTTTCTAAAACATAGAAAGACTTTTGCTCAAATTTTTTTGTAGACATGAGAAGAGATGTGGAAATATTTGTCCGAGATTGTGGAGTGTGTCAACAAATTAAGAATTATACACAGAGACCAATTGGTTTATTTAATCCATTACCTATCCTAGAGATGTTTTAGGAAGTTGTTTAATGGATTTCATGACTTCCTTGCTGAAGTCACATGGTTATTCTATTGTTTTGGTGGTTGCAGATAGACTATCAAAGTATTGCCATTTTGGAGCTTTGGAGGATCTTTCATAGCTATGGAAGTAGCATAATTGTTTGTACAAATGGTAGGAAAACATCATAGATTTCCATGATCTATTGTTTCTCATCATGATCCAATATTTACAAGTATTTTGGAAGAAACTTTTCATTTGAGTGACATTAAGCTTGTATGAGTGGTGCATACCATCTGCAATTTGATGGTCAACTGAATGCTTAATAGAGTGATTCAATAATACTTAGAGAGGTTTTGTAATGGATGCCCCATCAACCTGGTCCAAATACTTAGCATGAGCCAAATTTGCATACAACACTTTAGTTCATGAAGGTACTCAGTTGTCTCCATTTCAAATTTTATGGGAGACCACCTCCATCTATTCCCATCTACACTGAAGGATGTCCCACTTGGATGCTATTGATTTGGAGTTGATTCAGAGAGATGAAATGTTATCTGTTTTGAAAGATAATTTGTAGAAAGCTCAGAGTAAATGAAGAAATATGCGAATAAGTTGAGGACTGAGATCTATTTTTCTATCGAGGATTTCATATATGTACGACTCCAGCCTTATAGACAGACATCAATGTTACATCATCCTTATCATAAGTTGTCTAAGAGGTACTATGGTCCTTTTTTTATTATTAAATGAATAGGAAAGTGTGCTTATAGAGTGGAGCTACCAGAACATTTGAGGATTCATGATGTTTTTCACATTTCTTATCCAAACCTTGTGTTTGGATTAAATTTATAGCCTCTAGCACTACCATCAAAGGCTTATGATAATCATCCTCTTTTAAATCCTCTCTGTGTAATAGACTCTAGAACGATTTACCGATGAAGTCAAAAGGTGGCTCAAATTCTAGTACAATGGGAAGGGGTACCACTTGACAAAACTACAAGGGAAGATCTGGCTTAGCTTCAACAAGTTTATTTAGATTTCGACCTTGTGGACAAGGTCTTCTTTCAACAAGGGGAGAAAGTTGTTATGACCAACAGTAGAGCTAGAAACAATCCAGCTTGGATGAAGGACTATAGTAAATAAATATTCGTACATACATAAGAAAACATCATAATATAACTAAAATTGTAACAATAGTTAGTTCATCCAGTTGGAGTTATTGTAAATAAGCTAGATATCAACATAAATTTGATAGTTCTAAATGGATATGAGATTGTACAAGTATAAATAATGAAAGTTGAAAAGGAACAAGGTAATGACCTATTGACTAAAAATTAGTTGTCTTTGGAGTTTTGACTAACTCGAATGTGCTAAAGTAGTTAGTCCAACAAATCAATCACATAAAACAATTAGTTGTTAGTAAGAAACAAACAAGAACAAGCATTAGAATTTCATTTAGGGTTTTAGAACTTAGCTTAGTGGAAGAGTTGAAAAGGACGCAAAAGTGAGGCTCAGTGGAGTTAGTGGCTTTTATAACAGGGTTATTTCAGAATAATGTTGAGCCGTATAGTTTGATCTTAATATTATATTAGACACTTTGTAAGTAGATTTAGATTTTAGAATGAATCAGCGTCTCGTGTGGCAATATCGTGTTTGAGCAAAAGCATATTTTCTGTCATAAACTATTACTAGTCCAAAGAACTCTAACAAGGTCAAGGCTAAGCTTTTGCTATGTTCGTCTCTAATATGTCTATTTTTGCAAAATCTTTAAGACAACCTTGTCCTCCTAGTCTCCAATATAGCCTAATTTCATTGGAGAATTAACCCTTTTTTTATATACTATATAAACTTATAAGTAAACCATATACCAAATCCAATAGATAAATATTATAACAATCACATTTATTGGACACAACTCTAGAAAATAAATAAAGAACAATAAATTTAAAATATCCTAAAAAGTACGGATGATTTTCTTGTTTTAAAAAAAATATAATTTTTTTTAGATAATAGTTGTTTTAGGAATCACTTATCTATAGATGATTAATCTATTAATTTTTTTCATAAATAAGATAAGAACTCTATAGGTGGATTTTCTTTTCCTATATATAGCTTGCTTGTGAATTTTTGAAAAGTTATAAGAGGGACAATCAATGAATGGGTAGTTCTTGGAACACCCATAAATTGATGACTTCCATTACTGGAATATATAGAAATACGATGAAGGGTTATGAGATGATTCCAATGAGAGGGATCATTACATTAAATTTAAGTTAGCACGTGTGTGGTCTCCCTTTCATCAACGAATATGTTGGAACTTTATTATCCTCTAGGTCATAATTATTAGGCTTACAGTAGATATGGGTACGGGCCAGGTCCAACATGCTCATCCCTTTAGCCCCGGTCTTTCGAGAGTGAGACAGATTATGGGCTCCCTTGTGGCAAGGAAGTAGTCAATTTTAAGTAATAATATATCTGTCCCCGTGAATTTTGCTGGTCCAGAAAATTAGATGGCTTGTACTCCGCGTCATTTAATAATAAAATACCATTGTAGTTATTACCCTTCCAAGAATGGGAGTTTTGGCTGATGCCCTTAGACATTATAAACCTGAGTTATAGCCTATGACAACTGACAATTTTTAATGACAGAAAAGTTCATACTTGTTCGTTGCTTCGGACCCAAATTCTATGGCTTTTGCTAATTCAATTAGAGTGGTTCCTTCTAGCCATGCCCTTCCCAAAATAGGAATTTTGACTTATGGCCCTATAAGGCTATATATAAGCTTAAAACTGCGAATTATAACATGAAAAAATGCATATTTATGAGTTATTTGATGCCTAATTCGGATAGGCATATTATCTTAAAACATCAAGTAAGGCCCTATGTAAAGTCCCAATTCATATATAGGGATGTAATCAATATAAGTATTGGATGGGTTTCATAAAACTTGATCTCATGTCAATACTAACTAGTAGGGTATCCTAAAATCTGTTACAATCCCTATATGGTGTTTTTCCCTTAACTTAAAATCTGCTCATGAAGACTAAATGAGTACCCACACTCAAATTTGATAAACCCAATTAAATACATCTATACAACAATAGAATTGTTATTATTAAGGTCATTTACATGATCAACTTGTTCATTTATCTCTCTAATGCAATCTTCTATAATTTGTTATTCCAATTTTAGGAAAAGAACAAATCATCCATCTAAGTTAAATTGATCACTAAAAGTTATTATATCTCTAATAATAAACTTTAAATCTTTATTTTAATGAAACTAGAAGGTCACAACTTTGAATATTCCATTTTAAGATTCCTCATAGACTTCCTCGTTTTGGAATTTTTAAGAAAATATGTGGGAAAAGGACATAATTAGACAAACCTAATTGATGCATGCAAAGTGAACTTAGTAATTAACGGTTTTCTAAGACCCATTTTTGTTTTAGCGGACTAATCTAGCCATCCTAGTAATAATATATGTATATAGCAACAATTACCGAAACTACTTAAGAAAGTCTTAAAAAGATGAGAGAGGAGGTAAAATAAGATGAGTATTTTTTCCATAAGTAGCATTTCTTTGTACTTGTTTTCGCTATGATTATTTTCGTAAATATTAACGTTAAAGTTGTAAGTGGGGATTTGGGGTATGCTATTTGCAATACGTATCATTATGATACCTTTCCTGCTTTTGAAAAATGTATGTATGGTCTTCTAGACGCAATCGTGGCCAATATACCAGATCATAACTATGATTCGTATGTTTCATTTATGTTGCCCGGTTATTGCGTTGCCTATGGTCATGGGAGTTGTGATGGTTCGATGAGCTACGAGGAGTGTCAAGATTGCATGAGGAGTGCTAGCTATCATATAGTTCAATCATGTCCAAGAAGCGTTGGTGCTCAGCTGAAATTTCAAGGCTGTAGAATTAGATACGAGCCTTATTTCTTTTCGGAGTAAGTCTGAAATTATATTAGATGGATGTGGAGAAACCCTAATGTTTATCGATTATTTATATCCAGTGAAAGCATCCATATGAAATTGAAAGATTCTTGTAACAATTTGATGTACAATGGATAATTCTTGATCGATTGCAACTGTTAATTTCCTTATCACAACAGAGGAGAAGGGAATAATACTCGATACTTTTACTTGAAAAATTAGAAGAGATATTCTTAAACTATAGGGTCATTAGTGTACGTATTAATTGAAGTGTGTCTCTCTTTTCAAGTTTTTCTTCAAAATTTTGATCCTAGGAATATGATATACGATCTATCGTGCTCAGTCTGCATTTAATATCTTAAGAGATCAAAATAAAAGGCTTTTGATTCTTGATGTATATATGTGTCATATTTTCTTTTCTTAACAGAAAAAAATTATAGAAATAAATACGGATTTCTAAAAGCATAAAATACATATACATTCAAAATGTTTATAGGAAAATATAGCTAATCAATAATATTTCTAAACATATTAATATCATTTCATATCAATTATAGTATTTCTATTGCAAAATACCACATAAAAAACACCACACCACCACCACCTTGAAAACTCGAATTACAAAAAGGTTTCAGCTTTATCCGCTAAAAGATATCAATCTACACAGTTATAATTATTTTTTCTTAAGATCCAAAAATCATCAAACTTGAGATTCTTCTTTCACTTAGTTTGTATTATTTAATTAGTTAATCCGAGTCAAATCAAGTAATATATTGATTTCTAATAAATTAATATTATTTTATATTAACACAAAGGGAATTTCTACCATACTATAAATAGACATTCAACTATAACAGGGAATTTCTACCATACTATTAAATAGACATTCATTATAGACAACCGTCTAGTCAACTATCTAACTGTTCAAATAAATATAGTAATTGTAATATTAACTACTTTAATGATTCGATTATGATTGAGTATAATGTGAGGCGTTGGATAGTCGACAAGACCGATCCCATCAAAATTAATATGGGATCATAGAATTTTCCTCCAACTTATTATTTGACAATTAAAGTGATGCAAAAGTTAATGTAATAAGTTTTTAATAGTTAATAACTTACTAACCGCTCCCTTAAAAAGAGTGGGATATGGAAATTTTCTAATACAAAATACTGTCTTTATAATATCTTTTACACAGTTTTCAAACGGTTTAATTTAGTTGATCTCTTGAAAATATAAGATCTTTCTACATTTATGATAGTTTCAAGAGATGAGACTATAGGTTATCCTTTAAATAATTGCAATTATAAGGGCGTTCATATCATCACACATACCAGTTATAGGATACAAATAACAATGATAGCAATTTGTTATTTTGATGGGAAAATAATAATAATAATAAATAATTAAAAATCCGCTTATTACTCCATTTATTTGACCTAAGAAACAAAAAAGTCCATTATTATAACCTTCTCGAGGCTAAAAATTGCATTACGCTTTACAATAGATTTGATATATATCTATCAATAAAGTGAAATTGGTTGTCAAAAGTGTTGCTGCCAATTTGCATATGGTAGTATCTAATATTGTTGATAAAGGTTATAGGCAACCAATTTTAAGTGGTAGCGAAAGTCATCCTCTTTGCAACCAAAATTTGGGAGCTAAAAGTGTTATAACATAGTAGAAAATAATAACAATTAATAGCTAAACAAACAGCTTTTGACTAACAAATATGATCTGATAGCATAAAATTATGCTTTTTGATAGCAGATTTTAGAAATATTGTAAGATGGTAACTAACAAAACAAAAATCATGGTATTAACTATTAATACAATTTGGTACCTTGTGAAAACTGACGACGTTTTATGATGCAGAAAAGTCCATTCTCATAAGCTTCTCGAGTCCATAAATTGGATGGTCTTTTCCTCAAATCATTTAGAAAACCTCTCAAGCTATTCCTCTTGAGAAAATAGAAAAAAATTGCTAATATTGGCGGGTGACTCTAGTAGTGCAATGAACTGTAGTCTATAAAAACTCAAGATCTAGTGTGACAGTAGAAATTTCCATCTTCGTAAATTTTTTGGGATTTAATTTGATGATTTTGCTTTGAATCATCCTCTGGAACAAAAATGGAAAGGTTGGGTGTGTAATTCTAAAGTTTAAAATCGATGACTTATAATTTATAAAAACTTGTGATATCTTGTGATGGTAAAATTGTCCATCATAATAAGTTTTTTAAGAATCAAATCAAACTATTTTTATTGTGAATAATCTAAAAAGATGTCCATAGCTATTCCCTTCCAAAAATAATTTTTTTCAATTGGCAACACTTAAGGTCCAAAACTACTCGCTTAGCATTTTAAAAGTTTCGCCATTTTTTTTCCTAATGGTTAAGAATGTTAAAATATTAATTACAATTTTAACTCTTGAAAGGAATTTGCTTCACGTTGAAGCAATTGATGGCGGCAAAAGGCGATTGCATGGTTCTGGAGTTGTCTTTCATCCAATTCATGAGCTGTTTATTTTTGACTTTTCAACCTCCTAGATTATTCATGTAACCGCCTGAAACTTACTCCACCACTAGAACTTTTTATACTTCTTTCTTACCGCCAAGATGTTTTTGTAACCGCTAATGAAGTCCTATAAAAGGACGTTTCATGCACTGCAGCGGAAATATATAGTATTACGTATGTATAAATAAAATTTTTTTTTCACCTCCAATATCAATATCAATTGATTTAATTGCACCCAACATATTTTGGTATCAGAGCCAGACCCCTATACACATACCCAAACACTTAAACACTATACACACAAATATTTGCAATGGCATCAACAAGCAGTAATACTACATTTAATTTTTCCAACAAGGTATTCCTATGTTTGTTGGAGAAAAATATGATATATGGAGCACGATGATGAACATATTTTCACACAAGATTTGTGGGAAATTGTTGAGGAAGGTTATGAAACCGCTATTGCTAGTCCAGAGGTAAAAGCAACCTGGACGGTACCTCAACGAAAAGAGCATAAAGAAAATGCTATGAAAGACGCCAAAGCATTGTCTTTCATACAACAAGGGGTTAGTCAATCAATATTACCACGAATTATGGGTGCAACCACATCACATGATGCTTGGGAGATTTTAAGGAAGCAATATGGAGGCCATGACAAAGTTATCTCTATCAAACTCCAGAATCTATGGAGAGAGTTTGATAATTTATTTATGAAAGATAATGAGGAGGTGCAAGAATTCTTCTCAAGAGTTACAATTATTATTAATCAAATTAGAGGCTACGGAGATACAATTCCAGATAAGAGAATTGTTGAAAAAGTCTTGAGAAGTTTGCCAGCAAAATTTGAGCATATTGTTGCTGTTATTGAAGAATCCAAAGATTTATCAAAATTATCTTTGGATGAACTGGGATCATTAGAAGCCATGAAAAGCGTTTGAGTAGATTTTCTACTCAAAATCTCGAGCATGCCTTCCATTCGAAGGTTAATATCAACAGGCAACAAAAAAGCTGGCAAGATAGATATGGAAGTTCATCGAACTCTACACGTGGACGTGGTAGATATCAAAATTCCCGAGGTCGTGGTAGAGGAAGAGAATTCAACATGAGAAGCAATACATCTCAATGCCGAATATGCAAAAAATTTGGCCATGAATCCAAGGATTGTCGGTTCAAATGCAAAAGATGTAGAAATCCCAATCATTCTGAAAGGGATTGTTATTACAAAGATCGAGAAGATGACAAAAATGCAAATTTTTCTGAGGAAAATCAAGATAAACAGGTATTTTATTCTTGCATGAATGCTGAACAATCATTTGAGAATATTTGGTATGTAGATAGTGGATGTAGCAATCACATGACTGGGAATAAGGAGCTATTTGTTGAGTTTGATGATAAATTCAAATCTGAAGTAAAGCTTGGAGATGGCAAGAGTCATGAAATTATGGGAAAAGGAGCTATTGCTGTTAACAAAGCAAGGTAATTCCAAATTGATTTATGATGTTCATTATGTCCCTAAATTGACTCAAAATTTATTAAGTGTTGGCCAATTATTACAAAGAGGTTATATGGTGAATTTTGATAATGGCGAATGCATTATTACTGATAAGAAGAAGAATTGTATTGTTGCAAAGGTTAAGATGAGCATGAATAAAGTTTTTCCTTTATCTATACCTCTTAATGAAGAATATGCTTTGCAAAGTGTGAAAAATGATGAATCACACTTGTGGCATTTGAGATATGGCCATCTAAATTTTAAGGGACTTCATTGTGAAGAAAAAATATGGTTATCGGTTGCCAAATATTTCATCTCCTGAAAAAGTATGTGAAGGATGCATCTATGGCAAAATACACCGGTGCCATTTCCAAAGCAATCTTATAGAGCTAAAGCTCCATTGGAATTGGTTCATTCTGACATATTTGGACCAACAAGAACCCCATCTTTGAATGGAAATAGGTATTTATTTTATTTGTTGATGATTATACAAGAGATGTGGAAATTTCCTGAAGCAAAAGTCAGAAGCATTTGCCACTTTCCTTAAATTTAAAGCTATGTGGAAAGGCAAAGTGGATACAAGTTGAAAATTTTAAGAACTGATCGTGGAGGTGAATATACATCACATGAATTCCAAAATTATTGCAAAGATGTTGGAATTAAAAGGCAGCTGACCATACGACATACTCCTCAACAAAATGGCGTTGCAGAAAGGAAGAATCGGACGATTGTGGAAATGGCTAGAAGTATGCTAACACAGAAAGGACTTCCAAATAGTTATTGGGCTGAAGCAGTTAATACTGCATGTATATACTTGAACAGATCACAACAAAAGCATGCTTAATAATACCCCTATCAGGCCTGGCATAAAAGGAAACCACAGGTTAATCATATGAAGATTTTTGGATGTCGGCATATTCTCTCATTCCATCACAAAAGAGAGAAAATTTGATGAGAAAGGAGAAAAGTATATTTTCACTGGTTATAGTGATGAATCTAAAGGATATCGCCTTTTCAATCCAGAGAAAAAAGAATTGATTATTGCAAGAGATGTTATATTTGATGAAGATGGTACATGGGATTGGAAAGAAAAAATCTCCTATTGTTGAAAGAGTTATGCCTCCAGGATCTAATGTAATACAGCCAGATCCTCAATCCAATTCAGATCGTGATACTCCTAGCACATCAACACCACAAGGTTCACAAGAATTTTATCCAGAATCAGAAAGTCCAATAAGAAAGGTACGTTCTTTGCGTGATATTTATGAATCTTGTGAATTTGCATTTTTCACTTGTGAACCACAAAAATATGAAGAAGCTGCAAAAGAGGAAATTTGGAGAAAGGCCATGGATGATGAGATTGCAACTATTGAAAAGAATCATACTTGGGAGCTTGTTGATCTTCCAAAAGATAAGGAAGTTATTGGATTAAAATGGGTCTACAAGACCAAATATAGAGAAGATGGTTCAATACAAAAGCATAAAGCTCGTCTTGTTGCAAAAGGATATTCACAACAACCAGGTATTGATTTTAATGAAACATTTGCACCAGTTGCACGGATGGAGACAATTAGAATTGTTCTTGCATTAGCAGCTCAATTAGAATTGCCAATATATCAACATGTCAAATCAGCATTTTTAAATGGAGAATTGCAAGAGGAGGTATATGTAGAACAGCCTGAAGGATATATTATCAAAGGCAAAGAAGATAAAGTAATCGCCTACATAAGGCGTTATATGGATTGAAACAAGCACCACGAGCATGGAATAGCAAAATTGATAGCTATTTCCAGAAAAATGGTTTTCAAAGGAGTCAAAGTGAACCTTCACTTTACATCAAAAGGAAGGTACACATGATTTCCTTATTGTATGTTTATATGTAGATGACTTGATCTATACAGGTACAAGTCAATCCATGTTAAATGGATTTAAAATGACAATGATGAAAGAATATGAGATGACTGATTTGGGTCTTATGAAATATTTTCTTGGCATTCAAGTTCATCAATCCAAAGGAGAAATATTTATTCTCAAGAAAAATATTTGGATGATTGTTGAAAAGATATCAAATGAACAATTGCAAGCCGATTACTACCCCCTTGCAACAAATGAGAAATTGCAGATGGAAGATGGAGCACCAAAAGTTGATGAGAAGATGTATAGAAGTTTAGTTGGGTCATTGATTTACCTGACAAACACAAGGCCAGATATTGTTTACCCAGTTAGCTGATTTCCAGATTATGCAAAATCCAAGCAAGCTACATTATGCAACAGCCAAGAGAATATTGCGATCTTTGCAAGGTACAAAAAATTATGGTATTCATTATGAAAGAAAAAGAATTCAAGCTTGTTGGATATACAGATAGTGACTGGGCTGGATCAATTGATCGAAAAAGTACATCAGGATATGTATTTTCTTAGGATCAAATATTATATCTTGGTCATCAAAGAAACAAAAGACAGTATCTTTATCGTCATCTGAAGCAGAATATATAGCAGCCACTGATGCAGCATGTGAAGCGGTATGGCTAAGAAGAATTTTGGCAGATTTAAATCAATGCCAAGAAGCCCCCACAATTATCTACTGTGATAATATGTCAACTATTGCCATGACGAAGAATCCCGTATTTCATGGAAGAACAAAACATATCGAATTGCGACATCATTACATAAGGAATTTGGTACAAGATGGAGAAGTTCAACTTGAATTTGTCAACACAAAGGAGCAACTTGGAGATATATTTACAAAAGCTGTACCAGCAGAAAAATTTGAACAATTTAGAAGATGTTATAAAATTGTAAATTAAGAGGGGGTGTTAAAATATTAATTTACAATTTTAACTCTTGAAAGGAATTTGCTTCACGTTGAAGCAATTGATGGCGGCAAAAGGCGGTTATTGCATGGTTCTGGAGTTGTCTTTCATCCAATTCATGAGCTGTTATTTTTGACTTTTCAACCTCCTAGATTATTCATGTAACCGCCTGAAACTTACTCCACCACTAGAACTTTTATATTCTTCTTCTCTTACCGCCAAGATGTTTTTGTAACCGCTAATGAAGTCCTATAAAAGGACGTTTCATGCACTGCAGCGGAAATATATATGTATGTTACGTATAAATAAAATAAAATTTTTTTTCACCTCCAATATCAATATCAATTGATTTAATTGCACCCAACAAAGAAGTCCATATTTTGAGTTTTATGGATCCAAGTTAGATAGTTAATTATCTGCACAAATCATCTAATAAGAACTTTCAAGCTACTTCCCTTCTGAAAATGGGCATTACTTTAAAGCTCCAAAGTACAAAAACCATGATCTATAACTACTGAAAATTAGTGGTGACATTAAATCATATTGTGAACATTTTGGGAATGAGGTCATCTGATGGTTTTTCTTTCAAATCTTTTAATGATACCTTTGCAACTATATATATATATATATATATATATATATTATATATATTAAAGAAATTGAAACTTTAGCCAATGATCTGAAAACCAAAAAACCACAAGCTATACCTTTTGAAATTTTACCGGTGATTTTATAAGGCCAAAACCATAAGCTAATAAAAGTGATTTTTGGGGAAAAGAGAGAAAAAAAATGAACTACAATGACTTTATCGAGATCTTGATATGCTTTATAAAATTGAACTCCCAAATAAGAAGTCCTCATCTATTTCATTCTTTAAAATAAGAACTTCATATGGTGATCTCAAAGCCTATGAATAATGATCTATAGCCAATTAAAACTAACAAATTTTTGCAAAAACTAAAATGCTCATATTTGAGATTTTGGGACTCGGATTAGGTCTATTTCATTTTTTATCATCATATGAGATCTCCATAACTATCACCCTGAGGAAAACCGGGAGTTCCATGGGAATTTATTGCAGTAACCTCAAAAGTTTGAAAACCATAGTCTATGTCTCATAAACATAACATTTCAGGGGGAAAAAGTGTAAAATGCACTCCCTTGAGTTTTCCTAGCTGGGCTTCAATTCCTGGTTTTCACTCCAAATCAACAAATGGAATCACACCAACTATTTTCCTTAGAAACAGGATTTTTTTTTTTTTAAATTGACTAAAAAAAAGTCCAAAATTGAAAATTTATACATTTGCTTTTTAGGACATAGATCAAATGATTTTCTCTCTAATCAACTTGCAAGCCAGCTTATTAGTTATTCCTCTTCAAAAAATGGAACTGTGGATTTGACACTGTAAGTCCTTTACCAAAACCTATAATCTATTAACTCTAGTGATATTTATGGGGGGAAATATAGAAACATCTGTTCCCAGGATTTCCAAACCCCCGCCCCCCCTTCTTTCTTGATACTGATTGTATCGATTTTGCGTTGAATCACTTAAAAAGGCCTCCATAATTACCTTGCTTGGACAATTATAATTTTGACCATTGACCTCAGAAACCCGAAGCTATGATGCATGGCCCTATCCGAACCAATGATTTCTTGGTCAAATATCAAAATCCTTACCCGAGACTTCATTGGCACCTACATCAGGAGGTTTTTGTTTGAAATCATCTCGTGGGATCTTGACATTTATTCCCTTTCAAAGAGTAACAACTTTGCATGGTTATGTAGAAGCCGAAAAAGTGTACCTATGAGCTTTCTTAACCAAATCGCCAATTGAAACCTCTCCCAACTCTTCCCTTCGGAAAAATGGGGAATTTTGGATAATAACTAGACAAGCAACTCCCATGCAAGCAAACACAGGTAGATGTATGGTTTGGATTGTTTGATTTTCATCTATACTTGTATCTATTTATATCTGTATCTTATCCGTATATAATCTATATTCGGTCTATTTGATTTATTTATAGATAAAAATATATATTTTTCATGTATATCTATTTCTTGACAAAAATGATAGTGTAAATAGAGCCATTAGTAATAAAGAATAGTCTTATTCATAAATTAACGTTATCATCCCTTGGAGAACAAGTAATTGATCACTAAGCTTAATATAGCTACTAGGGTATCAAGTGATTTGATTGAAAGATCATCTAAATATAATAGAGTAAATATGCTAAATGCAAGGGTTAATTAAGTGTTGGAATGTTTTAAGTGGTTAAAATAAGAATCAAAGTTTTATAAAGTGGTACAAATAAGAGATTTTTTACTATGTTGTTATAACAACGATTGAGTGAACAATAGATGCCAATATAACTTCACTTGAATATGTCATGTCAACATATTTATAAATAGTACTATAATGGAAGAGTAATGTATTTCTTATTAAAATCATTATATATAATATTAATATCTTTTTTCAATCATTTAAAATGTTGATTTCCTATTGAATTGATCCTAAATGTTCATCTCATCTAGTATAATTTTCTTTTATTTCTATAAATGAACAAAATTCAAAATGGTCATGGTTTTTTTAACCAAGGAAAAACACATAGAGAATCAATATCAAGGGTCTACCTGCTTCATCGTTTGCAGATCATTTTGACAGTTTATTTTTATTATTTTCAAGCAAACTGTTTATCAAAAATAGAAACAAATGTAAAACAAACATTTTTACTCAAAAATATATCAAACAAAGATAAATATAGATGAAAATATAATCAAAGTAGAACTAATAACAAAACAATCATCTCCCCATTATTGTGCAAAGTAATGACAATGCGTTATCGCATAAAGATCTTAGGGAGTCGTGATTGCACAAGCAAACTTGATATTCTCACGAATCGTGGATCATATACGTTATACGAATCTTTTTTAATTGAGAACATATCCAAAAACTTATTACAAAAGCATTGTTGGAGTTGGTAAATAACTAATCATCCATGTAAGTTAAATTGATCGATATGATCAAAACTTCAATCATTACAAAATCTCCAACAATACACTTATGTCACACTGATAATTTCAATGAAACAAGAAAGCTACCACTTTGTATAATCCATTTAAAGATTCCTTAGCTAACTCCCCCCTTTTAAACATAAAAAAACATGTGAGAGAGGACAAAATCAGACAACCGGATAGATGGATACAAAGTGAACCTAGATACGTGTTACAAATATAATATATATTTATATATATCATACTAATCTAGTTAAAACATAAATTTCTTGAAGATGAACAGTGTTCTCACAGATGGCATTTCTTTGTACTTCCTTGTAATGGTAGCTTTTTGTGTAATAACGTTAACGTTGTAAGGGGAGATAATATTATTTGCAATGGGGTTTCTTATGACCCCATTAGTGGTTTGAACAATGTGTGTTTGCTCTACTAGATGAGCTTGTGGCAAATACACCAGATCGGTATAGCCTTTATGGTGCATATACGTTGCCTGGTTGCGTCGCATATGGACATGGGAGCTGCCATAATTCAATGCTTCGTCAGGATTGTGTTGATTGCATGAAGCGTGTTGGCTACAACATACTTCAGCTATGTCCAAGAAGCATCGGTGCTCAGCTGGATTTTCAAGGTTGTAGGATTAGATATGAGAATTATTATTTTACGGAGTAAGGATGAAATGAAATAGGGAAATAATTTTTTTTCTCCTTTTTAAGAAAGATGGGAAAATGAAGAAAAAGAAAAAGGTAAAATATTGAAAAAAAAAAAGAGTCAGGAGTTCTATCTCTTTTAATATCTCTTCTCATAGTTTCTCTCTTAAACATAGGGAGCTATGATTAGCATGAATTTATGGAGTTGAACTGGATAAAAATTCCTAGTCCCTTGTTTGATTTTGCCATGGCATTTGGTATTAGACAACAAATGTTAAGAGCACTAAACAAAATTGATGAAAAAAATAGTACTATGTAAAGAATGTGACAAATCTTTCTTTCATCGAAAATTCAACTTTGCTTGACAACTCAGGACTCTTGTAACATTCTTGAGTGAATTGTATGTCTAATATTACTTGTATTGTGCCGTCTAATTTCTCTTGTTCTATCTAGTTTTTGCAACCAAATGATAAACATTTCTTTTAGTTTTTCTTTGTGCCTTCTTTACTCTTGTATCCACTGAATTTTCCCTCTCGAATTTTGATCGATTTCCACATCAACAACTTTCAAAATCTCACAATATGGTATTATTCAAACTCTATTGTTTTTTTTTTCTTTTTTTTGTTAGGAAACATTTTTTTTATTATTATTAAAGCAAATAAACCAATGCAAAGCTACTCAGCTCGGAAGTCTAACCTGAAAGTCAGCTGGCAATAAAACCATCTAAAGGGAATGGAGGCCTTGATACCTAAAAGAAAGCAAATTTCCTTTTTCGCTATAGGATATAACCAAAAATAATAATCACCTTTACTTCTCACTTAACAAAATCAAAAGAAGTAGATTAAGAAGAGTTGGCTAAATAATTACCCTATCCACCAACGGCTGATCTTACAATGAGAACACGATACCAAGACCTACTCGCTTAACAAGACATTAGCTAAGTTGTGACTCTTATTGCATCGGAACTTTGTTCATTTGAAAAATCAATTTTTCGAAATTTTAAACAAATATACTAAATAACGTGTTACGAGTGCACGAACCCCTTTAGATCTAAATACGGCACACAACTTTAATGACACAAACTATAACCTTACTCTTAAATAGCCAAAGTTTTATTTATTTCATTAAATATTAAACAATTGAATTTCACCAAGTTGAATGCTGTGTCTTAGGTAATATATAATTCGATGATTCTTCTTAAATCCAAGTCAAAACCTGACGTCGCAGACAATAGATAAGATTTATGAATTGATGATACATTCCTTTGCGTACTATTTCAAGAAACCTCAACACGTGTTTGATGGCTGGAGGTAAGTTTTATGCGAATTTTGGCTAACATGTCTACATCTGTATTTAGTCTGTTGAATCTGTTTATAAGTAAAAATATTTATTTTTTTATCTGTATTTATTTTTTGACACATAATTTAAACCTAAATGATGACGTACTATCAGCACGTTAACCAATCAAAAATAGCCTTATATACTAGATTGAAGTATAAGATGAATTCAAGCTTGAAATGGATGGCTATTAAATTATAGTTCTCTGATTGTTTTTTTTTTTTTTTTTTTTGTTCCTTCTTTTTGACTATTATGTATTGGAAAGAAAAAGTAGAATCTGATTTATACAGTTAGACTTTGGCCAAAAAAAAAAAAAAAAAATGATTTGTACAGTTAGAAGGTCAGTATTGATACCATTAATTTATGAGAATTTTAGTTTTCACAATTAGATACACTTTGTTAAAACTTAAATCAACTAGTTGAAGGGGTCCTTAACAAATTTCCTATTGTGAAATGAAGAAACTCAGAATAAAGTATGTCTAGATTTAAAACATGAGATACACTGTTGAAAGGCCTGGTGAATTTGATAGTGATTTAGAAGCTTTTAGAGTTATGTCATGGAAAATTAAAATAACCTACCAATCAACTGCCATTTTATGAAGTTTTTAAAATTTCTCATAAAATTATTCGGTAGAATTAATTGCGAAATATAAATTGAATTACAATAAAATATGCTTATCTACAATCTACTGTATGTAATTACGAACTTGAAAGAAAATCTACGAACTACAAAGTAAAGTTACGAAATATATTATGTTTATAAACTTTGCATGGTTTTTATAATAATCAACGTTACAACGTTACAACTTTTAGTAATTTCATGCGATTTTGGGGTTCACTACGAAATAATTTATATTAAACCTTTGTAAGGAGCTTTATGTTAACAATTTTACACGGGGGCGGGGAAGGGAAAAAGGCAAGTCACATAATGGGTGGTTATATAAACATATATATATAGTTTTCTACGGTAGTTTACACATATCACAAAGACTTAAGACCTAAAATGCTATTTACAAAATTTAAATAAAAGCTAAAGAAAATCACAAATCCGAATAAAATGGCAAAGTTCATAGTCAAATTATATGAGATGATGTGCTTTTATGAAGAAATTCAAACTTTAAATTAAAGCTTTTTTTTTTTTCCCAATACATGAAGTTCGTTTACATTTCCTCAGGATTTTCATGTCAAAAACAAATAGCTACCAACTTTTAATTAGTATTATCACTATCTTTTTATTACCTGTATTATTCTTTTATCGGTCATTCCTATTTTAAATCCACAATCTGTGTCTATTATCTTTGTATAAATGGTCCAAAAGTTCCTAAATAATATTGATTAGATATTGATTATCTCGACCTTATAAACGGTTAACATTTCTCTCTTATAATCCATCCGAGACCTTAGTCACTTGGGATACTATAATCCACCTATAACCACGTGAACTAAATAACTAATGAGTCTTTACAACTGCTCGATCCAAAACTTCCTAATTAACTTTATTAGCTAGATATTCACAACCTTGACCTATAAATCACTATATCTTTTTCACAAACGATGTAAACTTTAAATCAAGCGGAATATTACAACATAGGCCTTGGTTTTTTTTAATAATAATAGACATGTACAATTATTTGTAAGCAATAATTTATGAAGGTAATAGAATTGTAATTTGTAGAATGTCTATCACGTTGTCGTTTGATTTAGGTTAAATGGATACTTCGAGATTTTTTTTTTTCCTAAAGAAGGTAATTTCATTCATTTCTTATCAGCCATAGACACAACCCGGACAAGAGAAAATATCACCGTTGGACACATTAAGACGCTATCTTCAAGAGTGAGGGTGATGGAAATCCATTAATCATATAAACACATCCTTCTCTTAAAAATTGAGCTACCCAATTTGCAACATCAATCAATTAAAATTGTGATTAACAAAAATAAAAGGAACTGAAACACCAACTAAAGACTTCAGCACTGAATGGGCTGGCTCAAAGAAAGGCATAGAAGCCCACGGCAAAGTATTGGCAACCCCAGAAAAGAGGATACTTTGAGATTGAAAGATCAATAGATGTACCATGTAGGCAGCTTAAATAGTAATAAACACAGTAAATAAGATTTTAATACATACCACTAAATAATAAATCTTTTACATGACATCATACTTACCTAACTAATCTCTTTTTCCAAAAAGAGAACATAATATAACCAAAAGACTAAGCATAACAAACTTTTAAAAGGGTATTTTAAAAGCAATAAGGAAAAAAAGTATAATGAGAAGGGACCATGTAGAAAAAAGTGGTCTAGTTCTATGCCTGTCATACTTCATTCTCCTTAATCTAAAAATGGTCTATCATTGTAGTGAAGCACATAGAGAAAATATTTTAAAGTAAGATCAAGACCATTTCCTAGGCTATTATTATATACAGAAAAAATAAAATAAAAACAAATTATTCTTTCCCCTCACTTTTACTCTCATTCACAAAATGCTTTAAGTGGTTCTTTGTTTTCCTCTAACAAACCTAGTGAAGGTGGAAACCTAGAAACCCAAAATTAATACTTCCTTTGACATGAGCTTTATATTTTTATTACTTAATACATCTTCTGGGTTGAATCTTAACTAACAAACATTAAGAGAATGATATAATTAAATAGGAATTGAATAACGACTTAGAGATTTGAATATTAAAACCTTATGCTTTAATAATACATGTCAAAATCAATACTATAATCATTCTGTTTAAAAAATAAAAACTTATAAAATGAAAAATGGATCATCTAAACTAGTCGAGTTTTTGGGTAAAAAAAAAAAAAAAAAAAAACAGTCCAGCTTGAGCTTAAATTTTGTTTCAATAGAAAACTCAGCATGGCTTGAACTCAATTTGCACACGAGCAGAGTTTAGGTTTCAATAAAACTCGTTAAACTAAACGAGCAAACTTGAGTCTTGATTTCATACTCAATAAAAAGCTCATCTTGAACTTGAATTCGAGCTTGAACCTTCAAAAGCTCGGCTTGACTTGTTTAGGGTCCTACTTATAATTACATTGCATCAACATCATACTTTTTATTTAACAATCTTAGATTATATATAATTTACAAAACTAATATTTTCATAATGAAAAAGATAAAAGAAAATATATCTAACTGTTCAAAATCAACGGCAAGCAGAAACTATGTGGTGTTGGTTCCTAGTGATTCCCCTGAAATTTAATTAGTTCTTTATAGCTCTAGGTCAAAAGGCGGTGCGGTTGATATTTGATAATATATATAATTTTAAAAAAAGAAATGCAATACGTATCTCATGGTTGGAACGAAGTTTCTGAATAAATTCGATGATCTTAAAAATTTATAAAATCCCCAGTTCATTATACATCTATATCATTACGATATCATATTAGACTTCTAATAAGTTTTAAAAATACATAAACATTCCTAGATAAGTTATATAATTGCATCAATCTTTCTTGAAAATTTTCATGAGCGTAACCCATGTATGTCAGAGAGACGTAAGAGTACATTAGGAAGAATCAAAGATATTTGTGCATTTTTCAAAACTTTACTAAGAGTAATATAAACTTATTCAAAGTTTTCTTATGTCATCTCAAAGTCTAACATGAATCCGGGCTTCTAGGCCGTATTTGGATTGTTAATGTGTTGTCCGCATGTTTCGGTTCAGGTTGTTTATCAAGAAAAAAATATATTATATATATATATATAAACAGATATTTTCACTTGTAAATAAATCAAATAGACTAGGTAAAGATCAAATTCATATAATATATCGATATGAAACATATAAAAATATAGATACCAATGAAAATTAGACAATCTAAACAGGCCGACTAGCTAGAACTTAAATGGTTGTATATAAATAACTACAACATTTGGTTCAAGAAACCAAAGCAAATCATCATATGAATAATATGGAAACTCCCATGGACAAGAGATTGTTTGAAGCAGCCTACACGGGCAATGTCGATTTACTCTTTGCCCTGATCAATAACCATGCTTTTTTACTGGATTCCATGGATTTATACGGCACCGATACACCTTTACATGTTGCTTGTCTAGCTGGTCATATCAATTTTGTCAGGGAGATCTTAAATTTAAGGCAACAATATGCTCGAGAAGTGAATCAGGATGGCTTCAGTCCTCTGCATATCGCTGCGGCCAAAGGACATGTTGAAATCGCAAGAGAACTTTTAAAAGTAGACCATGAACTCTGCCTTCTCAAAGGAAGAGAAATGAGGATTCCTCTACATTATGCTGCTCTGAAAGGGAGAGTTCAGGTCATGGAGGTGTTGATTTCAGCTTGCAGTGAATCGGTGGAGCAAGTGTCGGTACTCGGGGAGACTCCACTTCACCTTGCCGTGAAGAACAGTAGATTCAAAGCATTCATGTTGCTGGTTGAACATTTGAAACAACATGGAAAAGAGCATGTATTGAATGCGAAGGATTCAAATGGCAATACTATCTTACACCTTGCAGTAGCTCATAAATTGCACAAGGTATGTACTCACTAGTTGCATATGTCTTGTATCATGATTATGTGATTAAATCATCAGAGATGTTTTCCAAAATGACCAAGCACAAATATACTTTCTAAAATCCTAAGGCGTGCTTTTTACCTCCCATAACATTTAATAATAGATGCACTTCTCTCAAATAATTGCTAAAACCCTAATATTATTTTCTATTTAATTACAATTCCTTTTTATCAAGGGCTCCTGAGTTTCACCAATAGTTTAGGGGATATTTATTCAATTTCAAAAGTCATGGGCATCTATGGGTTCATTTTGCACTTAATAGAGTTATCATGTTATAATCAAAACTTCATAATTGTC
The DNA here is from genome assembly GCA_024138025.1 of Combretum micranthum. Lineage (NCBI taxonomy): Eukaryota > Viridiplantae > Streptophyta > Magnoliopsida > Myrtales > Combretaceae > Combretum > Combretum micranthum. Next base: position 425,714 of record JAMXBD010000170.1, on the reverse strand, counting down.
ATATATATTATACATAAACTTTGAAATTAATCAATTTAGTACCTAAAAGAACTTTGCACACACGCTACCATCATGCTATATGATGCTTTTAATCAATATAATGGAGATAATATTGGCATACATGAAAAGTTTTTTTAGGGACTAAATTGTTCAATTCCAAAATCCATTTACTAAATTAATTAATTTCAAAATTAGGTACTTGATTGTATATTAAAGTTTAGATACAACTCGTGATGTTTACCCTATATATCATTATAGTAATTTCAACGTGTTGTAATTATTTAACGGGAGTGGAGTTAAAAAGGAAATGGTAATGTTTGAATACATTGGATGGAGTTATTAGCTTCCATTAGTCATTAACTAATTATTTAACCTTATACTAGTAGTTTTTTTGTCCAATATTATTATTAGCAACCGCAAATTTCTTCGAAATTGCTTAAATAATATAATATAATATAATTTTAAAACCTTCATCACAACAAATGTTAAGAAAACACTCCAGAAATATTTGTTATCTAATTAAACATATAATAGTGTTTTCTTTTTCCCCACTCCTCTCTCTTTTTATAATTAATATTTTTCCCCCTATGTCTCATAAGTGAACCCATCAAACAGGTTATTGAGTTCATGCTCAAGGGAGATGCCATTAATAAAGATGCAATCGACCTTAATACAGTAAATGGGAGAGGCTTAACAGCTCTTGATGTTCTCTCTCTCTTTCAAAGTGAAGCAGGAGACAGAGAAATTGGTGATATTTTAATGAAAGCTGGAGCAAGAAGTGCAACAATCTCACATCCATTGCTAACTATAGATAGACTGGATTTTGAGAGTCATGATAGCCCTTCAAATGGACAAAACACAACACAAATTTCGACAACATGGTTAGGTCGATTCTGCAAGTTCTTCAAGGCCATAAATGATAGAAACCGATGGTCACAGTATTTTAAATTCAAAAAGAGAGAGACTCTCCAGGTGACACTCGACGTGCCCTTCTTATAATAGCTACTCTAATCATAACTGCTACATACAAAGCTGTCCTTCAACCACCAGGTGGATTATGGCATGATGATAGTGGAAATACAAATAATAATGGTAATAGCAATGCAACAAACGCAGCCACAGTACGCATAGCTGGAAGATCTATCTTAGGGTCAAAAAATCCTATCTCATACGGTCTCATCCTTCTTTTCAATTCAATAGGATTTTATGCCTCGCTTCAAATGATCTACATCCTTACAGCAAATTTTCCGTTGCAGTTACAGTTGCGAATTGCTATATCGGCACTGAATTTTACTTATACCGTCATGAGTGCTCTTACCCCTACCATGTTCTTAAATTTTCTCTTTGTTGGTATTTCCATAGTTTGTCCCATACTGCTTGTAATCGCGTCTATTTGAAAAAATGAATGGTAGGCTCCTTAACTCTTAAAACGTGCGTTTGGGTCTATATCTTCGTGTATCAATTATGAATGTAATCTCAATCTAATTATAATATGGTATTTGCAAAACCATATATCAGTATCTTATTTATTTTTGTTTTGTAATCATGATTAATAAGATGACTAGAGTATGATAAATAAGAAGTGAAGAATTCACATACTTGAAAAAAAAAAGTAAATTACATAGTGAAAAATGAAATTTTAGTTGGCATTTTTATAAAAATAAACAAAGTAAATGGTAAATTCTAGCTTTATAGTATTTTTTTAGGCACTTGTTCTTAAATAGGAGCATATACGTACTTATATTTTTCATCTTTTTACTATTTTATTGCTAGCAGATATTCCATATGATATGGATGTTTAGCGGATTCGAAATAGATAGAAAAATGAAGCAAACATTAACCTCCCTATAATTTTTGAAGATATGCCATTACTTCTTCGACCATGACTAAAACTCCAAAATTTTGGTCAAAGAACCACAACAACAAACAATCTTACGATTTTAGCAACAATTGGAGAGGTGCATGCATATCCTATCAAATATGAATTTTTCCTATTTATTTTCTCTCAATTAGCCTCATCTTATCCCTTAAAATATTATCTCTTAAGTTATGCATGGTAAAGGCACGTTTACTATTCCTTTTTCTTTTTCTTCTTCTTCTTTTTTTTTCTTTTTCTTCTGTTGAGCACGTATACTAAATTTAAAGGGTCTATTCTGCACTTGATTTATAGTTAAAATCACAAAATCTAACGAAAGGTGGAAACTTATAGATCTAAGCCAACTTGAATTTCATTACAAAGTAATTCCTCCTTAACCATCATCAGAGATTATATGTCGAGAACTTTACCAAAAAAAAGAAAAAAAATGCAAACCAAGTCTTTGTATATCACAAAGTATAGATAATGTAGAGCAATTTCCCGTAATATAACTTTATAAGGTAGTTTAAATATCTCAAGAAGATTGATGGGCTTATATACTTTAATAAAGTATGAATAAAAATGAGGTGAAAAATCTAAGTGATATTACCAGGTTCATAGTCTAGTTAGATCATGTAATAATGTGCTTTAAATAGACGTTAGCATGGGACGATTCCGAACCGTGAACCGTCCCGAACCGACCTCGATGATTCCGTACCCAGAACCGTCCTGTTGGAGACGGTTATGAATCGCTGAAGGACCTGTCAGAACCGACGAGTTTTAGCGGTTCGTCCACGTGGAACCGACGGTTCCACCGGTTCTGACCTGCCATAAAAAAAAAAAGGCACACACATAGAACACGAATGAATTTGGGGGGAGGGGGTGAGGGTTGTTGGGCGCGTGGGAAGGGGGTGGAGGAGGGGGGGCCGGTCTGTTTTTAAAAAAAAAAAGAATAAACCTGGTTCACAGTTTACGTGGAACCGGAACCAGAACCGTCAGAACCAACGTTTCCGTGGAACGGTGAACCACCCCGACTCTAGAGGTTCGGTTCGGGTTCGGAACCAACCCGAACCGTGCCGATGTCTAGCTTTAAATATCTAGAAACTTTGCAATATTATGCATTTCTTTTTTAGGATAAATGTCATATCATTAGTTCAATTCCAATAGAGAAGGAAATGAGTGGACTTGGACCTGTGCAGGTTGGACCTGCAAAATAGAATACAATAATTGATGCATCAAGGTTTTGTCTAATATGATCACTTTAATTCTCAAGTCAGCTAGCATAAAAAATGTGTAGAAGTTTAGAGATATTAGGATTACTAGAGTAACATATTTGTCTTTTGGGATGCCTGGAGGAGATGTTATATGCATTGTCCAATCATAGAGTAGTGAGTGGCTGATGACAGTTATTATGGACGTAGGAGCTAGGCCAATGATCCACATCTAACCGTGTCGCATAGAGGAGCCAATGGTTATTGGGAGAAGTGTTCGAGTAACACTAGCTTGGAGTTTATCCAACAAATCATTGGGCAAGTCGGTCTCCCAAGCCCAAGGAGTTAGGATTTTTATAAAGGTTAGAGATGAGTCAGGATAGGTAAGGCTTATGCCTAGTGGGCCAGCTCCAATGAGCAATGGGTCATTTTGGGCTTGGGAAGCCTATAATCCACATTTGACTATTAACATGTCACATCCGATATTTGAACTTTTCTCTAATTTGTGCAATTAATTATATGAAGTTCCAAAGTAATAATTTACTACCAACAAACCATTTGAGTTCCTTTATATGGCCTAAATAAGGTAGTTAATTGCAAAAATGAAGAAAAGTTTAGGTAGCTAATTGTAAAATTTGACAAATTTAAGTAGTTAATCGTAAAAATTTATAAAATTTGGATAGTTAATTTTAAAAATAGATAAAGTCTAGTACTAAAGAAACTTTTAAATTTAAAGTAGTTAATGCAATAAAAAACAAAGTTTGAATACCAAATATGATAATTATTCTTTTTATTTGCTAAATTACATGAACACTCCCTATAATCTTTTATAATTACATGGATTTCTACTTTTCAAGCCAGCACCGGAATTCCATGTAACCTAAACTTCTTATTTATCCCAGCTTATTGAAAAGCTAGCATGTGGACCCCTAAAAATGTGGATTCATAATTTCAAGTGCTACTTTTAGAAAAGTACATAGCCCCTACAATTTTAATAGATTTTAGGGGACTCCCTGCAGTGTATTCTATTCTTTTTATTAATAAAGTCCATTTACATGTTTGTCAGGAAAAAAAGAAATAAGTTAAGTAAAAAAAAAAAAAAAATCCGCTAATACGCTTGATTTTCAAAGTCTTTTTTAGAAGCATAAAAATCACTGACTAGTAAAACCTAGTACATATGCAACAATAAAAATATCGGTGAGAACTAGGTCGAACTATAGCGAGCTTGAGCTAATTATTAGATTTTAAATTCTTTCCTAATCTAAACAAATCAAATTTTTTTTTTTCAAATTTTAAGCTACTTGTAACTAATTCTAAAATTACCACTACAATTGACATTAAATTTAACTCTTAAAAACTACTATGAACGCTAAATTACTTAAGGAAACACTTTCTATTCACAAATGTGGGATTATATGATGGTACATTATGGATTTTCATTCACTGCTTTGTAATTATGATCGAACTTGTTCAATTGGATTTTGATTAATTTCTTTAGAATTTGCATCACTCTCGAATTGCGAAATTCTAATTATAGTATAGGTATCTCTTTCGATTAGTCCATCTATAATTATCGGGTAAATAACACGGTCCTCTCATAAACCATGTTACTCTAATTGAATTAATGATATAAGCATGTGAATGTGTCCTAAACCGCAATTTCAATTGCATTTAGAACACAAATTCTAAGATTTAGCTCAAAACCACATGTGTCTGTGTTGTTTTTGAAATCAAATTTTCTATTTCAATCGAATCTTGAGTCCTTTCTAGTATCTCAAATCCTAATTCACAAGAAATTCATTAGAAAAATTTCATCTTATGAACATTGAAATAAAAATAATCAAAATTCTAATTCAATAAAACAGACTATAAAAACAATAGGAAATCCTTCAATCCATCACAAAATCTCATTAAATTAGTCTGTCTCATACTCATAAAGATCATACTTTCATTAATAACCAACTAAACACAATCCATTAAAAAGAATGAGACGAATACACCTAAAATTCGCTTGAATTTCTTCTTAGATCTTTAGGGTCCTACTCCACCAATAAGTTACGTAATGAATAGTGCCCAGTACTGTAGATGAGTGGTAAAATGAGTGGACAAGTGTTTAGGAATTTGGGATGTGTATGGGTGATCAATGGAATATGTAATGAGTGATGAATTGGAATGAATAGGTGAGTGATTATGTGTATAGTATGTTGGAAATGTGTAGTTTTAATGGATAATTTTCTGTCTAATAAAATGGAGCATGTTTATAGCAATAATAAAAAAGTGTGTCATTTGCATGGTATCTATACGTGTGTCATGTGTATTTTGGTATATTATGCTGGGGTTCAATTCTCCAATGGCATTGGTTGATGATGTATTTCTTTCGTGGATCTGTGTGTGTTAAAAATATATGGGTATTGGGTGTGTGTGATTTGGTCTTTAATAAATGAAGTGGACCCTATTTCAAAAATACAAAAACAAAGTTTGACAATTTATAGTCATACGAACTTTGACTGTCTTGTCCCAATACTAAAAACAAGTGAAATAACACTTTGCTGAGATTGGTTTAGACATGTTGGACTGCTCAGTACAGCTTGGATAGGAAATCAAATCTATTCGGCACTATCTTGGAATCCACTCAAAATGTTGATAATGAATTGCTTGAGATTAGTTTGGTTTAAAAGAAGTAGCTTGGAAATCTTCTCGAGTTCCAGCTCTCTATTAAAGAAGCTCTGTTGTTGCGTCCTATCAATTTGGAGTTCTGATTTCAGTATAGCTACTCAGTCAGCTTGACTGAATATTGGACTCATGCGGTTAGATTGAAGAACTTGGTTTAAGCTTAGTTTTAGCTGCATCTATGTTGGTCAGCATCAGATTTAAGTTAAAATAAGGACGGATGCATGGCCAGGTGCTTCACTATCCTTACTGCTGCAAATTTCAATTCTCATAAGTTGCTCAGCGCAAATATAATGGTTGATAGCAAGCACTCATAAATCGGGCATAGTTATTTCCACAGTCTGCTATTGATTCCTCTTTAAAAACTCAATTGGCATGGAGAGTAGGTTCTGTTGGCTTTCGATAGGGACAAGAATTATTCCTTATGCAAATCTTAACTACGTCGATGAAGTAGATATGAAGGTGTTACATTTACACAAGCTTCCTTTATGATATCCACACAAAAGATGACCCAAACGGATTCCTTATGGTAGCACTCTAGAACAATTTCAAATCTATGTGGACATATCTAGACAACGTCATGGTTCGTTTCGGGTCTGGACCAGACCCGAACCGCCAGTTCTCAGTTCCAAAAGTGGTGGAACCGGAACCGAAACCGGACCCGTGAGAGCCAGTCCAGTTCCCGGTTCTTAGGAACCACCGGTTCTCACGGTTCGGTGTCGGTTCTAGAGGAACCGGGAACCATGAAAAAAAAAATCAATTAAATAATTTACTTAATTTAACTAAAAAAATACAAAATAAATTTTTAACTTGAAATAACATTGAGCCTAACAATAATTGTTCATAGCATTAGTTAAAAGAAATTCTATAATTATGTATTTATTTATATACAATCACTTACACTTTTTTAGTTGTTATATTAGCAATGTGACACTATAAAATATTCGAAGATATAAATAATCTTAATACAAAAAACGAAGCACACATTGTTAAGAAAGAAAGTCTATTTTGGTTAAAAGTCTACATAAATTTAACAATATATGATTTCAAATATATTTATTACGTGTGTTGTTAATAATAACACATTAAATATTGTGAATAGGAAATAAATTTTTTATTATTTATGCAAAAATAGTTTTAAATATTTATTTTATAATTACAATTTTTTATAGTTTTCTTTTCTTTTTTTCTTACTTTTTTTTTAATAATTTTTATGGTGTAGAATCGCCGGTTCTGCTGATTCTTGAATCGACGGTTCCAAAACTGCTGGGTCATGTGGTTTTTAGGGATGGAACATTAAGGACTCGTCAGAACCGACGGGTCCTTTACCGGTTCAGACCTGCCATTGCCAGGCCGGTTCCCGGTTCAGGAACCGCCGGTGACGAGTCAGGTCGGTTCTCGGCTCGGAATCGACCCGTGATGATGTCTAAACATATCTCATAAGAGCTCTTGTGTTTTCCTTTTTTGAGTATGTAAATTTTCTTTACAGTTTTAATGTGATGGCTAGTGTCGCTAATCATAGACGAGAGTCATTGTGTTCTATTTATAATTTTGACAATATTTCCACAAATTAGGATATTGACATTATTGTGATCCCTAATCCAATTAGGGTTTTTTTATTTAAAAGACATGCATTTTAAATAATGTTATTAAAAATAGTAACGATTTTTTTATTTATTATTCTTAACCAATTAAGATTAATAAATAATTTCATAATTCCCACTATATTTATTTAAATTAAATCCATGACTCATTTGGCTCATTTTTTGTGTGTAACCATATAAGTTTACTTAATGTCGGCATAAGCGGCATGTAACAAGATATTATGTCTATCCAAATTAAATGAAAATCGATGATTCGGATTTAATTAGTAAATGATAAATTATCTAATCCCTTTGTCACATGATATTTGATGATTAAAAATGAGGCATGGGTCATATTACTCATATATCGTTTAATTACAAGTTTTTCTTGATTCTAGAGTTTGATTACATAAACCAAATCTTATTGATAACTTTTTATCAATTCATTTGAGCATAATCACATATTTTTCTCAGTCTTATTCTTCAAGAGGGTTTAAAAAAAATCTCTCTTAAATCAATGTGAGAAACAAATTTCTTCACAAACTTTCATATCCCTCAATATAATTTATTCCACATCCAATTATAGTCTTATGATCATCTAGTTAAAGATGATAAAGAACCGAGTCAAAACATGGAAATTACTATGTAGAGACATCTAGTGTCATTAAATTAAAGGACTAAAATAACATCTGGAAGAGAAGTATTCATAATAAGATCCATATAATACTCTCATGGTGGGTCGATCTAATACAATGTACTCTTACATGCATCTATGTACTGATTTGATATCTCATATTCATTATTAGTAGAATGCAATCATTAATCAGCCAACATACTAGTCTTACTTCATTATCGTTCCATATAATGGGTGACTAGAGATAATTTAGAATAATATTCTTATCATTTTATCGTTTTACTATTAAATTAACAATGTATGTCTATTATATTGCATAAATGGTTCAAAAATTTCTAAATAATGTTGATTTTGATTAGATAATCATTATCCTGTCTTTCAGTTACATAGGATACTACAATCTTGCTATAACCACATCATCAGATAATTAATAAGCCTTTATAACTCCTTGATCCAAAAAATTCTTAATCAATCTTAATTAGATAAAAACACATGTCAATTGTTAACCTAGACACATATCATGCTTAAGAAATGGGTCAGATTAAAAATATTTATTTTTAAACACATACGAGAAATGACGTGTTACAAATACACGAACCCGTTGAGATCTAAATACGACTCACAACTTTATTGACGCAAACTAAAACCTTTCTCATAAGGAGCCAAGGAATTATTATTATTTTTTTTTTTAGTATTAAACAAATAAATTTTACCAAGTCGAACGCTGTGTCTTTGGTGATGTAATTCCGCAATTCTTAAATCTTCGTCAAAACTGATGTCACAGATAATACATAAGATGTATGAATTAATAATACATTTCTTTATTTGCATCCTGTTACGAGAAACCTTAACACGTATTTGATGGTCGGTGTCAAGTTTTCATTCGAATTTAGACCAACGTGAGAAAACTAATATTCAATGGTTGACAGCAACTTATATGCTAAATTGAAGTATAAGACGAATTCAGCTTTGAAATGGATGGGTGGAAATATTTTAGTTTTCGGATTGTCCCTTCCTGGGAATTAAGGAAAAGTAGACCTTATTTATACAATGAGAAAATCGGTATGTATACCACTAAATTATGAGAATTTTAGGTTTTACAAGTACAACTGCCTTTGTTAAATCAAACTGGTTGTAGGGGTCCTTAAAAAATTTGCTATTGTGAAATGAAGAAAATCATAAGAAAGTAGGTCCAGATTTTAGGGTCTGTTTGGATATAATCTGTTTTCCATCAGTATTTATATTATATTTATTTCATATTAATATAAGATCTGTTTTATTAGTTCATGAATAAAAATTTTAGTTTTTCTTTAATACCTATTTTATACAAATAGTCTACATGAAAAACAACAAAAAAAATAATAATAATAAAACCAAAATGATAGAAAGATAACAAAACAAACAAACGCTTAAAACATGAGATATGCAGTTGAAACAAACGCTTAAAACATGAGATATGCAGTTGAAACAGCTTGGTGAATTCTCAGAGTGATTTGTGAAGTTTTTAAACATTCTTATAACAATATTCGGTAAAATTAATTATGAAATATTGGGTCTGTTTGGATAGCTTTTCCTTGCAGATGCAAAATAAATCAGATATCCATATCTGTAGATTAAAGAATTAAACTCATATAAGAATTAATATTAAATATCCATTTATATCAAACTTGTTTTATAATCCTATTTGATGAGGTACTAAATAGATATTCCCCTATGGCTGCGAAAATCGTCCTACCAAAATACGGACAGTTCTCTTTTGCCTGTCAAAGTATTTCTTTTCAGTTTGATTATGGCATTTTATTACAAAAACATCAACAAAGCATTCATTTTCAAAAATATTCATTTTCCAAGCAATCATGCATTTGAAACACCATATTTCCCATGTAATCTATGGTTTATTTTAACTCGTTAACTTAAGCTAGTTATTAACTATTATCTCATTTTAACTTACTCTTAACCAATTTAATTAGAGTTAATCATTTAATCCATTTACTAAGTCATTTTGATTAAACTTAGTCAATCTAACTCATTTTAACTTATCAAAGTCTATTTAGTAAAGTTGAACTAAGATTGATTAACTAAGTTCATTTTGTATCTAAGATTCATATTAACTTAAGTCTATATTAACTTAATCTTAGCCAAGTTGATTAATCTTAATCAATCTAATTAATTTTAATTCATTCGAGTTCATTAAGCCAGGTTGAACTTAGATTATTAACTAAGTTCGTTTTATATCTAACTATATTTAACAAAGTTATTTATTAAGTCTTTGAGTTCACTAAACTCATGCTTAATTATATCATTCAATAAACATAACACATTAACTATTATTTATCTATTTTATTATAGTCTTAAAAGATTCATATTAGACTTAACTACACACAATTAACTAGTAAAATATGTTTTTAACTTTGTTTGGCCCATACACCCCTTCAAAGGGCCGTTTGACAGGGTATTTGGGCTGTAATGAGTTCCCCTATTTTAAACTTTATTTTTTCTTCACTTTTTACACATCTTACCTCCATCAAAACATCATTTAATCATTATAAAAACTAGTTTTCATGCTTCTAACACTTCTATATCCATTCAAACCATCAAACACCTTCAAAACACTCCATTAAACCCTACATCTACTATTCATCATCTTCTTAAACAACCCAACATGCATCCATCATCAAACCAACATATATAAAAATAATCAACAACTAAAACAAAAGAATTAACAACTAAAGCAAAGAAAAAGCAAAACTTATCTCCTTTTCAGCAACACATGAGTTTGCTTTTTCTCTCTTCTACTCCTCTTTCTTAGCTTTTGAGCTTCTTCATGGATGCCATTTATCTTTTATCTTTTTTTTTTTTAACCTTGATTCCTTTTTTATTCTTGTTGGGATTGAGATTTGGGGTTGAAAAATGAAGAAAGAGCAAAAGAAAATGAAGAAGAGGAAGAAACGTAAAAGGGAAATGGAAAAAGAAGAAAGTGGAGGGCAGAAAATTAAAGGAAGAGAAAAGAAAGAAAGGGATAAGACTAATAGATATTTTAGGGAAAATTATGGGTAAAGGTTTTAGTTAAACTTTTTAGATAATTATCTTTAGTTATGAAAATAATTAAAATTAATTTGAGAACATATATATTAGAAATTTATAACTTGATATAAAAACACAATTCAAGAGTATAATTTGTGAAAATATGATATTTAACTCAAGTTCGGGTTTAAAACTAATATTTTTAAATAAGTAGTTGATTAAAAAAAATTATTAAGATTTTACAAAATGAAAAATAATTAAAGTTTAAGGGTTTAGGAGTTTTTAAAATATTTAAAATATTTTTTTTAAGATTTAGGAATTAAAATCGAAGAAAAAAAAGTCTCAATGTAAGAATTTGAAGAAAATGAAAAGTTCAATTCATAAGGAAAAATCATTGAGGCGTAGGAAGATTTAAAAGAATATTTTAAATCTTAAATCTCAATTTGATTTATTTATTAATTTAATTTTATTAAATCATCTATTTCTTTTTTTCATTGTTTATTTATTTTATTTATTTAAATTATCTAACCATATTCAAAATTAATTATTTATTATATTATTCAATTAAACTATTTCTAAATTAACTAGGTAAGGGTTTGAGGTATTTCAAAAAATCAACAACATCCAATCTTCAACACATATGATAAGTGTCCTAAGACCCTTATTGTTGGTGCATTATTGAACATATTTCATATGTTGTTTAATTGATTTCTTAAAGAAAAGGATTGTTATTGAACTAATTTTGTTTCAGGGACAATTATGGAATAATTGGGCTTTTCAAAGGATTATTAATGAAAGAAGCCAAGATTTTTGAGAGCTTTGGAGCTCATTGTGGAGTTGCTGCCCATACACTAGTGATTTTACACCACTAGTGTACTTTTGGAGGAGAGAATTTGAAGAAAAATTCAAGGTTCTAGGGTACACAACCCCTCATACACCAGTTGTATACAATAGGTTGTGTACATTTGCCAAAAAAGGAAAAACGCGCTAACTTAGTGAGTACAGTACCTCGACGTACACGGGTCATGTAGGGGTTGTGTACATGCCAATATATATATATACTCGTGCCCTGTTTTGTAATTAGATCACTCATTTACTCGTATTTCCATCCGAGAACCTTAGAACATATTTTGGAGAGCTTTTTGAAGAAGAAATTCGTGCTACAACTTGGAGATTCACAAACATCACTTCTACCAAGGCTTTTATCATCATGATCTTTCCTTTTTCTTCCATTATACTTATTGTTGTTGTTAATCTCTTCATGGAAGAGTAGTTTATATACCCTAGGTTTTGAGAAACCCTAGCCTTCATGTATTGACTTGTTTATTAATTGAATGAAGTTTGATTTTGAGTTTGCTTCATGATTTATATTATTGTTTATGATGATTTTAGGCCTAAGTTATTACATACTTGATTCTTGTTAATTTGAAAGAAGATTTCAATTAATGGGTTTGATCTCTCATGGGCAAAGAAGTTGTGTAATCTACCTAGAAAAAGGATTTTTCCAACTTTCTATCAATTAGGGTTCATAATCTTCATGCTATTCTAATTTGATAATTGTGGAGGAAGAAATTCCCTCTTTTGCAATTAGGGTTAGGGGTTAAGTAACTTGAAGAGGGTAATTAATCTAATTAAGAAACCCGATAATTCAAGATCAAGTTTCGTTCAATTGAATCCACCTTTAAAGATGAAGGCGGCTAGGGTTGATCAAAGCTAAGGGCATTGTTTGTGAATTAATTTATCTTGAGAAATTTGTGCATATCTTTCATCTAAGGCTTTTGGACTTGCTTTTAGTTAGAATTAGTAGGAAATTTAGCATATATCTTACATTTGATTCAATTAGATAATAGTTAACGGGTTATTACTAGTAGTTGCACATAGATCCATAGGACAATATTTGAGTTAATTTCTATATTACACGATAGATGCACTACCTTGTGTGGGTTTAGGATTAATGTGATTAAAAAATTTAAAGCTTGATGATCCAAACATCAACATACAATAAATCATTCTCCTCCTCTTCCATAAACCCCAAAGGAGGTCAATCAGTAATCAACACTAACCAAGTCCAAACAATGCTTAAAGGAGAACTTAACCTATGAGAAAGACCAACCAAACTTATCTGGTATACATAACATCTTTCATGTATCGGTACTAAGAAAATATGTATTGGATCCAAATAAAGCGGTTGTGTTGGAACCAATTGATTTAAAGGAGAACTTAACCCATGAGAAACACCATATTCAAATTGATAGCAAACTGCAAACTCTTAGAAACAAGGAAATCCTTTATGTTAAAATGTTATGGGAATCCCACACTAAAGAAAGGACATGGGAACTGGAAGATGAGATCAAGAAAAACTATCCTTCTCTTTTTGAGAATTCAGGTATGCATGCAAGCTTTGAGGACAAAGCTTATTTTAAAGGAGAGAGAATATAAACCCCAAGATTTTTCATACTAGTAGAAATGAATAGAAATACAAATATGGAAAATATAAGGTCAATATAGGACTTAACAAAGACTTTAGAATAAAATCATAAGTAGTTATAACCTATATATATCCTCAAACCCTAAAATAAAGTTCTATAGATAGTAACAAATATCAGAGTTAAGATTTTACAACCAGTATCGAAATTCAATTATAGAAATAATTTAAAAAAGATTTCAAGTGTATTATAAAGTAAATAATCAATAAAGCTATAGTTAGAAAGTGATAATTTAATGATGAACTGTTAAGGTTATAAATAAATAATAGGACTGAAAATAGATCAATAACTCACAATCTAGATTCCAAATGAATATTTGGATCACACTATTGTTTTAGTTAGAGAATTCTAAAGCTATTAGAAACTGAAAAGAAAATTGTCTATTAAGTTTAGAAAACCCTAATTGCAGGAGATAAAACCATAAAAATAATTAATCGCGTAAATTTTAAACCAAAAATTGAACTCGATAATAATTTAGAAAATTTATGAAAGCTTTAAATAAATTTTGGGAGATAGAACTTCTAAATAACTGTCATATTTATACCGTTTAATTTAATAAATACCCTAAAGGTAAGATAAATATTTAACCAAATAATATTATATTAATTTTTCCTTAAATTCGGTGCAATTTGCAATAAATGCATAGCTGGTACTTTCTTGATTCTCTCCAACCGAAATCCTCATCCAAGTTGCATAAATTGTCCTTAATAAGTCAACAAATCAACACTCAATTACCAATCATAATAACCCAAACAAACAAGATCATTTAATGCAAAGAAAACTATGCCATGCAAATGAACTTTCAATGGAATTCTTCTTCTCTTTGGTTGAAGACTCTTGAAAAAAAAAAAATGGTTGCCTCTGTGTGTGTGTGTAAATATATATAACACTTAATAAATAAACCAACAAAACCATTAACCTACATAAAACATAACAACAACAACGACTCAAATTCATTCCACAACAGTTCCATAAACAACCAACAAAGCTAACAAACCCAACACAACATCTTAATTCCATTAGTAAGCTCCAAGCTTAAGAGGAAGGTAAAGAAAGGTAAGTGCAAATTCATTTTTAATTAGTAATATATTATAACACTAGTGTAAACAATTTTATTATTAACCCTAGGTTCATTTCAAGCTAAAAGGAGGGATTTAACACCTTTATACCAGCTCACACAAGGTAAAACTTAACTTTAGACCTTATGTATATGTTATAATATAAGTGGTAGTAAGAAATCATGTAGTTTGATGATTATAGAATGTTATTTGTGTTGTTATGACACGAGAAATAGTTATAGACCAAGTAAAAACACTTAGAAGGAGTTTTAATAGAAGTATAATACATATATATTTTAAGAAATCTAAATTTCGAACGAAGAAAAATCGAAGAAGATGATGAATAGTAATAAACATTACTCCATACTGGCAATGTAAGCACTCAACGCGGCAGTATACATGAGTAGTCGCGGTGTTGAGATGGCTTACACTGGAAACAGAAGCTACGTAATATTTTTTTTTACATAATATGAACGAACATCGGCGTTTAAAACTCTACGCTAGCGGTGTTGGTGTTAGCATACGTTGTAAAGCTAGAGGCATTGAGCCAGCGTATGCTGATATGAAGATGCATGTAAAATATACAAACACTGGCATCTGGATTTCAATACTGGCAGCATTGGATGCTCTCGTACGTATAAATTATCTCTAGAATTTCATCCAGAATAAACATATATATATATTAAAAAAACAAAGAAGAAGGAGAAGATGAAACAGAAAATTTAATATAACAAATAAATAAATATTAATATTAATATGCATAATACTTGATTAAGAAAAAAACTTTAGAAACCATTGCAAATGACATACCTCTGTATAATAAAAGATTAAAACTATGATAATTGCATTATATAAGTATAAATATATACAAGAATGGAAAAGTAGATAAGCTAGAATTAAAGATAATGTAATACCCATAAATAACAAATAATGACATGAACAAAAATCAAAGAAACACGATGACACTAAATGATAGAAAACAAATATTAATTATCATAGTAGGTCAACTATAGAATGATATAAAAAAAATAATAAGAATAATAGTAACGATAAAATATTGATCTGTTAAATACAACTCTATAACCATCCAATAAAAATATAAACATCAAATAAGATCAAGAAAACCAAAATAAAAATAAAATATTAAATAATAATTGTTACCATGAGACTATTAAAAGACTAATATAGTAATAGGGATAAAATCAAATACCAATATAGGATACTTAGACACTTATAGGAGTTTAATTATATAATTTATGCCAAATTGATGAATATTTTTATTCATCTCGATAAGCGACCTTGATACCTTTGAGGATTTCCTTATGGATTATTACAATTAGCCATTATAAGCAAGTGAGTAACTCAGATCTATTATACTGTTTGTGCTTGTAATTATGGCACATGTAATGCAAAGATAATAATATAGTTGTTGCAAAAAGCATGATGAGAATGATTTACAACTTGATTTGGTTGCTTGTGATGCCAATATGAGTTAATGAAAGTGATAATACAATTGTTTGATGATTTGGAATAGCATGTTGATTAATGTGTGCAATGTATGATCACTATATATCTGAATAAAACTTATTGGCTCATTAAATAACATGGTCATGCATTGTACGAACTGTATTATTGCATATTCAAAAAAGGTTGGTAGCTTGCTACGTATTAATATTTCGATTCTCTGTTAATGCTTAGTTTTCTAAAGTGTTAGTTTTTCCAAGGTTTTCTTTGTTCTTTCGGTTCTACGGGAACTAAGTGGCAACGAAGAACGCCTCTTGTAGTATCACTTTGAAATGATTAATACTTAGAGAGTTTTTAAGGATTGCTGCAGGAAATGGTCAGTTAAAATACCAGTAAACTAAAGAAATAACCTTAAAAAAAGAATTCATTGATTTTCTTGTAAACTTAGTCACTCTTGGGCAGGTGGGTCATAAAAGTAATTGTTCTTCAACCTTAAAATAAGGGTGCAAATCTTTTCTTGTTTGGATTCTAGATCATCTAAGCTTGTATCTGTACATATATTTGATTATTGCATTTTATATGATTTGCTAATAAACTTACTTGATGTATAATATGCTTGGTTATTTATGAGTCCATACTTTCGCTCACATTCTTAAAGACCTTTTAAGTTAACTCTACATCTTGGCTGGTTACTTCCAAGAGCATGGCTCCGATAAGAACTTAGAAGCTAAAGAATATGAGATCTTGGGGTTATGTTATCTATTTTTATTTCTAGTCATAAGCTAGTTAGTATTTGAATAATCATCTTATGTATTTGGAGACTTTTAGAATAAAATTATGGTCTGTAATACTATTAAGATATTCACTACTTGTGATAGTAGATATTTACTAATTTATGACTTATATGTGTTTATCATTTCTTATCGACGCAACTAAAAGATCCTATTGTTTGAAAATATGGCATTCTCTAAAGGTTAACTAGTAGTAGTCTATAAGCGTAGCTTGTTTACTACTACTAAGGTACCCTTGGGGGCGTGACAATAGGAAGTATCTTGGTCATCATATCAGCAGGGTTATCCTGAGTACTGACCTTACTTACAGCAATATCACCATCAGCAATAACATCACGAGCAAAATGATACCTGACATCGATGTGCTTCGTCCTCTCACGATACATCTAATCTTTAGTGAGGTAGATTGCACTCTTAACTATCACAAAAGACTATTGCAGTCTTCATGTCATCACTGATTTCGCTAAATAGCCCTTTTAACCAAATAGCTTTCTTAAAAGCTTTTGTAATGATCATGTATTCAGCTTCAATTATGGATAGAGCAATTGTAGCTTGCAAAGTGGCTTTCCAACTAATAGCACATCCACCAAGAGCAAAAATGTAACTTGTGAGAGATTTTCTCTTATCCAAATCTCCAACCAAAGTAGAATCCACAAAACCAACAATTTTATCTCTAGTTCCACCAAATTGTAGACAAACATCCGTAGTAACCCTTAAGTACTTGAAAATCTACGGGACTACTCTCCAGTGTTCTTTACCAGGATTTGTCATACACCTGTTGATAATAGTCACAGCATATGACAAATCTAGACGTGTGTAAACCATAACATATGTAAGAGATCCTATAGCACTAGAATAATGAACTCTTGACATATATTCAACTTCATCATCTAATTATGGAGATAAAGCAAATTATAGTTTGAAATGTGCTTCTAAAGGTGTACTGACAGGCTTAGCATTCATCATATTAAACCTATATAAAATCTTCTCAAAATATGCCTTTTGACCGAGATACAATGTACCTTCTTTTATATCCCTCAGCAGTTCCATTCTAAGTATCTTCTTTACGACTCCCAAGTCTTTCATTTCAAACTCTCTGCTCAACTAATTTTTAACCTTCTTAATATCTGCTCTATCCTTGCCTACAATCAACATATCATCAACATACAAGAGTAAATAAATAAAAGACCTGTCTTCACATTTCTTAAAATACACACAACTATCAAAATTACTTCTCCTAAAATTATAAGAAGTAATAAATGAGTCAAACCTCTTGTACCATATCTCTGAAGAAGTCTAACTTCTCTCTTAAGTCTGTCTCTAGTAATGGAATACTGCTGCTGTAGTGTTGTAGAGACAGAACTATCCTGTGTCTATGATCTAGGCTGAGAAGTAGACTCTGATGTAGACCCTGAATCAGTCTGAAACTCCACTAGCATGCTTGATTTCTACTTTCTACTATACTTTATCAGATGAAGTTGTAGAAGATAAGTCTGGTAACATAGATGTTTCATTAAAATCACGTCCCTACTGACAGTGACTTTCTTTAAATCAGGACACCACAATTTATATCCTTTGACACTAGGTTTAAAACCAAGGAGTATGCACTTTAGAAATTTAGGCTCAAGCTTCCCATTATCTACATGACCAGATACAGGACAGTAAAGAACTTTCAACTCTGAATAATCAGCAAGAATACCATACCATACCTTAGTGGAGTCTTATTCTTAATAGTTGTAGATAGAGACCTTTTTATTAAATAACATACTGTAGAAGCTGCTTTAGCCCAAAAGACTTCACTAATTAAGCATTAGACAACATACACCTAACTTTCTCCATAATGTTTCTGTTCATTTGTTTTGTTACTTTTTTTGTTGAGGCATACTAGGAACTATTAGATGCCTTGCAATTCCCTCTGATTTACACAGAACCTTGAAATTATTAGAATAGAATTCAAGGCCATTATTTGTACAAAGACGCTTTATCTACTATCTAGTTTGTTTCTCAATCATGGTCTTCCACTCTTTGAATGCGAGTAAAACATCATTCTTCTGCTTTAAGAAAAATACCCATACTCTTTTGGAGAAATCATCAATGATGGTCAACATGTAGATAGTATCTCCACTTGAAGGCACTCTAGACAGTCCCTATAGATCAGAATGGATATAATCCAATATATCCTTAGTATTGTGAGTACCTATGGTGGATCTTACTCTTTTTTGATGACCAAACATGTAGTGTTCATAAATTTTCAACTTACTGATGCCCTGCCCATCAAGAAGTCCTCTTCTGCTCAATTCAACCATACTAGCTTCACTCATATGCCCTAAACGCATATGCCAAAGTCTAGTAGCATCCTCATCTGATAGAGAAGAAGAAGTGACGACAGTATCACTTGCACTAATAGAATACTATATAACATATAAATTAACAGTCTTTTTCAGTCCCTTCATCACCACAAGTGATTTTCATTGATCTTTAGAACTCTACTTTCACCAGTATATTTATTCCTTTTAGTATCAAGAGTACTCAATGAAATTAATTTTCTCTTTAAGTCAAGAACATGTCTCATCTTCAAGTGTCCTGACAACATCATCAAACATCTTGATCTTTATAGTGTCAATTTCTGCAACCCTGTAAGAAGCATTATTTCCTAATAGAATAACACCTTTAGAAACCTTTTCATATGTTGAAAATTAGTCTTGATTGGACACATATGAAAGGTACAACCAGAATCTAGAATCCACTCCTCACTGGTCTGAGGATCATCATTAGAAGCTACAAGAAACTCACTACTACTGTGGTCTCTAGCTACATCAACTTCAGCAGATTTTTCTTGTTGCTTCCACTTCTGATTTTCAGCAACTTTCTTATTCTTGTTCTACAATTTATAGAATCTTAATTTAATGTGTCCTTTCTATTTGCAATACATGTAGACCTTATCTTGTTTGAAGACTTTGACCTTCCCCTTGAATTACCAGAACTACGTTCTTGACTCCTACCATGAGAAACTAGACCCTCTGCTTTAAGCTCGGATCCAATTACTAAGTGTTTCATCTTCTCAAAGATGCCAAAGCATTATACACCTCTTCCATGGTAAGAGAATCGCGACTATACATTATTGTGTCTCTAAATTCGAATATGAAGGAGGTAGCAAATGCTACAGATTAAAGCCAAATTCTCCTTATCATACTTAACCTCTAAAGTTTCCAAATCAGAAACAATTTTTTTAAAAACTGTCAAGTGAGCTTTTAGAGACCTACCTTCTGATAACTTGTGTGAGTACAATCGCTACTTCAAATGTAATTTACTGGTCAAACTCTTCATCATACACAGTTGTTTTAATTTTAACCATAACCTAGTAGCTACCTTCTTCTTCAACACATACTGTAAAGTCTAGTTTGATAAATGGAGAAGAATTTGAGAAAGGTCCTTACAATCCTTACGAATTTTTCTTCCAGCATCTTGTCAAACCTTAACAATACATCATCCAAATCCATTCTGTGCTAACACCGCTCTCATCTTGACTTAGCATAGAGAAAATCTTGTACTCTAATTTAACAATGGAATATCATACTTTACTATTGCCATTGTAGAAGAAAGACAAAAAACCTAGAACCCTAGGCTCTGATATCACTTATTATGATCGAATAAGACAAACAATAGTAAAAAAACAAAATAGAAAAGTGAAGAACATACAAAATTTTACGTGGAACCTCTTGCGGGAAAAACTACGAGCAGAGGAGAGAGAGATGAATCTAATAGTGTTGAAAAAAATCACAGAGGATGTGTACAAATGATCTTACATATATCAAAACTCATAAAACCAAAAAATAACACACAACCCTCATATTTTTCAAGCTAGCCAACACAAAAGGTCATTTTGCAAAATTTGGGCGTGACATTGGCATGGGTTTCCATAGTATGCCGATAGCGTACGTAATGAAGCCGCTGGCCTTCAACATCCATAGAATGTAAATCTGTAATGCTAGCTTTAAAGGCCAGTGGGACACATGGTTTAGGCTGACAGCATTGTAATGTAAGTTGGTGGCATTGAACCAGCCTTGAACAACCACAAAAGCGAAAACTATAAAGCTACTATGAAGGTTGGCAATATATGGGCAGTATATGTCCAAAAGTTGGCAGTGTATATGATTTTGAGTCACACACATCAACACTCTCCCTTTATCTCATTTTGCTATTAAGAAATTTCATCCAGAGGTTTTGATTAATGGGTAGGGATTTGAAACTTTTATTGTGTTATTCTGATGCCCAAAGGAAACATTCGCTTTAAGTGGAAGAAAAAGTTGAAAATCAACTAAGAGAAGAAGTCACATAACACTCACAATCATAGTTCATTCCATACCAAAACGTACAAAGCTAAACCCTCCCAAATTTGTCTTCTCTAATAGGTATTTCCTCCTTCTTCTCTTTGATTTTATATTCCATTATCTAATAATATGTTTTGTTCTTCTTCTTGTTTAATTTCGTGCTAAATGCTCATTTCTTGCATCTAGATTCGTAGTTTAGTTTGACTATCTATTTATATATTTATTACATAACAAAAAGATACGATTTTTG
Organism: Combretum micranthum; assembly: GCA_024138025.1. Lineage (NCBI taxonomy): Eukaryota > Viridiplantae > Streptophyta > Magnoliopsida > Myrtales > Combretaceae > Combretum > Combretum micranthum. The sequence continues at coordinate 404,357 of JAMXBD010000170.1, read as the reverse complement.
ATTATGAAGAATATTTAGGGCAACTTTGGACACATTTGTGAAATTAATTAGTTGGAGCCCCATAGGGTAACATGTCAAAGTGAATACTATAATCATTCCATTTAAAATTTTAAACTTATAATTATATGACATCAACACCATATTTTTTTATTTAACAATCCTAGATTAAATAGACCAGATGTTGATAGCTTTAGGTCTTCTTATCGCTAGTATACGGTGAAATAAAAGGAATGAAAGGTAGCTTGTTTAGAGTCAACTTTAGAATTGATTAGAAAACTAATAATTTTATAATGTATATATATATATATATATATATATTTGATTGTTGAAACCAACGCTAAACAGAAACTATGTGGGGGTGGCTCCCACTGATTCCGCTGGAAGTTTAATTAGTTATTTATAGCTATTGGTCAAAAAAGGGGGTGCGGTTGATATGCAATAATATGCATAAATTAAAAATAAGTTCCCTTCCATCCTATTAATTACAAGAAATGCAATGCATATCTGATGGTTGAAACGAAGTTTCTCAGTAAAATGGATAGATGATCCTTAGAATGTATAAAACATCCCCAGTTCATTATACATCAATATCCTAATTATATAATGTTAGACTTCTAATAAGTATTGAAAATTCATAAACATTCCATGATAAGTTAAATAATTACATAAATATTTCTTCAAATTTTTTATGAGCATAATTCATATATGTTAGAGGGGGTAAATATTGCAAATGATACTTGAATTTTGAAATTGATCAATTTAATATATAAAATTACTTTTCGTGTACGCTAATCAATATAATAGAGCTATTGTTAGCGTGCACAAAATTGATTAATTTTAAATTTTAAATACTAAATTGATCAATTTTAAAATATATATCTAATGACATATTTTGCCAAAATTCAATACTAATGCAACATCAACGTCATGTCTGAGAGACATAATTTTAAAATTTTAGGAAAGTAATCGGTATAATTTATTTTCAAGTTTTCTTATGTCATCTCAAAGTCTAACATGAATTCGGGTTCATATGACAGGCTAATTAGAACTTAAATGGATTATATAAATGAGGACAACGTTTGGTTCAAGAAACCAAGGCAAATCATCATATGAATATTATAGAAACTCTCATGGACCAGAGATTGTTTGAAGCAGCCTACACAGGCAATGTCGATTCACTCTTCGCCCTGATCAAGGACGATGCTTGTTTACTAGATTCTGTGGATTTATATGGCAGCGATACACCTTTACATGTTGCTTGTCTGGCTGGTCATATCAATTTTGTCAGGGAGATCTTAAATTTAAGGCAACAATATGCTCGAGAAGTGAACCAGGATGGCTTCAGTCCTCTGCATATCGCTGCGGCCAAAGGACATGTTGAAATCGTAAGAGAACTTTTAAAAATAGACCATGAACTCTGCCTTCTCAAGGGTAGAGAATTGAGAATTCCTCTACATTATGCTGCTATGAAAGGGAGAGTTCAAGTCATGGAGGTGTTGATTTCAGCTTGCAGCGAATCGGTGGAGCAAGTGTCGGTACGAGGGGAGACCCCACTTCACCTTGCCGTGAAGAATAGTAGATTCAAAGCATTCATGTTGCTGGTTGAACATTTGAAACGATCTGGAAAAGAGCATGTATTGAATGTCAAGGATTCAGAAGGCAATACTATCCTACACCTTGCAGTAGCTCATAAACTGTACGAGGTATGTACTTATTAATTAGCTGTGGAAGTCTTATTTCATGATTATGGGTTTTGAATCATCAGAAATATTTTCCAAAACGATCAAATGCAAATATACTTTCTGACCTACTGAAGTGTGATTTTACCTCCCATAACTTTTAATGACATACACATTCCTCCCAAATAATAGTTAAACCCTAAAATTGCTTTCAAATTAATTACAATTCCTTTTTATCAAGGGCCCTCTAGGTTTTGCCAATAGTTTAGGGGACATTTATTCAATTTCAAAAGTCATGGGCATTTATGGGTTCTTTTTACTTAATCAATAATGATGGGTGCATAAGTTCTCTTGTTAATCAAAGCTTATAATTGTCATATATATTATATCTCAACTTTAGTATCCATCAATTTAGTATCTAAAAAATTTTTTATGTGAGGTAATAATAATTTTCAGGTATTAAATTAATCTGTTTCATAATTGAAGTACTTGATTGTATATTTAATCAAAATTTAGATACTACTCGTGATATTTACCCTATATATTATTATAGTAATTTCAACGAGTTGTAATTATTAGCACATGGCTTTCAAACGGGAGTGACGTTAAAGGAAATGGTAATGTTTGAATACATTGGATGGAGTTATTAGCTTCCATTAGCCATCAACTAAATATTTCGCCTTATAATAATAGTTTTTGTCAAATATTATTATTAGCTAATTAAACATATAAACAATGTTTTCTTTTTCCTTACTCCTTTTTTTTCCTTGTAATCAATATTATATTTTTCCTATGTCTCATAAGTGAAACCATCAAACAGGTTATTAAGTTCATGCTCAAGGGAGATGCCATTAATAAAGATGCAATCGACCTTAATATAGTAAACGGGAGGGGCTTAACAGCTCTTGATGTTCTCTCTCTCTTTCAAAGTGAAGCAGGAGATAGAGAAATTGGTGAGATCCTAATGAAAGCTGGAGCAAGAAGTGCAACAAGCTCATATCCATTGTTAACTATAGAAAGACTGGATTTTGAGAATCACAATAGCCCTGCAGATGGACAAAACACATCACAAATTTCAACAACATGGTTAGGTCGATTCTGCAAGTTCTTCAAGGCCATAAATGATAGAAACCGATGGTCACAGTATTTTAAATTCAAAAAAGAGAGAGACTCTCCAGGTGATGCTCGAAATGCCCTCCTTGTAATAGCTGCTCTAATCACAACTGCTACATACCAGGCTGTTCTTCAACCACCAGGTGGATTATGGCAAGATGATAGTGGAAATACAAATAATAATGGTAATAGTAATGCAACAAATACAACCCCGATACACATAGCTGGAAGATCTATCTTAGGGTCAAAAAACCGTGTCTCATATGCTCTCTTCCTCCTTTTCAATTCAGTAGGATTTTATGCCTCACTTCAAATGATCTACAGCCTCACAGCAAAGTTTCCGTTGCAGTTAGAGTTGCAAATTGCTATGCTTGCACTAAGTTCTACTTATGGCACAGCCATGGGTGCTCTTAATCCCAGCGCGTTCTTAACATTTTTATTTGTCGGAATTTCCATACTTTGTCCCATATTACTTATGGTCATGCGTATCTTGAAAAAATGAATGGTAGGCTTTTTGAACTCTTAGAACATGTTTTTCGATCTGTTTAGGCTCTTTTTTTTTTTTTTTTTTGGTCTTTATCTAATACGCATCTACTATGTATCAAACCTAAATCTATTTATAATATGGTATTTGAAAAACTACATTATCAGTATCTTATTTGTTTTTGTTTTGTAATCATGATGAATATGATGGTTGGAGTATGAGAATTAATAAGTGAAATTCACATACTTATAAGAAAGAGAATTTGAAAATATATATTTTATATATTAGGAAAGAAAAAATTTAATTGGTATTTTTGTAAAAATAAATTGATGAAATAATAAACTCCAAGTTTATAAAGACCTTTTAGGCACATAATTTTATAATATGATAGGAGTATATATGCACTTAAGAAAATTTTGTGGTTCCATCATTAATTTTGATGGGATTGGTCTTATTAACTATCTAATGACACACACTATATCTAATCGTGATTTACCTACTGTAAGAATTCATATTCATTTATTTTGACAATTACGACGAGACCGTAAAAGCTCCCATGTAATTATAATTTTCATCTTTTTACAATTTTGCTCTTGGCAAATATTCCATATGATGTGGATGTTTATTTAGCGGATCCCAAATAGATAGAAACATGAAGCAAACATTCACCTCTATAATTTTTAAAGATATGCCTTTATTTCTTCAACCATGGTGTTAAAACTCCCAAAATTTTGGTCAAAGAACCACAAATATCAACAATTTTAGGATTTTAGCATGTGACTTATTAGATATGAATATTTTCTCGACTTGTCTCAAGTTATTGCCTTAAAATAAATTTTATTAAGTTATGTACAGTAAAGGCATGTTTTCTGATATTCATTTTTTTTTTTTTTTTTGGCCAAACATGTTTTTAAAAATTTAAAGGGTCTATTCCACATCTGATTTACGATTAAAATCATGAAATTCAATTAAAGGTAGAAACTTATAGGAGATATATGCAAACATGAGATTCATTACAGAATAATTTTCCTTCAACATTCATAAAAGATTTTAGGTCGAGAAATTTACGAAAAGAGAAAATGCAAACGGAGTATATGTATATCACGAAGTATGGATGATGTGGGGCAATTACCTGTAATATAACTTTCCAAGGTAGTTTACATATTACAAAGAAGATTTATGGCCTTATATACTTCTATAAAAAAATATAAATAAATAAATAAATATAATCAACGAAAATGAAGTGAAAAATCTAGGATGGAACACCTATCTACTCTATATATAAAAAATAATTATCAAAATAAAAATATTAAAATTTAATTTAAAATCACATTTAAAAATTAAAATATATATAAATCGCATTTATGAGACATGAGAATAAGTTTTGCTACAATTGCTCGCATTTTGTGACTAGAAATATGCACATAGTAAAACGTGACTCTCTTTCTCACTCTTTCTTATACACATGCATAGCTTCTCTTTTCTCTCTAGTCTTCTCTTCATTTGTTATGGAAGACCAGTAGGGTTCTCGGATCTCCGGCAGCTCATGGCTGCTAGAGCCCATTTTCTGGCAATAATTGTTTCTCGGCCAGTTGTGTAACTACTATTTGTGAAATACTATGTAATCTTGTAACTTCTGAGGTACTTTCCTTGTACGACTCATAACAATGTTACGAAAATTGGTTTCACTATTTATCTTTGTTGTATTCTTTATTTCACTATATATCTTTGCTGTTACATGATTGAGATCCCTATTCTGTTACATGGTTGTTACAACTTTTTATCTTCCTCTATTAACTAGATCTAACTGTTTACAACTGCATGTAACTACTATTTGTGAAATACTATGTAATCTTATAACCTCTGAGGTACTTTTCGTAATGGAGGCAATGAGAAAGGTGCCATTGTTCGGGAACGCGAGCACCAGAAGTTAGATCTAGTTTTAAACAGTTAGATAGTTCTCTTGTGAGTGTAATGTGTCATCCTGCTTTCAAAAATTGCATGGTTAATCTGCCATAATTGATGGTAATTAGTCCTAGGTGTTGTAACCATTGTACTCCCAAAACTAAATCCGCTCCATGAACAAGCAAAACATCAAATGTCTAAATGAATGGAATTCCTTGAATAACAAATGCTACATCAGCATATTTACCTTGACAATCAAATTTACCACCATTTCCAGTCATTACTTGAAACTTAGGTGAAGGTAAAACTGTTAAACTCAAATATTTCACAATTCTTGGTTGCAAGAAATTGTGAGTCCTACCAGAAACCACTAATATAGTCACTGATTTACCATTGATTTCACCTTTAAATTTAATCGTCTTCGGAAAAGAAGCCTTAGATAATGCATGAAAACTTATAGCAGTAGTATTATCTTCCAAATGCATAGAATCCTTACAAACCTCACTATCATGATGATCCTCTACATTGCCATGCTCATCATCACCCAATAATAGATGAAACTTGGTTTTACACTTATGATTTCTATAGTATTTGTCATTACAGTGAAAACAAAGTCCCTTCTCTCTTTTCTCGTTAATTTCAGCCTGAGTCATATGTCGAATAAGGATGGATTATTTAATTTGGACAGAATTGGAGTTTAATTCTGGTGCGATTTATTTTAGTGGGTCAGTATTTAGTCTGGTGTATGGTTGAATTGTTAATGGTTTTGAAAATGAAGAAGAGGTTTGAAAGGAAGATTTGGCAAACAAAGGTTTTGTGTGTATAGGAAACTGGTCATGGAGTTTGGCTTCATGAAGTCTGGCTAAGCCCATGGCTTGAGTTAAAGATGATGGTTTTGATAATTGTAGCTCTTGTTTCATTATTGGTTTTAGGCCTGATATAAAAAAAATAATGAGAATTAAATCGAATAATCCAATCACCTAATTAGAAAGGGACTTAAAAGCTGCTTGATATTGACTCACTGAATCCGTTTGCACCAATTTGAATAATGCACCTTCTGGATCATCATATTGTGATGGACTAAATCTTAATTCCAATGCAATCTTGAAAGATGACCAATTAGTCAAATGATTATTCAAATGCATCCATTGGTACCACTCCTCTACTTCAGCCTCCATTGCAAATGATGATATCAAAATTCGTTGAGATTTGTCAATCTTGTAAAAATTGAAAAATTGATCAGCCTTGAATATCCATGCTCGTACTTCCTGACCCCCAAATTTCAACAATTCCAACCTGATCCCCTTCATAAGATTGTCCTGAGAATTTGAACATGATGACTCAATATTAAGAGCCTGTTGTTGTATTACCCCTTGAGTCTGATTCACCTGTCCCTCTAAAGATTCCATTCGTTGGGACAATTCTTGTAACATAGTCTGGGACTATTTTTCAATTTTCTGCTGCTGCTGTTGAAGAATAAGAAACATGTTCTTGATGGCTTCCATGTCTAATGCATTGGCTAAAGTACGAGTATTCGGTGCCATTGTTCGGGAACAAGAGCACCAATGTTAATAGCCCAGCCCCACAACAAAAAACAACCCTAGCCTATCCTCTCACTCTCTTTCTTATTGCAGGCTCGAATCTACTTCTCTCTCTCGGCTGCTTAATAGCTTCTATTATGGTAACTTATCTTCCTACTCTCTATTTCTCTCTTAAGGTTAGTCTAATGTTTGTTCTTTGTGCAGGTAATAATAACTCTTGCCATTTCGAGAAGGCAAACTCTCTAGATATGTTCAGGGTGTAATTTATTCCATCCCCTGATGTATTCTTTATTTCACTATTTATCTTTGCTATTACATGATTGTTACAACTTATTATCTTCCTCTGTTAACTAGATCCAACTGTTTACAACTAGATCTGATTGTTTACAACTGCTTGTAACTACTATTTATGAAATAATATGTAATATTGTAACTTTTGAGGTACTTTCCTTGTACGACTCGTAACAAGCTCACGCACACAATTCCTCTTTTCTCTCTAGTCTCATCTTCATCTGTTATAGAAGACCAATACGTCTCCTGGATCTCTGGTAGCTTATGGCTGCTAGGACTTGTTTTCTGACAGCAGCCATCTCTCCGCCACTTGCACCACAACTCTTTTCATCTCTCCACAGAAATAACTTAACACCAGCTCCTCCACTACAACAACCACTAACATCACAGTCTCAACACCACCACAATGACCCTATGGGTATTGCGACTCTGAAACGTGATACATGTATGATTCAACATCTATCGAAAGGCGACATGGTAATTCTTAGGATTCTTTGACTTTTCACTATTCACTACAGTGAATTGTTTTGCCATAATGGTACTATTTATAGTACAATCCGTGACTATCCACTATAGTGGACTGTCAGCTACAATGGTGCTATTCACCATAGTACAACCACTTGTTCTCCCTTCTATATAAGGAGAACACTTCCACAATACAAGATATGCAAAAAATACACAGAGAGCAAATCCTCTCAAACCCAAGCACTCTCCCCTTCCACAAACACTTCTGCATTCTCCAAATCCGAACTCTCTTTCATCTTTCTGTTAGTTTTTGCTGTCCCTAAAAATTGCATAAGAACATTCTTATGCTTTTGTTTTGAGGTAACTTTCATAATGCTTTTAATGTTTTAATGCTTTCAATGTCGATGTTTTTATATTTCTTTTTATAATCTCTATAATTAATTTCTGTGAATAAAATTTATCTATTCCTTTATCAATCTTTCATACGTATTCTATCTTTATTTAATTTATTGTAAGTCCGATTCTTTCCTTAAACTCATCAATGAACGTCAGGTCAAGTTAAAAATTTTAAACAAATATACTAAATAACGTGTTACAAGTGCACGAACCCCTTTAGATCTAAATACGGCACACAACTTTATTGACACAAACTATAACCTTCCTCTTAAATAGCCAAAGTTTTTTTTTTTTTTTTATTTCATTAAATATTAAACAACTGAATTTCACCAAGTCGAATGCTGTGTCTTAGGTAATATATAATTCGATGATTCTTCTTAAATCCAAGTCAAAACCTGATGTCGCAGATGATAGATAAGATGCATGAATTGATGATACATTCCTTTGCGTATTATTTCAAGAAACCTCAACACGTGTTTGATGGCTGAAGGTAAGTTTTTATGCGAGTTTTGACTAATATGTATGCATCTGGTCTGTTAGATCTGTTTATAAGTAAAAATATTTATTTTTTCTATCCATATATATTTTTTGACGTACAATTTAAACCTAAATGACGGCGTATTGTTAGCACGTGAACGAATCAAAAAGAGCATTATATACTAGGGATTTGTTTGTTTGTTGGCAGATTATAGATACAGATATTTTTTCAAACTTTTTTCTAACAAATTATTTATAAATAATTAGATATAGATAAAAAAGAAAGTTGGCAATTCTTATTAAAAGATCAAATATGGATAAAATATAAATATAAATCAGACATATTTACATGTGTTATTTTAAAAATGACATAGATACAGATGATAAATAGACCATCCAAACAGATCCTAGATTGAAGTATAAACTGAATTCAAGCTTGAAATGGATGGCTATTAAATTATAGTTCTGTGATTGTTGCTTTTTTTTTTTTTTTTTTTGTTCTTTCTTTTTGACTATTATGTATTGGAAAGAAAATGTAGAATCTGATTTATTCAGTTAGACTTTGGCCAAAAAGAAAAAAAAAAAAAAAAGAAAAACAGATTTATACAATTAGGAGATCAGTATTGATACCATTAATTTATGAGAATTTTAGTTTTCACAATTAGATACACTTTGTTAAAACTAAAATCAAACTAGTTGAAGGGGTCCTTAACAAATTTCCTATTGTGAAATGAAGAAACTCAGAATAAAGTAGGTCTAGATATAAAACATGAGATGCACTGTTGAAAAGGCCTGGTGAATTGTGATAGTGATTTAGAAGCTTTTAGAGTTATGTCATGGAAAATTAAAGTAACCTACCAATCAACTGCCATTTTATGAAGTTTTTAAAATTTCTCATAAAAATATTCGGTAGAATTAATTGCGAAATATAAATTGAATTACAATAAAATATGCTTATTTACAATCTACTGGCGAACTTGAAAGAAAATCTACGAACTACAAAGTAATGAAATATATTATGTTCATAAACTTTGCATGGTTTTTATAATAATTAACGTTACAACGTTACAACTTTTAGTAATTTCATGCGATTTTGGGGTTCATTACGATGTAATTTCTATTAAACCTTTGTAAGGAGCTTTATGTTAACAATTTTACACGGGGGCGGGGAAGGGAAAAAGGCAAGTCACATAATGGGTGGTTATATAAACATATATATATATATATATATATATAGTTTTCTAGGGTAGTTTACACATATCACAATTACTTAAGACCTTAAATACTATTTACAAAATTTAAATAAAAGCTAAAGAAAATTACAAATCCGAATAAAATGGCAAAGTTCATAGTCAAATTATATGAAATGATGTGCTTTTATGAAGAAATTCAAACTTTAAATTAAAGCTTTTTTTTTTTTTTCCAATACGTGAAGTTCATTTACATTTCCTCAGGATTTTCATGGCAAAAACAAATAGCTACCAACTTTAATTAGTATTATCACTATCTTTTTATTACCTGTATTATTCTTTTATCGTTCATTCCTATTTTAAATCCACAATCTGTGTCTATTATCTTTGCATAAAAATGGTCCAAAAGTTCCTAAATAATGTTGATTAGATATTGATTATCTCGACCTTATAAACTATTAATATTTCTCTTTTACAATCCATCCGAGACCTTAGTTACTTGGGATACTATAATCCACCTATAACCACGTGAACTAAATAACTAATGAGTCTTTACAACTGCTCGATCCAAAACTTCCTAATTAATCTTTATTAGCTAGATATTCACAACCTTGATCTATAAATCACTATTATATCTTTTTCACAACCGATGTAAACTTTAAATCAAGAGGAATATTACAACATAGGCCTTGGTTTTTTTTAATAATAATAGACATGTACAATTTGCAACATCAATCAATTAAAACTGTGATTAACAAAAATAAAAGGAACTGAAACACCAACTAAAGACTTCAGCACTGAATGGGCTGGCTCAAAGAAAGGCATAGAAGCCCACGGCAAAGTATTGGCAACCCCAGAAAAGAGGATACTTTGAGATTGAAAGGTCAATAGGTACCATGTAGGCAACTTAAATAGTAATAAACACAGTAAATAAGATTTTAATACATACCACTAAATAATAAATCTTTTAAATGACATCAAAATTACCTAACTAATCTCTTTTTCCAAGAAAGAGAACATAATATAACCAAAAGACTAAGCATAACAAACTTTTAAAAGGGTATTTTAAAAGCAATAAGGAAAAAAGTATAATGAGAAGGGACCATGTAGAAAAAAGTGGTCTAGTTCTATGCCTGTCATACTTCATTCTCCTTAATCTAAAAATGGTCTATCATTTGTAGTGAAGCACATAGAGAAAATATTTTAAAGTAAGATCAAGACCATTTCCTAGGCTATTTTATATACAGAAAAAAATAAAATAAAAATAAATTATTCTTTCCCCTCACTTTTACTTCATTCACAAAATGCTTTAAGTGGTTCTTCGTTTTCCTCTAACAGACCTAGTGAAGGTGGAAACCTAGAAATCTAAAATTAATACTTCCTTTGACATGAGCTTTATATTTTTATTACTTAATACTTCTTCTGGGTTGAATATTAACTAAAAATATCAAGAGAATGATATAATTAAATAGGAATTGAATAATGACTTAGAGATTTGAATATTAAAACCTTATGCTATAATATGCATGTCAAAATCAATACTATAATCATTCTGTTTAAAAAATAAAAACTTATAAAATGAAAAATGAGTAATCTAAACTAGTCAAGTTTTCAGGTAAAAAAAAAAAAAAAAAAAAAACAGTCGAGCTTGAGCTTAAATTTTAGTTTCAATAGAAAACTTAGCATGGCTTGAACTCAATTTGCACACGAGCAGAGTTTAGATTTCAATAAAACTTGTTAAACTAAACGAGCCAAACTCGAGTCTTGATTTCATACTCAATAAAAAGCTCATCTTGAACTTGAATTAGCTTGAATCTTCAAAAGCTCGGCTTGACTCGATCGTTAGGGTCCTACTTATAATTGCATTGCATCAACATCATACTTTTTATTTAACAATCTTAGATTATATATAATTTACAAAACTAATATTTTCATAATGAAAAAGATAAAAGAAAATATATCTAACTGTTCAAAATCAACGGCAAGCAGAAACTATGTGGTGTTGGTTCCTAGTGATTCCCTGAAATTTAATTAGTTCTTTATAGCTCTAGGTCAAAAGGCGGTGCGGTTGATATTTGATAACATATATAATTTTAAAAATAAGAAATGCAATACGTATCTCATGGTTGGAACGAAGTTTCTGAATAAATTCGATGATCCTTAAAAATTTATAAAATATCCCCAGTTCATTATACATCTATATCATTACGATATCATATTAGACTTCTAATAAGTTTTAAAAATACATAAACATTCCTAGATAAGTTATATAATTGCATCAATCTTTCTTGAAAATTTTCATGAGCGTAACCCATGTATGTCAGAGAGACGTAAGAGTACATTAGGAAGAATCAAAGATATTTGTGCATTTTTCAAAACTTTACTAAGAGTAATATAAACTTATTCAAAGTTTTCTTATGTCATCTCAAAGTCTAACATGAATCCGGGCTTCTTGGCCGTATTTGGATTATTAATGTGTTGTCCGCATGTTTCGGTTCAGGTTGTTTATCAAGAAAATATATATATATATATATATATAACAGATATTTTCACTTGTAAATAAATCAAATAGACTAGTAAAGATCAAATCTATATAATATATGGATACGAAGATAAAAATATAGATACCAATGAAAATTAGACAATCTAAATAGGCCGACTAGCTTGAACTTAAATGGTTGTATATAAATAACTACAACATTTGGTTCAAGAAACCAAAGCAAATCATCATACGAATAACATGGAAACTCCCATAGACAAGAGATTGTTTGAAGCAGCCTACACGGGCAATGTCGATTTACTCTTTGCCCTGATCAATAACCATGCTTTTTTACTGGATTCCATGGATTTATACGGCACCGATACACCTTTACATGTTGCTTGTCTAGCTGGTCATATCAATTTTGTCAGGGAGATCTTAAATTTAAGGCAACAATATGCTCGAGAAGTGAATCAGGATGGCTTCAGTCCTCTGCATATCGCTGCGGCCAAAGGACATGTTGAAATCGCAAGAGAACTTTTAAAAGTAGACCATGAACTCTGCCTTCTCAAAGGAAGAGAAATGAGGATTCCTCTACATTATGCTGCTCTGAAAGGGAGAGTTCAGGTCATGGAGGTGTTGATTTCAGCTTGCAGTGAATCGGTGGAGCAAGTGTCGGTACTCGGGGAGACTCCACTTCACCTTGCCGTGAAGAACAGTAGATTCAAAGCATTCATGTTGCTGGTTGAACATTTGAAACAACATGGAAAAGAGCATGTATTGAATGCGAAGGATTCAAATGGCAATACTATCTTACACCTTGCAGTAGCTCATAAATTGCACAAGGTATGTACTCACTAGTTGCATATGTCTTGTATCATGATTATGTGATTAAATCATCAGAGATGTTTTCCAAAATGACCAAGCACAAATATACTTTCTAAAATCCTAAGGCGTGCTTTTTACCTCCCATAACATTTAATAATAGATGCACTTCTCTCAAATAATTGCTAAAACCCTAATATTATTTTCTATTTAATTACAATTCCTTTTTATCAAGGGCTCCTGAGTTTCACCAATAGTTTAGGGGATATTTATTCAATTTCAAAAGTCATGGGCATCTATGGGTTCATTTTGCACTTAATAGAGTTATCATGTTATAATCAAAACTTCATAATTGTCATATATATTATACATAAACTTTGAAATTAATCAATTTAGTACCTAAAAGAACTTTTCACACACGCTACCATCATGCTATATGATGCTTTTAACCAATATAATGGAGATAATATTGGTACACATGAAAAGTTCTTTTAGGGACTAAATTGTTCAATTTCAAAATCCATTTATTAAATTAATTAATTTCAAAACTCAGGCACTTGATTGTATATTAAAATTTAGATACAACTCGTGATATTTACCCTATATATCATTATAGTAATTTCAACGTGTTGTAATTATTTAACGGGAGTGGAGTTAAAAAGGAAATGGTAATGTTTGAATACATTGGATGGAGTTATTAGCTTCCATTAGTCATTAACTAATTATTTAACCTTATACTAGTAGTTTTTTTGTCCAATATTATTATTAGCAACCGCAAATTTCTTCGAAATTGCTTAAATAATATAATATAATATAATTTTAAAACCTTCATCACAACAAATGTTAAGAAAACACTCCAGAAATATTGTTATCTAATTAAACATATAAGTAGTGTTTTCTTTTTCCCCACTCCTCTCTCTTTTTATAATTAATATTTTTCCCCCTATGTCTCATAAGTGAACCCATCAAACAGGTTATTGAGTTCATGCTCAAGGGAGATGCCATTAATAAAGATGCAATCGACCTTAATACAGTAAATGGGAGAGGCTTAACAGCTCTTGATGTTCTCTCTCTCTTTCAAAGTGAAGCAGGAGACAGAGAAATTGGTGATATTTTAATGAAAGCTGGAGCAAGAAGTGCAACAATCTCACATCCATTGCTAACTATAGATAGACTGGATTTTGAGAGTCATGATAGCCCTTTAAATGGACAAAACACAACACAAATTTCGACAACATGGTTAGGTCGATTCTGCAAGTTCTTCAAGGCCATAAATGATAGAAACCGATGGTCACAGTATTTTAAATTCAAAAAGAGAGAGACTCTCCAGGTGACACTCGACGTGCCCTTCTTATAATAGCTACTCTAATCATAACTGCTACATACAAAGCTGTCCTTCAACCACCAGGTGGATTATGGCATGATGATAGTGGAAATACAAATAATAATGGTAATAGCAATGCAACAAACGCAGCCACAGTACGCATAGCTGGAAGATCTATCTTAGGGTCAAAAAATCCTATCTCATACTGTCTCATCCTTTTTTCAATTCAATAGGATTTTATGCCTCGCTTCAAATGATCTACATCCTAACAGAAAAGTTTCCGTTGCAGTCACAGTTGCGAATTGCTATGTTTGCACTGAGTTTTACTTATACCGTCATGGGTGCTCTTGCCCCTACCATGTTCTTAAATTTTTTCTTTGTTGGTATTTCCATAGTTTGTCCCATACTACTTGTAATCGCGCGTATTTTGAAAAAATGAAAGGTAGGTTTCTTAACTCTTAAAACGTGTGTTTGGGTATGTTTAGGTTATCTTTTTTTTTTTTTTTTCTTTGGGTCTATATCTTCGTGTATCAATTATTTATTTTTGTTTTGCAATCATGATTAATAAGATGACTAGAGTATGATAAATAAGAAGTGAAGACTTCACATACTTAAAAAAAAAAAGTAAATTACGTATTGAAAAATGAAATTTTAGTTGGTATTTTTATAATAATAAATAAAGTAAATGGTAAATTCTAGCTTTATAGTATTTTTTTAGGCACTTGTTCTTAAATAGGAGCATATACGTACTTATATTTTTCATCTTTTTACTTTTTTATTGCTAGCATATATTCCATATGATATGGATGTTTAGCGGATTCGAAATAGATAGAAAAATGAAGCAAACATTAACCTCCCTATAATTTTTGAAGATATGCCATTACTTCTTCGACCATGACTAAAACTCCCAAAATTTTGGTCAAAGAACCACAAACAACAACAATCTTACGATTTTAGCGACAATTGAAGAGGTGCATGCATATCCTATCAAATATGAGTTTTTCCTATTTATTTTCTCTCAATTAGCCTCATCTTATCCCTTAAAATATTATCTCTTAAGTTATGCATGGTAAAGGCACGTTTACTATACCTTTTTCTTCTTCTTCTTCTTTTTTTTTTCTTCTGTTGAGCACGTATACTAAATTTAAAGGGTCTATTCTGCACTTGATTTATAGTTAAAATCACAAAATCTAACGAAAGGTGGAAACTTATAGATATAAGCCAACTTGAATTTCATTACAGAGTAATTCATCCTTAACTATCGTCAGAAATTTTATGTCGAGAACTTTACCATAAAAAAAAAAAAAAAATGCAAACCAAGTCTATGTATATCACAAAGTATAGATAATGTAGAGCAATTTCCCGTAATATTACTTTATAAGGTAGTTTAAATATCTCAAGAAGATTTATGGGCTTATATACTTTAATAAAGTATGAATAAAAATGAGGTGAAAAATCTAAGTGATATTACCAGGTTCATAGTCTAGTTAGATCATGTAATAATGTGCTTTAAATATCTAGAAACTTTGCAATATTATGCATTTCTTTTTTAGGATAAATATCATATCATTAGTTCAATTCCAATAGAGAAGGAAATGAGTGGGCTTGGACCTGCAAAATATAATACAATAGCTGATGCATCAAGGTTTTGTCTAATATGATCACTTTAATTCTCAAGTCAGCTAGCATAAAAAATGCGTAGAAGTTAAGAGATATTAGGATTACCAGAGTAACATATTTGTCTTTTGGGATGTGTGGAGGAGATGTTATATGCATTGTCCAATCATAGAGTAGTGAGAGGCTGATGACAATTATTATGGATATAGGAGCTAGGCCAATGATCCACATCTAATCGTGTCGCATAGAGGAGCCAACGGTTGTTGGGAGAAGTGTTTGAGTAACACTAGCTCGGAGTTTGTCCAACAAATCATTCGGTAAGTCGGTCTCCCAAGCCCAAGGAGTTAGGATTTTTATGAAGGTTAGAGATGGGTTAGGATAAGTAAAGCTTATGCCTAGTGGGCCGGCTCCAATGAGCAATGGGTCATTCTGGGCTTGGGAAGCCTATAATCCACATTTGACCATCAACATGTTTCATCCAATATTTAAACTTTTTCTAATTTGTGCAATTAATTATATGAAGTTCCAAAGTAACAATTTACTACCAACAAACTATTTGAGTTCATTTATATGGCCTAAATAAGGTAGTTAATTGCAAAAATGAAGAAAATTTAGGTAGCTAATTATAAAATTTGGCAAATTTAAGTAGTTAATTGTAAAAATTTATAAAATTTGGGTAGTTAATTTAAAAAAAATAGATAAAGTTTAGTACTAAATAGAAACTTTTGAACTTAAAGTAGTTAATGCAAAAATAAGCAAAGTTTGAGTACCAAAAATGATAATTATTCTTTTTATTTGGTAAATTACATGAACACCCCTATAATCTTCTGTAATTACATGGATTTCTTCTTTTTAAGCCAGCACCTGAATTCCATATAACCTAAACTTCTTATTTATCCCAACTTATTGAAAAGCTAGCATGTGGACCCCTAAAAAGGTGGATTCATAATTTCAAGTGCTACCTTTTAGAAAAGTACGTAGCCCCTACAATTTTAATGGATTTTAGGGGACTCCCTGCAGTGTATTCTATTCTTTTTATTAATAAAGTCTATTTACATGTTTGTCAGGAAAAAAAGAAATTAGTTGAGTAAAAAAAAAAAAAATCCACTAATATGCTTGATTTTTAAAGTCTTTTTTAGAAGCAT
The DNA here is from genome assembly GCA_024138025.1 of Combretum micranthum. Classification (NCBI taxonomy): domain Eukaryota; kingdom Viridiplantae; phylum Streptophyta; class Magnoliopsida; order Myrtales; family Combretaceae; genus Combretum; species Combretum micranthum. The sequence goes on along the minus strand of JAMXBD010000170.1, from coordinate 387,426 downwards.
AAAAATCATTGACTAGTAAAACCCAGTAAATATGCATGGTGAGAACTAAGCCAAACCACAATAAGTAAATTATTAGATTTTGAATTCTTTCCTAATCTAAACAAATCAATTTTTTTTTTTTCCAATTTTAAGCTACTTGTAGCTAATTCTAAAATTACCACTACAATTGAATTTATTGTATAAGCATGTGAATGTGTCCTAAACCATAATTTCAATTGCATTTAGAACACAAATTCTAAGATTTAGCTCAAAATCACATGTGTCTGTGTTGTTTTTGAAATCAAATTTTCTATTTCAATTGAATCTTGAGTCCTTTCCAGTATCTCAAATCCTAATGCACAAGAAATTCATTAGAAGAATTTCATCTTATGAAATTGAAATAAAAATAATCAAAATTCTAATTTAGTAAAACCCACCGTAAAAACAATTCAATTACTTAGGAAATCCTTCAATCCATCACAAAATCTCATTAAATTACTCTATCTCATACTCATAGACATCATACTTTCATTAATAACCAATTGGACACAATCCATTAAAAAGAATGAAACGAATACACCTAAAATTCGCTTGAATTTCTTCTTAGATCTTTAGGGTCCTACTCCACCAATAATTTACGTAATGAATAGTGCCCAGTCCTGTAGATGAGTGGTAAAATGAGTGGACAAGTGTTTAGGAATTTGGGATGTGTATGCATGGGTGATCAATGGAATATGTAATGAATGATGAATTGGAATGAATAGGTGAGTGAGTATGTGTATAGTATGTTGGAAATGTGTAGTTTTAATGGATAATTTTCTGTCTAATAAAATGGAGCATGTTTATAGCAATAATAAAAAAGTGTGTTTAGTCTCAGACACATCAATGATGTATGGTAAATGTATATGATGTGCAATGTAATCTGTATGGTATATTGTGGGACATGTGGTATGTGTATTGTATGAAGGGAGTATGTGTGTTCAGTAAATGGAGTGTATATCTTAATTGTATAATGTATGGGAAGTATGAGTATTATGTTCTAGAAAATGAGAGTGTCCAGCCAATGTTTGAGTGGCATGTGTTTTTTGGTATATTATGCTGGGGTTCGGATGATGATGTATTTCTCTCGTGGGTATGTGTGTGTTTAAACTATATGGGCATTGGGTGTGTGTGATTTGGTCTTTAATAAGTGAAGTGGACCCTATTTCAAAAATACAAAAACAAAGTTTGACAATTTATAGTCATACGAACTTTGATTGTCTTGTCCCAATACTAAAAACAAGTGAAATAACACTTTGCTGAGATTGGTTTAGACATGTTGGACTGCTCAGTACAGCTTGGATAGGAAATCAGATCTATTCGGCACTATCTTGGAATCCACTCAAAATGTTGATAATGAATTGCTTGAGATTAGTTTGGTTTGAAAGAAGTAGCTTGGAAATCTTCTCGAGTTCCGGCTCTCTATTAAAGAAGCTCTGTTGTTGTGTCCTATCAATTTGGAGTTCTGATTTCAGTATAGCTACTCAGTCATCTTGACTGAATATTGGACTCATGCGGTTAGATTGAAGAACTTGGTTTAAGCTTAGTTTTAGCTGCATCTATGTTGGTCAGCATCAGATTCAAGTAAAAATAAGGACGGATGCATGGCCAGGCGCTTCACTATCCTTACTGCTGCAAATTTCAATTCTCATAAGTTGCTCAGCGCAAATATAATGGTTGATAGCAAGCACTCATAAATCGGGCATAGTCATTTCCACAGTCTGCTATTGATTCCTCTTTAAAAACTCAATTGGCATGGAGAGTTGGTTCTGTTGGCTTTCAATAGGGACAAGAATTATTCCTTATGTGAATCTTAACCACGTCGATGAAGTGGATCTGAAGGTGTTACACTTACACAAGCTTCCTTTATGATATCCACACAAAAGATGACCCTAAACGGATTTAGTGTGGTAGCACTCTAGAACAATTTCAAATCTATGTGGACATATCTCATAAGAGCTCTTGTGTTTTCCTTTTTTGAGTTTGCAAATTTTCTTTACAGTTTTAATGTGATGGCCAGTGTCGCTAATCATAGATGAAAGTCATTGTGTTCTATTTAAAATTTTGACAATATTTTCACAAATTAGGATATTGACATTATTGTGATCCCTAATCCAATTAGGGTTTTTTTTTATTTAAAAGACATGCATTTTAAATAATGTTATTAAAAATAGTAACGATTTTTTATTTATTATTCTTAACCAATTAAGATTAATAAATAATTTCATAATTCCTATTATATTTATTTAAATTAAACCCATGACTCATTTGACTCAATTTTTGTGTGTAACCATGTAAGTTTACTTAATGTCAGCAATAAGCCCAAGAACGCTCTTTCTAGCCATAAGTGGCATGTAGCAAGATATTATGTCTATCCAAATTAAGTGAAAATCAATGATTCGATTTTAATTAGTAAATGATAAATTATCTAATCCCTTTTTCACACGATATTTGATGATTAAAAATGAGGCATGAATCATATTACTCATATATCGTTTAATAATAAGTTTTTCTTGATTCTAGAGTTTGATTGCATAAACCAAATCTTATTGATAACTTTATATCAATTCATTTGAGCACAATCATATATTTTTCTCAGTCTTACTCTTCAAGAGGGTTTAAAAGATATCTCTCTTAAATTAATGCGAGGAACAAATTTCTTCACAAACTCCCATATCCCTCAATATAATTTATTCCACATCCAATTATAGTCTTATGATCATCTGGTTAAAGATGATAAAGAACCGAGTCAAAACATGGAAATTACTATGTAGGGAGCTCTAGTGTCATTAAGTTAAAGGACTAAAATAACATATGGAAGAGAAGTATTCATAACAAGATCCATATAATACTCTCATGGTGGGTCAATCTAATACAATGTACTCTTACATGCATCTATGTCCTGACTTGATATCTCATATTCATTATTAGTAGAATGCAATCATTAATCAGCCAAAATACTAGTCTTACTTCATTATCGTTCCATATAATGAGTGACTAAAGATAATTTAGAATAATATTCTTATCATCTTATTATTTTACTATTAAAGATATGCACTTTAATGATATAAGAAAGAATAATCTATTTAAGAAAACTTTTATCAAGTTAGGAGATTATTAATAATAACATAATAAGTCAAATGATCTATTAAATAAAGATAAAAGTACAAATGATAATAAGTATCTTGATGGCCTAGGAAACAGCACTAGTAGGTTCTTCCTTGATGTTTGGATTGATTGAGGCTAGCTCCCCATATTTGTCATAAAGTTTAGCTTCTCTGATATTTAACAGAGCTGCTACTTTCAACTTAGCTCGACTCTCAACAAGTGTGCTCGGATGACACAAATTTGTCTCGTCCTAATTTCTTGCACGAAAGAAAACAACTATCACTGCTTTTAAATAGTAACTCAAGTTGAATTTAATAAACTGATTCACGATTTCTTCAATTTAAATGCATTCTATTGTTGTATTGTGTTCGGTCAGAATTTAGCAGCTTGTGGCTCAGAAATGGATTTTTGCCCAACTGATTGTGTTTATGTGCTCAACTCCATCGCAGCATGTAAATCCGATCCACTGCAATTCGGTATCAGTACTAGTATGAAACTGCTGTTGAGAATTGTAGGTCGACACTAGAGTGATGCTTGGTTTAGTGCTTGATTAGCTGGAATCGGGCGCTCTGAGTCGATACTTGAGCGCTACAAATGTGGCTCCGTTAGCACTCTAACGAACTCCAAGGGCATCGCTCTTGCAATCCATGTGCACTTGGTATCAGAGTAATGGGCGCCCATCCTTGTCATTTGAGCCCTCCACTTAGCTGTAGCTCGTTGTTGAAATATCAAGGGTAGCATAGCCAATCTTGGGTTTTTAAGCTTCAAATTCAACTCAAATTTGCTGTGGCTTATGTGTTGCAATTTCCTACTGTGAAACTCATGTGATTGTGTTTCAACTCTGCACACAAAGGAAAATTTGATTAATGAAAATTCTCAAATTGCAACTCTTTTGATACTGATACAAATCTATGCAAAAACTACCAACATTAATTAGTATTACAATTTTCGAGAATGGTTTAAAATGAATTTACTGGAGGATAAGTTGGTTGGATTTTAAATTTGTCGGGTAACTTGTATCAATATCTTTTTATTACTTGTAGAGGACATATTATTATTCTTTTATCATTCATTCCTATTTTAAATTCACAATGTGTGTCTATTATTTTCCATTAATAGTCCAAAATATCCTAAATAATGCTTGATTAGAAATTCATTATCTTGTCTTTCAATTATATAGGATACCACAATCTTACTATAACCACATCAACAGATATTTTTTATTCATCATCCTTAAAACTGTTCTCCTTAATAAAAACTTAGTCTATAATTTGTAGTGAAGCACCTAGAGAAAATTTTTTTAAAGTAAGATCAAGACAATTTCCTAGGCTTTTCTTATAAACAGAAAAAAAATTTAATAAATAAATAATTCTTTAATTTTCCCTCACTTTTACTCTCATTCACAAAATTCTTTAAGTAGTTGACTATTTTACTTCTTGTAAGTTGAATATTAACTAACAATCATCAAGAGAACAATATAATTAAACAGGTATTGTATAACAACTTAGAAATTTTGACTATTAAAATCAAATAATAATAACATGTCAAAATAAAATACTACAATCATTCCATTTAAAAATTTAAACTTACAATTATATGGCATCAACACCATTTTTTTTATTTAATAACCTTAGATTACATATAATTGATGGTCATACATTTATGTCTTCTTGTCCCTCGTATGCGGTGAATTAAAAGGCATGAAATGTAGCTCGTTTAAGGACTCGACTTTAGAACTAATTAACAAACTACTAATTTTATAATGAAAAAGATAATAATATATATATATAAATATATAATATTTGATTGTTCAAACCAATCGCATGCAGAAACTATGTCCATACACTATATAATATACTTATAAGGATGCACAAGAAGACACTGAAAGAATGGAAGCCAAGTAGGGTGCAAAAAAAAAATGATGAAACTAGAAAATCAAACCCAAACTGAAAAGCCAATAAGAAAAAACAGTTAACCAGTCTGTCAGTTTCAATTTAGAATTATTGTTTTTATGTTTTTCGGTTTTTAGTTTCACTTTCGGCTAGTAACCACCAGAAAGCGATAGTTAATGATCTATTGGTTTAATATTTATAAATATATTATATAATATACATATACGTATAATTTATTTTTTAAATATTTATATATATAAAGATGAAAACCCTAAAAGCTATTGTAATTTGAGACATGCTGTAATTGGCACTTTTATGTTCTATTTATTATGTTGTTGTTGTGTTGTGATTTAGACTAAGGAGAAGATGTCAAGTTTTAATTTGTGTAATGTTGTATTAGACTTATATTCTTGATTTGTTGATTTTGTAGTTATTCGATTTGTTTATATGTAATTTTTGAATGTAAGTATGAAACAAAGGGTTCAATTTTTCATGATTATAACTAAAATATGGTTAACCACATCTTTTAATTAACCACTATATTGAATGATTAAAAATCGAAAACTGAAATCATTAACCAAAAAAAATAGTTAACCATTAAAGCAGCTAACTATTAATAATAGATCAATTTAAGTTTACAATATTGAAAAACCGATCATTTTGGTTCGGTTCAAAAAATGAGGTTATGGACAAGTTAATCAAACTATGCACACCTCTAGCCAAGCAGTGAAACATCCAAAACTTTATTCCTTCTGACAAAAATTAAACTTTTAATTGTTTGGGTTTGGATTTTTTTTTTAATTAAAACAAGCCATATGCGCTTATCATATCATTGATTTAACACCAGATTGAACGAAATAAGATGGATAAAATATCAGGTCAATTAATTATTTAAAAAAAAAACACATATCATGTATTTGTAAAAACATAAAAATACATCACTTATGGATAAATTGTTAACCTAGACACATAGCATGCTTAAGAAATGGGTCAGATTAAAATTTTTTATTTTTAAACACATACGAGAAATGACGTGTTACAAGTACACGAACCCGTTGAGATCTAAATACGACGCACAACTTTATTGACGCAAACTAAAACCTTTCTCATAAGGAGCCAATGAATTTTTTTTTTTTAGTATTAAACAATTAAATTTTACCAAGTCGAATGTTGTGTCTTTGGTGATGTAATTCCGCTATTCTTAAATCTTCGTCAAAACTGATGTCACGGATAATACATAAGATGTATGAATTAATAATACATTTCTTTATTTGCATCCTGTTACAAGAAACCTTAACACGTATTTGATGGTCGGTGGCAAGTTTTCATTCGAATTAGACTAACCTGAGAAAACTAATATTCAATGGTTGACAGCAACTTATATGCTAAATTGAAGTATAAGACGAATTCAGCTTTGAAATGGATGGGTGGAAATATTTTAGTTTTCGGATTGTCCCTTCCTGGGAATTAAAGAAAAGTAGACCTTATTTACACAATGAAAATCGGTATTTATACCACTAAATTATGAGAATTCTAGGTTTTACAAGTAGAACTGCCTTTGTTAAATCAAACTGGTTGTAGGGGTCCTTAAAAAATTTGCTATTGTGAAATGAAGAAACTCATAAGAAAGTAGGTCCAGATTTTAGGGTATGTTTGGATAATCTGTTTTCCATCAGTATTTATATTATATCTATTTCATATTAATATAAGATCTGTTTTATCAGTTTATGAGTAAAAATTTTAGTTTTTCTTTAATATCTATTTTATACAAACAGTCTACATGAAAAACAATAAAAAAATAAAACCAAAATGATAGAAAGATGACGAAACAAACAAACGCTTAAAACATGAGATATGCAGTTGAAACAGCTTGGTGAATTGTCAGAGTGATTTGTGAAGTTTTTATACATTCTTATAACAATATTCGGTAAAATTAATTATGAAATATTGGGTCTATTTGGATAGCTTTTTCATACTTTTTTTCAAATTTTTTCTAATAAATTATTTATCAATAAAATAAATATAGATAAAAAATAATTGGCAATTCTCATTAAAAGATCAAATATAAATAAAATATAGATGCAAATTAGACGTATTTAAGTATATCATTTCAATACAAATACAGATACAGACGAAAAACAGACCATCCAAACAGTTTCATAAATTGAATTACAATATTATTATATACTCATTTACAATCTACTGTCTGTGATTACGAACTTGAAAGAAAACATACGAACTATAAAGTAAAATTACAAAATACATTATGTTTATAAACTTTGCATGGTTTTCATAGTTAAAGCGTTACAGCTTATAGTAATTTCATGAAATTTGTAGGATCATTATGAAGTAAATTCTATTAAATATTTGTAAGAAACTTTATGTTAAGAATTTTACTAGAAAAAAAAAAGAAAAGAAAAGAAAAGCAAACTGCAAACCGTATGCAGTAATTTTTTTAGGAAATTTAAGGCATTCTCCGATCCGAAAAGATTTATTGATGAGAAAACTTATAAATTACTAAAATTTTATGTATAATTGTATCAATTTACATAGCACGAAGGGATATTACAAAGTAACACTAAATTTACAAATCTATGTAAAAGCTACCAACTTTAATTAGTATTACAATTTTAGAGAATGGTTTAAAAATAGCTTATTGGAGGATAAATTGGTTGACTTTCAAATTTAGCCAATGTTTTTCTATTACGTGTAGTATTCTTTATGATTCATTCCTACTTTAAATCCACAAAGTGTCTATTATCTTTGCATAAATGATCCAAAAGTTTCTAAATAATGTTGATTAGATATTCATTATCTTGACTTTTAATCACATAATCCTACTATAACCACATCATCAAATAATAATTAATGAGCTTTTATAACTCCTTGATCCAAAAGTTCTTAATCAATCTCAATTAGATATTCACTACCTTGATCCATAAATCTCTATAATATCTCCCACAAAACCCATGTAAAACTTTAATAAGGGTGGAAACTTACAACAAAGATAATTTTTTTTTAATAATAAGCATGTTCATTTATCTATAAGCAAAAGTTCATAAAAGGTATAATATTTGTAGTATATTTAGCACGTAGCTATTTGATTAAGATGAATTTATATACTTGGATATTGAAAGATTAATGAGTGTGCCACGTAGGTTACTTTGTAGTAATAAACACAATAAATAAGATTCTAATACGTAAATCTAAATAATAAACCTTGTACATGACCTACCTGACTTATCTAACCAATCTCTTTTTCCATGGAGGAGAACGTAATACCCAGAGACTAAGCATAACAAACTTTTAAAAGGGTATTGTCAAAGCAACAAGCAAAAAGTATAATGAGAAGTGACCTTGTACAAAAAAAGGTGTCTATGTTTGTTGTACTTCATCATCCTTAAAACTTTTCTCCTTAATAAAAAAATTAGTCTATAATTTGTAGTGAAGCACCTAGTGAAAATATTTTAAAGTAAGATCAAGACCATTTCCTAGACTTTTACTATAAACAAAAAAGAAATAATAAATAATCATTTAATTTTCGCCACTTTTACTCTCATTTTCTTTTAAGTAATTGATCGTTTTACTTCTTATGGGTTGAATATTAACTAACAATTATCAAGAGAACGATATAATTAAAAAGGTTTTGTATAATAACTACAAAATTTGAATATTATAACACCACAACAAAATAGATTTCTTACAACGAAAAGATAGAGGCGATTTTTAATTATTTCCACCTCTAAGAAATTATTAGCTTTTTATGGTAGTACGTAGAGACATTTTTTAAATTTGCCTCTATATAGAGGCGATTTATATCGGAAAAATTAAAACCCACTTGTAAGTGGGTGGAATTGCATGATGAAATGAAGCATAAAAGTGGGAAAAGGAAAACTTAAAATTCTAAAAGGAATAAAAAAAGAATAAAACTAAAAAAACTAAGTAATTGAAAAGTACAAACCCTATTTTTCTATTGCAAATCCTCTCTGTATCTTTTATCTTTATCTCTATTTCATTTTTCATTCTCATTTTCTCTGTTATGATCGAATAAGACAAACAATGGCAAAAAACAAACAAAAAGTAAAGAACACACAAGATTTTACTTGGAAACTCTTGCAGAAAAAATCACAGCAGAGGAGAGAGATGAATCCATTAGTGTTGAATAAAATTATAAAGGATGTGTACAAATGATCTCACAAATCTCAAAACTCATAAAACCCTAAAAGAACACACAAAACCCATATATTTTTCGAGCTAGCCGACATAAAAGGTCATTTTGCAAAATTTAGGCGTTATAGCTCGACCAGCAGCTTTCCATAGTCCGCCAGCGACGTAGCCAATGAAAGTTGGTGGCTTTAAGCCGACCTTCAACATCCACAGAATGTAAATCTTTAACACTAGTTTCAAAGGTCGGTAGGGTATAAGGTTTAGGTCAGTGGCATTGGAATGTAGGCTAGTGGCGTTGAACCAGCCTTGAACAACCATGGAAGTGAAAACTTTAAAGCTGGTATGAAGGCTAGCAGTGCAAGTGATATAAGCCAGCAATGTATGTCAAAAAGCTGACAGTGTATGAATTTGAGTCACATACAGCAACAATCTCCACCTTAACATAAATTTAGGAGCAAAAATGTAACGCCCTAAAGTATAATACTTTATGTATTACACACTTAGGCTTCCTAGAATGATATGTTTATTGTGAAAATTTCCTACTCGCTTTTAAATTATGAAATATTAAATCAAATTCCAAAAGCTACTGGATTTATAATTCACATTATTGAACTTTACAAAAATTTATTTATCTACTCTCATGAGTAGATTCACATCCATAAAATATTATATACCATCAGGTATCTCATATACTCTTTTATGATGGTATACAGAATTTTAAAGGCTTCTTTTACAAAACATAGACTTCATCAAACCCCTTAAAAGAGTATTACAACATAAAATATAAATCCAGCTTTTAAAACAAAATAAAAACAAATACAAAAGAAATCATCGGTCCTAACTCACTTCACTTATCCAACAACGCCAAAAACTCGAGCTAAGCATCATCATTAATCATCATCAAGTACATCAACACCATCATCAACAACATCATCATCATCCCATCATCAACATCAACATCTCATCATCATCAAAATACCTGGAAAAAGAATAACAACAATAATAATAAGTCTAAGCTTAGTACATAGTAACACATGCATACACGGAATGTCACACGAGCTTAGCTAAATGCAATGCAATAAACAACAAGTTATTATCTTTAATTTAAAGTAAACAAATCAACACTAGAGCACACACACTTCGGAATAATCTAGGAAAACGATTTATCATCCTTGTCCCACTACTGCAGTTATGGGGGAGTGTGCTGGTGGCCCCGTAGGCGATTATCCCAGGGTAGGAATCTAAGGTTCCTAAGTAATCGCAGCTACTCAGGGGGTTCATATAAGCAGCCTGAATACTTATATATTCGATATAACCGATAAAGAAAAAGTAATCTCATGTAGGGTTTATAGCCATTACTCAACTTTACTTAACTTAATTCATAATATCACTTAGTTCAATCGTACCCATAAAATGTGAACTAAATCATAATACACCAACACCATACATCTTATTAATTACTCGCTGAGCCACCTATTGGAAGTTATTGCATCATGATAAGTGGCTTAAGCGCCTAACTACCGTGCCTACTCGGACAAGGTTCCTTCGGACAAGGTTGCCACTCCCCCGACCAGATTCAAGGCACATGCACAATCATCACTCATCAATTATTAAGTTGAGTTTAGGTTTTAATTTGCTTTAGGATGCTTATCCTAACAACCATCATGCAAGTTACTGCGTACCTTATTAATTTAGAATCCTAACAACAACAGAAGATAGACCAGATTCCATTTTAGAAAATAAATCAGATATCCATATCTGTAGATTAAAGAATTAAAATTATATAAGAATTTATATTAAATATCCATTTATATCAAACTTGTTATATAATCCTATTTGATCAAACACTAAATAGTAATCCAGCTATGGCTGCGAAAATCGCCCTACCAAAATACAGACAGTTCTCCTTTGTCTGTCAAAGTATTTCTTTTCAGTTTGATTATGGTATTTTATTACAAAAGCATCAACAAAGCATTCATATTCAAAAATATTCATTTTCCAAGCAATCATGCATTTGAAAAACCATATTTCCCATGTAATATATGGTTTATTTTAACTCATTAACTTAAGCTAATTATTAACTATTATCTCATTTTAACTTACTCTTAACCAATTTAATTAGAGTTAATCATTTAACCAATTACTAAGTCATTTTGATTAAACTTAGTCAATCTAACTCATTTTAACTTGTCAAAGTCTATTTAGTAAAGTTGAACTAAGATTGATTAACTAAGTTCATTTTGTATCTAAGATTCATATTAACTTAAGTCTATATTAACTTAATCTTAGCCAAGTTGATTAATCTTAATCAATCTAATTAATTTTAATTCATTCAAGTTCATTAAGCTAGGTTGAACTTAGATTATTAACTAAGTTCATTTTATATCTAACTATATTTAACCAAGTTATTTATTAAGTCTTTGAGTTCACTAAAATCATGCTTAATTATATCATTCAACAAACATAACACATTAACTATCATTTATCTATTTCATTTTAGTCTTAAAAGATTCATATTAGACTTAACTACACACAATTAACTAGTAAAACAAGTTTTTAACTTTGTTTGGAAAACATCGCTGCTGGGAGGAAATGAAATTTTAGCCTTACTACTTTTATAATTTACAAAAACTTAAAACATGGAAGTTGTAGATCACTTTTTAAGCTTTCTATAACCTTTTTCATTACCTCAATTCAAGGATAGATGAAAAAGTTATGAGCAAAATACGAAACAATATTGTAGTGAGAAAAACCAAATGGGGTCGTATGAAGGGCCGTTTCAACCTAAAAATGATTTGAGAGTGTAATGCCACTCCAGACGGGCCGTTTCCAAGGCCGTTTACTCCATGCACCCCTACCCACCCCCCTTATAGGCCATTTCTAAGGTCGTTTGGACCTAGGAGATTTGTATAAAAAAACTCTGAAGTTACAACACCCTTCATATGGGTCGTTTCAAGGGTCATTTGGCCCATACACCCCTTCAAACGGGCCGTTTGACAGGGTATTTGGGCTGTAATGAGTTCCCCTGTTTTAAGCTTCATTTTTTCTTCACTTTTTACACATCTTACCTCCATCAAAACATCATTTAATGATTATACAAACTAGTTTTCATGCTTCTAACACTTCTATATCCATTCAACCCATCAAACACCTTCAAAACACTCCATTAAACCCTACATCTACTATTCATCATCTTCTTAAACAACCCAATATGCATCCACCATCAAACCAATATATATAAATATAATCAACAACTAAAACAAAAGAATTACCAACTAAAGCAAAGAAAAGGCAAAACTTATCTCCTTTTCGCAACACATGAGTTTGCTTTTTCTCTCTTCTACTCCTCTTTCTTAGTTTTTGAGCTTCTTCATGATGCATTTATCTTCTATCTTTTTTTTTTTTTTAACCTTGATTCCTTTTTTATTTTTTTGGGATTGAGATTTGGGGTTGAAAATGAAGAAAGAGCAAAGAAAAAGAAGAGGAAGAAACGTAAAAGGGAAATGGAAAAAGAAGAAAAGGGAGGGCAGAAAATTAAAGGAAGAGAAAAGAAAGAAAGGGATAAGACTAATAGATATTTTAGGGAAAATTATGGGTGAAGGTTTTAGTTAAACTTTTTAGATAATTATCTTTAGTTATGAAAATAATTAGAAATTAATTTGAGAATATATATATTAGAAATTTATAACTTGATATAAAAACACAATTCAAGAGTATAATTTGTGAAAATATGATATTTAACTCAAGTTCGGGTTTAAAACTAATATTTTTAAATAAGTAGTTGATTAAAAAAATTATTAAGATTTTACAAAATGAAAAATAATTAAAGTTTAAGGGTTTGGGAGTTTTTAAAACATTTAAAATATTTGTTTTAAGATTTAGGAATTAAAATCGAAGAAAAAGGAGTCTCAATGTAAGAATTTAAAGAAAATGAAAAGTTCAATTCATAAGGAAAAATCATTGAGACGTAGGAAGGATTTAAAAGAATATTTTAAATCTTAAATCTCAATTTGATTTATTTATTAATTTAATTGTATTAAATCATTTATTTCTTTTTTCATTGTTTATTTATTTTATTTATTTAAATTATCTAACCATATTCAAAATTAACTATTTATTATATTATTCAATTAAAATGTTTCTAAATTAAGTAGATAAGCGTTTGAGGTATTTCAAAAATCAACAACATCCAATCTTCAACACATATGATAAGTGTCCTAAGACTCTTATTGTTGGTGCATTATTGAACATATTTCATATGTTGTTTAATTGATTTATTGAAGAAAAAGATTGTTATTGAACTAATTTTGTGTTTCAGGGATAATTATGGAACAATTGGGCTTTTCAAAGGATTATTAATGAAAGAAGCCAAGATTTTTGAGAGCTTTGGAGCTCATTGTCGAGTTGCTGCCCATACACTAGTGATTTTACACCACTAGTGTATTTTTAGAGGAGAGAATTTGAAGAAAAATTCAAGGTTCTAGGGTACACAACCCCTTATACACCAGTTGTGTATAATAGATCGTGTGTATTTGCCAAAAAAGGAAAAACGCGCTAACTTAATGAGTACATTACCTCGATGTACACGGGTCATGTAGGGGTTGAGTACATGCTAAGATATATATATACTCGTGCCCTGTTTTGTAATTGGATCACTCATTTACTTGTATTTCCATCCAAGAACCCTATAACACATTTTGGAGAGCTTTTTGAAGAAGAAATTCATGCTACAACTTGAAGATTCACAAACATCACTACTAAGGGTTTTATCATCATGATCTTTCCTTTTTCTTTCATTATACTTATTGTTGTTGTTAATCTCTTCATGGAAGAGTAGTTGTATATGCTCTAGGTTTTGAAAAACACTAGCCTTCATGTATTGACTTGTTTATTAATTGAATGAAGTTTGATTTTGAGTTTGCTTCATGATTTATATTGTTGTTTGTGATGATTTTAGGCCTAAGTTATTATAAACTTGATTCTTGTTAATTTGAAAGAAGATTTCAATTAATGGGTTTGATCTCTCATGGGCAAAGAAGTTGTGTAATCCACTTAGAAATAGAATTTTTCCAACTTTCTATCAATTAGGGTTCATAATCTTCATGCTATTCTAATTTGATAATAGCGAAGAAAGAAATTCCCACTTTTGCAATTAGGGTTAGGGGTTAATTGACTTGAAGAGGGTAATTAATCTAATTGAGAAACCCGATAATTCAAGATCAAGTTTCGTTCAATTGAATCCACCTTTAAAGATGAAGGCGGCTAGGGTTGATCAAAGCTAAGGGCATTGTTTGTGAATTAATTTATCTTGAGAAATTTGTGCATATCTTTCATCTAAGGCTTTTGGACTTGCTTCTAGTTAGAATTAGTAGGAAATTTAGCATATATCTTACATTTGATTCAGCTCGATAATAGTTAATGGGTTATTATTAATAGTTGCACATAGATCCTTAGGACAATATCCGAGTTAATTTCTATATTATACGATAGGTACACTACTTTGTGTAGGTCTAGGATTAATGAGATTATAAATTTAAAGCTTAATGATCCAACACATCAACATACAAAATCATTCTCCTCCTCTTCCATAAACCCAAAGGAGATCATTCAGTAATCAACATTAATCAAGTCCAAACAATGCTTAAAGGAGAACTTAACCTATGAGAAAGACCAACCAAACTTATCTAGTATACATAACATTTTTCATGTATTGGTACTAAGAAAATATGTATTGGATCTAGATAAAGCGGTTGAGTTGGAACCAATTGATTTAAAGGAGAACTTAACCCATGAGAACACCATATTCTATTTGATAGCAAAGTGCAAACTCTTAAACAAGGAAATCCTTTATGTTAAAGTGTTATGAGAATCCCGAACTAAAGAAAGGACATGGGAACTGAAAGATGAGATCAAGAAAAACTATCTTCTCTTTTTGAGAATTCAGGTATGCATGCAAGCTTTGAGGACAAAGCTTATTTTAAGGGAGAGAGAATATAAACCCCGAGATTTTTCATACTAGTAGAAATGAATAGAAATACAAATATAGAAAATATAAGGTCAATATGGGACAACAAAGATTTTAGAATAAAATCATAAGTAGTTATGAACCTATATATATCCTCAAACCCTAAATAAAGTTCTATAGATAGTAACAATATCAAAGTTAAGATTTTGCAACCAGTATCAAAAATTCAAGTATAGAAATAATTTTAAAAAAGATTTCAAGTGTATTATAAAGTAAATAATCAACAAAGCTTATAGTTAGAAAGCGATAATTTAAGGATGAACCATTAAGGTTATAAATAAATAATAGGAATGAAAACAGATCAATAACTCACAATCTAGATTCCAAATGAATATTTGGATCACACTATTATTTTAAACCAAAAAATTGAACCATAAAAATAATTAATCGCGTAAATTTTAAACCAAAAATTGAACCCGATAATAATTTAGAAAATTTATGAAAGCATTAAATAAATTTTTTTTGGGAGACAGAACTTCTAAATAACTGTCACATTTATACCTGTTTAACTTAATAAACTACCCTAAAGCTAAGATAAATATTTAACCAAATAATATTATATTAATTTTTCCTTAAATTCGGTGCAATTTGCAACAAATGCATAGATAGAACTTCCTTGATTCTCTCCAACCGAAACCTTCATTTAAGTTGCACAAATTGTCCTTAATAAGTTAACAAATCAACACCCAATAACCAATCATAATAACCCAAACAAACAAGATCATTTAATGCAAAGAAAACTATGCCATGCAAATGAACTTTCAGTGGAAGTCTTCTTCTCCTTGGCTGAAGACTCTTGAAAAAAAAAAAAATGGCTGCCTATGTGTGTGTGTGTGTATAACACTTAATAAAAAAACCAACAAAACCATTAACTTACATAAAACATCAACAACAACGACTCAAATTCGTTCCATAACAATTCCATAAACAACCAACAAAGCTAACAAAGCTAACACACCATCTCAATTCCATTAGTAAGCTCCGAGCTTAAGAGGAAGGTAAAGAAAGGTAAGTGTAAATTCATTTTTAATTAGTAATATGTTAGAACACTAGCGTAAACAATGTTATTATTAACCCTAGGTTCATTTCAAGCGAAAAGGAAGGATTCGATACCTTCATACCAGCTCACACAAGGTAAAACTTAACTTTAGACCTTATTTATATGTTATAATATAAGTGGTAGTAAGAAATCATGTAGATTAATGATTATAGAATGTTATTTATGTTGTTATGACACGAGAAATAGTTATAGACCAAGTAAAAACACTTAGAAGGAGTTTTAATAGAAGTATAATACATATATATTATAAGAAATCTAAATTTCGAACGAACAAAAATCGGAGAAGATGATGAATAGTAACAAACATTGCCCTTACAACAGTAATGTAAGTACTCAACGCCGGCGGTGTACACAGGTAGGCGGCAGTGTTGAGACGGCTTACACCGGAAACAGAAGATACGTAATATTTTTTTTACATAATATGAACGAATACCAGCGGTTTTGAAACTCTATGTCGGTGGTGTTGGTGTCGGCATACGTTGTAAAGCTAGAGGCGTTGAGCCAGCGTATGTAGATACAAAGATGCATGTAAAATATACAAACGCTGTCATCTGGATTCCAACACTGGCAGCATTGGATGCTGGCGTACGTATAAATTATCTCTAGAAAAAAATTTGTTTCATCCAGAATAAACATATATATATATATTAAAAAAACAAAGAAGAAGGAGAAGATGAAACATAAAATTTAATATAACAAATAATTAAATATTAATATTAATATGTATAATACTTGATTAAGAAAAAAACTTTAGAAGCCATTGCAAATAACATACCTCTGTATAATAAAAGATTAAAACGATGATAATTGCATTATATAGGTATAAATATATACAAGAATGGAAAAGTAGATAAGCTAGAATTAAAGATAATGTAATACCCATAAATAACAAATAATGACATGAACAAAAATCAAGAAAAACACAACGAAACTAAATGATAGAAAATAATATTAGTTATCATAGTAGGTTAACTACGGAATGACATAATAATAATAATATTGATCCGTTAAATACAACTCTATAACTATCCAATAAAAATATAAACATCAAATAAAATCAAGAAAAGCAAAATAAAAATAAAATATTAAATAATAATTGTTACCATGTGACTATTAAAAGACTAATATAGTAATAGGGATAAAATCAAATACCAATATAGGACACTTAGACACTCATAGGAGTTTAGTTATATAATTTATGCCAAATTGATGAACATTTAATTCATCTCGATAGGTGACCTTGATACCTTTGAGGATTTCCTTGTGGATTATTACGATTAGCCATTATAAGCAAGTGAGTAACTCAGATCTATTATACTGCTTGTGCTTGTAATTATGGCACATGCAATGCAAAGATAATAATATAGTTGTTGCAAAAAGCATGATGAGAATGATTTACAACTTGATTTGATTGCTTGTGATGCCAATACGAGTTAATGAAAGTGATAATACAATTGTTTAATGATTTGGAATAGCATGTTGATTAATGTGTGCAATGTATGATCACTATATATATATCTAAATAAAACTTATTGGCTCATTAAATAACATGGTTATGCATTGCATGAAGTATATTATTGCATATTCAAAAATGGTGGTTGCTTGCTACGTATTAATATTTCGATTCTCTGTTAATGGTTGGTTTTTCTAAAGTATTAGCTTTTCCAAGGTTTTCTTTGTTCCGTCGGTTCTACGAGAACTAAGTGGCAACAAAGAATGCCTCCTGTAGTATCACTTTGAAATAATTAATACTTAGAGAGTTTCTAAGGATTATTGCAGGAAATGGTCAGTTCAAATACCTGTAAACTAAAGAAATAACCTTAAAACAAGAATTCATTGATTTTCTTGTAAACTTAGTCTCTTTTGAGCAGGTGGATCATAAAAGTAATTGTTCTTCAACCCTAAAATGAGGGTACAAATCTTTTTCTTGTTTGGATTTTAGATCATCTAAGCTTGTATCTGTACATATGTTTGATTGTTGCATTTTATATGATTTGTTAATAAACTTACTTGATGTATAATATGCCTGGTTATTTACTGAGTCCATAGTTTCACTCACACTCTTAAAGACCTTTTAAATTAACTCTACGATCTTGGCTGGTTACTTCCAGGAGTATGGCTTCGATAAGAACTTAGAAGCTAGAATAATATGAGATCTTGGGGTTATGTTATCTATTTTTATTTCTAGTCATAAGCTAGTTAGTATTTGAATAATCATCTTATGTATTTGGAGACTCTTAGAATAGAATTATGGTCTGTAATACTATTAAGATATTCACTACTTGTGATGGTAGATATTTACTAATTTAGACTTATATGTGTTTATCATTTCTTATCGACGCAACTAAAAGATCCTGTTGTTTGAAAATATGGCATTCTCTAAAGGTTAACTAGTAGTAGTTTATAAGTATAGCTTGTTTACTACTACTAAGGTACCATCGAGGCGTGACAATAGGAAGTATCTTAGTCATCATATCAACAGGGTTATCCTGAGTACTAACCTTATTTACAGCAATATCACCATCAGCAATAATATCACAAGCAAAATGATACCTGACATCAATGTGCTTTGTCCTCTCATGATACATCTAATCTTTAGTGAGATAGATTGCACTCTGACTGTCACAAAAGACTATTGCAGTCTTCATGTCATCACTGATTTCGCTAAATAACCCTTTTAACCAAATAGCTTCCTGAAAAGCTTCTGTAATGATCATGTATTCAGCTTTAATTGTGGATAGAGCAACTGTAGCTTGCAAAGTGGCTTTCCAACTGATAGTACATCCACCAAGAGCAAAAATGTAACTTGTGAGAGATTTTCTCTTATCCAAATCTCCAACCAAATCAAAATCCATAAAACCAATAATTTTATCTCTAGTTCCACCAAATTGTAGACAAACATCAGTAGTACCCCTTAAGTACTTGAAAATCTACTAAACTACTCTCCATTATTCTTTACCAGGATTTGTCATACACCTATTGACAATACTCACAGCATATGACAAATCTGGACGTGTGCAAACCATAACATACGTAAGAGATCCTACAGCACTAGAATAATGAACTCTTGACATATATTCAACTTCATCATCTAACTGTGGAGATAAAGCAAATAATAGTTTGAAATGTCCTGCAAAAGGTGTACTGACAGGCTTAGCATTCATCATATTAAGCTTGTATAAAATCTTCTCAAAATATGCCTTTTGACTGAGATGCAATTTACCTTCTTTTATATCCCTCGCAGTTCCATTCTAAGTATCTTCTTTACTACTCCCAAGTCTTTCATTTCAAACTCTCTACTCAACTAATTTTTAACCTTCTTAATATCTGCTCTATCCTTGACTACAATCAACATGTCATTAACATACAAGAGTAAATAAATAAAAGGCCCGTCTTCAAATTTCTTAAAATACACACAACTATCAAAATTACTTCTCCTAAAACTATGAGAAGTAATAAATGAGTCAAACCTCTTGTACCACTACCTGGGTGATTGCTTTTAGCCATAAAGTGATTTCTTCAACATACAAACATGATCCTCCTTTTTGAGACCACAAAGCCCTTTGACTATTGCATGTAAATGTCTTCATCAAGCTCTCCATATAAGAAAGTTGTCTTCATATCCAACTATTCAAACTCAAGATTGTGCAAAGTTACAATACTAAGTAAAGCTCTAATAAAGTTGTGTTTTACAATAGGAGAAAACACACCATTGAAACTAATACCTAGTATTTGACTGTAGCCCTTTGCAATAAGTCTTGCTTTGTATCTGGGCTCTTCAACTCCTAGTGTTCCTTCTTTTCTCTTGAATACCCATTTGTAATGAATAGTCTTTTTCCCTTTTGGAAGCTTTACTAAATCTCAAGTTCCATTCTTATAAAGAGATTCCATCTCCTCTTGCATTGCAATCATCTACTTACCAAAATCATCATAATTCACAGCTTAAGAGTAAGTAGATAGCTCTTGATTAGAATCAATCTGCATAAGCTACAAGATTTGTCTCTACATATCTCTGAAGAAGTCTAACTTCTCTCCTAGATTTGTCTCTAGTAATGGAATATTGCTGCTGTAGTGGTGTAGAGACAGAACTATCTTGTGTCTATGATCTAGGTTGAGAAATAGACTCTGATGTAGACCTTGAATCAGTCTAAAACTCCACTAGCATGCTTGATTTCTACTATAATTTATCAGATGAAGTTGTAGAAGATAAGTTTGATAACATAGATGCTTCATTAAAATCACGTCCCTACTGATAATGACTTTCTTCAAATCAGGACACTACAATTTATATCCTTTGACACTAGGTTTAAAACCAAAGAATATGCACTTTAGAAATCTAGGCTCAAGCTTCCCATTATCTACATGACCAGATGCAGGACAGTAAAAAACTTTCAACTTTGAATAATCAGCAGGAATATTAGACCATACCTCAAGTAGAGTCTTATTCTTAATAGTTGTAGATGGAGACCTATTTATTAAATAACATACTGTAGAAGCTGCTTTAGCCCAGAATGACTTCGCTAATTAAGCATTAGACAACATACGCCTAACTTTCTCCATAATGTCTCTGTTCATCTGTTCTGTTACTCTGTTTTGTTGAGGCATACTAGGAACTATTAGATGCCTTGCAATTCCCTCTGATTTACACAGAATATTGAAATCATTAGAATAGAATTCAAGGCCAATATTTGTACAAAGACGCTTTATATACTATCTAGTTTGTTTCTCAATCATCATCTTCCACTCTTTGAATACAGGTAAAACTATATTCTTCTGCTTCAAGAAAAATACCCATACTCTTTTGGAGAAATCATCAATGATGGTCAACATGTAGATAGTACCTCTACTTGAAGGCACTCTAGACAGTCCCTATAGATTAGAATGGATATAATCCAGTATATCCTTAGTATTGTAAGTACCTATGGTGAATCTTACTCTTTTTTGCTGACCAAACATACAGTGTTCATAAATTTTCGACTTACTGATGCCCTGCCCATCAAGAAGTCCTCTTCTGCTCAATTCAACCATACTAGCTTCACTCATATGCCCTAAACGCATATGCCAAAGTCCAGTAGCATCCTCATCTGATAGAGAAGAAGAAGTGACGACAGTATCAAGAGTACTCAATGAAATTAATCTTTCATTGATCTTCAGAACTCTACTTTCACCAGTATATTTGTACCCTTTAGTATCAAGAGTACTCAATGAAATTAATTTTCTCTTTAAGTCAAGAACATATCTCACATCTTCAAGTGTCCTAACAACATCATTAAACATCTTAATCTTTATAGTGTCAATTCCTATAACCTTGCAAGAAGCATTATTTCCTAATAGAATAACACCTTTAGAAACCTTTTCATATGTTGAAAATCAGTCTTGATTGGGACACATATGAAAGGTACAACCAGAATCCAGAATCCACTCCTCACTGGTCTGAGGATCATCATTAGAAGCTACAAGAAGCTCACTACCACTGTGGTCTTTAGCTACATCAGCTTCAGCAGATTTTTCCGGTTGCTTCCACTTCTGATTTTCAACAGCATTTTTTTTCTTGTTCTGCAAGTTATAGCATCTTAATTTAATGTGTCCTTTTTATTTGCAATACCTATAGACCTTATCTTTATTTAAAGACTTTGACCTTCCCCTTGAATTACCATAACTACGTTCTTGAATCATACCATGAGAAACAAGACCCTCTGCTTTAGGCTCGGATCCAATTACTAAAGCATTATACACCTCTTCCATGGTAAGATAATTGCGACTATACATGATTGTGTCTTTAAATTCGAATATGAAGGAGGTAGCAAACACAACATAATTAAAGCCAAATTCGCCTCATCATACTTAACCTCTAAAGTTTCCAAATCAGAAACAATTTCTTTAAAAACTGTCGAGTGATCTTTTAGAGACCCACCTTCTAACAACTTGTATGAGTACAATCGCTACTTCAAATGTAATTTACTGGTCAAACTCTTCATCATATACAGTTGTTCTTATTTTAACCATAACTCAGCATCTACCTTCTTTTCAACACATCCTGTAAAGTCTAATTTGATAAATGGAGATGAATTTGAGAAAGGGCTTTACAATCCTTATGTAAATTTTCTTCCAGTGAACAAGATGCTGGCATCTTGACAAACCTTAACAATGCATCATCCAAATCCATCTATGCTAACACCACTCTCATCTTGACTTAGCATAGAGAAAACCTTGTAATCCAATCTAAAAACGAAATATCATACTTTACTATTGCCATTGTAGAAGAAAGACAAAAAACCTAAAACGCTGGGCTCTGATATCACTTATTATGATCGAATAAGACAAACAATGGTAAAAAACTAAATAGAAAGTAAAAAACACACAAGATTTTACGTGGAAACTCTTGCGGGACAAACCATGGGCAGAGGAGCGAGATGAATCTACTAGTGTTGAAAAAAATCACAGAGGATGTGTACAAATGATCTTACATATCTCAAAACTCATAAAACCAAAAAGGAACACACAAAACCCATATATTTTTCAAGCTAGCCAATACAAAAGGTCATATTGCCAAAAGCTGGTAGTGTATATGATTTTGAGTCACACACATAAACACTCTCCATTTATCTTATTTTGTTATTAGGAAATTTCATCCAAAGGTTTTGATTAATGGGTAGGGATTTGAAACTTTTATTGTGTTATTGTGATGCCCAAAGGAAACATTCGCTTTAAGTGGAAGAAAAAGTTGAAAATCAACTAAGAGAAGAAGTCACATAACACTCACAATCATAGTTCATTCCATACCAAAACACACAAAGCTAAACCCTCCCAAATTTATCTTCTTTAACAGGTATTTCCTTCTTCTTCTCTTTGATTTTATACTCCATTATCTAATAGTATATTTTGTTTTCCTTCTTGTTTAATTTCATGCTAAATGCTCATTTCTTGCATCTAGATTCGTAGTTTAGTCTGACTATCTATTTATATATTTATTACATAACAAAAAAATACGATTTTGAATTATGGAGAATGATTTAGGGCAACTTTGGACACATTTGTGAAATTAATTAGTTGGAGCCCCATAGGGTAACATGTCAAAGTAAATACTATAATCATTCCATTTAAAATTTTAAACTTGTAATTATATGACATCAACACCATATTTTTTTATTTAACAATCCTAGATTAAATATACTAGATGTTGATAGCTTTAGGTCTTGTTATCGCTAGTATACGGTGAATTAAAAGGAATGAAATGTAGCTTGTTTAGGAGTCAACTTTAGAATTGGTTAACAAAACTAAAAATTTTATAATATATAATTAGTTATTTATAGCTCTTGGTCAAAAGGGGTGCGGTTGATATGCAATAATATGCATAAATTAAAATAAGTTCCCTTCCATCCAATTAATTACGAGAAATGCAATGCATATCTGATGGTTGAAACGAAGTTTCTCAGTAAAATGGATAGATGATCCTTAGAATATATAAAACATCCCCAGTTCATTATACATCAATACCTTATTATATAATGTTAGACTTCTAATAAGTATTGAAAATTCATAAACATTCCATGATAAGTTAAATAATTACATAAATATTTCTTCAAATTTTTTATGAGCATAATTCATATATGTTGGAGGGGGTAAATGTTGCAAATGATACTTGAATTTTGAAATTGATCAATTTAATACATAAAATTACTTTTCGTGTACGCTAACCAATATAATAGAGCTATTGTTAGCGTGCACAAAATTGATTAATTTTAAATTTTAAGTATTAAATTGATCAATTTCAAAATACGTATATCTAATGACATATTTTGCCAAAATTCAATACTAATGCAACATCAACGTCATGTCTGAGAGACATAATTTCAAAACTTTAGGAAAGTAATCGGTATAATTTATTTTCAAGTTTTCTTATGTCATCTCAAAGTCTAACATGAATTCGGGCTTCATATGACATGCTAACTAGAACTTGAATGGATGTATATAAATGAGGACAACGTTTGGTTCAAGAAACCAAGGCAAATCATCATATGAATATTATAGAAACTCTCATGGACCAGAGATTGTTTGAAGCAGCCTACACAGGCAATGTCGATTCACTCTTCGCCTTGATCAACAACCATGCTTGTTTACTGGATTCCGTGGATTTATATGGCAGCGATACACCTTTACATGTTGCTTGTCTGGCCGGTCATATCAATTTTGTCAGGGAGATCTTAAATTTAAGGCAACAATATGCTCGAGAAGTGAACCAGGATGGCTTCAGTCCTCTGCATATCGCTGCGGCCAAAGGACATGTTGAAATCGTAAGAGAACTTTTAAAATTAGACCATGAACTCTGCCTTCTCAAGGGTAGAGAATTGAGAATTCCTCTACATTATGCTGCTATGAAAGGAGAGTTCAGGTCATGGAGTGTTGATTTCAGCTTGCAGCGATCGGTGGAGCAAGTGTCGGTACGAGGGGAGACCCCACTTCACCTTGCCGTGAAGAATAGTAGATTCAAAGCATTCATGTTGCTTGTTGAACATTTGAAACGATCTGGAAAAGAGCATGTATTGAATGTCAAGGATTCAGAAGGCAATACTATCCTACACCTTGCAGTAGCTCATAAACTGTACGAGGTATGTACTTATTAATTAGTTGCGCAAGTCTTATTACATGATTATGGGTTTTGGATCATCAGAAATATTTTCCAAAACGATCAACCGCAAATATACTTTCTGATCTACTGAAGTGTGATTTTACCTCCCATAACTTTTAATGACATACACATTCCTCCCAAATAATAGTTAAACCCTAAAATTGCTTTCAAATTAATTGCAATTTTTTATCAAGGGCCCCTCTAGGTTTTGCCAATAGTTTAGGGGACATTTATTCAATTTCAAAAGTCATGGGCATTTATGGGTTCTTTTTGCACTTAATCAACAATGATTGAGTGCATAAGTTCTCTTGTTATAATCAAAGCTTTATAATTGCCATATATATTATATCTCAACTTTAAAATCCATCAATTTAGTATCTAAAAAAAATTTTTATGTGAGGTAATAATAATTTTCAGGTATTAAATTAATCTGTTTCATAATTGAAGTACTTGATTGTATATTTAATCAAAATTTAGATACTACTCGTGATATTTACCCTATATATTATTATAGTAATTTCAACGACTTGTAATTATTAGCACATGGCTTTCAAACGGGAATGATGTTAAAGGAAATGGTAATGTTTGAATACATTGGATGGAGTTATTAGCTACCATTAGCCATCAACTAAATATTTCGCCTTATACTAATAGTTTTTGTCAAAATTATTATTAGCTAATTAAACATATAAACAATGTTTTCTTTTTCCTTACTCCTTTTTTTTCCTTGTAATCAATATTATATTTTCCTATGTCTCATAAGTGAAACCATCAAACAGGTTATTGAGTTCATGCTCAAGGGAGATGCCATCAATAAAGATGCAATCGACCTTAATATAGTAAACGGGAGGGGCTTAACAGCTCTTGATGTTCTCTCTCTCTTTCAAAGTGAAGCAGGAGATAGAGAATTGGTGAGATCCTAATGAAAGCTGGAGCAAGAAGTGCAACAAGCTCATATCCATTGTTAAACTATAAAGACTGGATTTTGAGAATCACAATAGCCCTGCAGATGGACAAAACACATCACCAATTTCAACAACATGGTTAGGTCGATTCTGCAAGTTCTTCAAGGCCATAAATGATAGAAACCCATGTTCACAGTATTTTAAATTCAAAAAAGGGAGAGACTCTCCAGGTGATGCTCGAAATGCCCTCCTTGTAATAGCTGCTCTAATCACAACTGCTACATACCAGGCTGTTCTTCAACCACCAGGTGGATTATGGCAAGATGATAGTGGAAATACAAATAATAATGGTAATAGTAATGCAACAATTACAACCCCGATACACATAGCTGGAACATCTATCTTAGGGTCAAAAAACCCTGTCTCATATGCTCTCTTCCTCCTTTTCAATTCAGTAGGATTTTATGCCTCACTTCAAATGATCTACATCCTCACAGCAAAGTTTCCGTTGCAGTTAGAGTTGCAAATTGCTATGTTTGCACTATGTTCTACTTATGGCACAGCCATGGGTGCTCTTAGCCCCACCTCGCTCTTAAGGTTTTTATTTGTTGGTATTTCCATAGTTTGTCCCCTATCACCTATTGCCATGCGTATCTTGAAAAAATGAATAGTAGGCCCTTTAGACTCTTGGAAGATGTTTTTCGATTGGTTTAGAATTTTTCTTTTCCTTTTTGGTTTTTATCTTATATGCATGTGCTATGTATCAAATCTAAATCTATTTATAATATGGTATTTGAAAAACTATAATCCGGTGTCTTATTTATTTTTGTTTTGTAATCATGAAGAATATGATGATTGGAGTATGAGAATTAATAAGTGAAATTCTCATGCTTATAAGAAATAGAATTTGAAAATATATATATATTATATATCGGAAAAGGAAATTTTTAATTGTTATCTTTGTAAAAATAAATTGATTAAATGATAAATTCCAAGTTTATAAAGAATTTTTAGGCACATAATTTTATAATATGATAGAAGCATATATGTACTTAGGGAAATTCTATGATCCCATCATTAATTTTGACGGGATTGGTCCCATTGACTATCCAACGACTCACACTATATCCAACTGTAGGGGTAGGCATGGATTGGTTTGGTTCGGTTCGGTTTGGTTTTTCCTAAAACCAAATTAAATCATAACTCACGGTTTAAATTTTTTTTCCATCCCAAACCAAACCATTAACTAACGTTTTGATTCGGATTAGAAATTTTCTAAACCATTAAACAACAGTTTGATTCAGTTTGGATTACATATTAAATCAAGATTCTAACTATTTTTTTTTTTATTCTAGTTTTTTTTTTTTTTTTACATTTGTATAGATACTTAAATATTTATATCAGCTTACAAAGTTTATATTATAAACCACTACCAAATACTTTATGAATTCACATACTTTTAATATATAGTTCTCTATGCAATTAGTTATCCACCAATAAAATATATTCATTAACCAATATATAGTAAGTCATAATTTATAATTTTTAATAGAATCATCAAGTCAACTATATACCAATAAATTTAGTCAAAATAAAAAAAATCATTTATCAACAAAATTCATCAACGAATAAAATGATCTAATGACAAAATACACTAAATAATTAATACATAATAAGAGTTTATAACTAAATAAATAAATTCATACTTCATAAAGTTAAAAACTATTAAAAAAATAGTTCATCATTAACAAATATATATATATATATCATGAGCCTAAAAAAAAAAATAGAAATGAACAAGTTGATTTTAATCAATGTTCACCAAACGATAAATATAAAATGAAATCATATGAACATATATGACCTATAATCTATCATCATAAAAAAAATCTATAGTTATAACTTATCAGTAAAACATTATTATATTTCTTTAAAATGGTTGGTTCGGTTTTACAGATTAATTTTGTTTACCTTTGAAACCAAACCATAAATTTACAGATTGGTTTAGATTGAAAAATTTTTAAACCAAATTGTTAATAAAAACCATATTTTCAGTTTGGTTTGGTTTGATTCGGTTCGGTTCAGTTGGTTTTTTTGCCCACCCCTATGCAATCATGATTGAACTACTATAATAGTTAATATTCATTTATTTTGACGTTTATGACGAAATCATAGAAGCTTCCATATACTTACATTTTTCATCTTTTTACAATTTTACCGTTGCTAAATATTCCGATACAAAATATTTAGCGGATCCCAAATAGATAGAAAAATGAAGCAAACATTCACCTCTCGATAATTTTTAGAGATATGCCTTTATCACTTCAACCATGGTTAAAACTCCTAAAATTTTGGTCACAAAACCACAAATATCAGTTATGGAAGACCAGTACGACTCCCGGACCTCCAGCAGCTCATGGCTGCTAGAGCCCATTTTCCGGTAGCAACTGTTTCTCGGCCACTTGAGCGCACACACACAACTCCTCTTTTCTCTCTAGTCTCATTTGCATCTGTTATAGGAGACCAGTACGCCTCCTGGATCTCTGGCAGCTTATGGTTGCTATAACCCTTTTTCCGACAGCAGCCATCTCTCTGCCACTTGCACCACCACAATCCTTTTCATCTCTCCACAGAAATAACCTAACACCAGCTCCTCCACTACAACAACCACTAACATCACAATCTCAGCACCACCACAATGACCTATGTGTATTGTGACTCTGAAATGTGATACATGTATGATTCAACATCTATGGCGCCATCTAATTGCGATATATGTGTGGTGTATATATATTTGCATATGCTGTGTATAAGTCTTGATTTTGAAACTATATACTAATAATCATTTTCAATTTGATCTTGTTTAGGTATTTATTATCAGTAATGCCCTAAACAAAAAATCATTTCGAAAAATCTAAGTAAAATTAGCAATTTATGGCCTAGTTAGATCATAACTTTGCGAAATTATGCATCAATTTTTTTTCCATAAATGTTATATTTAATATCTAAACTTTGTCCATGCACTATTGACAAACTACTTAAGTTCATATATAGCAGCAAAATGAGGTAGATAATTGCAAAAATAATCAAAGTTTAGGTAGCTAATTACAAGATTTGAGCAAGATTAGGAAATTAATTATACAAATAGGTAAATTTTAGGTAGTTAATTATAATAATGGATAAAGTTTAGCTACTAAATTAAAAGTTTCAAACTTCAAATAGTTAATTTCAAAATAGGCAAGGTTTAGGTGCCAAAAGATGATAATTATACTTTTTTTTATTTGATAAATTACATGGACATCACCTAAATTAAATTAAAATTGCATGGATCCTTACCTTTAAAAGAGTGAATACTTAAATCTCTTAAAACCTAAACTTATTATTTATAATAAATTATACAGACACTCTTTACCTTTTAAAAGGTCAGCATCTTGACTCCATAAAAAATGGGTTTTAAGGTTCACATGGTGTTGACCTTTTAAGAGGTAGAAGGTCTTTACAATTTTAAAAGATTTTAAAAGAAGTATGTGCAAGTTATACCTTTCCTATAACAAGTCCATTTACATGTTTGTTGGGAAAAGAGAGAGAGAAGAAAGAAGAGAGAGAAAAAAAAAAGTTCCATTTCACATGCTCTGATGATTCTTGTGATAAAGCAAGTCGTTCATAAAATATCGTAGCTTTTATGAAATTTAAGGCAATTTAAAAAAAAATTAATATGAAGAAAATTACGAAAATATAGTTTTGTGAATGATCATGTATGCTTATGAAGTAGGAAGGAAAATTAGAAACTTTTCATGAATTTACAAATCTATGTAATTAAAGTTACCAACTTTAATTAATATCATAATTTTTTAGATTGTTTAAAATATAACCAATCGGAGATTAAATTGGTTGAATTTTGAAATTGCCCCGAGTAACTTACCTTTATATCTTTTTGTGACCCGTATTATTCTTTAACATTTGAACTTAAATCTACAAAGCATCTATAAATTATTAAGGGGTTAATAAAATGTAATAATCCAGTACAAAAACAGTTATTGGTTAGGCCAATTAATGGATTTTATTATCTAATATTTGTAAATTTAACTTTATAATCCACCTTTTTTTTTATATTCCATGCATAACTTAATCGCTTAGGGTATAACACTTCTCCCCGTATGTGTCACCTTACAATTAAGGCCCTTATAGAAGGCTTACTAAAGGGGTTCTTACTCTAAAAGGGTGCTACTCCCTACTGAAGAGGGACTAGCTTCGATGAACGCTCCCATGCCCACCTATCTTCCAAGAGCAAGGGTTATGCACCATTCATTCAGAGGTTTAACATTACTACGAACAAGAATATTTGAAGGGAAGTATCTAGAATAGAAGCATCCTTATTGAAACTGAAATTGTAATAACTCAATCTTAAATAGCTACAAAACTAGTAAAAGACTTGAAGATTTCTACAACAATGGACACAAATACCCTCTACACACGGCTTCAGGAGATTAAAAACAAAAATGTGTAGAGATTCAAATAGATTAGCCACTTGTATATTGTGTAAGTCTCATACTAAATGACATGAATGACACATTAAGAGTGATTAAGGAATAGCCAGTGACCTTATAGCATAGTGGCATCTCCCTTGACCCATCAAGTAAAAGAGACTAGGTTTAATTACCTCCTCCTCCATTATAATGATAAAAAAAAAAAAAAAGATGATTAAAAGATAAGTATTTTATCTTACAAATGGTGATCAACAAAATGTGTTCTTGATAATACAATAATATTTTATCTTTTGAGCTAGAAATCTGACGTTACAATGGCATATTTAACAAATTCATGAATATAAGGTTTGAGCACATTATTATTTGTTACATAGGTTTGACAACCAAAGGCTGAAATGAGTCTTTTTCAGCACGTAAGCCATTTTGAGAAGAGTTGGAATAAAACTGTTGGTTTTTTCTTTAATATTGGTTTTGATCATAACAAAAAGAATTAAGTGATCACTAACAAATTTATTAAGTGTGCGATGCTTAAATTTAAGGATGATCAAAGTTGGTTTATGAAAATGTTTTTCAAAAGAGATTCAACTTATAAAGTCTTTTAGAAAGTATTCGGAAAGCTTTTCAAGAACAAATGAATAATCAAAATACGGTAAATCGTTGGTTTACAAGACATTTATAACTATCAGAAGGTAAATCAAAGAGTAAAACTTCCTATGCGAGTTTCATGAATAGATATGAAGAAATTGGATTTTCTATAATTCTTTATGAATTTGAATACCCAGCTCCAAAGTTGAATGTATTTTGGTAATACATTCAATTATATTCCACATAGTTGGTTTAAATATCCATGAGGATTCAAGCTATTATTGGATTAAGGATTACTCTTAAGTTTTTAACTTTTGACAACATGTTTAAGTTCAACCTTTCAAGACATTCAAGATCAATTTCATTTTACAAGCTGGAAAATCAGTTCAAGACTATCATAATGCTGATCTTTGTCTTTTAAGCCGTGTTTTAACAAGACAATGAATCCAAAATCACGAAGTTTAAAGACAACAAGAAGAACTCAAAATCACGAGAGCTAAAGACAGTTAGAGGATTTAAAAATCACAAGATTTATGGGCTGCAAAGATATGGGATACAAATCTATTTTTCAAATTGAATAATATCAGAAGATGTTTATCTTTAAGTAGATGAAATTTATTGGATCTTCATCAATAATCAAATTTACCTTTACAAGCTGGAAATGTTTGAATTTGAGGAAGATAATGAAGAGTGAGGTTTTGTCCTATCTTCAAAGGATTTTAATGAGTTATTTTTAGAGGATGATTTGAATTAATAAAGTTTAAATCTTCAAGACCTATCCACAACAAGGTTAATATCTCCAGCAGACACATAAAAATCAGAACAAGATCATCTACATTCAATTTCTTATCTTATTTAAACGAAGCAGGCGTTTCAAAGGAGTAATATCGGGCATGAAGCTTATCCTATCCTAACCGTTGAAGATACTTCTAGCAGAAGGTTAAATAGAAGAAAAAGGGGGAACTTTGATATAACAATAATAATCAGCTCCACCTTTATATGAACTCTACAGCTGACTTCTGTGCTAATCACTATTACTCTATTGTCATCGTTGTACTAAAACCGAGAGGAAATCTTTATTTCTTTATTCCTCATTGCTTTAGTTTTCTTGTGAGAGATTACAAAAGGAGTGAGAGTGACATTATTTCTCTGTTGATCAGTAAATAGCTTGAATAAAGCTAGATAAGCTGACTAGAGTGATTGAAGTTCATTGTAGTTGAACAAGCTTGTACTCTTATTTCTTGATTAGATAGTGGAACATACCAGTGTAGAATACCGGGTCCCAGCTTAGAGTTGGAAGAGAGGGTTGACGCTCGAGGCGGAACCTCTATAAATCAACTTTGCATTCTTCTCTACCTTATCTCTTTAATTCCATGCATATTTAGTTGTTTGCTTTTGCTACATCCTATACTCAGAGACTAAATCAAAGAGTAGCCGGAAGTTTATTTTCTAATCAAAGACTAACTCAGAGAGTAATTAGGAAGCTCAACTTTAAACATTTGCTCAACTTAAATAAACTTGTTTTATCCAAATTTTGATTAAAGTTATTGGTGGTTAAGTTTGTTTTTTGCAAGTGAGTTTAAAAGCCATTATAATTTGATTAACTAAGTAGTGTGAATTTGGTTGACTTTCTAAAAAAGTAAAATTTTTATTAAATAACCAGTTTATCTCCCCTTGTTATTCTTTTGAGACTAACAAAAACAAACTAGTTCTAACTAGTCTTACTCTAAGTTCATCATATCAAATCTTTTTTTATCATTCCAAGATAAGAACCGAGTTTCTTAAGACTTATCACCTAACAACATATTCATATATTCAATAAAAAATAATTTTTAGCCCTCTACCAAAGAAATAAAAAACATCTAAGCCACTTGGACTACGTCATTGCTAAAAAAATAAAATTCGTAAGGTGCTGTCGAGATATTAGCCCTTAATAATATCTGATGTCCTGGGATTTTTTCATTTAAATTCTATGTTATACAAATGATTCCTATTGAATATTTCATATTTTCCTTAACCGTCTCTATTTTAGGCATTCAAGGAATCCTCTGTAATAAACAAAATATTTCTATTATGTCAATGTCAATCGTATCAACATTATTGGCCGTTAATTTGAAAATTTTGGTTAGTTTCACTTTCTTTGGATAACATGATGAATCAATTCTCAATTATTTGCTTCATTGACTCCAATGATAGCATATGCAGGATTTGCTATTACGTTTATAATTTTCATTATTACTTTCGAAGTCCATGGAGTCCCATCATACAATTTGTTCAAGGTTAAACATAGCTTTTAAAAATTTATGGGGATACTATCGCTTAACTTGTCCCTCGCTATATTGGTGAAACGAATAGGGTAAAATAGTTCAATCCAGTTTATATCATTAGATTTTATTCACAATTATCCACTAAATATTACTTAAACATTAACCTTTAAAGATATACTTTCGCGATGGAAAACTTGTGTTTTTAAAAGCATAAATTAACAATAGATTTGCAATGAAGTTGTAATTACAAAAATTAGGACAAGTGTTGCAATTTTTGGGACAAATTTTCTTTTGTGAAAAGTTTATCTATAGAAAATACATTAGCACCACCTTCTTCTTTTCAAACTTTGTTACATCTCTCCGTAACTAAATTATTATGAATATGCATATATCATCAAATATGTGTTGATAATATTCTTTTAGTTATATGTATTATATATAATATATATAAATATGTACTATATAATAGGGACTCATAATATATATGCAAATTAATTTTATTATATAATATATCTATAAAATATATTTAATATTGTACTATCTAAAAATAAATATTATATAATTTTTATTTATGTAAAAGATTTATTTATCGACATATTTCATATTAATATTTTATAAAGTATAAATGAATAAATAATATTTTAAAAAATTGTTACAAATATTTATATCTTGTATAAATTATCTTTATAACTATTATGTAATATTTTTCACATAATAGTTTTTTAGTACAACTTGATAAAATAATATGAAACAATAATATAATATGCATGAAACAACATAAAATAAAGATTTAGTTTTTTTTTTTGTTATTTGTATATTTATTCATTATATTATTTATATTGCATTTTATAAAAAATTATATTATTTAGTTTTTTTTTTACAGTATGCTGTTTAGAAATACAAATTATTTCAATAATATAAAATTATAATATATATAACATGAAATAAATCATGTTAAATAATATACTTAATATATGTATATATATTATTAGATATAAATTTTTATATTTATATTATTTAATATATTCATTATATATAATTTGTACTTATATTTACATAATATCTTACACATAATAATCTCTATAAAAGGATAAAATAATCATTAAACATAAAATATTTTAACAATATTATATATAATATAAAAAAATAGTATAAAAAATAGAATTACTACATCTAGTTATATAATGTAATATATATACATTTATTATCGATCATATATATATATATACACTATATATACACCGTATTATTACATCTAGTTATATTTCATTTTAGATATAATAACATCTCTGATAAACATGAAAAATATAATATAAAACTAATTACAATAAAATGTAGAACTAGCATATACAAACATATAAATAAATATAAAAATATTACATATTATTTTATTAATATATTATTAATGAAAAGTCCTTCAAAAATTTATAAAATATAACATAAATCTCTTATATCTTTCACTTGGAAAAAGGAAAAAAATTCCAAAAAATCTAAAAATCAAAAGATTCAGAAACAACTTTTAAAAGTATCACACTTGAATTCGAGGCTTAAGGTCACTATTTTGTTTTGTTGTGAGAGTCACGATTTCAACAAAATGGAGTCATAATTTTAATTAACTATATTTCTTCCACTTGATGCATTTGTAAATCAACCTAAATATAAAAGTTATATCACCATGCCTACAATTCCATTTTAAAAACAAACTTTCCAGCAGATAGTCAATACTCCACAACACGTATACTAACCCCATACTTCACAAACAACCACTAAGTTCCACTTCCACAAACTCATTAAGATTGCATCTCAATCTTTTAATTTGTAGGAGGGGGATCATAACACAATGCATGGAATAGTAAAGTGTTAATATGGTAAATCTAGTTCAGATAATTAATTTATTTAAGTAATACATAAAACCAATCATATAAAATAGTAACTATTAGTGCCATATACTCCCCCCTCTTGTTGTTATGGTTGTGGCTGTGGCTAAACATCTCCATGGCCCAAACTAGATCCAAGACCTAAATTTTAAGACCTAGAACAGCTTTGCCTTAGGGTAGGATAGGTCATGAACTAAGGACTCGTTAAGTATGGTCTAGGTCAAATTGGCAACTTTTATATATTTTATAAATAAATTAGAAAATTAAAACTTTTATTCAAATTAAAAATTGAAACTTGTAACAAAAATTATAATCATTATCACATTTTTACATAAAATAATTAAGGATGTACATTTTGTTGGTCCTAAAAGAATAACTAAGAGGGGGGTGAATTGGTTATTAATATAAATTTTACTTTTCAAAATTTCAAACAAATTCACACCACTTAGTTACTCAACTTTAACGGCTCTAAAACTTTCTTTAAAACAATAGATTTAATAACTAATATCTTTGAACAAAATTCGGATCAAAAGCTTTTACTCAAACCCACAAAAGATCAAACAATAATTTCAAAGTTAAACTCCCAGTTTTATTTTCTGATCTACTCTCTACTTAAGAAAATATATTCAAGTTACTCTCTGATTTACTTTCTAAGCATATAACACAGCTAATAAAAATAATTAATTATGCACGAAATAAAGAGAGATAAGAGAGAAGAGAGTACAAAATCGATTTATAGAGGTTTCGCCTCGAGTATCAGTCCTCTTTTCCAGCACCAAGCCGGGGACCCAGTATTCCATATCGGTATGTTCCACTATCCAATCAACAACCAATGATTTACAAGATTTCTTTGCCAAAGCACTTGGCTATAATGCACTCAACTTAATTTTCCAAGCTTTACTCAAACTAACAATCAATCTACTGAGCCTACTTGTAACTCTCAATCTCATACAAAGTACAAATCAAAATCAACTGAGGAATAAAGATTAAAAAGGTTCCTCTCAAATTCGGTATAAGGAAGACAATATAGAATAACAATATTTGGCTCAATGAAATTCGCAGCTTTCTATGCTTGTTCTTTTTCACTTAGATGATGTATTTGAATCTCTGTTTGTTATATATATTCTTCATTCCCAACGGCTAAGAAAAGATAACTTTGTTTCTAATATTTTCTGAACCTCTATAACGGAATTAAAAGGATAAACCTTGCTGATATTTCGTGCTTCAAAATTTGAACTTCTAAGAGATAAAACTGGAAGATGATATGTTCCCTAATATTGTAATTGTTGTTATCGTAATCTTTGAAGACCTGATATCGTGCAACAGACCTGATATCGTGCAACAGCTAAAATAATTTGAAAAATAATCATTATCTTGTAGACGAATATTTAGGATAGATATATGACTTCTTCACTTCTGATATTCTTCTCTTGAAACATATTTGTATTCCTTAAAAAACTTACCCATATCCTTGTTGTCTTTATGAATCTGAATTCCTTAATTTTGTTGAAATACGACCTTGATATCTTATAGATTTACCAGATAATTTCTCATGATAGATTTGAAACGTATCTTGGACTTGTCTTGACATCGTTCTTGAATATCATTGCTATCAAAATATTAAATCTTCAAGAATAAAACTTTTAATTCAATAGAACACGAATCCCCATGGACATTGAACCAATTTAGTGGAACATATTTGAATGTACTACCCAAATACATTCAACTTTGGATCTGGGTGTTCAAATCCATAAAAAATCATAGAATATCTAATTTCTTGAAGTGTGTTCGTGAAATTTGTTCATAGAGACATTTACCCTCTGATTGACCTTCTGACCATTATATGAATTTTGTAAACCAACGTTTTTACCTTCTAAGTTACCTTCTGACTATCTATTTGGTCTTAAAAATATTTCCAAACACTTTCTAATAAATTTCTGAGTAGGATCTCTTTTGGACATGTTTTCATAAACCAACTTTGATTATACTTAAGTACTTCACACTTAATAAAATTGTTAGTAATTACTTAATCCTTTTTGTTATAATCAAAATCAATATTGAGAGAAACCAACACATTTATATATTAGCAACGTAGGATTGTAGTAACACCCTAAAAGAGGTTGAAAAAGAAAAAAAAAGTCCCACATTATTTAAAATTGGAATTGTTCTCTTAGTGAAACTCTACATAAAACTTAGACATAATTTTTCAATTGAAAATTGCTATTTATTTTTATAATTTTCCTATAACTTTATATTTTATAAATAATTCATATATTATTTTATACTTTCCTTTTTCTTTTTTTTTTTTTACCTGTGTAGACCCACATGGGTCAAACCATGGGTCAGGACCCAGCCTAGTAGGTTAGATCCCAGTTCTTACCGAACATATGGGGCTATCTAGCTATGGCCATGGATCTAGCTATGGATTTGGCTATGGTGGTAACTGAGAATGTAATTGGGCTAACCGTATGCCATCTTAATCCTCACTAGATGGGTTATAGTATGGACCCAAGTGCATTGGGACTAGATCCGATCCAATATGGGTAAGACCCTTACTCGTTAAGGGTGTTTATGGATCGGTTAACCGGTCCGTAGCCCTATTTTTTAAACTTAACCATAATGTTCAGTTTTTTAATATCCTGATCCTTAACCGATCCATTATAAACTATTAACCACCTTAACAGTTAACCGTTTTATTTGGTTAATTTATTCGATTTTTGATTTTTAACCATTTAACGTAATTGTTTTAACAAATGAAATTGATAATTTCAACAAACCTTATTTTTTAGCCTTTATCATAGAGTTTTTTTTTTATAATTATTATATATATTATAAGAACTGAAAAAATAAAAAGGAAATCAAATTAAGAAAAAGGGGAAAAACAAACCTTTGGATGTATCATCATCAATAAAATCAAACCAAATCAATTACTACATTGACTCTCATCAAACATAGGACAAATAGTATTGTAATCAAAATCCAAGGAATATGAACATAGGTAAATGATATGTATATATAAATCATATGTATATATGTATATTATATTTAAAAATAATTATATGCATATGTAATATATATAATAATTTATAAATATTGAAATGGTTAATTGTTAACCATCAATTTTTTGTGGTTACAAACCAAAAGCAAAACTGAAAACCGAAAAAAATAAAAACCGTTGGTCCCAAAAAAATAACCAAGAGGGGGTGAATTGGTTATAAAAAAATTTATTCAAAAACAATATAGAAACAATCCCACTTAGTTAATCAAGTTTGAAATGGCTTTAAGACATACTTGAAAATGATTGAACTTGTTTTAAGATCGTAATAATAAAAATTAACTCAAATGAACTCAAGTAAAAACAAATTCGCAAGATTAAAAAATTATTTTCAGTTACTCTCTGATTGACTCTCTGAGTTTAATCTACAGCATAAATAATAAATAAAAATGCACGAAATTAAAAGATAGGGTAGAGAAGATTGCAAAGTCGATTTATAGAGGTTCCGCCTTGAGCGTCAGTCCTCTCTTCCAGCATTAAGCTAGAGATCCGATCTTCCTCATCGGTATGTTCCACTATATCAAAAAACAATCAAGTTACAATTTGTCCTTACCAACACACTTGGCTTACAATGCACTCAGCTTGATTCTCTAAGCTTCTCCTTAAGCTAACAACCTGTTGGTTTCTTTTAATGATGATTTTGATGATAACAAAAAGTGTTAAGTGTGTACTAACAAAATTCATTAAGTGAGCACTAATCAAGTAAGATTTTATGTAAATGTTTACAAAAGTGACACAACTCAGGAAGTGTTTCAGAGAATGTTTATCAATAGTTTTCACATATAAATAAGTTTTTAGAGAGTGTTTCAGAAGGAAAATCGGTATTTTACAAAAGGTTGTATATCGATCAAAAGCTGTTTCAGAAGGCATTTTACAAAGTTTTTGAGATATGTAAAAATCACGATTAAAACAATGATTTTCTAAACAATATAATTGAAACCCAGGACCAAAGTGAATGTATTTGGATAATGCATTCAATATGTTCCACAAATTGATTCAATATCCAAAGGGGATTTAAATTATATAGATTAAGATTATTTATTGACGAATTTAGTCCCGACAAAGATTGAGATCAGACAAGAGTTCACATATAATCTCGTACAGTATAGAGTAAAAAGAATTTGACTTAATTTGTTATAAAAAAACAAATCTACTTCAAGATCAAAGAATTCAAATTCGAAATGGATCAATATCAAGTAGAGTGCTATTTTCATGGGATATTTTAATGGAAACAATGTAATCAATCTTTTAAGGATATCTACAACAAGATAATTCAAATCTGAACATTTGAATAAGCCACATTACCATATGATGACCACGACATTCATGGAATGAAGTCTATCTAAGCTATAGATGAAAAACGACCAGCAATGCTTATCCGAATAAAAGCAAAAATCGGGAACAAGTTTATCCATCTCTTATAGCCGTTGAAACAAAGAATAAAAGATATTCATTCAAGTCAATCATAATATATAGAATATCATTTCATGAGAAAAGACTTCAAACAGAAGAACAAATATTCATCCTATTTCATTGCGCTAAATTCAATCTCTTTCAATTGTTCTTATTTGATTAAATTTTGTTAGAATTTTATTCTTTTCCTACGATTTGTTTTACACAGTTATGTGATTTGATAGTTGCAAAAGACTCAGTAGTTGATTGTAGCTATGAGGAAACTAGGCGGATCAAGCTAAGTGTATTTTAGCCAAGCGTTTAGCAAAAGACAACTGTAACTTGTTGATTTGTATGGTGGAACATATCGGTATGGTATACCGGTCCCCGCTTAGTGCTGGAAGAGAGGATTGACGCTTAAGGCGAAACCTCTGTAAATAGCTTTGCAATCTTCTCTATCCTATCTCTTTTAATTTTTATACATTTAAGAGTTTATTTGTTTTGCGGAGTAATTTCAGAAACAAATTCGGAGAGTAACAAGAAGTGCAATTTATACTAATAAGAGATTAATTCAAAGACTAAATCAGGGAGTTCAATTTTTGTTTTAAGCTAAACTTTTTGTATCTATTCTTATTTGAATTTCATCTAAAGATATTGTTTATTAAAGTTGTTTTTTTTCAATAAGGTTTAGAAGCCATTTAAGTTGATTAACTAGATTTGTAAATTTAAATTTTTCAAAGAATTAAATTTTCAACTTGGAAAACCAATTCACCCCCATTCTTGGTTAATATTTTGGGACCAACTGTCACGCCCCGAGGGTACCCGAGTAGTAAAAAAAGTTACACTTGAATACTATCACTAGATTACTTCAGGAATGACATTTTCAAAATAACAGATCTTTTTAGTCTTGATAAAATAACAAATATATGAGAGAAATGACTTAGTGAATAAACATACATTACTATTACAAACCATAAAATTCCTTTGTAGTACACAACTTAAATAATCTAATCTAATAGTCCATAACCATCAAACTAAAATATATCTATAGACTTCTAGCTTCAAAGCTCTTACGGAGCCATATTCTGATGTAACTAACCAGGTCGTAAAGTGAACCTGAAAAGACTGTAGGAGTATGCGCGAAACCACAGCTCAGTGAATAACCATACATACCATACATCATACAAGTCATTAACAAATCATATGCAATGCAAGCACTCAACCATAGCACAGATACAAGTTTGGATGATCTAGAATCCAAACAGGAAAAAGATTTACGCCCTCTTTTTAATGGTTGAAGAACCAAATCTTAATGACCCACCTGCCCAGGAGAGACTAAGTACACAGGAGCATCAGCAATTTCTCATTTTAAGTTATCACTTGTAATATAGTTGAT
Source organism: Combretum micranthum (assembly GCA_024138025.1). Lineage (NCBI taxonomy): Eukaryota > Viridiplantae > Streptophyta > Magnoliopsida > Myrtales > Combretaceae > Combretum > Combretum micranthum. Next base: position 346,563 of record JAMXBD010000170.1, on the reverse strand, counting down.
TAATTTGATCATGTCCTGCAACTTCCTTAGAAACTCCCTAAGTATTAATCATTCAAAGCGATTCTAACGGGTGACATTCTTCGGCCTTTTAGTTCCTCATAGAACTGCCAACCAAAGAGAAACCTTGGAAGACTCACACATTAGATCAACCAACAAAACAGATATCCGAAATATAATACGTAGCAGGCTGTCACAACCATATATGTAATTTGCAATATGTGCAATGCATTGTTCATATTATTTTGTTATGTCAAAAAGTCTTAATCAATTTCGAGGTGACCATACATTACACACAATCATCATTATACTACTACACAACACCAATCATTGCCTTATCGCTTGTATAAAGATATTTTAACAATCATACAATCAGATCATATCATACTTTCAACAAACATTCACTTGATTATCTGCATTACACATTGGACTACTTACAATCACAACCAGTACAATATGACTGAATTACTCACCTGCTCATACTGTCTCAATCGTAGTAATCCACTGGTAGATCCTTTAGTGAGTCAAAGTCACCTATTTAAAACAAAGTTTTCATCAATACAAATTAACTAAATTCCTATATGTGATTAGTGTCCTAGACTCGATATTAATACTTAATATCGTCGTGTTCTCCCTATTTTGTCTCACATAATTGTTTGGTTATTTTTAGAAGTCACATTACTCAAGAAATAGCTTATTCAATTCCATTCTTATCTATTTTATCTAGTTAAAACAAATTAGAACTAATATTACTTTAATTAATACTAAATATTTCTTAATTCTAGGGTTTCAAAAGTTATTAGACGTTAATTCTAAATAGACTTAAATACTTGTATTTATAGTCACTAACTAATAGATATTTGTATAACATACATATATATATATACTTAGTAGATATATTATATATATATGTATAATTTCGATTTAGGTCAGAAAAACTTTCGTTGGAGGAATTTTGGTTGTACGCCGGCTCAAGGCCGCCGGCCTTCATTCCCAGGTGCCGGTGTAAAATTGTTTTTTGAAGAAAAATTCATATCGAGTGCACCGGTGTTGAAAGCTGCTGGCTTTCAACGTACGCCGGCCCTACACCGTCGGCGTAGATCTCCAGGAAGCCGGCTTACATTCATGTTTTACGTGAAAATTATTTTACGTAGCCTCTGATCATGTAAGCCGCCTATAAGCCGCCAGCCTATCCATATAAGCCGCCGGCGTTCAGCGTTTACACTGCCGGCCTTGAGATAGTGTTGCACTTTCATCATCTTCCTCCTCGGTTTGATTCTTTTTCTTATTTTTATACGTTAAAAACTTATTTAAACTACTTCTAAGTGTTCATATATATATAAGATATATAACCACTTTCAACACGTTTAAAAAAAAATATATAGATCTCGATTTTGTGAAAGTAGAACTAGGGTTTTGAAGTTTTACCTTGTTGGAGCTCGTTTGATGCAACCGAAGCTTGTGTTTGTTTTAATGTTCCTAAGATGATTACAAGTCAGGTACAATCCACATATTTGAACGAAAATCCTTTAAATCGTATCGAGTTACCTTTGAGCTCGTTTTTGAGGGTTTTTAGCTTGTTTTTCCTTTGATCCCAGTTTAGGTGTTATGATCTGTTTGTTCTTTGTTTTTATTTGTTTTGTTGTTATCTGGAAGTGGATTCGTGCTAGTGGGAGTTTGGGAAATAATGAAGGTTGTTTGTTTCCTCATTAATAGCATTGAACACATATATATAGAAGGAGAAGAAGAGGTTGCGGCTACGTTTTTCTTCCAGATTTCCTCCAATATTCTCTTCATTACTTTATTATTGTCATCCATAAATGCTAGTGTGTGTTGGCATTGTTTGATTGGTGTAGAGGTTGATTTTGTTGACTATTTGGTGAATTATTGATCCTAATTTCAGCTCCTCTTTTCCCTCTTTGCCTCAGCCGGATTTCCCACCGAATTCAGCAGCCCAAAAATAATATATATATATATTAGTTTATTTAATTAGTTAAATTTTGAGTTAATTATACGAGTTATACGGTATAAATTAGCTAATATTTGAAAGTTTTTGTACAAAAAATGTGTATAAAATTATATAAAACACTAGATTTCAAATAATACAAATTTAGGTTATATAAACGTAGTTAATTATTCGTATAATTTTATCTCCCGCGATTTGGATTTCTTAAGCTCATTAGGTCAATTTTTTTTCAGGCTCCGATAGCTTAAGAAAACTCGGTTTAGAACAATAGCTGATCGATTATTTTTGGAGTTTAGATTTTGTTATTCATCAGTTTATATTTTCGTTGTATTTAAAATCTTAATTTCATTTTTGGATCATCGTTTTCTGTTTAGGAGCATAAATAATCATTTATGCAGTATTAACTTAATACAAAAATTAAACTATATATATCTAGTTTTGATACTGAACATAAATTATTATTAGTAGCTTTTAATTTTAACTAGGAATCGAATTTAGGGTTTAAGTCTAAATATAAACTCATTACTACTCGTTATTCTAATCTCGAATCATTATCGGATCAAAACAATCATTTAATCTCTATATTCATTTTTCTATTTAAATCTATTTGTATACTAGGTTTCGGGTCTAATTTTAGATCATATCTTGAATTAGTTATTCAAGATACAAAACTCTTTTCGGTATTAACTAGGGTTAAAGAATTTCTTTATTCGTTCCTAAATCTTCATTTCCAAAATCTAAATATTAATCTATTATTAGACTTCAATCAGAATCTAAATCTATTATCTAGTTTATACAATCTATTATAAGTCGGGTACTAATGTGAAAAATTCCCGGGGTTTACATTCTCCCCCCTTAAAATAAGCTTTGTCCTCAAAGCTTGAATGCGTACCTGAGTTTTCAAACAAATGTGGATAGCTTTTCTTGATCTCCTCTTCTAATTCCCAGTAATCTCTTCTGTTTGTGGATCCCATAATACTTTGACATAGTGGATTTCTTTATTCCTGAGAACTTGCACTTTCCGGTCCAATATCTTAACTGGATGCTTTTCATAAGTCAAATTTCCTTCAAATCAATTGGTTCTAATTCCACTATCTTATCTGGATCCGTACATACTTTCTTAGAACCGATACATGGAAAACATTATGTATACCAGACAAATTAGGTGGCAATGCAAGACGATATGCCAGATTCCCAACTCGTTCTAATATCTCAAATGGTCCAATATATCTAGGACTCAACTTGCCTTTTGTTTGTCTACCATGAAGACTTTTATTGGACTTATCTTTAAGTATACATGTTCTCCTTCATTAAATTCCAATTCTCTTCTTTTCAAGTCCGCCCAGCTCTTTTGTCTATCTTGTGCTGCTTTCATTCTTTGCTTTATCACTGAAATCTTTTCATTAGTTTCCTGAACCAATTCAGGTCCAACCAATACTTTCTCCAAGTTATCCCAGAACAATGGTGACCGACACTTTCTACCATATAAAGCTTCATAAGGTGGCATTCCTATGCTTGAATGGTAGCTGTTATTGTATGCAAATTCCACTAATGGTAAATGTTGGTCCCAATTTCCTTTGAATTCCATAATACATGCTCTCAACATATCCTCCAATGTCTGAATAGTCCTTTCTGTTTGTCCATCAGTTTGAGGATGATAAGCTGTACTGAAATTCAACCGGTTCCCAAAGCTTTTTGTAATCCTTGCCAAAATCTGGATACAAACCGTGGATCTCTATCTGATACTATACCAGCAGGTACACCATGCAATCTCACAATCTCCTTCAAATATATTCGTGCCAATTTCTCCAATGGATATGTCATGTTAATTGGCAAGAAATGAGCTGATTTTGTAGTCTATCCACAATAACCCAAACAGCATCATGACCTGCATTTGTTTTAGGTAATGAGCATACAAAATCCATAGAAATTTGATCCCACTTCCATTCAGGTATTGGCAATGGTTTCAACAATCCACCTGGTTTTTGATGTTCAGCTTTGATCCTTTGACATACGTCACATTAGCAACAAATTCTGCAATATCCTTTTTCATTCCATTCCACCAATACGCACTTTTCAACTCTTGATATGTCTTTGTTTCTCCTGGGTGTATAGAATATCCAGAATAATGCGCTTCATGCATTAATTCCTTCCTCAAGCTTTCATCATGTGGCACACACAATCTTTTATTCATTCTCAATACTTCTTCTCCATCCACATGAAAATCTTGTACTTTCCTTGGGATATTCCCTGTTTAATCTCTTGAATTTCAATATCTTCTTTCTGGGCTTCTTTAATTCTTGAAGCAAAGTAGGTTCCAAAATTAGATTTCCTAACTCAGCTTCCAAACCTTGTATTGAGAATTCCAAGTTTAATCTCTCAAATTCTTGATAAGTTCTTTTTGTTCCGTTAGTATTGAAGCCACTTCTCCATAACTTTTCCGGCTCAATGCATCCCCCAGCATTCACTTTACCCGGATGGTAATTAATGGTAAGATCATAATCTTTAATTAATTCCAACCATCGCCTTTGTCTCATATTCAACTCTTTTTGTGTAAATATATACTTCAAACTCTTGTGATCCGTATATATTTCACATTTCTGCCCATACAAATAGTGACGCCAAATCTTGAGTGCAAAAACAATAGCAGCTAATTCTAGATCATGAGTGGGGTAATTCATCTCATGTGGTTTCAATTGTCTAGAAGCATATGCTATTACTTTTCCATTTTGCATTAACACACATCCCAATCCATTTCTAGATGCATCACTATAGACAGTATATAAATCCTTGTCATTGGGCAAACCAAGATTGGTGCTGATATTAACCTTTTCTTCAACTCTTGGAAACTTTGTTCACGTATCATTCCACTCGAATTTCTCATTCTTTCGAGTCAATTGAGTCAAAGGTCGTGCAATCTTTGAGAAATCCTTCACAAATTTCCGATAATATCCTGCCAATCCCAAGAAACTCCTAACTTCAGTAACAGTTTCAGGTCTTTTCCATTCCACAATAGCTTTAACTTTTGCAGGATCAACTGATATTCCTTCTCCAGAAACAATATGTCCAAGGAATGATATACTTTAAGCCAAAATTCACACTTAGACAATTTGGCATACAACTTATTGTCTCTCAATATCTGTAACACCTTCTCAAATTCTCATCATGTTGTTCTTCATTAGACGAATATACAAGTATATCATCTATGAAAACAATCACACAGATATCCAGCAAAGGTCTAAAATACGATTCATCAGATCCATAAAAACTGCAGGTGCATTGGTTAATCCAAATGGCATGACCAAAAATTCATAATGACCATACCTAGTTCGGAATGCAGTCTTTGGTACATCTTCTGCTTTGATTCGGATTTGATGATATCCTGACTTTAAATCAATTCGGGAAAATACCTTTGCTCCTCTCAATTGATCAAAAAGATCATCAATCTGGGTAAAGGATATTTGTTCTTGATAGTTACCTGTTTAATTCCCTATAATCAATACAGAGTCTCATTGATCCATCTTTCTTTTTCACAAAGCACTGCTCCCCAAGGTGAAACACTAGGTCTGATAAATCCTTTATCCAACAATTCTTGTAACTGCACCTTTAATTCTTTCAATTCCACAGGTGCCATACGATACGGAGCTTTTGATACTGGTTCGGTTCCAGGTATCAAATCAATTGAGAATTCCACTTCTCTATGTGGGGGTAATCCCGGTAATTCGTCTGGAAATACATCTGAGTATTCACATACTGTTCGAATGGTATGAATATCCAATTCTTGGATTCACCTTCAGTTGCTCCAAGAATACAACCGTTCATCTCCATATCTTCTTCATTTTCCACTTCAATTGCTGTTATCCTATTCTGACTTCTCTGAGTATCTCACCTATACTCTTTTCTTTCTCCTTGATTATTGACAAAAGATACTATTTTGAGATGGCAATTAACTTTTGCTTTTACAGCAGTTAACCAAACCATACCCAAAATAATATCATATTTTTGCATCTCTATCAGAATTAAATCAGATTGATTCTGATCTCCAATCTTTAGTGGACAATTCTTGATCATTCCCGTGTCACCACTAAATCTCCAGTTGGCGTAGTAACTCTCAATTCTTATATGCTTAATTGATATCTTATACGCCTTGCTAATCCAGTATTTATGAAAGAATGCGTTGCTCCGTGTCAAACAAAGCATACGCAGTCTGATCCCCTACTTGAATGGATCCTAAGTATCAATTATTAAGTTCATGTTATTTTCAACTTATAAAGACTTCTATTGCTCATCTACTTGTGATTGTGTCTAATAACTTTAAGTAAACATATATATTACATACCTGCAATGAGTCCATATTCTTCAGGATCAACTTCCTCCCAAATATTTTCTTCATCTCCTTCCTCTATCTCCACATTCTCACAGGACTTCCATACATGCAAAAACTCTGGCCGTCGCATGGCTTTGTTGCATTCCATTTTTCGATCCTGAGGCTCCAATCACTCCTTTAGATTGTGAAGATCCAGCTACTGCACTTGCTTTCTGTGGACAATTGGGTGATATGTGCCCAACTTTATTGCATATGAAGCAAGTTGCAGTTTTTCTTTGGACAATCGTTTATCATATGCCCACTTTCCCCACAATAATAACATTTGTTCTGTAATTGTGGACAATGCCTTGGGTAATGAGAACCTTTACATTTCCAACAAGTAACATTATTCTTCCCATTACTCCTCCTTTGTTCACATTGAAAGGTTTGAAGAATTTAACCTTCTTAGGCACAGAACTTGCCATAGAACCATCATACATTCTTTTCCCGAACATAGTTCCCTTCTTCTTATACCTCTCAAGTTCATACTTCCTTGCACGTTCAATGATACGAGCTTTTTCCAACATAGCTGCAAAGTTATCAACTCAAATTCAGCAAGTCTTCTTTGGAAATGAGGTTCTAGTCCAGCCATGAAAGTCTGTCTCTTAAGCTCATCACTGTCCCGATAAGCATCTGGAGCAAATTGTAACAACCGATTAAACTCATGTTCATATTCATCAATGGTCTTAGCTCCTTGGGTCAAATTCATCAGGTCAGTGCTATACTTTGCTTTTAGGCTGCTTGGAAAATATTCCTTCAAAAATTCTCGTCTGAATACTTCCCAAGTAATTGGTTGGACAAACTTCTTTGTTTCGAATTCCACCATATCCTTGCTCTTAACCTTAATAAATAAGTCCATAGGATACTTTCAAAGCTTCAGGTACTTGGAAAACATCAAGGGATCGCTCAATCTGAGCTAGCCAGTCTTCAGCTTCCTCTGGCTTTCCCGGTATTCCCTCAAAATATCTGTTGCACTTAATGAATTCCGGCAACAAATTCCTCTGAGGACGTAAAGGTGGTGGTGGTGGCAATTCCTGTTCATATCGAGGGGGTCCTTGTACCTCAGCAGACTCATTTGGATTCACTGGTCCATTTTCCTGAAATTGAACCGGTGGAGTATGCCTTTCATTCCTTCTAGGATTTGGTGGAGTCATTGCTGGTGCTCCAACAGGTGGTGCTCATTTGTGGCTTGCATATTTTGCAAAGCTTGCAAAATCAAAACATTTTGTTGTTGAAGACTTTGTAAAACATCCTCAATTCGGTTTTGGGGTTGCAGGAGCATCTATTGGTGGATCCCAGAAATTCTGGCATTTCTACTTTTATTTCTTCCCTTGGCATTCTATTAACATTAAACATATTACTTAAGTCAGATCATAACTCGTCTTATCAAAAGTCATCAAATCATTCATATATATATGCAACACATATATATACATAACCAAAATACATCAAAGCTTTTCATGGTTAGTGCATTATGTACATATCCAAAAATTGCACTACCCTAACTTAGCTTCCTATCATAGTCATCAAAAGATACATATATAAGTCATCAAAAGTCTACTAATATCGTCCTGTCATGTCATCATAACAGATAATACACATCATCATATAATACTAAGTCAACTCAGGGACTGGGATGAAGACGACCCTTGCCCTTCTCCTGAGGGCCTAATCGAGGGTAATCATCCTCCCTCAGAACTACTATCATCAATCTCTATCATCACACCCGTCTCCTGGAGGTGCTAGAGTCAGGGCTGTGTCCATCACCCTAATGCCTCTGGGTGCTGGCCTCCTCTCACCCTCAGCTCTAGATGGGATATCACTCTTAATCCATCCTCCCTGCGCTGATCCAATCCATTTGGCATAATTATAATCTGAGACATACTTCTCTGCCTCAATCTTTCTTTTCTTACCTTCTCTCTCATCCAACAACTCTGTGGTGATACTCCTCATGTGGACAGTAGTCTGAACTGTCTCCTGTACTACTCGATCCTGTACAGCAGTGGGATGCTGGAACTCACCTGCTATCTCAGGGATAATGGGTGGTTTCCTCATCAACATGCGTCTAGAGTGACTGCATCTACTGAGTCGTGCAAGCATCAAATCATCATCATAGGCCGCATGGCATGATCCTGCCTCACATCATGAGTATAGACTGCTCCTCTGCCAATATCTACCCAAACTCTAAAATCTGGGAGCTCTGGTCTCTCTGATCTGGATGAGACTATAAATGCTGTGTTATCAATCTCCAGACCACCTCCTTTCTGCACTATCAGCCTCTCAAATCTGTAGAGCGTCTCTATAGCTGATCCGTTATCTGGAAAAGCCCGCTCCATCAAGAATAACCAGCCTTTAAACAAAGGCAATAATCCTCGCTTCCAGGTGCTGAGGATCTCATCCAAAGTCTTAGTAATCCCGCTCAATACAAGTCCTCTACCAGAACTCGTAGTCTGCGCCTGTAGTCTGTCAAAGTCTCCTCCTCCTGCATACTAAAGATCTCCCATCTAATGTGACACGTAGCAGGATTAGTCTGCACACACAATAAAATTTGCATGATTAATAATAATCACACATACTTTATTCCTAGTTGTGCAGTATAATTCTACCCATACTACCCAACTACTATAATGAGCTAACTAAATCTAATTTACCATATCACTAAATGCAATTCTTTCACATATTCATCTTTCTTATTCTAGCAACCATGCTCTGATACCAACTTAATTCTGTCACGCCCCGAGGGTACCCTAGTAGTAATAAACAAGTTACACTTGAATATATCACTAGATTACCTTCAGAGAATGACAGGTTTTCAAAAAACAGGATCTTTTAAGTTGCTTGATAAGAAATAACAAATATATGAGAGAAATGATTAGTGAATAACATTACAAACTATTACAAACCATATATTCCTTTGAGTATACACAACTAAATAATCTAATCTAATAGTACATAACCATCAAACTAAAATATATCTGTAGACTTCTAGCTTCAAAGCTCTTACCGGAGCCATATTCCTGGATGTAACTAACCAGGGTCGTAAAGTGAACCTGAAAAGACTGTAGGAGTATGAGCGAAACCACAGCTCAGTGAATAACCAGACATACCATACATCACACAAGTCATTAACAAATCATATGCAATGCAAGCACTCAACCATATGCACAGATACAAGTTTGGATGATCTAGAATCCAAACAGGAAAAAGATTTACGCCCTCTTTTTAATGGGTTGAAGAACCAAATCAATGACCCACCTGCCCAGGAGAGACTAAGTACACAGGAGCATCAGAATTTCTCATTTTAAGTTATCACTTTGAATATAGTTGATTAAACATCATCTGCAATCCTTAGAAACTCCCTAAGTATTAATCATTTCAAAGCGATTCTACGGGCGACGTTCTTCGGTGCCTTTTAGTTCCTCATAGGACCGCCAGACCAAAGAGAACCTTGGAAGACTCACACATTAGATCAACCAAGCAAAAAAGAGATCCGAAATATTAATACGTAGCAGGCTGTCACAACCATATATGCAATAATGCAATTGTGCAATGCATGTTCATATTATTTTTAAGTCAAAAGTCTTAATCAATTTCGAGGTGACCATACATTACACACAATCATCATTATACTACTGCACAACACCAATCATTGCATTATCGTTGTATAAAGATATTTTAACAATCATACAATCAGATCATATCATACTTTCAACAAACATTCATTTGATTATCTTGCATTACATATTGACTATTTACAATCACAACCAGTACAATATGACTGAATTACTCACCTGCTCATACTGACTCAATCGTAGTAATCCACTGGTAGATCCTCTAATGAGTCAAAGTCACCTATTTAAAACAATTCATCAATACAAATTAACTAAATTCCTATATGTGATTAGTGTCCTAGACTCGATATTAATACTTAATCGTCGTGTTTCTCCTATTTTATCTCACATAATTGTTTGGTTATTTTTAGAAGTCATATTACTCAAGAAATTAACTTATTTCAATTTCCATTCTTATCTATTTTATCTTAAAACAAATATTAGACTAATATTACTTTAATTAATACTAAATATTTTCTTAATTCTAGGGTTTCAAAAGTTATTAGACGTTAATTCTAAATAGACTTAAATACTTGTATTATAGTCACTAACTAATATATTTATAACATACATATATATATATATATATATATATACTTATAGATATATAATATTATAATTTCGATTTAGGTCAGAAAAACTTTCGTTGGAGGAATTTTGGCTGTACGCCGGCTCAAGGCCGCCGGCCTTCATTCCCAGGTGCCTGTGTAAAATTGTTTTTGAAGAAAAATTCATATCGAGTGCACCGATATTGAAAGCCACCGGCTTTCAACGTATGCCGGCCCTATGCCGTCGGCGTAGATCTCCAGGAAGCCGGCTTACGTTCATGTTTTACGTGAAATTTATTTTACAGCCTCTGATCAGTGTAAGCCGCCTATAAGCCGCCGGCCTATCCATGTAAGCCGCCGGCATTCAGCGTTTACACTGCCGACCTTGAGACAGTGTTGCACTGTTCATCATCTTCCTCCTCGGTTCGATTCTTTTTCTTTGATTTTTATACGTTAAAAACTTATTTAAACTACTTGTAAGTGTTCATATATCATATATAAGGATATATAACCACTTTCAACACGTTTAAAAACATAAATATATAGATCTCGATTTTGTGAAACTAGAACTAGGGTTTTGAAGTTTTATCTTGTTGGAGCTCGTTTGATACAATCCGAAGCTTGTGTTTGTGTTTAATATGTTCCTAAGATGATTATAAGTCAGTTACAATCCATATATTTGAACGAAAATCCTTTAAATCGTGTCAACTTACCTTTGAGCTCGTTTTTAAAGGTTTTTAGCTTGTTTTTCCTTTGATTCGAGTTTAGGTGTTATGATCTGTTTGTTCTTTGTTTTTGATTTGTTTTGTTTGTTATCTAGAAGTGGATTCGTGCTAGTGGGAGTTTGGGAAATAATGAAGGTTGTTTGTTTCCTCATTAATAGCATTGAACACATATATATAGAAGGAGAAGAAGGAGAGGTTGCGGCTACGTTTTTCTTCCAGATTTCCTCCAATATTCTCTTCATTTACTCTGTTATTGTCATCCTCATAAATGCTAGTGTGTGTTGGCATTGTTTGATTGGTGTAGAGGTTGATTTTGTTGACTATTTGGTGAATTATTGATCCTAATTTCAGCTCCTCTTTTCCCTCTTGCCTCAGCCGGATTTCCCACCGAATTCAGCAGCCCAAATATATATATATATTAGTTTATTTAATTAGTTAAATTTTGAGTTAATTATACGAGTTATACGGGTATAAATTATCTAATATTTGGAAGTTTTTGTACAAAAATATGTGTATAAAATTATGCAAAACACCTAGATTTTCAAATAATACAAATTTAGATTATATAAATACGTAGTTAATTATTCGTATAATTTTATCTCCCGCGATTTGGATTTCTTAAGCTCATTAGGTCAATTTTTGTTTCAGGCTCCGATAGCTTAAGAAAGCTCGGTTTAGAACAATAGCTTGATCCGATTATTTGTTTGGAGTTTAGATTTTAAGTTATTCATCAGTTTATATTATTGTGGTGTATTTAAAATCTTAACAATTCATCTTTGAGTTATCGTTTTCTGTTTAGGAGCATAAATAATCATTTATGCAGTATTGGACTTAATGCAAAAATTAAACTATATATATATCTCTAGTTTTGATACTGAACATAAATTATTATTAGTAGCTTTTAATTTTAACTAGAAATCTTGAATTTATGATTTAAGTCTAAATATAAACTCATTACTACTCGTTATTCTAATCTCGAATCATTATTGGGATCAAAACAATCATTTAATTTCTATATTCATGTTTTCTTATTTAAATTTATTTGTATACTAGGTTTCGGGTCTAAATTTTAGATTATATCTTGAATTAGTTATTCAAGATACAAAATCCCGTTTTCGGTATTAACTAGGGTTAAGGAATTTCTTTATTCAGTTACTAAATTCTTCATCTATCCAAAATCTAAATATTAATCTATTATTAGACTTCAATTAGAATCTAAATCTATTATCTAGTTTATACAATCTATTATAAAGTCGGGTACTAATGTGAAAAATTCCCGGGGTTTACACCAACACAACCAATCTACTGAGCCTACTTGTAAATCTCAATCTCATATAAAATGAGTAAATCTAAAATAATGGAAATAAAACATGAATCCTCAAAAGTTTGAAACAAACTAACAAGATTTTGCTCAAATGATGAAGTAGTATCTCTGTTTGCTCTTTTTTTGTCATAATAAAAAGTTGTTATTCTTTGAGCATGGCTTGAAGAATATATTTGAATTCCTTCAACGGTTAGTTTTCCAAAAGATAAGCTTATCCCTTGATATTTTGCACAACATTCGGATAAGCTTGTTTTGATTTTCTAACCAATAATACTTTGAATACCACGTTATCTTAATGTTGTTATCTTGTAATCTTCAGAAGATAAACTTGCTTATATATAACATAGGAATCCTTATCTTGTAATTTGAATTTGATCCTTGGACCGTTGTTAACATCTTCTTCATAATTCACCTTCTGATCCCCGTATCCCTTAAGAATAGAACCGTGTCTTCTTTGTGAATAAATTTCTCTTGGTTCGACTCTATTCTTCAGACATATACTTCATAAAAATCTGGATCGTGTCTAAACTTTGTAAGTACTTCATATTATGCGCACTAACTTTCTCCTCAAATATAATTCCTATGCAATCTCAAATGAAATGCCAACCTCATTAGCTTTCTTATAAGCATAACACTGCGTGATCAAAACCAAATCCCTTCCTAATAAATAATGTCCACATTTTCTCTAACCATGCCTTTAGTTGCAGAATCTTGCAACTTCAAAGCGTGAATCAACATCTCGAGCTTTGTTGTTAAACACATGATTCTTCCAAAAATTGAAATTTGATTCCCCATGGATATTTGAACCAACTTTGTGGAACACATTTGAATGTATTACCCAAATACATTCAACTTTGGTGCTAGGTCTTCAATTTGATAAAACAAAATTTTATTCAGTAATTCTTCAAATCGTTAAACTGTATGACCTTCTGATTCAATCTTTGAGTAAACTCTTTGTTTGCTTATCACAAGTAACCATCTGAGTTAGTCTCTGACTTCAAGACTTTATTATGACCATCGTTAAACTGTATGACGTTCAAATCGTTAATTCCTTTGAATATGTTACTTCATAAAACACTGCACAACTTAACTTATTTGAAATACTTAATCTTTTTGTTATCATCAAAATATATTTTAGGAGATCTTAACATTCTCTCCCTTTTTGATGATAACAAAACCTTTAAAAAAAAATGGTTTCAAAAATTGTAAGACAATGTCAAGATTTTCAAAAGTATTTAAAGGTATCTCAAAAAGTACAACATTCAGTGTGTAAAATATGAACATCCAAATTTTCGCATTTTAGTTTCAGCTTTTGTATTATTACATTTTATTTTGGTTTTCTTATTATTATAATTATTTTTTTTATTTTATATTTCTCCCCGTTTTTGTTATCATCAATTAAAATGAAAATGCTCCCCCTTAACATATGCAAGGATTATAACATTAAAACATAAAAACTACATGATTAAAGTCTAACAAAATAACCATCACAGAGTTTAAAAAAAATTAACAGAACTTAAAATGAAAAACAACAAAAATATTTTTTAATCTTTCTTCTATGGGGGACGAACAGACTTCTTGGCTGCTACCTTCTTCCTTTGTGGAAAAGGACCAAGAGGTTGAATAGATGACCTTGGAGGAGATGGATATGGATTGACAGGAACAGGATTGCTTTGGAAATAAGCTTTGAGAGTTTCTAAGAGAATAACTTCAGGAGCTTTTGGAGCTTGTGGTGAAGGTGAAGGGTTAGTTGGCATCACATCCAAAGATGGTGCTTCATAACCTTTTTCAACAGGAATTTGAGACAAAGATGGAGATGTAATATGGCTGGCAGGAGGAAGGATGTAGGAATATCTAGACCAGTGGGAATCTTCAAAGACAGGGTTGTCTTTCATGTCAACTTCTTTAGATGGAGTGACAAGATGTGAAGAAGTAGGAATGGATTCCTTGACATATTTCTTCATCTCTCGTGTCATTTCAGCTGCAATCTCAGAAAACTTTTTCTGCATAAGATCCATGATGTTCAGTGGAAGTTGTTTAGCTAAAGATTCTCCATGACCTTCAAACAGCGTCTTTGAGTCACTGTCTGACTCTGAGCTTTTTGTTTTCTCATGTCCTTTCTTGATCTCAAATTTTCCTCCAGTCTTAATATAATGTTTTTTCTTTTTCTTTTTGGTCACTACTTCCTTTCCTGCCAGCGTTGGAGGGGATTTTTCTTTATTTTCTTCCTCAAAGGAACTATCTGAGTTACCCTCTGAGTATAACAAATGCTCCCCCTCAACTAAAGACATAATCTCATCCTAGTTGAACTGCCTCTTGCTGAACTTGGGGTAAATGTACCAAGCCCCATCCTTAGCAAACTAAAAATTGTGCTTAACATTAATGTTCTTTTTCATAAGCACCATATCCCCAATTTTCTTTAGATGCTGAGGATTTGTAGCACATTTTGGCAGCTTGATCTTTTTAAACTTCTGCAATTTTATAATGAGACTTCCATAAGGCATATTTCTTCTAATATTCCATAAGTGCCTTAAAATCATGCCAGGAAGATCTATTTCAATCTTTTCTTAATGGCAAGCGTTACTTTAGCTTCATTTTTGTTAATGGTCATGGAACTTCCATTCTTTGGAAGTAAACAGTCCATGACCACTTTATGTAAAAGCCTAATCAGCAATCCAAATTCAGTATTGAACACATCCTTCAAGGATAGCTTCCTATACCATCATTGATTTCTTTAAAAAGAGCATTCTTTTTTATAGAAATGAAAAACTCATCATCCTTCTCATCCTTCAATCCAAAATAGTCTATCAAGTCTTTCCTAGTTATGACAACTTTCTTTTCTCCTACTTCAGATTTCAATTTCAAGTTCTTAAACAAACTCAGATTTTCATAAAACTCTTTGATAATCTCTCCAGCAACTTCATCTTTTAGATTACATAAATTCCTACAACTTATCTTATCTAACCAATCATTTCAAAAAAATCCATTTTCCTTGAAGAAAGGAAAATCTACATATGAATTTTCAAGAAGTTTTATACATTTGTACCTCTTGGAAACACTTGTCTCCTTTCGTTTCTTTCTTCTTTGGTTTTTGTTTTGACGAACCACCAGACCCTTTCCTTTTCTTTGAAACCTTTTCTTTTTTGTCTTTTTCTTGCATTTTTATCTCCTCAGAACCTTTTGACTCGTCGTCTGAGTTAGGGTTTGAGTATTCTTTTGAGTTCTTTGCAGATTCTGATGTTGTCTTATCTAGTGATTCGTAACTAGATTCACTCACTTGCTTAGCTTCCTCTTTCTCTGAATTAACATCAGATGGTTGCATGTCCTATTCCTTCTCTACATTTCCTTTCTGTTCTTCTTTATTCTTGGTTCGTTTCTCTCGGATTATGTCATACTCAGAGGATAAAGAATCCAATGTTTCAAACTAATTTCTACTTTTTTCTTTGGGGTTTTGGCTTTAGGAACCTTGAAAGCTAATCTAGAAGATTTTCGTGGTGCCATGTTTGAGATAGGTATCACGAAAGATAGAGAGTGAGAAGGAATGAGAGATTTTGAAAAACAAACTGTTCAGAGAGTGATAAAGACGAGAGAAAAGATATCTTGGAAAAAAAATCCAATGGTTAGGGAGTAAAGACGTGAAGCTGCCATGACGCACGTTCCCTATAAAATTTCTACATGTTTTTCCTTGTATTTTTATTAATATTTATAATAATTATTATTATTATAAAAACATTTTACTTTCACTCTCATAAAACAATTAGAAAGGGTAACACATCCCTATTTCATTTCTTAAAAATTCAAACCTTGATTTATCAAGAGGTTTTGTGAAAATATCTGCTAATTGATTTTCTATAGAAATAAAATCAACACATATATTCTCATTTATTACATGATCTCTTATAAAATGATGTCTTATTTCAATGTGTTTCGCCTTAGAATGATGTACTGAATTTTTTGTTAAGTTAATAGCACTTGTGTCATCATTTAATAGAAATATTTTTATATAAAACACCATAATCTTCCATTTGTTGTTTAATCCAAAGAATTTGAGAACAACAATTTCCTAGAGATACATATTCAGCCTCTGCGGTTGACAAAGCAATTAAATTTTGTTTCTTCAAAGACCATGAAATTAACTTATCTCCAAGAAATTGACATGTTCCTGATGTTTTTTCTATCAATCTTACAACCAGCATAATTAGCATCAGAAAAACCAATTAAAGAAAAATTTTCATTCTTTGGATACCATATGCCTAATTTCTTAGTACATGCAATATATTTAAAAATCCTTTTAACAGCTTTGAGATGATTTTCAGTTGGATTGCTTTGGAATCTTGCACATATACATACAACAAATAAAATATTGGTCTAGAAGCAGTAGATATAATAAAGATCCAATAAGACTTGTATAGAGTTTTTCATTTATCTTCTTACCTTCTGAGTCAAGGTCTAACCTTATTGAAGCACTCAATGGTGTAGCCACTAGTTTCTTGTCTTCATAACCAAACTTTTTCAAAATTTGCCTTGTATATTTTTCTTGATGAATAAATATTCCATCCTTAGTTTGTTTGATTTGTAAGCCAAGAAGAAATTTAGTTCACCCATCATAGACATCTCAAATTCAGCCTGCATATGCTTTGCAAAATCTTGACAATATTTCTCATTAGTAGAACCAAAAATTATGTCATTAACATAAATTTGAACCACTAATATATCCTTATCAAAATGTTTTAAGAATAGAGTTGTATCAACAGTACCTCTTTGGAATCCACTAGTGATGAGAAAATCACTAAGTCTATCATATTATCCCCTTGGGGCTTGTTTGAGCCCATACAAAGCTTTTCTTAACTTGTATACATATTCTGGTTTGAAAGGATCCTCAAATCCTGGAGGTTGTTCTACATACACCTCTTCTTTAATATAACCATTTAGAAAAGCACTTTTTACGTCCATTTGAAATAATTTGAAGTCTTTAAAGCATGCATAAGCAAGCAACAATCTTATAGCTTCTAATCTAGCAATAGGTGCATAAGTTTCATCATAATTTATACCTTCTTCTTGTGAATATCCTTTTGCTACTAGTCTAGCTTTGTTTCTTACTATTTTGCCATTTTCATCTAGCTTGTTTTTAAATACCCATTTTGTACCAATAATAGATTTATCTAAGGGTCTAGGTACCAAACTCCATACATTGTTTCTTTGCAATTGATTTAATTCTTCCATCATAGCATTTATCCAATCATTATCTGCTAAAGCATTTTCAATACTAATAGGTTCAATTTCAGACAGTAAAGCAAAATGATTTTCAATTTCTTGAAGTTTTGATCTAGTTTTAACATTAGCATTGACATTATCAATAATTAACTCAAGTGGATGTGAAGTTTTATACTTCCAAGAGTTCAAACTTTTTGGTACATTAGCAAGTACTTTAGAATTACCTTCTGCGAGACCTTCTATTTACCTTCTGAGGAATCAGACATCAGATTTTTAGAGATTGGTTCTTCGTCATTTGAATCTGAAACAACATCATTAGATGTATTCTTTATAGAAATATCATAATCATCACAATCACCTTTGATTTCTTCAACAAAACGTACATTAATTGATTCTTCAATAATCTTAGATACTTTATTAAACACACGATAAGCTTTACTATTTAATGAATAGCCTAAGAAGATTGCTTCATTAGAACGTTCATCAAACTTTCCAAGGTTATGTATATTCTTTTTCACAAAGCATTTAATACCAAATACATGAAAATTAGAAACACTAGGTTTTCTTCCTCAAAAAATTTCATAAGCATTTTTTGATGTAAAAGGTCTAATATAAACTCTATTTATGATGTAGCATGCGGTTGCCACAACTTCAGCCCATAAATTTTTTGAAATTCCACTTTCATTGAGCATAGAACGAGTCATTTCTTGTATAATTCTATTTTTCCTTTCTACAACACCATTTTGTTGTGGTGGGTAAGGAGCCGAAAAATTGTGGTTTATCCCATATTCATCACAAAATGAAATAAAATTAGCATTATCAAATTCTTTACCATGATTTGATCTTATGGAAATAATTGAATAACCTTTTTCATTTTGAATTTGTTTGGCAAAAACTTGAAAGCATCAAAAGTATCAATTTATTTTTAGAAACAACCCATGTATATCTTGAAAAATCATCAACTATAACAAGCCCATATCTATTTCCTCCAATACTTAAAACTCTTATAGGACCAAAAAGATCCAAATGTAGCAATTCTAAAGGTCTTTTAGTAGAAATTATTCTTACTTTTATGTGAAATAGATACCATCTTGTTTTTCATACATGTATCACATTTGATATCTTGTTTAATATTATTTTTGGTAAACCAACAACAAGATTGTTTTAGATAATTTTTCAAGTTGATTGAAGTTAACATGTCCGAGCCTTTTATGCCAAAGATGTATATTGTCAAACATAGATAGAAAACAACATTCTGAGTCCATATCAAAGGTGTTATTAATATACATTTTTCCTTCGAAATCCCTCAAACATTTTAATATCATTAGTCAAATGCATAACATTTTTTTTCTCAAAAATCATCTTGTAACCTTTGTCACATAACTGACTTATGCTTAGTAAATTGTGTTTTAATCCTTTTACTAAGGAAACATTTTCTATTGCATGAGGAGGTTTTCCAATCATACCTGAAGCTATGATTTTACCTCTACTATTATCTCCAAACTTTATGTATCCTTTTTCTTTCCATTCTAAGCTTGAGAATAAGGAAACATCACCTGTCATATGACTTGAGCACCCACTATCTAGGTACCAATTTCCTTTTTTATTAGCTCCTTGTTCATGCAAAAGTTACAAAAGGTGATCAAACCTTTTTAGAAACCCAAACAAGCTTGGGTCCTTGATAAGATAAGCTCATTTTCCCATTATTATTTACTTGTTTAGAATTGAGCTTATTTTTCTTGTAAAAACATTACTTTTCAATATGTCCTATCTTATTGCAAAAGAAACATGCATAAGAGAATGCATTATACCTCTGGTTTTGAAAATCATGCCTCTAATGTTGAGAATTATATCTCTGAGTTCGAGAATCATACTTCTGATTTTGATATTTTATATTATACTTTGAATATTGATGATAACCATATTGTCAAGGATATGTGTTATTGTTTCCATACCTGTACTTTCTGCTATAATCTTTTCATGGATATCCTTGCTATTGAAATGTCCTTCTGACATACCCTCTGCTGTTAGTTTCATCTTCCTTCTTGACCGTTTTCCTTACCTCCATATTTTTATTTTCACTTTTCATAAACATAGTTTTCTTGATATTACTTGATGATGAACTATCATTTCCATATCCAAGTCGATGTTTAATAAAAGCTGGTCTCTGGCTACTTATTAACATTTTCAATTTTTCTTCACTTTCATTAAATTTGTTGAATGTATTTTTGATTTCATGTGATAAACCCTCTACTCTTCCTTTTAGATTGCTAATCTCCTATTTTAAAACACCATTTTCTTTCTTTAATACATCATAATTGATGTATAAATTTTCATTATCAGTTTTTAAAATATCGTTCTCATCTGCAAGAAGTTTGTTTGTTTGACTTTAAATGTCTTTTTCATTTCTGAGAAGATTATGTTCAATATCTAACTTAGATATTTTAACATTTGCCTTTTCAATAGCTTTTAGGAGTTTTTTTATTTCTACATACATTTCACAATCAGAAGTATCAGTTTCAGAGTCAGTGTGTACTCAGATTTAGCCATTAGACACAAATTTGCTTCTTCCTCAATTTCATTGGTAGTCTCTAGTTAGATTCTGATTCATCTAAATCACTCCAAGTCGCCATCATTGCTTTGTTCTTCTTTTTGTACTTCTTCATCTTCTTGATGAGAGTAGGGTAGTTGTACTTTCTATGGCCTGGCTTCTTACATTCATGACAACTAATTTCCTTCTTCTCTTTCTTTTGTTCCTTTACTTGATACATTTCACCTGCATCACCTTTTTAAGTTCTTCTCTTAGTAAATTTAAATTTCTTACCTTTCTTATTTTTGAGCATTTGATTGAGTTTTCGAGCTAGTAAGGTGATGTCTTCGTCATCACTGTCTTCTTCATCAGAATTGAAGTTATACTTGACAACTTTCTTAGCTTTGAAAGCTATTGCTTTCTTGCTTAGTTCAACGTCTTCTGTTGCATCTAGATGTGATTCATATGCCATGAGTTTTTTCTTGAGTTGACTAAGTGTTAATTTCTTCAGATCTTGAGCTGCCTCTATAGCTGTCTTCTTAGTATCCCATGTTCTAGGTAAGATTCAGAGCATTTTCCTCATCAAGTCTGGTTCTGAAATTTTCTTGCCAAGAGAGGTTAATTCATTTGATATGGCAGTAAATCTATCAAATGCATCTTTGATTTTTTCATCTATTTAAACTTAAAAAGTTCATATTTTTGAAGCAATGCATTGATCTTAGTATCCTTGATAGTTTTAGTTCCCTCATATGTAATACATAAAGTATCCCATATATCTTTAGCTTCACAACATGATATTAGATAAAACTCATGATGCAATTGTCATAAGTAAGAGATTCTTAGCCTTAGAATTCTTTTCAATGAGCTTCTTCTCTGTTGGTGTCAACACTTCTCCTTCAGTTAAATCTACTTCGTAATCACCATTGGAGATAGCCTGCCAAGATTCAAAGTCATTAGCTTTGATGTAAGTAGACATACGCATTTTCCAATAAGGAAAATTCATGCCATCAAAGAAAGGAGCTTTGTTAATTGCAATGTTATTACCAATTGTTGGTCCCAAAAGAATAACCAAGAGAGGATGAATTGGTTATAAAAATTTTTATTCAAAAACAATTTAGAAACACTCTCACTTAGTTAATCAACTTTGAACTGGCTTTAAGACACACTTGAAAATGATTGAACTTATGTTAAGATCATAATAATAAAAATTAACTCAAATGAACTCAAGTAAAAACAAATTCGCACGATTCAAAAATTGTTTTCAGTTACTCTCTCACCGATTCTCTGGATTCAATCCAAAGCACAAATAATTAAATAAAAATGCATGAAATTAAAAGATAGGGTAGAGAAGATTGCAAAGTCGATTTATAGAGATTCTGTCTTGAGCGTCAGTACTCTCTTCTAGCATCAAGCCGAGGATCTGGTCTTCCTCTATGGTATATTCCACTATATCCAAAAACAATCAAGTTACAAGTTGTCCTTACCAACACACTTGGCGTACAATGCACTCAACTTGATTCTCTAAGCTTCTTCTTAAGCTAACAACCATTGAGCCTACTTGTAACTCTCAATCTCATATAAAATGAGTAAATCTAAAACAATGGAAATAAAATATGAATCCTCAAAAGTTTCAAACAAAGTAAAACAATTAGTGTAACAAGGTTTTGCTCAGATGATGAAGTAATATCTTGTTTACTCTTTTTTTGTCACGATAAAAAGTTGTTATTCTTTGAGCATGGCTTGAAGAATATATTTGAATTCCTTCAATGGTTAGTTTTCCAAAATAAGCTTATCCCTTGATATTTTGCACAAAATTCGTATAAGCTTGTTTTGATTTTCTAACCAATAGTACTTTGAATACCACGTTATCTTAATGTTGTTATCTTGTAATCTTCAGAAGATAAACTTGCTTATCTATAACATAGGAATCCTTATCTTGTAATTTGAATTTGATCCTTGGACCGTTGTTAACATCTTCTTCATAATTCACCTTCTGATCCCCGTATCCCTTAAGAATAGAACCGTGTCTTCTTTGTGAATAAATTTCTCTTGGTTCGACTCTATTCTTCAGACATATACTTCATAAAAATCTGGATCGTGTCTAAACTTTGTAAGTACTTCATATTATGCACACTAACTTTCTCCTCAAATATAATTCCTGTGCAATCTCAAATGAAATGGCAACCTCATTAGCTTTCTTATAAGCATAACACTGCGTGATCAAAACCAAATCCCTTCCTAATAAATAATGTCCACATTTTCTCTAACCATGTCTTTAGTAGCAGAATCTTGCAACTTCAAAGCGTGAATCAACATCTCGAGCTTTGTTGTCAAAAACTTGATTCTTCCAAAAATTGAAATTTGACTCCCTATGAATATTTGAACCAACTTTGTGGAACACATTTGAATATATTACCCAAATACATTCAAATTTGGTGTTAAGTCTTCAATTTGATAAAACAAAATTTTATTCATTAATTCTTCAAACCATTAAACTATATGACCTTCTAATTCAATCTCTTAGTAAACTCTTTGTTTGCTTATAACGAGTAACCGTCTGAGTTAGTCTCTGACTTTAAGACTTTAGTAATTTCTTTGAATATGTTACTTCATAAAACACTGCACAACTTAACTTAATAGAAATACTTGATCTTTTTGTTATCATCAAAACATATTTAGTAAATCTTAACAAAAACCATAATCCTAAATCAAAACAAACAGATCGATTAACCATGTTTTTCGGATTGGTTTTACGGTTTCGGTTCGGTTTGGTTCGATAGGTTTTTTTTACACACCCCTATCACTCGTATCATTGCTAAGAGTTGGTGATGCAGTCTTCTCTATGGAGTTGGTGGAGTCTAAAGGTGTGCTCCAGAGCTCTACACTAGAAGCATCTCATATGAAATGGAGCATGGCTCTAAAGGTTGTAAATCTTCACTAATGACCACATCAATGATTGTCCCTTATATCAAGTTGGGCAAACCTAGAAGTCACCGCCTATTCTAGCCTTTCCTTATGGTCTATGATGACCTCTTTAAGTTTTTTGAGGTTGTGCGAAGTCATCCTTATTGTCGGTTGGAGCTGTAGGCTTCGATAGGTCATCTAGAGTAACCCACATGAGCTTACCTATCATATTACCAACTTGTGGCTCTCGGATGGGATGTTTGCATACTCCATGTGAGGCAACTGATGGATGAAGCCAAACTACATTACAATATACACATTCAATTAAGGAAAGATTATACATGAAATGGAAAAAAAATTGCAATAACTAGCTTATGACTTACCATGTACCTTAGAATAGCCTTGGTACAGCTTCTATATCATCAAGTTATCTGAGTATACCTTCACATATAGTCGAGCGTTGCTCCACCAGGCGCTTCTCTTATTGGCTCCAATCGAAACATGAAAGCTGTGATGAGATGCCAATCTAAATGAATGAAAGGTAGGTGTGTTGCATCAAGGAACCTTTTCTCCTATAGAGAGGGATAATCCTCTCATGAATGTCTAAGGCCCTACCGCCACATCTATGTAAAGTAGCCTCTCTCGGCTTACATCTCAATCATTTATTCTCTTGCACATATATAAGTTGATGAAATTAAAATGATACCAATATTGAGCAAACCACATAAGAATAAGCGATTAAGACAATTAACTTGCATGGCTACACCAAGCTAGCTTTGACTTAGACACTAGTTAAGAGTATCTAATGGACCTCGTGGCATTTGGAATCATATGAACAAAGGAACATAATTCTAAATAAGAAATCGATAATATCATTTTCTTTATTTTTTGTCTATCTTTAAGTTTATTACATTTTCATTTTTTAATTAATATTAAAACTAAAACCTAAAAAGGAGAACTATAATATTATTTTCCAATCAATAATATTATATAATAATTTTTTTATAAGTTGATAGAAAGTACCTTAAAACTTGCATATCCCTTAAAATATAGAAACAACACAACATACAATGCTGCCCTATGAGTAGATGTACCCAATTTGGTTCAACTTCTAGTTGTGATTCCTCCATATCCATTTAAAATTTACCAGTTGAATAAGTCTTATTGGGATAAGGCAAGCTTAATGTTTGTACTTTTAATTTTTGGAAATTAAATATCTTATTTTTAGATTTTGACAAATTAATATTTATATTTTTAGAGTATGTGCAATTCAATATCTCCATTAAATACTATTTTACAGATATTTATTTTGATGAAAAAAACAATGATAGACACTTAGCTAAAAATTGCTTTAATCTAAAGATGTTATATTAAATTGCCAAAAAATTGTTAAAAATTAAAAGTTTAAGCACTTACCTACCATTATTTTATTAACAAAGTAAACATTCATCAAATATTATTTAATAAAAGACATTGAAATGTACATTTTTGAAAATACAACTACTAAATTATCAAAATTGTAAGTCAAGCAATAAATTATCACAAATTAAAACTAAGTACACTTAGTCTGCTATTATGCTAGTAATACATGACCCAAGTATATTGGATATAGTTAAAATATCCATACATTTTGTTCGAATTAACACTATGTTTGGTAAGGTAGAAATAAAAAAAAAATAATCGATGTTTGAATTCCTAAAATGAAAGAAACAAGAAGAGAAATCAGATAATATAGAAAGAAATATGATGCCCATTTTTTCCTCTCTATTTTTAGTCGAAAATGGAGAAAATCCAATATAAAGTAACATAAGTAACCCTAAAAAATAAAGATAAAATTAAAAATTTCTAATTATTTTAATCTATTCATATCAATATTTTATCTTATCTTATTTTATTTTATTTCCATACTAACAATCCATACAAAAAATATAAACTTCCTTCCCCCTTCCCTCTCATTTCTTTTACTCTCTGCCCTTCCCGTGCATTTCTCTTTCTTTCGGTTAGTTTGCAGGTAAATTGGATTGCCAAACACACAGTAAAATTTGGGAATCACTAAAAAGACGACCTTCCCTGCACATTCAAAATTCTAACGAATACTCACTAATTCACTACCCCGACTCTCGTACATCGCCTAAACATGCTTTCAGGTGAGTCTTGCTCAATCACTGACCTACTGGCACCTTACTTCTTTACAATATTTATCCAATTTCTATTCAATTTGCGAACGCACATCCTATGTTTGTTCAAAGTCCCAAGAGAGCTTAGATCTTTCGTTTTGTCTATCCTCTTCAACTAATGATATTAAAATCAAATTCATCTTTCTTCTTATCGTTATTATTCCAGTTCATGGTCTTTCCATCGAGATGGCTGTATGTTAATGTAATGGGGATTTCAATGATCCGACATCTGACTGGACGGACCGTCATGGGACTGTAAGAGTAGCCCCATATGAAGAGAGTGTATTAATGGGTTTTGCTTGAATTTCGATTTCATTGAGATGAAATAGACAAATTTTCTGCCTTCAGTTTAATCTAATGAAAATTTGGTCCAAATAACAAAAGAAATGAGGAAAAAAAAAGTTTTATTACTTGTGCATTTTATTGATGAATTGTGAAATGTTTTGGAGTATTTTGTATTGCAGTTCAAGTTATCCTGGTAAATGTTTGAGCTCAATTTGAGTTAGGACAGCACAGATAAAACCCAAGTTCGAAAATGACACAACTTGACACAATTCCTTAAACCTCCCGAATTTGATACAAGTTAGAACTTAGAATATAGAAGCGGATCAGAACAGGATATGAGGAATTGCCAACTTTAAAGTTGAAGTTTAAGATAACAGTTGATGATTGCCTCTAGCATTTTCCCCCCTTAATTGTTGAGAGCCTTGTCAAAACCTGATAATTACAGTAAATTTTTGCACTGTCTGGGGAGGATTACCCAGGAAGGTATGGTTTTTATTAATCTTTCTTGCTTTAGGATTTACGTTTCACATTTGTTCAAAGGACTTCCATCAAAGTCTGTTAGAATTCCAATGTCTAGGACACCATGTGGAGGCACTACCACATAAATATGCATTAGTGGACAATTTAAGATGGAAATGCTTTTTCAAGTGGCTTTTTAAAATATAATCCAATCTGAAAAGGTTGATAAAGCTCTAGCTCTTCTTGTTTAATTACCCCAATTTTATTTGCTTTATGAATGTGTTATAAAAGATTAATTGTCATCCTTTTAATCCCCATTGGTTGGGTTCAGCTACATGGAACTTTGCTCCCTATCAAGATCCATATCTTCATTAATACCTAAATTACCATCGTATTTTTAGTTTTGCTTGAACATTTTCTCTATTTATTTGCAGGGTTAGCAGCACAAACTTTTCAGCCCAACAACATTGCAAACTTGTACAGGAGGCAGACTACTGGTAGTTGTTAGTTGTTTCTTTACCATACTATACCCTGTGGTTCAATTCCTCAGCTGCTCATACTTTAAGCTGCATTCATCAGAAATTTGAATGTGTCTGTAAATACGTGTATGTCCGTGTTTTTGGCTTTATATATATGTATACCTATATAACTTGATATTGGATGATATTTTATTAACATGGGAAACGAGACACACTGGACAAGGATCATATTCTTTCAACAAGGATTGGTGCCTACTCTAATGGAATTATATCCTGGAGGATAATATATGTCAATATTTTATCTTTTATTGTTATCTTTTATTGTTATGCTCTTTTCTGAGGTTCTCTTACTGTTAGGTTTACACCAAAAAATAACAATAGGAGGTTGAACTTTTGCTGTGTTCCATACGAACCCAAAACATAGGTGTGACCCGAACGCTTGTTCTTTGAGTTTTTGAGCCTTCTCGGTCAGCTACTCAAAAGTCAGCATATTCATCATAATCTAAAATGCAATTCCAAAGTTCAGATTTGTGCGAAATTTCTCCTATTTGCTCCTGCTTATATTAAAAATGTTTCTCATATGGTCATATGGCTTACAATCAGCTGAATATCTAATATATTTTGTTTTGGGCTTTATGTGATAAGAGAGAAGCCATGCACTTAATGGATGCTTTTGCAGGTTCAAATGTATTAAAAAATTGCTCAGTCAGGCTAAGGTCACAACGTGGCAGAACATTCTTATGCAGACTTGGACTCCCAGAGGAAGACCTACCTACTCAGAAGGAACTTGAAAAATATCAGCCTTTGGTAAAGATGTGTGGAATCACATCGCCTAAGGATGCAGCTATTGCAGCTGAAGCTGGTGCTGACTATATTGGAATGATTATTTGGCCTAATTCAAAGCGTTCTGTATCACTTCCAACTGCTAAGGAAATCTCAAAAGTTGCAAGGGATTATGGAGCACATCCAGTTGGTGTCTTTGTGGATGATGATGTAGACACAATCTTGAGAGCCTCTGATGCAGCAGATCTTGAACTTCTCCAGGTATATATTCATTAGGTTCCTGATACCTTGCATGGAGAATGACTATTTTGTAATCTCTGTAATGTTTTAAAGTAGTGCAGCTTCATGGGAATGGTTCTCGCAGTGCCTTTCCAATTTTGGTGGTTGAGAAGCCAATAATTTATGTTCTTCATGCAAATGAAGAAGGTGCCCTTCTGAATCAGATTTCTGATGAAGAGTCATCTAAAATAGATTGGATCTTAGTGGACAGTGCCAAAGGTGGCAGGTAAGAAGATTTGTCTTTCTTGTATTTTCATTGGGATACTTTGTTGGCATATATGTAATGGAAGGACAGATTGCTCACAGCACTCCCCTGCTTGTGTGAAACAGCATGCCTTGGTG
Organism: Combretum micranthum; assembly: GCA_024138025.1. Lineage (NCBI taxonomy): Eukaryota > Viridiplantae > Streptophyta > Magnoliopsida > Myrtales > Combretaceae > Combretum > Combretum micranthum. The sequence goes on along the minus strand of JAMXBD010000170.1, from coordinate 318,574 downwards.
CATGACGGTCCAATTCCTTTACTTGTGTCACTAAAATGTGAGATGTCATATATGATCACGTGCATTTATTTATATGCAGCTTTTCATTGAAGATATCAAATAACCAAGTGCTTCAGAAGATTACCCGTGGAAGCTAATATGTTTGTTTGTGGCCACCTAATAAAACATTTGACCATGCATATTTATATGCAGATAAGTAGATGAAATGGTCTGCATTCAACAATTATAATATTAATAACCGTAGTGCATGATGAAAAGGAAATACTTCTGTGCCAGAAACTCTTAGGGCACATCTAAATGTTGCATCCCCAGTGAAAATACAGATAGCTACTTTAACTTAGGTCAGACATAAACTCCAGTTCTCTGCTTTGCATGCGCCCTTTTTATGAGATTGGAAGGCATTTTGAATCTTATCATAATTGCATTGGCATATTTGCAATTATCATATTTGTTTTCTTCCTCCTAATACTGGCATTGTTGGCAGTGGCAAAGGATTCAACTGGTCCAAGTTCAGGTTACCACCTGTAAAGAGCAAAAAGGGTTGGCTCTTGGCAGGGGGGATTACTCCCACCAATGTTCGTGAAGCACTCTCTACACTCAAACCCAATGGAATAGATGTTAGTAGTGGCATTTGTGCCCCGGATGGAATTCAGAAGGATAGGTCCAGGATATATTCCTTCATCGACGCAGTGCTTTCTGTGAATAACGTTTGATCGTTGTTAAACAGGTCATTGTTGAATAATTTTTTGGGTAGATGTTCAAAAGTGGAGACTGCATAAATTCTACAATCAGTTGTAGTTTTTCCGTTTCTACATATTGCTTTATACTTCTTGGACTCCAAGTTCTTACTTTCGCTACCAATCCAGGCCTGAATGTTTATCTATGAGCTGCAAACGCATGAAGTTGCTCAAGAGTACTTCAAACTCAAGTCAGCTCAACTTTTGATTTAAGCTCGCAAGCCAGCTTATGAATAACTTGTTTTAAGCTTGCAAACAAGCTTATTGTTAAGAGTTTTAAACAAGCTCATCAATAGTCTTGTGGGTTTTACATCTATGACAAATTATATTCCAATATACAATTAAAAAAATTATTAATATGTAAGTATATCAAGGAAAAATAAATATTTTAATAAAAACTATAAAAATATTGCCAAATAAAAAATAACCCAAAAAACAAGTTAAATGTCTCTTCAAAAGATGTGTCTACATAGAACTTGTTTAGCATGTTGCAAGGTATTGACTTGTCTTTCAACAGATGACAAAAAAGGTTCATTGCAATTTAATGGTCCTGATTTAAGATTATCTTTTACTGGATGGTATTTTATAAATTTTTATTAAAATATTATTTTCCCTTCAGCGTTTAAGTATACTAATTCAACAACTAATTTTTTTTTTTAGGTATGAAAAATAAAATAAAAAAATAAAAAATTTAAATGAAAAATAAACCAAACTTAAGCTGAAAAAAATTATCAACTAAAATAAGCTCGATTTGTAATTGAGTCAACTTCGAACCTCAATTTCAAGAACTTAGGCTTGAGCTCGATAACTCTAAAACAAGCTGTTTCAGAGCCATACGTTTTCCTTAGGTTTAGTGCTCCTACGATTAGTATACTGAATCGACTGCTTCTAGCAGCCAGAAATCAAAAGTAAAACATGCACAAGTATGCTCTGCAGCACATAAATGTTTGCTTAAATTTATGCAATTTATAAACATTAGGGCCATATTTTGCTCCGCATCCCGCAATAGGAGTTACTACTACAGCTTGTAACTGCAAAATAACATGTCACAGTTACAGAAATTGATGATTAAAAAAGTTCCAGACAGTTAAAATCTTCTTCTAAACTCTTTTCCCCTTTTCCTATTTGGATATGGGTCGACCACGTCACGAGTTGCAAATATGTGGATGAGGGACTATTTAAGTGCATGTTGTCTTGTAGCTGGTGGGTGTCAACTTGTTGCAGTACTAGCCATTTTCCAATTGGAGACTAATCAGCATCATACCCAAAGCTAAAAGACTCTCAGTGGCCACAAACGTTTGAAAACAGAGACTACACCTCTTGTGCATATCTATCCAAGGTCCCCATCAATCACTAATGTCCCATCCATCACAAACACCTCATATGAGAAATAACATGTAAAAAACATATTTCCATTGCTGATTATACTTGAAATTGTTTCTATTTGCCTCATACATGTAATTATATAACATCCAGCTACACATTTTTGGACTTTCATCAACTAACATAGCTGTTGCCTGCTACAAAGAGTTAAAATAGACATAACATCAACAAGGGCAGCACCTTCTTCAATTGTCAGGACACCGCGCATATGAATGGCACAAAATGTATCCTCCAGCTAGGAAGATAAAATGTAATATGGAGGAAAAAATGGAGTCAAAGAATCCTTTATTTGCAGCAGCAATGCAGGCTATGTCATTGTTATCAGAACGACCACCACCACCACCTTACAATCTCTTTTCTCACCACTATTTTGATCTGAGGAGATCGGGATCTGTTTGATAATAAACAATATCACCTGTATTGCTTACGTAATGGTCCTCTCTCATGCTCTTCCACAGAACTTTCAGCAAATGGAATGGAAGTGGTGCAGATTTCTTTGGCTCTCTGTAGTATTTCCCAAGCACCGGCTTAGCAGCCTCAGTCTGTTAGAACAAAATCAACACACAAGGTTAGAAGCATGAGGGAGAAAGCAAAATCTCCTTGGAAACGCAGCATATATGATATAGTTTGTTATGTACTCACTGCTTCTATCAAGTGATAGTGAGGGATTTGAGGAAAGAGATGGTGAATCACATGAGTTCCAATGTCATGGTGGATGTTATTGATCCATCCATAGTCACGGTCAAGTGTTGTTAGCCCTCCCCTCAAATAACTCCATTCCTGATTACAGACACAACATTTGAGCTTCAATACATGAAAGACATAATTGGTTTGATTTGAACACATCTTACGAGAATCAACAGATCCTATGAGGATTAGCTAGAAACATACCTCTCCACGATACCAAGGAAGTTTTTCCTCATGACCATGATGATGAAGGTAAGTCACTGCGTCCAGCCATGTAACAAATAACTGCATAAAACATGACAAGTGATTAGATGCAACTACAGTGCCCCAAACAAAATCATTATTCCTCCTCCCCACCATTTAATGTCAATAAGCTACAATTATCAGCAACTAACAATCGATAAATTTTGATTACACCAACTAACAAAACAAGGAAAACGATTGATATGACATAATGACAAGGACAAGGGTGGTACCACATAAGGAATCCCATAAAGTTTGAGCAATTGAACAGGACCGATTGCGAATGCCAAATAACCTAGAAGAGCCACCATTGCAGTCCAACATACAGTCGAGGTGATTACATCTTTCCTCTCACTTGGGACAAACAAGTCACTGCTAGGATCAAAATGTGAACCTTTCTTGCCTGGACTTCGACCCCACTGTTTATAAACAACAACCAAATCAGCATCACATGCATGAAACATAACTACCATATAAATCTTATGGAAACCAAAGAGGATCATAAGAAGAAACAAAATCCTTACCAGATACACAGGGTATGCAAGCATAGGGAATGGCAGAGTGAACCTCAACAATCTTGTCATACTATCCAAACTCTTGAATACCTTCTCAGACAACTGAAATTTGAGGAATAAGGTAAATTTCAATCAAGGTATATAATTTCAGAAGTTCTAGTTACATACAGCATATAATTAAGTACAAAACATTGACCAAGACTTAATGAAAACGATTCTTGAAGAAGTTCAGACTAAATACATAATCTATAAACGTAGTCAATCTACAGCTCCACTTAATTTACCTAATTTGATTTATTTATCACAAAACTCATAAATCGATAAATTTACGAAATTAAGACATTAAACTGCACCAAAAAAATACTGGTCGTACAATCTAAAGGATTTCAAATTACTTAACAGAAATGAAGCCATAGACTTACAGGATGCCAGGACTCATCATTCTCAACATGACCATGGTTTTGGTGGTGAGTTCTGTGGCTTATTCTCCTACAATCACCCAAATCAAATTAAATTAAAAAGAAAAGTAACAAATAACATGATAAATTTCACAAAATATAAGATACTTAGGGGAAGAAGAGCAGATGAATACTGACCATCCATGGTAAGGAACAAGAATTGAAGAGTGCAAGATGTGTCCAACAACACTGTTTAGTTTGTGATTATTTGAGAAGCTACCATGACCACTGAACATGCAAAAAAAAAAAAAAAAAGAAAAGAAAGAAGAGTAACCATGAGTCACAATCTATCAATGTACACCAAGGAAGAAAAGACAACATCATTAAATGTAGTAACATCATCATTGAAAACACAGCAAACCAAAACAAATAATAAATAGGAAAAAATAAAGGACAAATATAAAAAAATATTACATGCAAAATCGTGTACACCTTCAAGACATGAAAAGATTGGTGGATGGTTCATGAATTATTGGTAAATGTGACAGGGAGGATGAGACTGCATAAAGCAATCAGTTATCATATGATGTTTCTCAGTCACTATTCATTAAGATATTTTCTTCTAAATTAAAATACAAAATTTTGGAGTAGAAATTGAAACCAGAGTATCAAATCCTGCAACTAGGTTTTTAGTTCTTATCAAATTTCAGATATAACTTTTTTTTTCCTACTTTCTTCACACAACCGACTAAACTGTGAAAAAAGTCGCTTTAAAAATATGAAAACCGTAAGGAAAATGAAAATATATTAGAGAAATGAAGTGGCAACCGAATTAATTCTTAAGAAGAAAACAAGTTCAACAAATTTGCTTGACATCAAGCTTATGTAATAACTTTTTTTAAGCTAAACATCAACCTATAATTTACAACTAAAAACAACATTTGACAAAATTATTTGTACTTACCAAGCAACCGATTCAAATTCTACTACTTTTTTAACAGAGGAAAAAGAACAAAAAATTTAATTCAGCGGAGCCCAATTTAGAGACTTGAACATCGAACTTAACATCTAAAAATTGTCATACTACAAGCATATACACGCATTTCTACATCTTTAACAACACTCTTGTCCTGATTGGTATGAGCACTGGCCTCCCAATACACCAATTCTAACTTGCCAATAAAATACATTTAGCAAAAGATAAGGTATAAGTAAGTAAAATTTGAAGAGAGACAAACTTACCAATCATGACCAAGGACAAAAAGAGCCCAGAACATAGTCCCTTGAGCAAACCAATAAAGAGGCCAAACAAGCCAATTATTAAAATAAGCAGCAGCAGCTGCTAAACCAAACACAACCAAAACATCCCTCACAACGTAACTCATAGATCTCCAAGGATCCTTAACCCAACAATGTTTAGGTATTGCTGCTCTGATATCAGACAGCTTAAATGGTGGTGGAGAACCGGGGTCAAATCCACTGCTCTCTCCTTCTTCTTCTTTAATTCCTTCAAACTTGACTCCATCTTCTTTTTCTTCACCTATGGATGCCACTTTAAGTGGTGCACTCACATTTAAACACCAATTATTGTTCTTCCTACTGTTCCTTAATGTGAAAAGGCAAGAAACTTGCGGGGTGTATTTAACAGGTACAGGTCTTAATTTTGAAGAAAATGTTGAATTAGAAGGAAAACCAATTCTGGGTTTAGTGTAGATTCTAGGAAGAGGCTTTAAACCGCATTCTGATAATACCCAACTCGCCATTGGAATGACCCAGATGTGAAAGATTCTTCCTTTCAATCTCTATTAGCGTAAAGATAGAAACTTTAATGCTTTATGAGCACAAAAGTAGTCCTGTGTTTTGTATTTGTGTTTTAGAGAAAGATAGAGAGAGAGAGAGAGAAGAGAAGAGGAGAGAGATAACTCGAGGGATTCTCTCCTCCACTACACAGAACTAATGACCAAGTTGTTTTGTTTGTTGATGCTTGTCCCTTTTATATAGTTCTCCCTAGTATGCAAATGGAACAGTGCTTTTTTTTTTTTTTTTTCACATCAAAGTTGTGTTAGGTGCCTTTACTGGTCGGTTATAATAATAAATAAGAAAATGTTGATGATTTTCCCTGCATATTTGTTTTTTTTTTTTAAAAGGTTGTGAATTTCAATCTCTCCTGTTATTAATTTTATCATTTTTATTGTTGTATAATCAATATTAACATAAATTAGACTTTTAAAACAATTAAAAAAAGATTAAAAAGTTTTGAATTTTAATCTTTCCTGTTATTGATTTTATCATTTTTGTTGTTATACAATCAATATTAACATTAACATTAATTAGACTTTTAAAACAATTTTAACCCATAATTATACATCTAAGAATATATCACCAATTGATGGAAATTATAATTTTTTTATCTGGGAATTTTAAGAAATGAATCAACTTCGAAATTAAATTAATTATAAAAAAAATTAATGTAAAAAAATTCATGGGTACAATCACCGTTAAAAAAAATTATATGTAATCATCACAGCATCGTAAATTTTTTAGCAAATTAATACGTTTTTGAAAAGTTTTTTCTTCTTTTATACATTTGATTTTCTTTGAAAATATTATATTAACAGGATAAACAAATGAAATATTTAATTTTTTTTTAAAATTCTTTTTAGTAAATATGGCCCATATGGGTAAGAGTAGACTGGTTAATTAGACCTAGTACGGATAACCCAATCAGATTCATGATACATAAATTGGGGTGAGGATATGATTGGTCGTGGTGTTGGTTGGTTGGTTGTCCGATAAAATGGATCTCATAGATATGAGGACGGAGGAAGGGACGGGGAGGTTGGGTTTGACCACACGATTAGCTGCCATAAAACCCACATGTGAAAGGGGAAGGAAGGGAGGAAGGAAGACAGAAGTGAGAGAAACAGAAAGAGAGACAGAGTTGATGATGTGGTCAAATCTTGTGCACATATTCAACATACGGAATTTCCATTCGTTTCATATCTAGAGTTAGGTTTGGTCATTTCCCACAGGTCTCTAAGGTTTTGGCAGGTTATAAAAATAAAACCACTGATGGCCAAAAAAGAAACATAACAATAAAACCACTATTCACATTTATAATATTTTTTTTGGCTAATTATAACTGAAAAAATGAGATTCAAACATAAATCTTCTCGAATGAAACAACAGGAAGATGTCACTAGATTATAAGATCATTAACTATTCATATTTATATTTAAGTTTACTATCTTGTTTTTTCCTAAAAGGTAAAGTAATAGTGTGAAAGATAAAATGTGATTCTTTTTTCTTTTCTAAAGTCACATCTCACATCAAAGGGATATCCAACCATTATTCTAACTCTTATAATATTCATCATATTAATTCCTATAATTATTATATCTGATATTAGATGATAAGTTGAAGGGTACTGTTAATTCCTATAATTATTATATCTGATATTAGATGATAAGTTGAAGGGTACTGTTATAGAAGTGTAAAAGTTCCAGCAATAGTATCTAAATTCACAAAAAATATATATATAAGGTAGATTTAATTTTAATTTATTTTTAGTATCAGTATATATATTTTCATAATCAACATCAAGTGGTTTTTTTTTTATAATTACTATAATAATTATAGAGAGTACAAGTTGAATCTAATTGGTCTTGTTAAAAGATTAGTATGCATATTATAAATCATATAGTTAATCGTGTTTTTTCAAGAATCTGAATTAATCTGATAAAACCAAATAAAGAACTCTTATTTCAATTACCTCAGCAATACGTAATTTAGGTATTTTATTCAAGTCTAACCTTGTAAGGGGGAAAGGTATCCAACTTAGGAGGGAGAAAGAAGGAAAAAGAGTGCTTACGTAGTCAAATGCGATAGGTAGAGTCAGCATATGGATTTTTTTTTTTTTTTTTTTCATTTCTCATTCCTTTCATGATGTCATTTTCATTTCCCTGACTGTTGACTATGACTCTCTAGCAAATTAAAAACAAACAAAAGGTTTAACAAATAGACGGTGGTTAAAGTTTAATAAAAGTCATTTACTTTTTATATGCTTCATGAATCTATTTCCAAATTAAAAAATTTGTAAAACTAGGAAGAAACAGACACCTATGTCTAACGTTAGTTATAAGAAGAAAAGTAAGTCTATTATAATTTTCAATTAGTTGACCATTTTTCTTTTCCATTTAACTTTCATATCTCTTTGATACAATTACCCCCACCACGTTAACCATTCCTAGCTTTGCACCACAACTAATTGATGTTTATAGTTGCGTTTTGGCCAGTGAAATATCGACAAGGAATTGTGTCCCCTAGAAAGTTGAAATTGTGAATCAACTTGTATGTGGCTCCCAGTATTATCTAAACTTCTTTAGTTTAAATTTTTTTGTGTTTAGAATTTTATAAATTGCAAATTATTGAGTTTATATCTTGAATTTATATGAAATTTGGATTTTTGTTTTAAATAAGTAAAATTACAAGAAAAGGGAGAAGCTATAATGCATAAAACAGATGTCTCGTTCAATTGGCCAAAGGCACTTTCAATCAATGGTTGGTCCATCAAATGGTGCCTAAGCAAATACAAGATGTCATGATAGCGTATGGTATCATTTTACATTGTATTGCGGTAAACAAAGATTGTTATACCATGTTCCGTTCATTAAATGCATATGAGGCTAGATAAAATTCTCTTCATAATACTCGAATATTTTTTTTATATTTGATGCATAAAAATATTGGTACCTTAAAAAAAATAAAATTTCTTAACAAATGCACTACACTAATACAACGATTATTATCTCATTTTCATTAAACTTATTACCACTACCACTCTCACGGCACCATCGCTCTTGCCACCATTATCATCACCACTACTATAGTAATTACAACTAATACAACACTCGCAATAAATTTTCATCACTATCATCACAAAATTACCATTTAATCATAACTAATACCGCTAACTATATAATATTTGTGCATGACAATGTAATGGTATATTTGTTAAATATGACATCTTATATCATACTTTTGTATACCATATAATGGATAGCAAAAAAATCCCATCTAGTATTGTGCATCCAAAAATGGTACAAAAAATTATACTGTCTAGTGTTTTTTATATTATATTGTTCTACTCTCCTTATTTGGTCTACTTTTTGCAACCAAATGTTACTGTGTAGGACTTGACAGCTTCCTATTTTGTGATTTTTTTTAGCATTTAATTTGTTTCATTTTATTGGAAAAAGAAAAAGGAAGTTGTTTCCTTCCATTATATATATATATATATATATATTAGGGTTTAGGTTTTTATAATACCATTAATATGCCATAAGTCTATTGGGCAATATATCATGGATAGGAGGTTCTGCCCTCTTAAAGCATCCCTACAATGCTCAATCATCCATTGCGTTTTCATTTACTTATACTTTGGATGGCAAGTTAGCCTTCTCTCTTCTTATTTTTCTAGGCTCCTTCTGAATCTATCCTTTTTTTCAGTGATGTCATCTTGGCAACACCATAGTCTTCCACATGTTTTGGAGACTTAATTATTTTAATTGGTTTTAGTCTACCAATGCCTCATCAAGATAGTGGCATTAGTTCTCAATCAGTTTTCTTAGAGGAAGCTAGACTTGATTTTAGAATAAAACCAATCCCCAACCAAACTACCCTGATGTCACTTGTAACATTATATGCTTGAGTTGAACAATCAAAGTATAACATTCTTTTCCACCTAAACTCATGATGCTCTTATCATGAGATAAATTAGCTGTAACTACCCATACCGACATGATCACCAACCCTATTTAATCCGTGATTAACTCCACCCAAGATAATCCTACCAAGACAATAGGCTTCCTTTCACCCACATCAATTGCCCAACGAAGGTTTTGCCCACTGAAGTACATCTACGTAGATTTAGGTAAATTAATAATTCAACCCCAACTAACTCGATAGATATAGCTACCATTCTAAGAATGATATTCTCCTCCAACAGCCGCTTCTTACCTTAAGTTTCATCTACATAAGCCAAACCGATAAGAAGAACTATCCATGCATTAATCATACTAAGTTGCATTTAGGCGGGTTGATGAGGCCAGAACTTTAACTTTGATAGCACTTGTTACAGGACGAGAGGTTCTCCCCTCCTAAGGGGTCCAACCTCCCCGTACATTGGTATTTACTTTTATTCATGATGGCAACTCAGTCTTCTCTTATCCTATTTTCCCATGAGTGTTTTGAGACGATCTTTCTTTCAAGGAATGAAATCATGGCATCTCCACAATCCTTCACATGTTTGAGAGACTCAATTGTTCAAATTGGTTTTGATCTTCCATGGCCTCATTAGGAGAGTGATATCAACCCAAGACCATTTTTCTCACAAAAGTCAAGTCTACCTTCAAAGTAAACCCGCTCCATGAACAAACTACCTATCTAATGTCACTTGCCACGTTATGTGACCAAGTTTTACACTCTCATTTCACTCTTAACACTTAGACCATGACATAATGCACAAGAAATTAGAAAATATAAACACTTATTAAAGGAAATTGGAACTATGCAAATCTCATGAATTAAACCTTCTAGGTTTTGCCACTTATGTGTTTTCTTTTCTCTATTTACTTATTATTTCTCTTATTAACCTTAAATCCTAATCTACTCCTAATAAATCCGTATCAAAGAGAAGTTGAGAAATCAAGGCTTCTGAGACCTTATAATCTAAACATTAAAAAAGATGCCAACTAAGTAAGGCATTGAGAAGTTTGATAGTTATATGAATTTTAGCTTACGAAAGTGTAGATGTAGGAATCTTATAGTGGTTTAAGAAAGTCCATTAAATATTGTATTATGGGAGATATCCACAAAGAAGATGACTATAAGATAGTAGAAGCAATTAACAAAGATATACATGATCAAGTCTATTTATGATTAATTGATGTTAAAGTAGAGGCTATACTCTTACACCTTAGAACAGATCAAGTTAGAACGAGGAATTGCCTCAAAATCGGGCCAATGGACACAATCATAGAATTGGTCCAACAAGCCTAGGTCTAGAGACGAGTCTAGCTAATGCTAGAATTATAAAAATAAAATGAAGTATAATGTAACAAAAAAATTGAGAAAAAGAAATAAATATATATAATTTAATGATATTGAAAAATTTAACCAATTGCATGTGAATTAAGAATAGTTATTTTCATTTTGCATCATTTAATGTGCTGCTACTAATAATATAAAAAATAAGTATACCTTTAAAGATTATCTAGTTTGGTTAGTATAAATTTCCAATAAAAAAAATTAGATTCTTTAATAATGTAAAACTAGTTTTTTGTCATTTTATGACATGTTTGATTGACTTCCATAAATGAAATAGAATGCTTTTTTTTTTTTTTTTTACACCCATTAGTTCATTTAATTAACAAAATATTATTCCATGAAAGTTACTACTGTTGTAAAATTAAGAATTGTGATTCATTTATGATTTAAGTAGATTTTTGTTAATAGAATATCAATATACTAGATCATTAGGGTTCAAGAATTGGGCTTTAGGAAAGTCTTTAATCAACAAAAACTTGGCTATAAAAACAAAACATAGTTAATGGACGTTGGGATTTACCCAGCACAACCACTTCAATGCTCAATTCACTATATGTGTGATAACTATCTGTGAGTAAAGCAACCAGAAAATAATAAGAGAGCGAACACTAAAGAATCTCTCATTCCCTAAATGTCGCATGGGGTTTATAAGCGTAGACCCACAATTGATTAGGAATGTAGATAAACTCAAGTATGAAAGTGTCTCTCAATAGTTTAGAAAAATAAATCTATGAAAATATAATAAGTACATCTTCTAGATTAAGATATCTTCTAAAAACTGTTGTGCTAACCAAAAACAATTCACAAGTCAATTTACTTGCCTTAAACATGTAAGTAACCTCAACAAACATACATGAGATTGGCAAGAGGCAATCAACCTGTTATGAAAAGATCTAAACACCAATCATGAGAATCAAAACCAAATGAAGATAATGAAAGCCAATTCAAGTCATGTATGAATTGGTTTGCTTGTTTTGTTGGCTGGATGTCAGTAGAGGATCTATTGGTGTTTAGGAGCAACCTATTAAAGAAAGGATGTCCTTTGGAATTACAATAACACCCTCAAAAATAAAATTGAATTACCTTTATATCCTCATTGTCATCATCTATAATACCCTTTTCATCTTCCACAAACCAACAACTATTCAACGTATTATTCATTATACCCACCTCCAAAGTGAGGCCAGAAATGTTTTTCCCCCCTAACAATATTTTCCATTGTAGATTCTCTCGTGTTATATGTTCATCTTATTATTACGAGAGAAACAGTTGGAGATGTGGTGTATAATGGAGGCTAGAGCATGACGAGTTAGGCTTGCAGTACTCCACCAATCATGTGTTGCAAGACCAATGGAGAGAGATAAAGAGAGACAACAGCTCATTAGGTTTTACTAATTTTTGGATTTTGGGTGAAATTTTCACTCACTACTAAGGCTTTCTTAGTTGTAAAAATGGCAGAGAAATGATTCAATTTGAGGTGCAATTTTATTTGTAATTGATTTACCTGGGGCTTGAATTATTATTGTTCATGTGAATGCTTTGCTCTTCCTTGGAGAAGCTAAGATTACGAGTTGTCTTTGGTTGTTTGATTACATATACAGATCTGACAAGTTTCCAAACAGACGCAAAACCAAAATAAATCAGATACAGATCCAATACAGATACATATACCAATAAAAAATATAACATCCAAACAGGCCCTAAATGATTAAATTTTTCAAAATTTCCAATCTTGCCTAAAATTAAGAACCAAAATTTTATAAATTCAATTAAAATCCAAATATATAAATAAAGTAAAGTAGAATTTAATAATAGTTCTTTTGAATAAAAGGTTTTACAAGAAAAATCAAAACAATGTAGTTAGGAGTTCTAATTTTGCAAAATTATAATTTTTTCATTAATTGAGAATTATCGCAAATTAAAATTTAAGATTTGTTTAAAACAAGTCAGACATATTCAAACTAATTGAATTGTTACTTATCCAAAAGATTAATTAAAAATTTAAAACTGACTAAGGTTCTTACACATGTAAGATTTAGACACTCAAAATTGTGCCATGTGGTGCAATCCTAAAACAGGATCATTTTCCCCTTGTATAAAACCTTAATCATGCCCTTTTCCTTTCCCATATAAATATTTATCTTCCTTTTCTACCTCCTTCCTTTTTAGGAAACCCTTCTAAAACTCTAAGGTAAGGTCCTCTAAAACCCTAACCCCTTCTTAATGCCAACTAAATGGAATTAGCAAAAATGTAGCACTAATTAACTTGTATGATGTCTTTTACTCAAGGAAACGGAGAGGATGAAGTAATGTTATAGGAGGAAGGAGACCCATCATCACATCAAAGGTAAGCATGATTTTTTAAGATGTTGTAATGTGAATATTTTAGTATTTTAAGGATAAAAACTAACTTAGGTGAGTTAACAAATGTTAGGGGTGTCAAGACATCAAGTTTTTGAGTGATTTTAAAGCTTAGAAATCCCTTTTGCAGCGGGTGCAAACAAAGAAGATTGTTGAGCAAGGTAAGACTTTGAAACCAACTCCTTCGTATTAAGGATTAAGCATGATTTAGGAATAGGATTTTGTTGTGGATGATGTATGCATAAGAGTTATGAAAATTTCATAAGTACTTTGAAGAATTTGGGGATTGTTGTGATTGAAGTATTTTGAACCTTCAAACTTTGATTAAGCATGTTTTTAAAAAGTAGTGTCACAACGGGCAAAATTTAGGGTTTGAACATAATCATCTATACCTTTTCCAACCCCAAAAGCAGTCTAAAAACTAACTTAGGTGAGTTAACAAATGTTAGGGGTGTCAAGACATCAAGTTTTTGAGTGATTTTAAAGCTTAGAAATCCCTTTTGCAGCTGGTGCAAACAAAGAAGATTGTTGAGCAAGGTAAGACTTTGAAACCAACTCCTTCGTATTAAGGATTAAGCATGATTTAGGAGTAGGATTTTATTATGGATGATGTATGCATAAGAGTTATGAAAATTTCATAAGTACTTTGAAGAATTTGGGGATTATTGTGATTGAAGTATTTTGAACCTTCAAACTTTGATTAAGCATGTTTTTAAAAAGTAGTGAGTCACAACGGGCAAAATTTAGGGTTTGAACATAATCATCTATACCTTTTCCAACCCCAAAAGTAGTCTAAAAACTCCTTTCATTTAAAAACCCTAGTTTAAGTTTGAAATAGTGAAAATATAGAAGAATGCGATCAATACATGGACTTGTGGATCAAGTTATGTAACCCTATAACTCAAAAACATGAAATAATGTAGTTTTTCTAGAAGAACATAGCCAATGCACGAGGTTGTATATCTGGTCGTGTATTTCTCTAACCTTAATCTCCATGTTTCCTAGAAAAACACAGGGGATATATGGTCCCATGTATTTTCCTATGTACCTTTCTGACCTCTAACCTAGGTAGTCCATGGCCAATACACCGACTAATGAATCTAGTTATGTAAAAGAACACAGCCTAAAACACTTACCTATAGACTGCCCCATGGACTTTTCTAACCTCTCATAACTTCATCAATCTTGACCTAAATTGCTTGAAACTTTATCCAATTCTTTCTTTAAGCTTAAATAATTCCCTAAAGACTTCATAACACATATTTAACAAGCAATGATACCTTATTGAAAAGTACACATCAAGTAATCACATTAAGCTCAAAAGTCTCACCCGAACTAAAGTAATTCATACTTTAACTTGGAATAAGATCCTAAAGATTATAAGAGAACATTGGACTATAGGAATTGATTCTTGGAAGGTCAAGAATTGAAACCTACATAAGTATAGACACTAAGGGCCGATTGGCCTAAACCTTAAAAACATACCCTAACCTACCTAATTAACTAGATAACTCGATTAAATGAAACAAATGAAGACCCTAGAAGTATATGCTCGATATACAGGGTCATGCATCCGCACGTGTATCTCTCTTACCTTTGTCACCAATCTTTTTTAGAAGAGCATAGCTAGTACATAATTTCGTGTACTATCCTGTGTTTCTCTCTACTCACATCTAGCCCTAAGAACCATGGTTGATGCATAACTCTATGTTCTTATCCATGTATCTCTTTATCTTAGGACCTTAAAAGTACATGTTCTTAGTTATGTATAGGAACACAACAAGATACTTTGGTTGTGTCCTTAATCGTGTATTCTCTTACACTTTTGCTCGGACTCACACAGCTTGTGTACCCCTCTTAACTCTTGTTTAGACCTAAATAACCCTTTAAATGGAATCTTTAAGTAAACACGATTAAACCAAAGTAACCTAGATGTAACAAACAACGTATATGGATTAAAGACAGTTAATCTTGAACTAATACCCAACTTTGATTATGAATAGTTATTAGACATTGAGCTTGGAAAGAGATAGAAACCTCAAGCCAACTCTTGAGTACGTAGTAAATGCATGTTACTTGTTAGGCTAGTCTTCATAACCATATCAAGAATTTAATCCGGCTTAGTTATGCATTGGTTGCTGGTCGCTTACCTTAGGAAGTGGTACCATTGGACTGGGTTGCGAACATAATCGCTACTTCAAGAGGATATCGTAGTTTAGGTGCTTAAGTTCCCCCGCGAAATGCGGATTAGGGTCGATAGGGAAACTTTCTAGATCAAGTGGCTAACTAAGAGCAAATATGAAGATGTAATAAGTTATAAGGCATTATTGAACCCTATATTGCTTCCTGTTAGCAGCCTGTGAAGGGATGACTCGGACAAGCTGCTCCTTTCTTTTCTTTTTGGTAAGTTCTGGAGATTTATTAAACACCCCCACCCCACCACCCACACCTCTCCCCCACCCCTCCCCCCTCCCTCTTCGATGCGCGATCTGCTGAGGAACCCTACCCCTCTTATTTAACAGGAGTCATGAGTACTCTTGTATGTGTTGGTGTTTCTAGGACAGTAGAGATACATCGTTTATGGACTTTAAATTTAATAACTTAATATCTAGTTGTTGCATTAGAATAGGAACATGTGAAAAGTACGTACGTGCTTGTTATACTTTGTTTGGGTTTCGCAGCTCATTCTTTAATATTTCAGGTTTTGCTGATGGTCTGTTAGGGGACGAGAACTACACAAAATGACTCCATTAGTTTACATTGTACAAGACATGAACTTGTATTGCTAATAAAAGAGAGTTTTATTGAAACTTCATTTTTTTTCTTTTTTTAGTTGAAAGAATGTATCTAATTAACATTCATTGCATTTAATTTATTTTAAAATGGACTAATAAGTTCAAAATGTTTTAAAGATGAGTTTTGTTATCTGATGGCATATGGGCAACATTTATTAACAAGTATTTTATGATGTGTGATTATACTTCATGAACATGTTAATTTTTACATGTTCTGAAATAACTTAAATCACGGAAAACAGATGGCTTTCTGCTAAAGTTTTTTTACAACAACTAATAATGATTTCTTAATTTAAAATTTTGTTAGAAATCCACTTAATGAAGGAATGTCTCACACCTATCGCTTAGAGGTGATATGTGTAGTGTAACTGTCACACCCTACACGCTTTAGGCGAGGCTGATACATGCTACTAGGCAAAGTAACTAACAAACCTTTCAAGCTATCTAATCTCATCCCAAGATCATCATGGGCTCTAAATAATTTTACTCATGACCCTAATAGTTTAACCTATGGTTACACCAGATGGCAAGTTTGTTACTTGTTGAAATTTGTAAGCGACCTTAGTAGACAAGCATGAGATGAACAAAAGGCAAATGAGCTGCTAGCAAGTAAAGCATCTCAACATCACCTAATGAGACTTGTCTAGTCTAAGAACATTCTAAGGTCATCATGGGCTTGAAATAGGCCATCTCATGACTCAAAGAGATCGGCTCGGACATAGGGTATTCATTACCAAAATTACCTATCAACACTTTATAAGACTATGGGATAATTATTCTTTAGCTTTATCAGTCATATTTTCATACCAACACATAAAAAGCTCAATGAACTATAAAGAATAACTTTTAATTTGTCTATTTCATCTTTAAGAATTGTAATTATATTTCTATTTTATTCCATCTCACCAATGAAACATTTGTTTAATTCTTTTTGTAACTTATAGATTTTTGTCCCACATTAACAATGTTACAATTCAAGTTGGATGAAATTATATATAAAGGATTTATTTAAATTATTTTTTCATCTAATCTTATTTGTATCCGATATGTATCTATTCAAAATCTAGCATTTGAAAAACTATCTTATATGTATGTCATCTCGCCTTTAAGAAGGTAAAATTGCAAACTTATGTTAACTTCATTAATTATATATAGTTTGATTATCTTTTTATCCTAGCACATATGTATAATCTATATTTAATGCTCATGATTCTTTTTTTTTTTTTTTTGACAAAGATATTTTATGTAGATTACATTCCATGAATGCTTCCATAGTTCTATAGATCAGAATGGATCTGTCATTCTAAAAGTTATTTCATTCCAAATGATTCATTTCTATCAAACATGGTGTTAGGGTATACACAATTTTTTTCAAACCATTTTTCTTACTTTTAATAATTGTTGTACCATTTATTAATTTTTATAATATTATACTTAATCTTAATTTAGATAAATTAATTATTGTGAACCAACTTGAAGCTAACAAATATTCATGTATGCATATGAAAACTTAATAGATATAATGGAAATCCTAATTTTCTTCATGGAAAAAGTTTGAAAGCTAATAAACCTAATTTATACCTAATTTATAAGTGCTAAATTGTAATTTAATATTATGAAAATAACACTTTAAATCCTTTTAATTTGATTTTAGACCTTTAAGATGTTGATTGCAAATAAAGGAAGTATTTTACAAAATTTCACAAAGTTTAAGGTTATTTGCGTAAGAAATAATGATAAAATGTGATTAACATAAGATATGCACTATGTGAGACAACTGTGTTATTTGGTTATGCTAAAAAAACGTTAAAGTGTTTAAAATTGTAAATAGAATGACACGACCAACAGACTCAACTATCATGTCCTTCTCAAGATTGAAGAATTTTTGAGTTTAGAATTTGACACGAGAATAACACATGATTGTGTCGTCTTCATGTCCTTCTTAGTATTCTATTTTGTTTAGAAGCGACGTAAACTTAGAAGATTCATGGATTTACTTGAAGGAAAAGACAACTTGGGATATTTTTTTAGAAGACTTAAAGATTTCAATTTCCACTTTTATGAAGATTAATCACTTGCCTAGAAAACCAAAATTTTCCCATTTTCTAAACTTCAACCTTCTTATCTTAGCAAAGGAAACTTCCGATTTTAAAGCTTGAAGGATCTCTATATAAGGAGAATAACCCCTAGCAGTTTTTCACAAATTTTACACTTTTACTTCATAATATAGATTGTAAGTCAAGTTTGTGCTTCAACTAGGTTGTGGGAATTTTATTATTAAGGGGGGTAGGTGTGTGTGTGTGGTGTTATGGTTTATCCCTTGTGTTTATTTAGTTACTCATATGGAGAAGTAAATTTCTTGTTTAAATTTTGATGAATCCTCATATGATTTGTAATTTATTACTTTCAACATATTGCTAATTTCTTGAATTCAATTGTGTTGTTTTACTTATTTATTTTAAATTGATTGTCTAAAATTTTGAGTCTTGAATTTATTTCAATTAAACTAATTAAAGAATTGTTTTTGTGAATATATCCACACAATTGAAGGGAGTTGCATGAAATCCTAGTAATAAGTTGACATAAAAATTTCTACAATTCAAGAATATTAACAATAACACTGAAACTATCTTTGGCAAAATCATATGAATACCTAATGGGGATTCAAAATTTAAACGCCTGTGAACTTGTTAATCTTTAATAATTTGACTTGTGATTACTTTTTATCTTAGTTTTTGATTCAATGTATTATTCCACTTGAATTTGTAGGTTAAACAATAAGAGAATAGTGATAATTAGTATTCATTGATCCTATGAGAATGACACACATGCTTAATCCATGTCCTATAAGCATCAATAGGTGCACTTGCTTGTAGCATGTGATTTTAATTTGTTATTGAATCACATATGATCGATATAAAAAGTGTTACAGACTCAAATAATTATATCTCCTTCTATAACTACTCCATACCCTGGGGCTTTACTTTCCTTATCCTTTTGCACATGAATTATCAACTCTAACTTGATTAATAATTATAATAATAATCATAAGAAGGGGAAGAAGACAACTCTTTACATATAGAAATAAATGCATCTTCTACTAAAATTTTGTGTTTAAAGAAAATTGGAATCCATTATAAGGTTTCATATTTTTTTTTTTTTACATATATAATTGTTTTTTTTTTCCAATAAGATCAACAAGTTAACAAAAAACAAAAAAAAAAAAAGAAAGAAAGAAGAAAGCAGGGACAACATGGCAAGGCATATTAGCCATTATCATGCACAAAAATAGCTAACAGGTTTACTTTCGGAGCTTTGTCTCAAACTAGAAAATCTAAAGCTATTGGCCTCTAGATAAGAGCTATTGACATGTGAAACAAATCACAAAACATCTAAAGTTCATTGTGGAAGTTTGTTACATAATCTAGATAAATGAAAAATAGAGAAGTCTTTATTGATGCAGTCCTTTTTTTCCCCAAGTAGTGAGGTCCTGCACAAACCAATTTTTATCTCTAGTTGTCCACTTTAGAGTTATCACTGATTGGTTCTCTACTACGTTCCCATCAAACACGTGCATTGTATCACAACATTAAGAGTATAAGCATCAACATCATCATTTAGGATCCATTGAATTGCATCCAACGAATCTATTTCAATGATTCTTGCACTATTATTATGATTTATTAACCATATAACACTGTGACGAATAGCTGAAATTTCTGCAACGAGGCGTTATGATGCTGTAAAGCATCAAACTCTTCCACCAAAACAATTTCCCTCTTATGATAATTCTAACCGTATCATAGGAGTTTTTTGGATCAAAAGCTGCATTGTAATTAGCTTTTAAAATACCACTTGGAGGAGGTTGCCATTCATCCTTCAATAGCTCCTCCTTATTCAATCTTTTCTGTCTATATAAGGTCAAAAATTCATGATTAGACCCGCGTAGATTTCAAACCAGTTCAAGTTGCTTTGTCCTATGAACACCCATTTGCTTCTTTCACTCCAAATATTCCAAAAAAGGAAGGCAACCAAAACCTCAAGTTGACATTTATGATGCTTGACTTTGAACTTTCTCCATTTAAGAGAATTCTCTTTAACCAGTTTATAAGATCCACATTTTGATCCATGTGTATTTGTTGTGCAATACCAAGCTTAGTAGCTGTAGTTTTTACTTCTACATAGTCCCTCACTAGGTGTTTTGCAGTTTCAAGTAATCCACAAAAAACACATTTGTCCTCTATGTTCATGCCTCTACGGATACGATTTGTCTTTGTAGGAAACCATTAGAAATTAATTTTCAAAGAAACATTCTTATTTTTGGATGCATGTTTTCTAAATCCTTTTGTAATTTGCTTCATTCAAGGTTATGCCAACATTTATGTCCTATATAGCATTGTAGGCAGACTTCATGGTGAATTTGCCATTAAGATGATGCTTCCATACCAGGATATCCTCCATATCATCATTCAATGGAGCAGCTCACCAAGAATGGACTTGATATAGTTATCTATAGGGTATCCTGTTGTAAACCCCAAAAATTTTTATACTGGTACATGACACTAGAATAGAAAATGTGAATTAGCTAGTAAATCCGGAACTCAACAAAAACCCTAAAATAGATCTATGAGTTTAACTTAGCTCATTTATTATTTAAAATCCTAAATAAAAACTTCTCCGACCTTAATTGATACCAAAAATGAGATTTCGTATCTTGAGCTAAAAACTCAAGATATAATTAAAGATAACCCAAAATTTCAAACCCCGAAACTTGTCATACCAATAAAAATAGATAGAAATATATAAACATAGAAAATAGATGGTTACTATTGGATTCAACAAAGTCTTTAGAATAGAACGAGCCTATACATAGTTTTAAACCCTAAAACAAATATTCCTAGGTGGTATTAAATAGATTTCATAGTAGGTATTGAAAACTCAAGATATAAGAACGACTTAGCTAAGATGTTAAGTATGATAAAGAATAAACAACCAATTACGCTTATAGTTAGGAAATAATGACCTAAAGATAAACCATTAAGATTATAAATACACAATAAAAACATAAATAGATGTATAACTAATAATCTAGACTCTAAATAAATATTTGGATCACATCATTATTTTAGTTAGGGTATTCTTAAGCTATTGGGGCCTAAAACGAAAATTGACTTATTAAGCTTAGAAAACCCTAATTGAGCGAGATAAAACCTAAAAATACTCAATCGCATAAACTTTAAACCTAAAATTGAACTCAATAACAATATAGGAAATTTTTTAAAACTCAATATAAATTTTTGGAGACAAAACTCTTGAATAATTGTCATATTTATACCCGTTTAACTTAAAAACTATCATAAAACTAATATAATTATTAACTAATAAATATAATAATATTTTCTTTACAAACTTAGCTAAATTATGGTGCAACATGAGGAGGAAATGTTCTTGAAATTTGCAAGCCGAAATACTCCACGAATTTTGTCCAAATAATGCACTTTCAAGTCAACAAACACACACACACACACACACACACACCAATCAAATGGAGCCAACTAGATGACTTAATGCAACAAAACAACTTGATAAAACAGTGAAAAAAAATGGAGAAAAATCTGAACAAATTCTTGGGTAGGAGTCGCCTCATTCTTCTTCTTCTTCTTCTTATCTAAAAGCTCCTTAATGAACAAACAAACAAAGTGATTAAAACCCCATATTCTCTAGCCTTAAAACCACTTGAATCTACAACTAAAACAACAACAAAATAGACCTAAACTCATTCCATAAACCAACATACAAGAACAAAAGCAAAACTCCATTAACAAACTTCAAAAGCTTGGAAACAAGAGTTTAAGGTAAGGTTAAATTCGTTTTTAGCTAGTTTAAGTGTTAAACATTGTTCTAAACAATGTTTCTTACTGTCTTAGGTCCGAAACAAGCTTTGGAGTGGAGTTTAGAATATCCAAATTCCGATAAAAAAGGTAAAACTTGCAAAAACCCTAGTTGCACCACTTTCTTCTTACAAACTAAGATCATGGACATGTTAGGACGTGATATGTTGTTATATGTATATATATAACATGTATAAATACTTAGGAACACATTAGAATCAACTTGGATGTGGAAAAATACCAAAATTCGGATCAAAACCAACGAAGAAGATGAATAGTGCTCATTTTCCAGAAGAGCGTGGGTGGAACACGGGGCCATGTACACCTCGTATACCTCTCGACAAAGTTTTTTGTACAGTCGATGATTTCCGGATGTACACGGCTAGAACACGGTCATATTCCTCGCCATGTACCTCTCGAAAATCTGTAAAAAAAAAAAATAATAATAATAATTTCTTTTAATTGATTTATTTAAAACTAAATAATATTTTAATTATTATTATAATTAAAATTATTAATAATATTATTATTAATTTTTATTATTAATATTGTTATGAGTATTATTATTGTTATTGTTATTATAGTAATTGTTGAATATTAAGTTGAAGACTAAACTTTTTAATATTATAAGGTATTTATGCATATTATTAATACTATTACTAATATTATTAAAACTTATTAATAATATTATAGCTATTATTTAATATTAATATTCTTGATGCCATGAAAATTAATATTAATATACTATTGTTTTCACTAAGGTAGTTAATGTTAATGACACTATTACAATTATGTTTATGGTTTTATTATTATTATTATCATCAATAATGATATTATTATTAATAATCAGATTATTATTGATGCTATTGTTATTATTATTGTTATCCTTATTATTAATATAATTAGAATTAATTTAGGATCAGTAATATTGTTAATGATACTATTATTATGATAATTGTTATTATTAATATCAACTATTATTGTTATTATTATTATTCTAATGATTATTACTATCATTGTAATCCATAATAATAATAATAATAATAATATAATAATAATAATAATAATAATTATTATTATATTATTATTATTATTATTATTATTATTATGGTGATATGTAATATTATTATCGTTGTCACTGAAATTCTATTGTTTTAATAAAGTTATTATGAAAAATAATATTAGTATTACTAGTAAATTATTTTATAATTATCTTTATTAATATTACTAATATTATTACCATTATTATTAATATTAGTGTACTTTATAAATGAAAATAAAGTATAATAATTGTAAAATACCTATTTTAAGCATAAGAATGGAAATTTAAATAAGCTAAATTTTTTAATAATGTGATACCTATATGTAACAAGAAAATTATATGAAGTAATCCAAGAAAAACATGATGACACTAAGCAATAGTGAATAAATACGAGTTACTATAATTAGTTAAATAAGGAACAATATAAAAATAGCAATAATAATAATTATACAAATATAAGCTTACTAAATATCAACTTTTCAAATACCTGATAAATGTATATAAGTATCAAACAAGATCAAGACAAGCAAAATGAAAATAAATATTAAATAATAATTAATTATCATAGGTTCATTAGAGGACCAATATAATAAAAGAAAGAAAACTCAATATCAATAGAGGATACTTAAGTACTCATAAGAATTTAATTATATAGTTTATGTATTATTGATGAATATATTATTCATCTCAATAGGTGATCTTGATATTGATGAGGATTTTCCTGTTGATTACTATGATAAGCCAGTTTGAGCAGGTGAGTAACTCAGTCTTATTACATTGTGTGTGCTTGTAGCTTAGCTAACCATTAATGAAAGATGATAACCTAAATTTGTTGTATGGGTTTATGAGAATTGTTTGCTATATGAAATATTGGTTGCCAAGTCACTCTAATGATAATAATAACAGAATTATGGATGACTATATTACTTGTATAACATGTTGTTTGTCTGTAAAATGATTCATCGCCTTAAACCTAATTAAAAACTACTAGTACCATAAAGGAAATCGAACATGCATTACATGATTTGCATAAGCAACATTTGAGTAAGTGATAGCCTATTATGTGTTAGTGCTTCGAATCTCTGGTAATGCTTAGTTTATCTAGGCACAGAAGCTATTAGTTAATCACAAGATTACCTTTGTTTTGTTGATACCGTAGGAACTAAATGGTAAATGAAGAACGCCGCTTATGGTATGATTTGAAATGACTAACACTTAATAGAGTTTATAAAGCTAAAACAGGAAATGAGTGTTAAAGACATGATAAATTCAAAGTGACGATTAAAGTGAGTATTGTTGTTTTCCTAAAAGCTTATTCTATCCTAGGTAGGTAGGATATAGTACTGTATTCCTTCAATCCCGATGA
This sequence comes from Combretum micranthum, assembly GCA_024138025.1. NCBI lineage: Eukaryota > Viridiplantae > Streptophyta > Magnoliopsida > Myrtales > Combretaceae > Combretum > Combretum micranthum. The sequence goes on along the minus strand of JAMXBD010000170.1, from coordinate 294,049 downwards.
GAGGGCGTAAATCTTCATCCTGCTTTGGATTCCGGGTTATCTAGACTTGTATTTGTGCATATACTTCATTGATGAATTTCATATAATTGTTAATAAACTTGTTTGATATGTGGTAAGTTCTAGTTATTCACTAAGCTTGTGGTTTTGCTCATACTCCAACAGTCCTTTCAGGTTTACATTTAGGCAATGGCTGGTCACTTCTAGGAGTTTGGCTCCAGTAAAAACTTCAAGACTGAAAGTTCATAGGAGATTATGGGATAAGCTCCTTGTTTTTATATTTTAGTCTAAGCTAGTTAGTATTTAAATTATTAGTTATGTGTTTAGAGACTTTTAGAAAGATATTATGGTTTGTAATGCTATATTCAAGCACTAGGATGATTGTTATTTACTAATTTATGACTTACATGTATTTGTTATTTCTCATCAAACTAACTAAAAGATCCTATTATTTGAAAATATGTCATTCTCTAAAGGTAAACTAGTGATAGTAATCAAGTGTAACTTGTTTACTACTACTACTAGGGTACTCTCGTGGCGTAACACCTATCACTTCTTCTTTCCATCCTCAAGAGTCATCCCAATAGCTTTGAAGAGAAATATTTTCGAGTTTAGGCTTCAAGGGACCTTCGATCAGTTCAGTAACTTTACCAGTTCCCAACCAATCATCCTTCCAAAACTTATGGTTCTGCCATTGTTTGGTTGCCAAAAGTAAAATTCATTCTTTCTTTCCATGCTTTTTGAAATCTCACATACAGTTTTAGTGCGAAGATTTCCCCTCTTGTTGTTCCCACTTCCATTTTTCTTATAAGCTTCAACCATATTGGTCTCTGATGGTGTAGGGTCCAAACATGTTTCATGATAGCTGCTTGATTTTGTTTCTTACGTCTCAGATGCCTAAGCCTCCAAATTCCTTTTGTTTCTTTACCTTTCCCAGCTAATTTCATGGAAACCTTTATGTCCTTCCTTAAAGCCTTAGAGAAAGTCCCTCATCTGTTTCTTAATTTTATTTATTATATCCCTTAGGATCCACACAGCTTTTATATACTAGCTGATAGTTTCAAGTACTATAGGTTTCACCACAGTTTTCCTCCTTGCTATCCTTAGCATATGTGTTTTCCATCCTGTTAATTTAGTTTTAATTTTATCCAAAATAGAACCAACTTCATTGATAGGAATGTTACCATTTTCCCTAATGTTAAAACCAAGGTATTTTCCAAGTTTAGTGTCCTTTCCTAGTCCCACCAAATTCAAAATATGATTTTTATCTTCTCTATTAGTATTAGGGAAGAATATAATTTCTTGATTTTCCTTTATTTATTTTCTATCTAGAGCATTTGCCAAAAAATTCCATGAAATTTCATATGCGTAGAGCATTCTCCAAGGTCGCTTCTCCCATTAGAATAATATCATCAGCAGTAAGAGGGTATTTGAGCTTCTTATCTTGAATGGTTTCCACCAACCCATCTCTACCAGTTGGTTAATGGCTCTGCTAAGCCATTCCATTAAAAGGATGAAGAGATACAGAGACATTGGATCACCTTGTCTCAAACCCCTTGAACCTACAAACTATTCAAATGTACATCCATTAATAATCACTTCAAAGCTTGTAGTTGTTAAGCAAGAAGTTGTCATATTTACCCAATTTTCAAGGAACTTTAGTTGTCGAAGCACCGTTATTATCAAGTCCCATTCCATTCTATTGTATGCCTTTTCTAGGTTAATTTTCCACACCAACCAACCCTTCTTTCTAGATTTAGTTTTGACCCTAGCCATGGTTTCTTGCAAATGATCACATTATTTGAAGTAGACCAATTAGGAACAAAGCTTCCTTGCATTGGGTAGATGAGATCATTGAGTAGAGGTCTTAGTCTATTGACTAGAATTTTAGTTAGTATCTTATAGACGGTGATACAAAGACTTAGAAGTCTAAATTTAGTCACCTTACAAGCTCCAACACTTTTGGGAATCAAAGCAATAAGGGCTTTGTTAATCTCAAGATCAATTTCCCCATTGGCCTAGTATTTTATCAATAAATTGCACACATCTATCCCAATGATATCCCAACAACACTTATAGAAAGTTTATATCCATCGCAACCCCTGTAGTCTTTAGTCCATTCCAAGTTTCTCTAAGACTAAAATTTCTAGCTAGGAAATCTTGTTGTTCTTCCATTAAATTCATACCTCCCACCTCTAGCAGATCATCATGTTTTACCACAAGTTTATTCTATTGAAACATGTTTTCAAAGAAGGATCTTATCATTTTTTCCACTTTACCATTATCCGTCTACATACCTCCCTATCATCCTCAAACCATATATTCTGTTTTTAGCTCTTCGAACCAAGGTAGAAGTGTGAAAAAAATCTAGTGTTCATATCTCCATCGATGATCCATTTACTTCAAGCTTTTGCTGTCTAAAGTAATTGGTCTTTACTCAAAACACAATTTAGCTCAATTTTCAAGGCATTTAGAGTATTCCAGGACTCTAGATCTTTGTTTCCATCATCTTGACTCTCAAAAACTTTTAGACTTTCAATGATTGTCTTCTTTCTTTCGTAAATAATTCTAAAAGTTTCTCTATAGTCTATTCCATCTCCTCAACTCCTTGGTTATGTAATCAAATATAACCTTTTATAAATATAAGTTTTTAAAACTTGATGGTCTATACATTATTTAAAATTTGATATATCTGATTACACCTGTTTTTATTGCTCCTATCTCCTTTATGAGGAACGACATTGTGATAGCTGAATGTTAACGCAAGGGACATCAAATATTCTAATTTTTCATGGTAAAATGATTTTAAACATATGTCTCTACAGCAATTTACAGAAATGTCCACCAATTAAATTCTTCAATAAACATTCTCCATAGACCGAGGCATTGAATAGTAAATGTGTTAAGAACAGTACAAACAAAATGGTTTTAATGCTTCTTTTGCTCTCTTTTCAATGATATTGAGGGGATTACAATTTACAACATGTAGAACAACAAGAACTTTATTTGTCGTTCAGATATTATGTTAATTTTCAAAAACATCTTCTTAAAAAAAATATTTATTTCAATGTCTTAGTATCAATACATAAAATATTATTTATTAATTTTTATTAGTTTATCCTAATATTTGTTAAAAATTAAAAAAGAAAAGAAACAACTTTTAGATCATCTATCAAAAACTTGAAAGACTCTTGAGTGATGAAGGATCTAAAAAAAATTAAAAAAAAAAAGGTCTTAGTATATGGAATTGTGTCATAAATCTTCCTTAAACGTATTCTTATACACAATGTATTAGAGCTAGTTATGATGTTATTTTTACAGTGACTTTTACCCATGATTATGTTTCCTAGATAAAAGAATAAAAATGGTCTAATATTAAATAGGATTGTTGGTCAAAGCGCTTGTAGTCAAATGGCATGAATATCTAACCAATTGACCTAAGTCTGATTCCCTTTTCTATTCAAAATTATAGTAAATAGTAATAAATATTATCGCACCTTTTAGAATTTTAGAATGGATCAAAATAAAATTATGATACCAATATTATTCATTCCTTTTCTCATATTTAAAAACATTTTTAAAAGTAAAAATTACGATTTTTTATAATACATAAGTTCAACTTTAAAAAAAATAAGACGTAATCCATTACTTTTTTATCGTATTATTAATTTATTATCTATATCTCTAAGGATATATTTCATGTACATAATAATGCATAATAAACTTTACAATTTTTACATACCAAGATACAACTTTTATCCGAAATCATAATTAGTATCATTGAAACTTATTTTTGATAAGTCTCGATGCTTATGCAAAATGGTTCAAGTTACAGTGCACAAGATTTTAATTACATGTTGATATTTTTTATCGTTTAAACAGAACCCTACAAATTCCAAAAGGTTAAACTGAAACTCTTGCTTACTGGAGCATCTTGATTGGAGAAAGGAGTTATTGTGTTCCCCATTTGGGGGGAAAATAAAAGATCATGACAAAGCCAACTACTTCCATTTACAAGAGATAAGAGTTCTTATTTTATTTTTATTTTTACTTTTCAACTACTGCGTATTATATTTTTGGAAATGAAAACGGTAGTAATGATGAGAGAGAGAGAGCGAGAATTCCAAAAATTCAGCACTGTGAAACCAATTAATGATGGTTTTATAAACTAAACAAGGTAGAAATAAAATTATAATTTTTAATAATAAAAAGTATTTGTTATTATTTTATTTGATTGCATGTGAATGATATTAGCAATAGATTAGTAATAAAAGAATGCAAGTATACTCTTACTTCACTATGTAACTACAATATTATGGTCTTATAGATAAATATGAAAGTATATTTAAAAAATAAATAGATATATATTTATTCCTGTAGTTTGATAAGGAAATTATATTTTTATATTTTATAATCTTGAGAATTTATAGGATAATTATCTCAAAAACCAAATAGAATAATAATATGTTCTTAGGGAAGGAATAGTGATTTCATTACATCCTCTAAATCAATAATTTTTCTTTTACTTAAAAACACAAAACTAAATAAACAAATAAAATTAAAGAAAAATAAAAAGGCAAAATCCTTGAAAGGGCAACCATGCTAGCTATGACTACGATCTACTAATTTCAATAGCTTAATCAATTACACATAAAGTGGTTAATGGTCACCAATGTGGTGATATTGATGTCTCATGCGACCCAAAAGAGCAGATTTTATGAAAATTAAAAAGAAAACTGTGGGTAGCCATGAGAGCAACCTTTTACGGTGGTGGGGCAACCCACTTCATCACTTTTGCTAAACATGGATTCCAGCCACCACAATTTTCTTTTGCTTTTTTTGTTTTTGAAGGGTTGTTTAATATCTTTATCTATACCAGAAACAATATAAAAAAAAAAAAAAGAAGAAAGAAAAGAAAGAGCAAATGAACATGATATGTTTTGTATAATTTATATGATGATCTAATTTTTTTTTAAATAATTTTTCATGTGAGATGAAAAGGAATAAGATCTCGTATCAATATCATAAGATAAGAAACCATATGATTGCATAATAATTGACATATTATCTTATCTTATATTCTTATCAAATTCTTATACGCAGACATTTAAATCATGTTTTCATCACAGGGATTGTTTATGCTGTCAAATTAAATAGAAATAAACACTGAGCCAAATTTTAATAAAATTGCATTTAAGCTTGGCTAATTTACTTTTCTACCTATAACTACATTTTCAATAAACTTTATACATGGGGAATGTAATGGTCAGGTTAAGATATCAGAAAGTCAAAGGGAAGTAAATATAGATATTTACCGTTTTGAAAGTATATCCTAATTTGCATTTCAAGTTTCAAGTAACTTGTAGGCATTGAATATGACCTTAAACCCTAAAAATAGTTTTAAAAAAAAAAAGGGATTAAATTGAGTTTTCACAAGAAATTAAAAATATGAAATTAGTATGAAAATATCGCAAGTTGAAATTAAAGATAGAAATTGATTTTTCAGTGAACTTGTGGAGTTGCACAAATAATAATATCTCTTTCAAAAAAGAGATAATTTTAAAATCACTATTGAAATTTTATGGGTTTTATTTTATTAGGCATGGTATTAAGTAATTTAAAAAAATAAATATAAAATTTAAAAAAATTCAAAATTCAGATAGTGATTTTGATAATTTCTTCAAAGAAATTCAGCACAGCATTGAAAGATAACCTTAGCCGTGAAACAAAAAGGAGGTATACGATAATGGAAGTATGCTCCACACTTTGGAATTGCACCACTCAAAGAAGGCTCTCATGCCCACTATTGCACTAAAACATGTGTCACTTGTATGCACCTTAAACCTCCCATCAATATAATAGGTGGTGTCTTTTTGTTATTGGCTGCACCACCTACTGAATTGAAAAAGAACGATGCACGAGCCAATTACTTGTTATCAAAATGATCCCAATGTGAAATAATAATAATAATAATAATAATAATAATAATAATAATAATATCATCCTTGCTCTCTCAATTAAAAAATACAAGGTTTAAATCTGCCTCTAGTATTTAATCATTGAAAATTTTATAATAAAATACTATTTTTTTTTCTCTTGGCCACTTACAATAAAATACTACAATAAGTAATTTTTAGCATGTTGCTTCTCTAAGATGGCTGATGTATAATGATTTTCCAAAAAAGAATTTTAATCTTTATTTGGGACAAATGAATTAAAATCGCCTTTATTTAAGATTGAAAATCAATAAAACTTTAGATAAGTTTATAAACCATTTTGCAATTTACTTACTTGTTCTTTATTTATTTTCAGGAAATGCACAACCCATATTATTCTTTGTTATATAATTCTTAGTCCTTGACTAAAATGGCACGTGACATGCATGTATGCCCAATAGGAACTCAAATTATGTGTACCATACTTAAAAATGACAAATCAAACAAATCACTTTTTAAACCATATTAGAATAAGTGTCTTGCTTTTATCGAGGATTGCAAACAAAATGAGCCAAAACTCAATTCAATCCTAAATTAAGTATAAAATCTAACAAAAGCTCAACTAGATCTACTTAAAATTTTATGTTTAAGTTCAATTCGAAGTAGTACTGCACAAACTTGAGTTGAACTTTATTAAGCTCAATTCATTAGAAATTATTTTTAATACTAATTAAAATAATAATATCCAAACTCGAGTCAAACTTGATTAACAATTATACTTTGCTTGAATTTGATTAGGCTCACCAACCAATGGAGTAAACATTACAAAACTCAAGTTCAACTCAATATTTACTCGAGTAGCTTAAATTCAAACTTGACTTGATTATTTTTCGGATCAAACTTGAACAAAAATCAAGTTAAGTTCAAATATTTTGCAAACTAACTTGATTCATTTACTTCCCCACTTTTATCTAATTTAGGACTTCAAAAAATATGCATAGGATTCTATTATGGGGACATATGTCTGTGACATATAATTTTTTATAATAATTTATGATTGCTTAAGAGATAAAGTCACTGGTCATAATTTTTTTTTTTAAATATAGGTTAGTAAATTACAAAACCACGAAAACGCATATAGTGACTGTAATTTCTATAAAAATTTGAAGTTTTTAAATGAGTCGGAATATTTTTTCAATACTCATCATTTTCAAATAGTTTATGAACCATTAATAGACATCAAGGCAGTAGTCCAAAAAGGGAAGTTTAAAACAAAGTTATGAAGTTTTATTACATGGCGCTTACGCATTCATGAAAACGCATTACATCATTATTCTAAAGAAAGAATCAATTCGTGTAATGATTGAACCAAATCTCTAACCATTAGGCAAACAAAGCTATCGTTTGGACAACTGGACTAGATCATGTTTGATTTAAAAAATGAATTTGATAATGGACAAACTCTATTATGAATAAATCCACAAATCTTGCCCTTTCTATTAATGGTACAAAAATCGCAAACTAAGACATTGGCTACAATACTTCATTCTTATCCTTTCGACTTTAAACTACCACCTCCACCTCCAACTCCTGTGTCACCACCACCACTACTTCAACTATCACCACCACTTTTATCATTGCTATTACTGTGACTGCCACTAGTACAACACTAATATTAAGTTACAATCACCATTATCACAATACTACCACTAAAATATCACCACCATAACTACTATCTATCATATCAGAATGATAATTAACATAAATTTATGTGTGTGTGTGTGTGTGTATATATATATGTTTTATGTTGGACTTAACACAATAAATAATGGTATAACAAAATTGTACTATTGTATTCCTCCTGTATTATACCATGCCATTCTTCCTATCCCATCCTTTTCTAGAAACAATAAGCCATTATCTAAATTTAAATAATAAGTCCACTTAATCAAAATTAATATATATTATTTGGCAATTCAAATAATGCAATCTAAAACAACACCCTTTGGGACCCAGTTATTATTTTTTGCTATAACTCAATTAATACCTAGAAGACTAGTTAGTTTAACTTTGTTCGAATAAAAGTGGATTTTAATATATATATACCTTTGTTATGTCCACAATAACGAACCCAATGAAAATTTATGGCATAAAAAATTGGAGATGATGGGGATAATGGAAGACATGATGATGGAATGTATTTGCCTTTGAATGTGAAATCACAAGCAAGTGTAAGTATAGTATGAATGCCCGAGCTAGAGATGGGTACAGGTCAGTTCTAGCTCATGCCTCATCACCTAACCAAGACGTTGAGTTCGAGAGCCGTATCTAGCTTATTAGCCAATTCGTGATGTGCCCGTAGCACAGGAGGGTCGAATGTCAAGGTGAAGTTGGCTCTCACCTATGGACTCATTGGTTCATAGGCTGGTCCATCATCATGAATTCATCAAGTCGAGGCACAGCCATGCATGCACATGTATTATAGTTGTTATGTTATATAGCATTATTATTGCAATAAACATTAGTAAAAGCATATATAAATCAAATTACTTGAGATATACTAGAGTTAGACTTAATGTTTACTTGAAGTCAATTAAATAATAATTGAATCAAGTTCAAGTTTGAGCTATTTGAATAGTCATATTTTATAATGTTTAATTCAACTAACTTGTAGGCATAATCAAACTTAAATCTAGTATGAATATTATTTGAATTTGAGATAGTTAAATTCTATTTTGTTAAATAACACTTCACAAGCTCAAACTTCATATGACTAAATTTGAATTTTAAAATTTCAAATAAAAAATAAGTTCGATTTCAACGCTAGTTATCCTTATTCAACTTGTTTATAACCCTTATTGTTTATAACCCTTAACATCGGGATCTTTATGTATGGAGCAATCTATATCATTTTTTTTCTTCACTTTTTATTTCTTGTCAAATGGAGAGGGAGTGAGTGATTGGAAGGAAGGAAAACACAGGTTCGAGAATTAAAAAGAGGTGAAGATAGAAATGTATCAATCATTCCCTTTAGTTAGAACATGATATTTTTAAGCCTTAAAAACGTATGGAATGTTTTCAAAGATACAGATGTATTGAAATCGTGAACTATCAATGTCTTTGCTGCTATTTGCATTTCTTATTTGCATGGATCATTCCCTATCTAATAAAATCCAGTTCAGTCACTTACTTGAACATTTATATCATCTTAAAAAAACTTAATAATGCCAAAGTTCCAACGAGTGACTAGACAGAAGCATCTTAGATAACAAATATCTTATGTAAGTTGAAAACACCAATAACATACACTTAAGTGATGGTTGTAGGTAGTGTAGATGACTGAATTTTATTATAAAGGTTTTAAACCTAAGTTTAGTTTAGATTTAATTCTTTGGGGTAATGTGATAAAAAAAACTTAAAGAGTTACGCCTAGCTTTTTAAGATAATCAAGAGAGTTTTGGCATGGTAGGCTTAGAGTGAGGTCTGTTGGAATTGGTCAGTCTAGTTTCAACTTTTCTCAAATTGGCTTACATATATTACAATTAAAGGCCTTAATGGGACTAAGTCCACAAGGGAGTCTACTTATATATCCACTATAATAGATTGGGTCCACAAGGGAGTTACTTGTATATCCACTATAATAGGGACTCATCTTAATCGTTGGTTGTCTGTTTCATTCGATGAACGACATCAACAGCTAGATTTTCTAAAAATACCCCTAGTCCCTACCTCATTTGGGCAAGGTGAAATATTGAAAAAATGTTGTCGTACTGTTGAAATTTTGCCTCAGTGAATCAATCATTTGATTTACTCATGAACGCACACGATTTGCTATATTTAGTTAGATTGATGCTTCTTAACTCCCTTGCCTGTTACACGTGTTAAAGCCTAACGAAACTGCCTACTCCTCCTCCTTACATAATTCTCTCTTGATCACTCTTGTACTTGTGGTTTTCCTAGGTCACGTGTAGCGTGATAGTCATGCGATACGCACATGATCGTTGCATCCAGACCATAACCACATAGCTAATTAATAGATATTTTGTCACGCCCTAAATAGGGTCAAGGCATAATCAGTTTCACCATATATAATACTTATGCGTTATATACAAAGCCACTTATTAAATATTCATTTACTATGAGTGTTTCTACAAATTTTAGATTATGAAAATCATTATTAAATTTTATATATGAAAAAATCATTTGATTTTAGTGGAAGATTTAAACAAAACAATTAACTAAATTCCGCTTTCACGATTAGTCTACATCACTACCACACATATCCTTTTATGGTTCAAAATACCAAATACAATCTATAAGTAAACAATAGCCAAAACAACAAATAAAATTAAATCTTCAGGATCTAAACATATATCTCTTAAAAACCAAACTAGAACTAAATCAAACTCTCAATAACAATCACTCCAACAAACTAGTCTCTCCACTATCATCTAGGAGCTCATCCATGTCAACACCATAACCTATATTATCATAGGGATCCTCATCAATCTCATCATTACTTGAAAAAGAAAAAATAAGCTAGGGCCCAACATAACAACAACACAAGCACACACAATATGATCACACGATCCTATACTACCATAGATGCAACAACCGTCAATTTATATCATTAAATTAAGTGTATCAAAACAACAGTGGAGCACTCACACTTCGGTAACACATTAAGGGAATCTAGGGGTCATGAGTAGCAGCAACTACTCAGAGAGTTGATATAGGTTACCAGAATACTTATATATCGTAGAAGAAATTCAAAGTAAATAGTCTCGTCTATGATTCATAGTCGTTGCTCATCTCTACCTATCACAATCCATAATATAATACGGTTCAATCGGTCCCATTAGCATAAGCCACACTATATTACTTCCTCTTCGATCTAGATAGACGTTACCTTGATATCGTTCACCCATCAGATATCCATTGAGCCACCTCGATGTATCAATAATACCAATGATGGCCTAAGTGTCTAACTATCATGCTAGCCGCCACGCAAGGTTATCGCTCCTCAGAATAGATTAAACGACTCGAACACAATCAAGCAATTAATTAGGCCATCTTTAAGTATCAATTCATTTTAAGATGCATATCTTAGCAAGCAACACCCGAATCACTACATGCATGTACTCAAGTGGGAAATCTTGTCACAAACAAATGATCAACTATCCACAAAACGAGAATCTCTATAAGAAAGCAATCTCATAAATTTTAAGTCACTAACTCTATTATTCATCCCTACTTGATAAACTATTAATAAATTCTAAGTCAAGCTTTATATATACTAGCTATTATATTTGAGATTCCATATAATTCCTATTTAGATTATTAACTCATAATTCAATATTACTTTTTAATAAATATTAGTTTCTAATCATCCAATATATAGAAGTTTATTATATACTCAAATCAGCTACTTAAGCTTACTTATTGTTATTAAGTTCTTAAGATGATATTCCTGTTAATACAACTTATAATTAAAACAATAAACTTTTTTATTAAGTAAATTTATTCTTTTAAAGATATAATTAATGTAATATTCATTAATATCTTAACTTTACTCTTAAGTAAGGGTATACAAAAAAACCGATGAAATTGAAAATCCGAATCAAAACTGGAAACCACTCCAAAAAATATAGTTAACCAATCTGTTGGTTTCGGTTTAGGATTATGGTTTTAACTTTCCAATTTTTTTTTTTTGTTTTGGTTTTGATTTCAGTTTGTAACCATAAAAAAACCGATGGTTAATGACTAACTATCTCAATATTTATAAATATATTATATGTAATTTACATATACATATAATTATTTCTTAAATATATATACACACATATAATTTACATATACCAATGTTCTTTGGATTCTGATTCGAGTACTCTGTTTTGTCCCATATTTGATGGGAATTAATGTGGTATTTGATTTGGTTTGGTTTGATTTAGTTTATGATAATAAATGCAAAGGCTTATTTTTTCCGTTTTCCTTAATTTGATTTTTCTTTTTTCTAAGCTCTTGTAATATATATAATAATTTAAAGAAAAACTTTATGATAAAGGCAAAAAAGTAAGGCTTGTTGAAATTATCAATTTGATTTATTGAAACCATTATGTTAAATAGCTAGAAATCGAAAGTAAAAAAATTAACCATAAAAAGATTAACCGTTAAGGTGGTTAATCATTTATAAAGACTGATTAAGGATCAAGATATTAAAAAACTGATGATTACAGTTAAGTCAAAAAAATAAGATCACGGACTAGTTAATCGAACCATGAACAATCCTAATCTTAAGTGTGTCAAAGAATCTAAACTAACTTCCTAATAGATTATTATTAACATACAAAATGATTATTTTTGTCTATTTTAATAAATAACTTCTTAAAAAAAATTAATTGTTCATCTTAATATTATATTTCGATATGAAATGATAGTATTTAAAATTATTCCATATTTATTTGATTAGAATCGATTTCCTATAAATTTCAATATTTCACTTTCTCTAGAAAATCAGTCCACACTCTAGCTTCATTGGATCAGTTCACTAACTTCTAGACTGATTCTTGAGCCTCAATTTTTTTGTAAACTTCATAACTCATTGATTTATATGTTTCTAAATTGGTTCAATTGAATTGGCTTAATATGATTTAAAATGAAAAACATCAAATCTAGTTGAAACAAGGAAACAACATTGTCGACCAATCAGTTGTTGCAAAATTGAGAATGTTTCCAATAGGTTCTTGAATGGTTATTTATATGATATTAAAATAGGATTCTTAAAATTTTAAATCATTATAATTTCACCCCAAAAGGATAAGAAAAAGTAATTAGTTCAACCCTATATATTGCCATCACTATGCTATCTAAAAGTTTGTTTTACTGTGTTTTTGTTATTTCGTAAATTAATTTTCAAAAATAGTAAATGTATTTCAAAAATCACAAAAATTTCCAATTTAGATACAAATATATTAAAATAATATTTCTAAAAATTTCATCCAAAAATAAATTCATTGGATATTTTACTTAGATTTTTACATCTCCACGAGTTCCATGATTTTCCACCATACCAATATATACAAATGTAAATCATAATCTATTCCTAAATCTATAGATCTAATATCCTAATATATGTTTTCATTATTCAAACATGAATCTTAACAACATAAAATATGAACAAAACATTGTGAACGTTGCTATTATTAAAAAACTTTTCACCTGAAAGAAATCATTCCATTAGTAATGGGCAAGTAGCTCATCACGATCCGAAAACTCAACGGAGCACAGGCCAGCGCCTAGTCAATGCCATGCCGGTGCCCGTGGGGCGCTAGCACAAGTTCTCCTAACGAACTTTGGTATTATTCAAAAAAACTTCTCCAAAAATAAAGCATTCAGATAGTGATGGAGAAATTGCTCATCAAAATGGGGAAACTCCACCGACTGCATGTCCACGCCTAGTCAATGCCATACGGGTGCTACACCAGTACCCACGGGGTGCTAGCATAAAGTTCTCTCGACGAATGTTGGTATTATTCAAAAAATTTTCACATAAAAGAAATCATTCCATTAGTGATAGACAAGTAGCTCATCACAATCCAGAAACTCAATTGGACAAGAGCTAGCGCCCGGTCGGTGCCGCACTGGTGCCTGTGGGGCGCTAGCACAAGTTCTCATTAAAATAAGTCATTCAAATAGTGATGGAGAAATTGCTCATCAAAATGGGTAAACTTTACCGGTCACATGTCCACACCCGGTCTTCGTTGGTGCCCATGGGGCACTAACACAAGTCTTCTCAATGAACGTTAGTATTATTCAAAGAAATTTCACCCAAAAGAAATCATTCCATTAATGATGGACAAATAACTCATCACAATTCAAAAACTCTTTGCCCAAAAGAAATCATTCAGATAGTGATGGCGAAATTGCTCATCGAAATCGGGAAACTCCACTGGCCACATGCTCATGCCCGGTCGATGCCACGCCTGTAATCCCCTTAATTTTACATAACCCAATTATAATATATATTATAAATAAAATATAGAATCATAAAAGAACTATAATAAAAATACCAGAAATCACTCCAAATTTTCGCGACTTTAATTTTTAAGTATAAACAAATTAGAATAAAGAATATTTATCACTAAGACTTTGCAAATTCATAATGTTTGAAATAAAGAATAAAGAAAACTATTTAATATTTAAGAACTTAAATTTTAATATTCAAAACATATCAATACCTTTAAGTTAAATAAATCTGAGTCTATAGAAAGTAAAATTATGATCTAATCTAGTAACTTATAACTAGTAAAAAGAACAAAGTAACAAATATAGAATAAAAAATAAATTTCTAACCTAGTAAAAACTCTATAATAAATCTATAAATAGAAATGGATTCATATATAATTTCAAACCTTATAAATTTATAATAAAGTCGAATTAAGGGCAATATAATTATGAATTTATCAAAATACCAGCAAACAAAACTTTTAAACAGATAAAATATAATTTATGATAGCATGTATAAATATTGAAAAGTAAAAGCATTAAACTAAAGATTCTATGTATACTATAACATTCAGAATATTTAATATCATTAATATGTAAATTTTTATCCAAAAATATTATCGAATCAGTATTTATCGTACATGTCATTTAGATCCACAAAATTAACTTTTTGCACCCGTTCATATTTTTGTCCACTCCTTACATAGTTGTTGATTATAAATTTATCATCTTCTTTTTGTTTTTGTATTTCCATTCATCCTAACTCTCTTACATTTTTTTTATTTCGTTTTATGTTTCTCATTTTCTTTCCTTTTGAAGTTCCACTGTACGTGACAAAAGTGCAAAAATTAACACACATACACATATCTTCAATAGAAATTCTATGTATATCATAGTGTTCAGAATATTTAATAACGATAATATGAAAATTTCTATCTAAAAATATTATCGAATAAGTATTTATCATACGTGTCACTTGAACCCGCAAAATTGATTTTTTTCACAAGTTCATATTTTTCCCCACTCCTTACACAGTTGTTGGTTATAAATTCATCATCTTCTTTTTATTTTTGTATTTCTATATACCTCATCTTTTATACAATTTTTTCTTATTTTCATCAACACGTTTCTCATTTCTTCTTAAATCTCTAGAGGAGCTCTGTACGCAAACTACGTATGGAAACTTCCAAAATAAAAGATAAATTTGTACCCGATTAGCTTAATAAACTACCCTAATATCTAGATAATTATTAACTAAATATTAATATAATAATTTTTCTTCAAATTTGGTACAAAACTTTTACATATGCGGTGCAAATTGCACCAAGAATTCGATGGAAAAAGATGTATTACGGCTAAGATTTCATTGATGTTGGAGCAGCCAAAAATCAATGAAAATTGCCCAGCAAAGCACCTCATTTAATGTATTGAAACATGCATGCAAGTGGAAATCGGTGGAAACAAAATTGTTCTTCTCTTGGCCAAAACTTGAAGCCGCTACCTCCCTTTCCTATATATATATATATAAGACTTCATAATGGACAAAACGACAAAGCAAATAAATCCCCTTTGGTAGCTAACAACACCACACAAAACATGCTCAAAACAACAACAAAAAAATTGTCATTAAAACAAAGCTAAGGAAACCATCAAGCTAAGATTCGTTTTAAGCTTTGAGAAAGGATTTAGCAACACTACACCAGCTCAAATAAGGTAATATCTCATCCTAAAACTTGATACGTGTATTATGATAGGTAGAAGCTAGAAAATCATTAAGTATGATGATTATAGGACCTTATATGTATTGATATATCACTTATAATACACGTGGAGTATAGAAAAATACTTAGAAATAGTTTAAACATAATTATAATATATAATATAAAAAATTAAATAATCATAAACAAAATTTATTCCAAATAATAATAATAATAATAATAATGAATATTATTATTGTTAGTATTATCAATATTATGACTATTAAAATTACTATTACATGATTGTTATTAATTTGATTCTTTTGATTATTATTATTATTATAATTATTATGACTAGTATGAATATTACTATTATTACTATTATAATTATCATTACGATTATTATTATGATTATACTATTATAATGTCCACACATATTATTGTTATTATTAAAAGTATTATTGCTATTAATGTTATTATTATTAGTATTATGATAATTAAGAGTAATATTACTATAGATATTATTATTATTAGCATTACTAATGTTAGTATTAGCAATATTGGTAACGATACTATTATTGGGATAATTGTTTTATTAATACCAATTATTATTGTTATTATTATCACTAATGAATATCATTATCATTATAATAAAAAAATATTATAAATATTATTATTAATGATACTACCATTATTATGATTATTACTAGTATTATTATTACTATGATATGTATTATTATTATTGTTATCTTTAAGATTACTACTATTTAATATAGTTATTATGAAAAATAATATTGTTATTACTAACGAATTACCTTATAATAAACATTATTATTATTACTACTAATATTATTAATATTAGTATACCTTATAAATGAAAATAAAGTATAATAATTGTAAAATACTTATTTTATACATAAGAATGGAAATTAAAATAAGTTAAATTTTTTAATAATGTAATAACCATACATAACAAGAAAATTATATGAAGTATATAAAAAGAAGTACGACGACACTAAACAATAGTAAATAAATACGAGTTACTATAATGAGTCAAATAAGGAACAATATAAAAATAGCAACAATAATAGTTATAAAAATATAAGCCTGCTAAATATGAATTTTTCAAATACCCGATATATATATAATATATAAATACCTAACAAGAACAAGACAAGCAAAATGAAAATAAAAATTAAATAATAATTAATTATCATAGGATCATTAAAGGACTGATGTCACGCCCCGAGGGTATCTTAGACGGGACAGTTTCGCCATACACAACACCCGGCTTAAGATTTAAATCATAAATCTCTTAAAGCCATAAATATTGTGCAGAAGCGTATCCTGAATAGATAACCAATGGGTTTGATAGTATCAGATTAGCCATATAATATACAACTAATAGCCTCAAACTAACTAATAACTACTGCAGAAATATATCATTAAAAGAAAAAGTAGTTTAAGAGTGTATATAACAAAGAAGTTGGATTACTGATCCTATAAATATTACAATCCTGTTTCAAAGATTTATTTAAAAACCCCTCCCAGGAAAAAAAGAAGGAACTCTCTTCAACCCTCGTATCCTTCCCTCAAAACCCTGAATCCAAAGGGGAGCTAACCTGAGGGTAGCCTCGTCCTGACTGGTACCAAAGATAGTCCTGTGACAATAAACTGTAAGGGAGTGAGCGAACCACAGGCTCAGTGAGTTATACTCCTCACTTTATACCATTCAACCAATTTATTAATTCAAACATATGCAATGCAAACAATCAAGTGGACAAATATATAGCCAACCGGTAACCATATACATATTCGGATTTGCACCCTCCGAATCCGGGGTTGGGGTACATCCACTCATCAGCACCCAGATTAATATACTTCGGGAATCAAATTTCTCAAGAAAACTTTTTATATATCAAAATAATATACATATAACAACATCCCAGTGAAGTAATAAATCCGAAACAATGACCCGGCGCGATTCTAGGAAAACGGCCGTCTCCCCAGGACGACTTAGTTCCCATTCCCCTAGAACAAGGCCCATGGTACACACTAGGTATATACCACTTCGGTCCTCCATGTTCACCATCCTCACGGGACAGTGCGGCCCATTCGGATCAAGGTGTAGTGGTGATGGCCTTCTACGTGCATGAATGCTATGCATGAATGTATTCAATTATTATGTCAGATTGTTTTATATTTATTTACTTGGCGTGCAAACAAGTTCCATACACTTTCATTTCTATTCTATAGCATCCAATGGGTTAGAATATAATTACAATATTTTATCAACCAATTCAAGTAACCACAGTCACAGTTTATTTCCCAACCCCTTAATATTTGATTACTTGATTAATTCTATTCTACAACCACAATCAAGTATAGAGATCATAGGAATATACTCACCTGTCCATATTTCTTGTCAGTCGTAATAGTCAACAGGCAGGTCAAGCTCAGAGTCAGAATCACCTGAATATAATTAAAGATGGAAATATACTATAAGAATTGACCGAAAACATCTAATACATATTTATATCTATGCTACAGACTTCCTATATTTCTGGAATCTATTACTAAAAACCCTATGTAGCTAATTAAATCGATTTAACGTAGATTATACGTACAAACGTAGTTTACTAATTATTTTAGAGTTATTTGAAATATAAGCAAAATAATAATAACAACTAATAGAAATAAATAATAAAAATATTATTATTAAAGATAAAGAAATTTTAACCAAGTAATATAAGTAACTAAACATATAGATATATATACATATAAATACGTATTGAAAGGTTAAAGGAAATAATTTAATAAATATGAGTAATAACAATAATAATAACAATATATATCATATTTACGTCTATATATAAACATCTAAATAAATTAACATACTTATCTTATATTAATAATTTAATTCTTATATAAAAACAAAGCATAGATATATATATATAGCAAGAAATATGATATATCCTATAGGATATATAAGTATAAATATATATATATATATATAAAACATATAAAAGCTTATACATATACATATATACATATACTAACTATCTAAGTATATAATATATACATATATACATATACCCATCATATATATCATATACATACTAATCATATATATATATATAACATATACATATACATATACATATATATAACTCCATGAGAAGCAGCAGAGCTGCTTCGGGAAGGAGAAGCAGCGTGGCCGCTGCCGCTCGAGCGCTCATCTGGAGCGCCTGCTCGAGCGCTGCTGAGCGCTCGCTGTGCGCTCCATGAGCGCTCGCTGAGCGCTCTGAGCGCTGCTCGAGCGATAGCTCGAGCCCTCCATGAGTGCTCGCTGAGCGCTTCTGAGCGCCAGCTTGAGCGCTCGCTGAGCGCTTCTAAGCGCCAGCTTGAGCGCTCCTTGCGCGCTCGCTGAGCGCTGCCCAGCGAAGACAGAGCAGGAGGCTCTGTCAGTGTGCGGTGGTGCGGGTGTGTGTGTGTTGGGTGATGCTGGGGTGATACGGTGGCTGTGCTGGGGTGGTGTTGCGTGGGCTGTGCGGTGGTGCGGTGAGCTGAGGTGGAGCGTGTGTGCTGCGTGGCCATGTGACGAAGAAGAAGAAGAAGAAAAATAAGAAGAAACAGAGGAGAAAGAAGAAAAGAAACAGAGGAAGAAGAAGAAGAAAAAGAAGAACTACTAACCTTAATCGGACCGTTGCTCCACAGGGAAGAAGAAGAGAAAAAACAAAGGAAAAAGAAAAGAAAGGAAGAGAATTCAAACAGAAAAAGAAAGAAAACCGAAAGCTTTAAAACAGAAAAAGGAAAAACAAAAGAAGAAGAAGAAGAAAGAGAACGCAGCTTACACTATATATATATCCAAAGTCAAAGAGAGCTTATGGTCAACAAACCCAACTGTCAGACTTATCCTTCGCCATTTATCTTATATAAATATATATATGTAATAAAATAATTGCAACATGGATCTTCTTAAATTTCTTGTTGACTAATCGTCTCGGAAAAATTTAATCAAAAATAAGAAATATCCAATTTAAACAATATAGCACGGTTTAAAATTATAATAGCAAATCGAATAATATTTTTATCGTATAAGATAAAAAATTCAGACAACATTCGGACAAAGAATTTATAAATAAAATCTTTAATTAATACTGTTTAGAGTAAATTCATAATTGAATAAAGAAAAATTAGTTTATGAAGAAGTTTATACTCAATTTGATAAATAAAATAAAATAATCAAAATAATAATTAAAATTATCAAGACAATTTAAGAAATCGGAAATTTTTCGGAGCTCACAACTGATACAGGTAATGGAAAGTAAATTAAATTTCAAGAGAGGACACATAGATAATCATAGAAGTTTAGTTGCTCTATTTACATTATGTTAATAAATATTTTGTCATAATAAGTGACAATGAATTGTAATTAATATAAATAAAACTAATATATCTTAAATAAATTATTCTACTATGTAAAATCATATTAGATTGATTAAGCTAATTAAAGTAGATTTAGTATTTGAATTAGGTGATTAGTTTCGATAAACTTGGCTTAGATTAATAGACTAGATAAAACCATAAAAAGAAAGGAGTATGTAATTTCTAAAATATGTCTAATTTATAATTAGTGTAAATTATAGTATAAGTTATACCATAATTAATATGGTGAATACGTTGTTTCAAATATCTTATTTTCGAAACTAATAAAAGGATAGAATGGTTAAATAATAAAAGTGGATGACCATTACAAATAGGAAGACTTCTCTTATAAATTCCATAACTTTGATCATAAGAAAATATAATATATATATATATATAGAGAGAGAGAGAGAGAGATAAAATTCCTAGTTAAATAAGTAGGGAATATACCAGAATTAATAACTAAGACCTGAAAGAATACCGTCAATATCGTTATATAAATAACAAAATAATGATAAATATATGTTATTTCATATGAAAAATAGAACAGTTCTTGGATTTCCAATAACATATTCCGATAGTTTAGTGAAGACTACAAGTGAGTCACTTTGTCCTTATCATACTGATTGTGCTTGTAGAATAGCTGCACCTATAATAATATATTTAAATGATATGCATGCGGGATTAGGTATATTGCATGATGTATGATATGTGCTTGATTGCCAAACTATCCTATTTTAAGTGATAAATCTATTGTATGATAATTACTGTATGAAGCATGTTGTTGATGTCTATAAATTGTATGACCACCTTAAACTTGACTAAAAACTACTAGTACCACAAAGGAAATGGCCATGCATATGCATCACATAAATTGCATATATTGCATAAAGCGTGGCCACTTACTCGTGTTAGCATTCCAGACCTTTGGTAATGCTTCGTAAGCTTAGGCCTATAAGGCTAATAGACATACGCAAGGTTATCTTAAATCTGTTGGTACCATAGGAACTAAAAGGTAAACGAAGGAACGCCACTTATGGTATTGCTTGGCATGACTAACACCTAGTGGGGGAGTCTAAGGATGAAGGAAACGAGTGTTAAAGAAATGATAAATTAAAGTGATAAATAAAGTGAGGACTGTTGTTTTCCTGTAATCTTAGTTTCCCCTAGGTAGATATACCACATAGTAACGTGATTCCTTCAACCCCAAAGAGAAGGCGTAAATCTCCATTGGTTTAAATTCCTGTCATCCAAACTACATGTGCCTCATATGGTTTCTTGTTGCATTTCATTTATGATTGGTAATTATACTTGTTTGTTATTGTTTGATGTGTGGTCTGATCAAGTTATCTCACTGAGCCTGTGGTTCACTTACCCCCTCATCCCTTCCCCCCCTCCCCCGACAGTTTTTGTGCAGGATTAATGCTAACTAGGATTGGGTTAGGAATGTGTGAAGAGTACTTCTCCAACAGACCTTATTGAAGATAAAAATAAAGGATATGATAAACTTAAAATGAAAATTAGATATATTGTATAATAAATGAAATTTGTAAGTTGTAAGTTTAAAACCCAATTTTCATTATTTAGTAGGGGGTACCGATTCTCTATGATCTTGGTAGAAAGTGGAAAATCGGATTCCATAGGTGAAATCCAGTAATATAATTTATCATTTATATGATAGACATTGATAAATAAACCGAGTCTTGTATACTCTGACTTACAAGACGGCTCTCATATTATGGGTGCACACGTGGTATGATAGCTTTAGATTAATCCTACTAGGCCCCCTTTGAGGTATGACAACGCCGGTGCTACGCTAATGCTCATGGGGCGCTAGCATAAGTTCTCTCGACAAACATTGGTATTATTCAAAAACTTTTTACCCAAAAGAAATCATTCCATTAGTGATGCATAAATAGCTCATCACAATCCGGAAACTTGACCAGGCACGTGCCAGCCTCCGTCAGTGCCACACTGGTACTACGCTGGTACCCATGGAACACTAGCACAAGTTCTTCCGACGAACTTCGATATTATTCGAAAACTCTCCGTCCAAAAGAAATCATTCAGATAGTGATGGAGAAATTGCTCATCAAAATCGAGAAACTCTACTAGCCACATACTCATGCCCGATTGATGCCACGCTGGCACTACGCCAGTGCTTATAGGGCGCTAGCACAAGTTCTCGACGAACATTGGTATTATAAAAAAACTTTTTCACCCAAAAGAAATTATTCCATTAGTGATGGAGAAATAGCTCATCGCATTCTAGAAACTTGAACGGACACATGCCAGCACCCGGTCGGTGCCACATCGGTGCTACGCTGGTACCTGTGGGGGACTAGCACAAGTTCTCCTGATGAACTTCGATATTATTCGAAAGCTCTCCGCCAAAAAGGAATCATTCATATAGTGATGAAGAAATTACTCATCAAAATCAGGAAACTCCACTAGCCACAATCCCGTAAACCATCAAGTCTTTGAATGCAAGTTGTGCCCAAAGCTTTCTTAAGAACACACCTCCTTCTTCTTGATATCTTGATTCTCCTAAGGTTAATTCGTATTAAAGTCATGATTAAAGGATTAAAGAGTCTACGAAAGTGTTCTTACCTTTTCTCTTTGATTCCTTTTGCATAAATGTCTAAATCCTAAGAGAGAGGAGAGTTTTTGTTTGTTTTTCTCTTAATAGAAGTTAAAGAAAGAGTTTTTGAGAGTAAACTTCTTGCAAAAGTTTTGAGAATGTGAGCAACAAGAGGATATAGGAAACTAAAGTTTTTATATGGGAATGGGATGCTTTAAACGTATAAATTATACGTTTAAGATATAATTTACTCATATGGTCTCATGGCTTATATTAATTAAGTTATTATATAAAGTCCTTTTTACCCCTCATTACTTATTTTATGACATGTGATACATATTAGTTCATGTTTCCCTTTTTAATTTACTTGTTCTCAGAGATTTATAAATTCCTATTATTTTATTGATTACTATTATTATTGTTATTGATTATTTTCATTATATGTTTTATCCCAATATAATTATTATTGGCTATTAATATTATTTTTTTATTTACTTGTAAGAAATTTTTGGGTTATTTCATATGTAAGTTGGGAACACCAATAATAACGTTCACTTATGTGATGCATGTGGTGGCATATAAAGATATATAGTAAAACTAACTGTAATACAAATTTTACTTTGAAAAATTTTCTATTCACTTCCAAAATTGCAAGTACTTTTGGTTTTGGAAGTATTGTAACATTAACTTCACCTTCACTTCAAATGAACAATTCTAATCTTGGACACTTCATATGAAATTACTATTATAATATTTAGCTATATTTTAAACATCTAGTACCAATTCTACATAAATTGCTATTATAAAAAATAGTAAAATAGCAATTCATGTTGTCACCTTTATGATTTATTATTCAATGGTTGATTTACCATATTCTCTGCAAAACCTACCTTGTAAATACACCAAAACTAGATTTAGTAAATATTTTGCTACAATAACAAATATATAAACATTTTATATTTTCATACGTATAATAATATTTTGCTATTTTAACTAGATATTGTATTTTATTCCATTATATTTCCTTACTTTTTTTTCTATGTCATATAAACATTATGATAGCAATTAGCATGTAAGGCTTATTAAAGTTTTTAAAATCATATCAAATTACTATTCAATACTCCCTATTATTTTATATGGTGAATTGAAGGGACCGTAAAGGAATTGTTGTCCCTATTCCTTAAATATTATATTTTACTTTATTCAAATCTCCTCTCTCAGTATTTTCAAATTATAAAAGGGATTAAAGAGAATGATTGCTTTGATTTAACATGTATGAGTACCACAACTAAAGGGATACTAATGGTAATTATAATATGCATTGGAAAGGTGCCTATAAAATTTTATAATATATAGAAAATATTATATTAACAAGATGGTATTAATTTGTTTACCTTAGAATTTTTTCAATAAGGTATTAAACTTGCAAAGCCTGAACAGGTTTGTTAGGTTAACAACATAAAAAGTCATGAGTAGAATAGTTGGGGACTGTTAGGTGAAACCACTTTAATGCTTAAATTGGTGATGGGAAACGAGTTTGGCAAAGTAATGACAAGAGTAAAATGTATCGAGATGACTTACCTTAACCTTAAGGGTTTATTTATAGGGGAAAAGCTACAATAATTTGGTAAGTAAATCACCACAACGGAAAAATCCATCAAGAAATACTAGGAAATTATACCCCAATATATTAAAAAAAATCATATTTTCCAATTATAGTGATTTTCAAGAGCATCCTCAATTATGTCTATTGATTGCTTGTCTAATATGAGGTTAATTGAGCAAATTGAAGTTCTAAGAGGATTATTCTAGAGTGTCTGCTTCAATATCAGGCAAGGAGTAATCTAGCTATTGTCGACAAAAGTAGCTTGTTCTGACTCTACACAACTTTACCTTACGCCCATTAGAGGTTGAAGAAGATCAAAACAATTCAGCCCATGACTTAGGCCCATGTCTAAAATAATCTATCAACATAACCTTTAAATATTAATGATTTCATCATATTTCTTTATTATTTTTTTCATGTGAGAGTATTTATGTTATCTTATTTATATTGTCAACACATCTTTTTTCAATGTTAAGGAAGTCGTACACCATTTTATGTGTCTTTTCAACGAAATAATTAAGTTAGCCATGATCACACTTGTATGAGATAATCCTAATAACTAATCGGTTGGCTATGAATGTCTAACTTGTTATACTCCCTAATTTTTAACAACATGACAATTGCATTAAACAAGAAAAGAAAGAACATTATGATCTCCATTATATGGAATTATATTGTGAACCTGTGAACCACTAGGTCCAAACAATCGAACTTTATATGCTATTTTCAACACTTGCCAAATAACAACAACAACAATTTACGAACCAGTGGTTATTGATGCACTGAGTCAAAGGTGGAGCCTTTCCCATTTGTAGCCTGAATCTATGGTAGTGTTGTGTCATTCATCTTCTTAGGTTACAAAAGCTTGCTTTTTTTTTTTTTTTTTTTCCTTTTCTTTAAAATGAATTTGAATTATATGAAAAATAATCCAATTGCTGAATATAGAACTTAAATTCATCCTCTCTCTCTCTCTCTTCTCTCTCTCTCTCTCTCTCTCTCTCAAGATCCAAGAACCAAGATGTTTTAAGCATGAAACCTTAAACTAAGAACTAACCAACTGTAAAAATTAAGTGTTTATACAGGAGACAAAATTAACATTAGCATATGTTTTTTTTTTTTTTAAGTATTGAATGATGAAATTATTATATTTAACCTGCAAAGTACCTTAGTATTCAATAAAATCTCACACATGAACTAGATAAAATAAAAATTTTTATCCCTTTTTCACGATACCAAAATTTTGAAGTAGGACAAAATTACACTTCTTAATCAAGATCCAAAACAAATACTAAACTACCATCTCTTTATCACCTCGACCCTTACTATTAATGTTACCTTATCATCACCATCACCATTGCTGCTATTGTCACCTCACCATTATTAGTTCTACACCATGCAATAAATATATCATATCAAATGTATAACTATTAAGATAACTATTTTTAGTATAATACATGTACATGATAATTAATAAAACATCATAAAGAAAAGAAAACATATGCACTATACCCAACACGCCACCTATGGTACAAGAAGCTTTTGTTATAGTGTACTTCTTATGATGCATGATCCTATTCTCATTATTCTATACTATGGGTGGGTAAAAAGTCCGATCAAACTAGTAATCTTTAATTTGTAGAATAAGCTTAGTGTTGAATAAAACCGTCTTCAAGTATCAATCAAGTCCCTTCATTTGGTGGTGCAAATCTTAAAACAAAACAAAGTAAGAATTTATTAAGGAAGATCTAAAAATAACATTATTACTTTCAATTCTTTATCACCACCTAGGCATTATTATTATCACTACTCTATTATCACCACTACTTTGCTACTGTCACCACGACCATTAAAACGAATACTAATACCATATTGTTATCATCATTGACACATTCATGCATTATCATTATTTGCACTAGCGCCACTACTTACACCACCAGCCCAACACTAATGGATAAGCATACGATATCAATTGTAAAACTATCAAAATAGCTATTGCAATATTATATTTGTATATAACAATTAACACACAACATTAAAAAATGTATAACTTGTATTGTACTCAATATATGAAACATGATACAAGAAAATTGTATCAAACTATACTCTCTATGATGTGCTATACTATTCATGTTGTTCTATAATATAGTGAAAGCTATGGGTGGGTTAAAAAGAAAGAAAGAAAAAAAAAAGACCAAACTAAAACAAATTATAAATCGAACTAAACAAGGCCAAAATATATTTCTTTTTTCTTTTTTGTTTAGCAATTTGGGGTAAAAAATTTACAAACTGAACCAATTCAAAATCAAAATAAATCGTTTTATAAAGACTTAGTAATATTTTTCACTTGTAGCTGGAAATCTTCTTATGATATAAAATGAGACCTAAAAAATCTTTTAATTTACATTTATTAAATTGTATATTTATATAGTTTTAATGACCATAACAAAATATATAAAAAGGTGGACCCAAAATATATGTTATTTGCTAAATTTATAAAAAAATTTAGTTATTATTGGACAGCTGAAATTATTTCACACTTCATTTTGGTCTTATATGATTCAATACTTACTTTTATTAAATGAATTTATTGTGCTTCATTCAAAATTATATGTTTGCATGTATATATATATATATATATAATTTAAGTATACGATTTTAATCGTAATCTAATCCAAACCAAACCTTACCTTTTTAAAAATTCTTAATCTTATCCATTTGATCTGATCCAAAGTTATTAAAAAAAAAAAAAAGAATATATCCCTATGGTTTTGATTAAAAATAAAACCCAGACCATGCACAAACGCTACCCTTAGCTCTCGCCCTTCCACCCACACATATCATGTTCATCCCTATGCCTATTGGCATAACTAAATCGTAACCTACCGTTCTTCACTAGATATATTACAATTTATCAACGGTATGGATTATCTGTTTTTTTATTTGTATGCATTTATAATTTATCTATATCATATTTATTTAGTCTCTTTATAAGTATAATTATTATTTTTTCATTAAAATCTAATTTTTAATAAAAATTTATTTAAAAACATAAAAAAAAATATAATACTAAAATTACCATAATAAGATGGAGCAAATATAACCATATTAACCCTCCTACTCTGTTGATTTTCTCAATTGCGTATTGTCGTGTCTCATCAGTATCGCCCAAAAGCTTTAAAGTATCCAAGAAACCATGTCAGCATGAAAAGCTCTTAATCGATTAAAGTGGAGAAAAACAAAGCATGGAAGTATGCGTTTTTCCTTTTATTATCTCCTGCTGCCGTCCAACATTGACATGACACCCAACTAAAGTAAACCCCATTTTTTATAAGAAGAACATGTGAAAACTTACATGGGCGGAGTCAAAATTTTCAACCATAATTTTCACGTTTTGGACGGAGAGATTTTCTATATTCATGTCCTTGAACATAACGACAATTTGAAGTACTTGTATTGTATGATTGCTTAAGCCCATGTAATCAAACGCGAATTTCCTTCTTAAAATACCAACTATTACTTGAAATATTTGTAAATTTATTTTACTTTTTTAAGATTCGAAACTACTTTATTCCACTTAAGAGATCAGTGTTAAAATTATTGAACTATAAAATTATTAGCATTTCCAAACTTATTTTGGGTCTATTTAAATCATCTATTTTTCATTTGTATCTTATTTGTTTAATTTGTTTATAAGTTAAAATATTTTTTTTTATTTGTATCAATTTATCAATAAATATTTGTTTGAAAAAGAGAAAAATAAGATGTCTAAACGATTAGAAAAAGACAAAAATAGCAGTGCCTTAGAAAATTTTCATATATGTATACACACTTTAAAGTTGGAAGACATTCTTTATGCTTTTTGTTATGTATATCATTCTTGGCGATCGACACATTAAACATAATCTAAAGTAGTCAACACGGTTCGATTATTTTTTAATGTCCACTGCTCCACTTTGACAAAGTTTACCAGGTTAGAGGCGACCTTGTTCCATGGACCAAGCTCAAACAATGACCAACGAAGTTGAAGATTGAAAGTTAAGATTATTTCAGTTTCCGTACGATTCCTTCATTAAAAAAACTAGTTGGAAAAGTCTACTAAATTGTGTTAGTGTTAGCTAATAAGATTCTAATTCCGTCTAATGCTCAAACTTACAAGTAACACAAAAGAAAGATTAATAAATTAAAAGAGGAACACACACCACAAGATAACTTGAAAAATAATATAATTTTCACGGATGTGATATTCATTCCTTCTTTCTAAAAGACTTGGGAAACAAAATATAAGATACGGAGAAACCACATTAATTGGATAGGATCAACATCAAAATGGATAAACAAGTCTTTTAAAATAAAAATTTGCACTGATAAAATTAAAATTTATAATTTTGACTTTAGAAAAACTCCATAAAAGGGCAGAAGAACTTCTCTTACTACAAACTAAAAAGATAATAAAAACCATATAACATTCAATTCTCATTATTCAGTAAAAATCGCATGACTAACAATCGAGTTTCATTATTCTAGAGAATTTACCCTATTTGCAAATGCAAGTTTTTATAACTAATGTGAATGGCATCTTGAAGATCTTATTTGCCCTTATATTGGTGATTAATTTACTATAACCTATATTGTGGTAATTTATTTATTTTTTTTAAGGAATAGTAGACAAGAGACATTCCGGGCCCAAGGAATGAATTATGGTAGAGGAAATGTTTTAGCACTTAAAATCCATTAGTAAAGAGATAAGGTAGTTAAGATTTTAATAATAAGAGGGCCTACTGGTAAACAAGTGTTATAGCCTAAGGAATGGATTATGATAGAGGAAATGTTTTAGCACTTAAAATAGGTTGATAAAGAGATAAAGCAGTTAAAATTTTTAAGAAAGCTTGTACGATCCCATTGACGGGATCATTCAATCAATCATCTAACCATTAAAATAAATACGATAATTAGAATATTATCTATTTTAGTTATTCGATCACGGTTGGATATGATGTGAGTCGTTAGATAATGATGGGACCGGTCCGTCAAAATTAATAATAGGACCATAAAATTTCCTCAATTTTAATGATAGAATGGGCAAAGGGTAAATGAGATGGTGCTATCAATAAGTGAAGAAGGCTTATTACACTTGATGAATATAGAGAAAAAAAAATGGTAGGATGGAATATTGAATTTAAATATAGAAGAGGAGTTAGGTATCACCTTTATGTAGACATTGGCATGGTGTTCAATCCCAGCAACTCCAAACCATGCCAAAAATAGCAAAGGAACTATTACCTTTCCCTTTTTTTTTTTTTGGCCATAAGTTAGTTTTCCTGTTTGTGGGCAATATTATTACATCCATAGGTTTTTATACTTAAAGCTAGTTCATATGAATTAATAAGAATTTATTACAAAATGCATTTTTCTAACAATATGAACTACTTTTTCTCTTATAATCTTCTTGTTTTCTCAACCTAATGGAGTAACTTATAGTGGCATGTTGATACCACTACAATTAAGATTAGATGTATTTGTTTATAAAACAAATTAAAAATAAAAAAAGATGATCGCAAACCTTGATGCTTTTAAGTCAATTATTATTTTGATTTTAAAATTTATCTTATTTAAAATAAAAATTCATTTCTTCAATATTATTTATTTTTTAATTTTAAGTAAAAAAAATTACTAGTTCTATAATTTTAAAACCAAACTATGAACCATCGATTCCATAGAAACAGATCATAATTGTCTTATGCTACTCCAATTCTAGTTCTCCGTATTCCTTATAAGAACCAATGTCTACTTTTAGGGTTTTAAAAATTAGGTCTTTTTATTATACTCTACAGAGAGAGAAAAGAAAAAAAAAGAGAGGGGGGGGTGGGGGTGGGGGTGGGGGGGTGTGTGGGAAGGAATTCTTTAATCATTTATGTGTTTAGTTAAAATGATACTTCTGCAAAAAGGACAAGTCATGAAAAATTTTCAAGAATTTAAACTGCGTTTGTTCCCAGAATTTTGTGGGTCAATATATTACATATATTTTATAATAGAAATTCTTATCCTATTTTATGGACTTACAATACACACACACACACATATATATATATATATATATATATATTCTTCATTCTATTTTTCAGCTTCTTCAATCCATTTCACCACTAGTATCCCAAACATCTTCATAAAAATGAAGAGAACAATCATTTTCCTAAGAAGATTTCCCCCTCTGGTATAATTCACAACAAGAGATATTTTCTTTCTTTTTGTAATGCTCATGATGATCTAGTCTTTGCAAACGCTAAACAACACACTGGCTAGGAGTTTGGTTGCAGTTAAAGGAGATCTTATTGAGAGATCATCTTACAGAGAGCAAATTTCCATCTTCAATTGTATCACATAACCTTGTGTCAATTACGACCCACATCATTAATGGGATTTGTTAATATTAAGGTATCTTGATTGATTGGACAGACTGAAAGAGGTATCTTATATTCACTTGAGAGTGACACAAAGTTACTTCTGGTGGTTGACGCTTGTGGTATGGCTGCTTAAGGTATAATTTGTTGAAGTAAAAGCCTTAAGAAAGGAATATGAAGATAAGGAAACTGCAAACTTCAAGGCTTTATTTGTTTAAATATATGTCACCGAAACGAAAAAGAAGTATTTAGATCGGATGATTTTCATCTGTATTTGATTTGTATCTATATATTATTTATATTATATTTTAGTTGTATTTTATTTGTATCTGATGTTTGATCTGTTTATAAATAAAAAAATATGTTCCTTATCTGTACTTATTTTTGATAAATAGTCTATTTAAAAATTATAAGAATAAGACGTCAAAACGACATAAAAATGACGAACCAAGCACAAGTTATCTAAGGGTTTGTTTGGATAGTATAGTTTGTCTTTCATCTGTGTATTTATATCGAAACGATATGTGTATATATATCTAATTTATATTTATATTTTACCTATATTTGATCTATTTGATCTTTTTATGAGAACTGATAATTTTTTTTATTTATATTTATTTCTTAATAAACTATTTGTTAGAAATTAAGTTTGACAAAAGTATCTGTATCTGTCTAAAATAACTAAATAAACAGACCCTTAAGCTTGCTTTGAAAAATTTTGAAATTGATTTTTTTCTTTCTTTCTTCTTCTTTTTTCTCTCTCTCTCTCTCTTTCCCCCTTCCCCCGCCGTCCCCACCCCCAGCTTCGTTATGATTAGAATTTTAGAATCATCAAATGTTATTACATAATCTCAAATGGCTGGCCTTTAGTTATAGCTTAGCAAGAAGTAAGTCAATAGCAATGGGCAGTGGTCGGTGGTAAACCTGGTGGGGAGATCTTAATAAAAAAAAATGAAGAAAATAATTCCACTTTATTAAAAAGGAAATCATTTTCTCATGTTCCATTAGCAATTTTCTTGATAGTGGCTGAGAAATTCCATTGTCCCTCATCATCACTTACCATTACAAGCTACAAGTTACTTTAAAATTAATAAGTGCATTAATAATATGATTAAATAGCTCTTGATCTTTTAAATTTGATTTTAGTTTCTTTCACTAGCTATCACAACTTCAAGGAATAAATCACTATAATAAAAAAAAAGTAAGATTGAGAGAAAAGATTTTTATCACTAAACATAAATTTTTAACATAAAAATCATCGTCGCTAACTCTATCCGTATAAATATAACTTCTCTTACTATATTCTATCGCAAAATTTCTGTCTATAAATATCTATTTTCATATAGTGAACAGAATGCAAATATAGCACTGCTATTTCTATTATACTTCTATTTTATTTTATTTTTCATTTCCACTGTTTTATCATCATCAGACTCGCTAAAAAATAAGGTAAAAAAAAAGGAATAAATATCATAAAATTAGATAGAAACAGATTAAGAAGTCTTAACGTTCTGTGTGCTGATCGTTTTCTCGTTCTCTCTTTCAATAAAGAACAAAAAAAAATTCACTCATTCTTTCTAGAAGACTTGGGAAACAAAATGCAAGATACCGAAAATCAAATCAATTGGATAGGATCATAAATCCACCTTATAGTGGGTATGTATTTCTCTTTTTCTTTTTGTTTTTTTTTTTTTACACTGAAAATGGATATTAACAAGTCTTTTAAAATTAAAATGATGAAATTGAAATCTAGAATTTCAACTTTAGGGGGAAAAAAGCCATAAAATGGGGATGGGACTACTCTAATTAGGAATCTAAAATCCGTACAACTTGCACTCAAAGAATAAATTATGGTGGAAGCAAGGACAAACATAAAACCATATGGTTGGGGGGCATATTAGTTTTATTATCACTAGAAATATAATACATATTTTTTCATATTAAAATATATTATAATAATAAAATTTTTTTCCGAATTGAGGGGCGGGAGCCCCTATCGGTCCCCTTTAGGTTTGTCTCTGGGTAGAAGCAATGTTTTTAGCACTTAAAATATAGGTTGATAAAGTCTTAATGATAGGATGGGTGGAGCATACTTGAGATGGTGATGTTAATAGATGAAAAATTATTTCACTTAATAGATATTGAGAAAAAAATAGAAAAATTTATGGGATGAAAGGTCGAATCTAAGCATAGAAGAGGTGATACCTAGAGTTTTAAAAACTAGGCCTTTCTATTATACTTTTAGAGAGGATAAAAAGAAAAGAAAAGGAAAGAAAGAATGGAGTAAAGGTGGATCGTCCTCCCAAAGAATGAGAGGGTAAGAGAAAATTTTATTATTATTTTTGTGTTTAATCAATATGACTAACCATGTATATAGTATCATTTGGTACTTAGGAAAAGGCACAAGCCATATATTCAAAGTAAAAATTTGCAAAAGATTTAATGAATTTAATCTTTTTCTTTTAATTCTCAAATTTTAGTGCGTCTGTACTATACATATTTTTACATAAAGAGAAGAAGTTCATTTTAAAAAGTTTTCCACCACTCAAATGAAATTTACACCATTGCATGCAAGCCTATGTTGTGACCATTCTATGTTAGAGACTTAAAGAATACATCCCCCTTCATGTTACAACCCACTCAATTCATTCTAGCGTTAATGATAAAGAGAAAAGTCATTTTCCTTAATAGATTCTCTCTCTTATCATCTTGCAAAAAGGAAAAAAATAATAATATTCTAATATCTATCCCAAATGAGGTTAGTAGAATTACAATATCCTCATCTTTTTAAGAACAAGTTTGGTAGGCTTACATTAATCCTCATCTTATTAATAAATATACACTAAATAAATACCATTCAAAGATAGGTCTATTTGCTTTATACATAGTACTACCAAAAAGGACAATCTCACTTCTAAGATTGTGCGTGATTATCTACTTTTCCACTTCTAAATAACATGGAACTTCTTTTTTGCTCTATACTCAGGAACCTTTCACTTAAACTGAAAACGAGAGAGAGAGAGAGAGAGAGTCTTACATTATTTAGAAGTGTAATTGTTGTTTTGATGATATTTTATATAAAGCATATAAACATGTCTTAAAATTATATTTATTTACTGTATTGTTATTAATAACATATTAAATGCTATAAATAGATAATAATTAATTTTTATTTACATGAAAAATAGTATAAACCTTTAATATTATTTACTTTTTATTTTTTTCCTTTTCTTTTATTTTTATATTTATTTATATCTTACAAAATGTTTCTCCCTAATTTTTTGCCAAAACTTCTCTTGAAAAGATGAGATTAACATAGCTATACCAACCTCATCTCTTGAAAAGATAAGTTCAACCACTTACTAACTTGTTTTTTTCAAGAGAAGAGTTTAAAATGTCTAAATTTAGAATTATTTTCATCCTAATGGCATTTTCATAATTATATTTTAAAATATTATTTTTTTCCCTTTCCCCCTATCATCTTCATAATGATAAACTTCATATAAGAAAGAACATATTTCTTCAGCCTGCTATTAAAAATTTAGGATGCAATTATTTACTTTTTCTTTTTAATTTTTTTTTCTCTTTAGCTCTGTTATAATTTAGAATTTCAGAATTATTGAATATTACTTTACCCCAAAAAAAAAAAAAAAGACAATTATTACAGTTACTGATGGCTTTTAACGACTACTAATAGCAACCAGTGATCGGTAATCGGTAATAATATATATTTTTTAATTGCAAAAAAAAAAAACATATTTCTTTTATTCTTCTAATTTTTTTTTTTTTTTAGATTTCCATTGTTTCATCATCACCGGACTCAACTAAAAATAAGGGTGGGGGTGGAGAACAAATATCATAAAGTTAGACAAGCAGATTAAAAATGTGGAATAGGCATGGTGTGGTGAAGGAGACGGGGAAAGGCCGACAAACAAAAAAAGGAGACGGGGACCAAACACAAACATAGGATGTGAATCACGTGGGTAATATATTTAATAATTAACAGTCCCACCGTTCCTGTCCCTTGTGGCCTCCTGCTTGAGCAAAGGAACAAGTTAGGATCTGTTTGGATGACCAATTTTTTATTTATATTTGTATTTTTTTAAATATGATATATATAAATATCAATTCGCATATATATTTTATTTATATTTGATCTTTTAATAAAAACTATCAACCTTTTTTTATCTATATCTATTTCTTAATAAATAATTTGTTAAAAAAAAATCTTAAAAAATGTTTGTATCTAAAAAAAAAAAAAACCAAACAAACAGACCCTTAATCTTAGTTCATCTTTCTATGGCAAGATAAACATCCAAGGCTCCTAGCAATTATTTGACGAGACAATCTAAACTACCAACAAAAGTCCATCAAATTCCTGTATAACATAAGACTTGTATCCCCCTTCTTTTGCACATGTAAACTCCAGATTCGATATTCTCAAGGAAAAAGCAGCCATCTCTACAAGTTCCTCGTGGTGTCAAAAGAGTCTATGGTGGTCCATTTTCAGCAAGAAAAATCAGTACCCTTCTGCAATTTTCAACCTAGAAGCGCACAACGAAATGGACAAGCAGCAACTGGTTTCACGTGATAAATGATTAATGTTCCATATGTGATAACAACTAAAATGAACAGACTTTCTGAACATGGTGGCGGATTTAAACAAATCCAATTCATTAAAAGCAATCTTCACCCAGCAACTCAGTTATCCGATAGGTACAAAGTGTAGCAAAGATCTTCAAGGACCAACTCTGAATTTAGTAAGAATTAGTGACATCCCTAGATTGGACAAAAGAATGAACAGATGACTATGAATCAGCTTCTTAATGCTAGAAGCGCGTACCTCAAGAATAATATGTGCTGATGTGTGCTTCGAATTCCCAGCAACTTAAAAGGGCCATTCTGCATGCAGAAGACTTCTAATTTGAATTTGATTTGCACCAGTGTCACTAGTATTCTAACATGACTCAATTCTGGAAGCAAGGAGTTAACAGTTTGCATTTAAAACAAAAATCTAAGAAAAAGAGAGAAAAGATGAGAAATGTGGTAGTAAAGAACACTTAGATAAAGAATGGGGGCTCATATAGCAAACATTTATTTACATATATGGTAGATACATTTAAGATTTGAGGAAATTCTAAAAGAAAATGGAACTTTCTATTCTCTTCTCTCTGTCCTTACTGCACTTTACATGACAGCCAAACAAGGAATGCAGTTTATAAATATGCCAGATATAGACTTCAAAAAAGAGGGTTTAACCACATTGTGCTAATGAACTGCCAATGACATCTTGATTCAACCTCTCTCTGAAAAAAAAAATATCCTCTAATTTAGAATATATTCCACCATTTACTCCGGTTCTCCATTCTCTTAGCAAGTTCACTTGCCATGGAAGCAAAATCTTCAGCTCCAGATTGCAGCTCTTCAGTTCGTCTACTAAGTTTCTGTAATGAATAGCAAGAAAGAAAATAAGAGGAGAATGAAAGGCAAATAGGACGAGCAGAAAAACCAGCAAACAAATCCAACTCCACACATGGAGCAATGTTATCAAGAGATGTGAAAAAGGCATAAGAGTTAGTAAAAGGAGTACAAAAAACTGAGGCTCCTAAAAGAACAAAATGCATTGAAAAAACTAATGGTAAGAAAATTGCAAATTATGATGGAGGGAAGATATAAATTTAAAGGGCACTTGTGACCATATGCACAATATTTTGGACTTCTTGATATTTATTTATTGCAACGAAAGCAAATCTTGTAAAACAATATGGCTCAAGTCAAATTTAAGTTTTGGAAAGCATCCAGGGGCTCTCTCTTATTACTTCCATGACATCTGATTAATAATAACTTTAAGTTATATTATAGTATGGCCATCTAGAGCATGCTATCACTGGGACATCACCTACACCAAGCCAAGAGTTTGAAAGTTCCTTGGTGGATAAATTATGGTCATGCTTCATGGTTCAGCCAAATGCACCGCTAATTTCAATTCTATGCCCCAGATTTCCCATCTCAAATTTTACCAATTGTATGGAGAAAAAAAGGCCATGGTTTTTCCAAATTCTATTGCATGATATCTGAGGTGCTATGAATTAAAAATGACATTCTAAAAATGCTTTTATTGAGACATGATATAATGTCCATAGTCAGAATTTAGTAAGGATTTCATCACTCCTAACTGGTGGTGACCAAATTTCTCGTGCGCGCGCACACACACACAAAAAATAAAAAAAAAAAAGAAAAACAAACAAACATTATCAACCAAACATCTCCAGCCAAGCTCATATTATCAAAGACAAAGATTCATTAATCAGATAAGCTGATAAGTCAGCCTACCTCAAGTTTCTCCTGGCGTTCAACAAGCTTATCACGAGCTTGAGAAGCTGCCGCATTGGCACCCTAGAAAATAAACGTATCAGTAACCAATAGTTGGAAGGGAAATAACGTAAACAGTTAATCCATTATACTTACTCCATTTTTCCTATACTTGGCAATAATTTCTTCACGAGTCCTCATTCTTGGCTTCATATCAGTGTTTGCTCCTTCAAATAATCTCTCTCTTTCCCCCTTTGGCTTTTTATCTAATTAGAAGAAATAATTAGCACCACTAGAATGCTTCAATATGAAAAAATGACCACGATGCATTAACCAAGTTTTAAATAACCTTGATTACCTATCATGTCACTCTTGGTCCATGATGATGAAGAAACAGTTTCAGGCTCATCTATTTCAATGTCATCTGTAAATAAACAACCAGCAGCGTAAGAATAAGAAAAAAATTACTAGACAACATTATGGACAAGAGGATTGAAACATCAAAGAAATAGATTAAGACCTATATCAAGCTCAATAACTTCTTTGTCATGAGAGATTGAAGTAGACTCCAACATCAGAGGCCTAGAGAAGGTGGCCTCAAGATGTACAGGGTTGGCAGAAGTAAATTCCAAAACATCCCCATGTACCACTTTGCCCTTTATTATACTGCCCAAAATGCGAGCAGCACCCTATGGGTACAGGAAATTGTCTCAGTTCTTCATTTAAAGAGGAAAAGAGCTAATACAATGTGTTATTGATGTAATAGGAAAAGATACAAGAATGCATTAACCAATACGACAATACCTCCTTTTTCTTATGTGGAGATGCACTACCACTAGAATCCACGGCAGCAGTTATGTCTTTTTGGTGAAGGCAAGGCAAGGACTGTGGAATCCTAAACGAAGATTAAATGATGGCATGTTAATCATGGAGGGTACCACAATGCATGAAAAAGAGAGACAGAAAAGCAGCAAGAGTGAGAAAGGAGAGAGGAGGAGGAGGAGGGAGGGAGGGAGGAGGGAGGGAGGGAGAGGCAGACACACAGAGAGAGAATAACCTGAAGTCGTTTTCTCGTGCCAATAAGGATACAAAGGCTAATTCACAGGCAGTAACCTAGAAACATAAAAAATCAGAAATTAGGATACATGAAAAATTGCATACTGATTGTAGTAGAGCTATCGTAGTTATGCTGGACAATTTATATTAAATATCAATGCAATTAAGAAATTCGATTTCTCATCATGGTCTTGTTTGGATCAATTGAAAATCAGGCAGTGAACATGTCACTTTACTTAAGAAAGGGTTTTGCTAACAATTCAGCTAGTCAACCTAATTTCATCTTGCTTAGTCATTCTAAATTCTATAGATGAATTTGCAGTTTTGGGGGCACAATATACCATGGAATTCCGCTTGATGGCAGTTAAAACTATAACCAGGTAAGACTTGGGATTGTCATTGACATTTATCTTATATAGGTTGGAGTGTGGCTTACTAGACTCTACGAGCTGAAAGTCGCGGGGATAAGAATAATGGAAAATTAATTTTATATGAAGTGAACTCTACAATTCAATGAGTTCACTGACCCACATGGATACCAAAAGTCAGATTCACATTCCCACTAATATTAGATTTGAGTAAAGAAATGAGTTAACCATGGATATCTGCCCACTGCCATAAGACGACATCATCTTTTCCATGTTTGTCCTGAAATTCCACCTCAAAACTGACTTGAGAGAGCTTTCCCAAATGACTTCAAGATTAGGCAAAGACCTGTTCATTACATAAAGTATTTGTTCGGTGAGTCGAATATATAAAAACTTGTCCACGAACATGCACCCAGACGAAAAGTGTAGAGCTCCAAAAGCATTAAATCATCCGGCACAGACTGAGCAGTTCTAAAGCAGAAAATCAGAGAAAGAAGATGCATGCATTAGGATACCTTATCTCCATATCTCCAGTCTGATAGACAAGGACTACCCCGTCTCTGCCATCATCTTGTAGAATTGTTGTCCAACAGCATGGTTTTCCAAGGCTCACTCTTTGAATAAAATTACGATCCAGCTGATAAAGGTAATATAGTTTTGAATATGCAATTATAAGCAATGGTTAATGATGAAAATCAATCTACAAACAGCACCTGAAGGGTAGAGTCTACAGGATATAAGGTCAATGCATCCTCACAACAAAGTAGCACACAGATGTTCTTCAATCTCTGTCCAGCAGATGCAGTTTCCAAGCAGGTGTCCACTACAGAGACTTGGTTAGTGCTTCCATGAGATCCATTATTACCTTCTGTGGCTTCAACATCGTCTCCTGAACTAGGTAAAACATCTTCAACTGCCACTTCTGAAACATGATGTTTTGTCTCTACTTCAAATCAAAGATATCAGGGTGTTTTTAATAACATCAGAAGGTATACAGCTCATTAATAACTTACTTATCAGGTGCATAGAAACAGCAGCAGAATCCTTTGGAGGTGGCAAGGAGCAAGAGCCAATACTATTACCACTCAAAGCATCTATAATTACAATTTGTGCATTTTTTGTCAAAACAAATACTGGACACTTTACAGGAGTTTTTGAGCCTTTGGATTCAAATTCACTTGAAATATGAGTTTCTGAAGATGGACCCACATCCAAGGAAATTATTGGAGAATCTGAACCAGAAATACATTCTCTAAGGGATAAAACTGACAATGTACTTGTATCAAGAATGGAAACCTGGAACAAAAAAATAAATAGAGAACTGGGTTCATAAGCATGAATTATAATGTGACATTGCAAATAGTGCATTGACAAATGAGGAGAGATCACAACAATATGACAAGAGAAAGCTAGACTGGTAATCTCACCTGGCCACATCTGAAGCCCACAGCAATTCTAGATCCAGAACTCACAAATTTCAAGGTACAAACACATGAATGGAGCAAGGAAAACAAAGCTATGCATTGAGGCCCAGCTTCTTGTTGTAAGTTGTGTACTGCAGACAAGGCACATTGTTAGGAGATATACAAGGTTCCACTAAAAGAAACCCTTCTCAACAACAAAAGATTCTGTTTTTAATGCTATAAATATAATGTCTTTGCTGAAAAAACCAATATCCTGGCCATGTACAACTATTAGATCTTATCCTCAAATGCAGACAAACTTTCACATTCCAGTTTTATGTATTTCAAAAGCATGATATTTGCCATCTGAAACATGAATAGCGACATGAAGAAATGAGTTTTTAAAAATATGATATCGAAGTGCATAGGAATGCCACAAATTTTTGCATCCTTCTTGGATGAGGTAACATCCCATTGCATCACAGAAGAAGGCCAGATAGGATTCACTGGTGTGAGATGCTTTTTTCAGGAGAAGATTATCATTTAGCACCAAGTAACACCACCATTTGCAAATCATCCCCATTGCCCACTTCATCTCAAACCATTCCACATCTTCAATAAGCCTTCCTACCACAACCTTAATGTCCGTGGCTGCTACATGTTCCTGTGTCTCTCTCATTCTTCCTACTCTCAAGTCTCACCTAAAAGGAATATAATACTGGAAGAAGTTTGAAGCGAACGACGATATAATAAGAGATTCCTTTTCAAAATTTTGAAATTAAACAATTGACAAGCTCCCAATCTTGGCATTTTGTAAGGATTTCACTGCTCTGTGAAATGCCATAAATTTTTGGGAAAACCGTTTGATTTTCTAGAATGTTCAATCTAATGTTTCCAATCTTCAAAGTCCAATGTTGCATACTCAAGAATGTTCACGCCCTTTGATTTTCTAGAATCAACTCTTAACACTTCAAATGTTTTAAATATGATAAATCCATATATTCCCTCATAATTGAAATCAAAGGTTATTTCCTTCAGCATTTTCATGCAGTATTGGTGTTACGATCACCTCCTCAGATACCCTGAGCTATATATCCAGTCATCCAAGAACAGAATATTTTCTGACACTGATTTTTCACATAATTTTCCCATAAATTTCAGTTCATATCAAATCTTTTTACTACTTCCTGTGAATCAACAAGCTACAAGTTCAAAAAGTCTTTGCACGGCATACCTTTCGTCTCTGTCTCCATCACAACATGGAAGGCCACTTCTTCAGATCTGCTAATCAGCTGGTACAATCGAACCTTCATAGTTGTCATAGTAATAAAAAGTCAGTAGTGTATGCATTAAAGAGAAATGAGCAGAGAGATGTCAATCAGCAGTATCTTACATGGCCATTGTCATATCCAACGGCTAAACTCAAAGTGAAAGAGCAAAAGTCAATTGCTGATACAGATGCATTTAAACCTTCAATATTAATGCCTTTCACCTGCACATTTAGAAGATAACCAGCTCTGTCGATCATCACCTTTCGAATAAGAGTATAAATAAAACAAAATGTGAAGTGAAAGTAGCTAGGTTTTTCCAGGTTAAGATACTACTATCAAGCCTTTCCTGTGTGAGATCAGCTAAAAATATGTCAAGTTTAATGAACTTTAGTTGATTGATAAGCATCAAATCATATAAAAAATACATATATAATAGGTCTGTCTTTTCCAGGTCAGAATTTATTAATTTAATAAGCTTTATTCAATTGATAAGCATCAAGTCGTATAGGAAATACATATTTATTAGGTCTGTCTTTAGCATAATTGTTGTGGATGCAAGTAATAACTGACACATTGGACTAACCCCAGCCTCCAATTCATACAATAGTGAAAGAGCTGGATATGTAGCATCCAATATCTGAACAGATCCATCTTGATAACCTGCCAGATACACCCTCTCAACTTGACGATCTTCGGCATAAAGAAGCTGACTAGGTTTTCCACCAGTGAAAGGCCATCCAGCAGGCTCTTTTCTAGTAACATCTACTGAACAACTTGCACCTGCAACTATCTAATTGCATGGGGAAACACTAAGTACGTCAGTAAGCAAAGGTAGAGACTAGCCAAGAAAAATATCAAGTATTGAAGCCATGAAATGGTAAGATACCTCTGAAAATTGCTTCGAAAACTTGCCATCCTTATGTAGAATACTAAGCTTGCTTACAGTCATTTGTGGTTCAGCAGTGGGTATAATCATTGAATAAGGCAATGGTGAAAGAGAAGTTGCTTTCTCTTGCTGCGATATTAGAGTGGATAGGAAGGCATCATCATAAACATGTAATTGTCCAGGATTTGTCAACACAATAAGTGAAGTAGCTTCTGCGGTTGATAGCAAGGCCATATCCGCAAAAGAACCATTAAGCGTGAGGTCCAAACGGTTTATGCATTTTATGTTTTCTAGCCCATGTGACCAATCGAGGCTCAGAATCTGTAAAATGAGGTGCACAGGATATTAGGCTCTTGTATTCTATGTGAAGTTACAATTTGTAGGCTGAAGAATAATAACACCACTGCTAAAAAAGAATCCACACTCCAAGTGCAAAACTGAACATCTACACTAGTCTCAAGAAA
Source organism: Combretum micranthum (assembly GCA_024138025.1). NCBI lineage: Eukaryota > Viridiplantae > Streptophyta > Magnoliopsida > Myrtales > Combretaceae > Combretum > Combretum micranthum. The sequence continues at coordinate 251,642 of JAMXBD010000170.1, read as the reverse complement.
CATAAATTACCTCCAGTAAAAATTTTTCTCAACAATACATTCTTCTGTATCCTTCACTTGGACAGCAAGCATGCTTTTCATTTCAATAATTATATACCAGACTACTTTTAAGCAAAAAGTGACAGCTCCAAAATAATCTCACACGTAGCTAATATGATGTAATAGCGTGAAATGGAACAGATAAGGATTAAAAGCTAACCGTGAGAACTTCTTCTGAACCAACATCATCACCACCATAAATGAAGAGCTGGCCACCAAGGCCATTATGCACTTTACCAGCAGACCAACGTAACAAAATGACAGGGAGTCTTCGGTCTCCAGATGATAAATTTAACTTGACAACATCTTTAGATGATTTTCCAGCCTGTGAATTCATGCTAGAGGTGGAAGAATCAAAATCCCATAGCAATACATCTCCATCAACATAACCAACAGCAAGAACTGATCCATTAGTGGAAGCCCAACAAAGAGAACTTATCTCTTTGTCCATCAATTCATCATCAGATGCATCAGCAGAGTGCTCATGCTTTTCTTCTTTTGGCATGACAACCACTGTTTCACTCTTCAACTGAAGATCTTTATAGCCTCTAACTGAGACAACCTGATTTGTAGAAATATCCCAGAGGACAATCAACCCATGTTCATATGCAATCAACAGTCTGCATGCATTAGAATGTTATCAGAATCCATCAGAAACCAAAAGATGACATATCTATAAATAATTTTTGTTCACAAACTTCCCATATTCGTTGGATACTGAAATTAGCATGCAATTTAAGTTTAACACTCACTTTAGTGATATCATGGGACATATGTTTGATCCCTTTAAGAGAATTCATTGATTCTGTCACACACTATAAATAATCATAATTGACCATTTAGGTTGGGGAAAAAAAAAATTCTATTTTCCAACAATCTTTTTAAAAATTTAAAAGATATTGATCTGAATGATTAACTCATTAAGAAGCACAAATAGATCACACAATCACGTCTATGGTTGGGCAAGTTGTGTATTTCAATTATATTACTCACATTCCTAGAATCAGAAAATATGGTGCCTGCCAAAGTTATGATGCGTAGTTCACTACAAGAATATAAGAACAATGATCCTTTTTTTTTTTTTTTTTTCCTTCTATTTTTCCAGGTAAAATGCAAGATAATATGAGAAAAATGTTGAGAGCCTCATCTCATGAAAAAGAACAAAGTCCATGAGCTGTGACAAATGCATATTAATTTGAGACTAGCCATGTATAATGCGATTTAATCAAAATTTGAATGGAAAGATTCCAATAATTGCATAAAGTTAAATATATGCCACCCCTACTAGAGTAAAAGCTTGAAGTTCAACTTTCTTCTCTCCTCCAAAATTAAATAACTCGCAAGCACTTAATAACAGATCAATGAATCAGCTGTCTTAACTAAAATAAAAGTAGCAGAAAAGGAACACTTATGCATGTGCCAAAGTGCATTTTTATATCTTCTAACATGCCAGTAATCACTTTAATAATTAGTACAAAATGAATCAACTTTTGAAAGGAAATCACCCAGACTGAACAAGGCCGGCCCACAGATTGAAAAAAAAAGATGACATACATTGTGACAAGTGTTCTTGCTTACCTATTTCCATAAGAGGAAGGCTGTGGAAGGATTCCCACAATAGGGCAATGAGGAGGTATGGAAATTGTAGCTGCTTCTGAAACAAATATGTTGATTTGAAATCAATAATGGTAAAGATAAAAGAGCTGGATAATTGTATGGAGGAAAAACAATTTTGATGCAGTGCACAAGGGTGGATAAGGCGTGTAAAATGCTTTGAGAGTTCAAGATCAACAGCTCAACTCAACATTCCCGCCATGGTTGCCACTGAAATAGCACTAAGTCTTTTCACTGGGTATATGGTGCAGGTGAGTGGATTTATTTGATGCTAGGCTGAAAATACAAAAAGTAACACCAGCACCCATATCTACCTAAACACTGCTCCAAAATAAATGCTGTTCAATAAGGGGTGAATGTTTCATTTGTACAAATCATTCGACCTGAACTTCATGCTCCAAAGATTTTTAAAGTAGAGTAGTAAGACAAATTACCAGCAACAGTGTCTGCAGGTATAAGATAAGGAAGTTGAATGAGCTTTTTCTCTCCAGATTCATACTTCAAAACAAACACCTTTCCATTCTCATCTCCAATATACCTAGAGCAAAGGACAAAGCAAGTTGTGGACAAACTACAGAACAGTAAACATTCAGTAATGTTGCAACTGTTTCAAGAATCATACATATATGCGGTACCACGTATAACTGAGAAAGAAGTTATATTGGATTCCCACTGTAATGTACAAGCAATATGCCTATACTCCAAATCCCACACCTTCCAACAGTAATAAACCCATTAATCAAGTCAATGTATTTAAGAAGAAAATACAAATAAAGAAGAGAAATGGACATGGAATCAAGGGGCCAAAAATCTATAATATCAAATTGGAATTACAAAACTGAAAAAAGTCATCATGTAGCTAAAGGGAAAATGCATACCTGAATGTCATTATCATTGGAGATACTGACTAGAAAACCCTGATTTTGCAGAAACTGGAGAAAAAAGTACAAGAAACATGGCAATCAATTATCAATGCATTTTATATTTAAACTTGGAAAACAATTTTAGATGAGAGCAAGAGAAAAGAGCAATTTAGGACCAGAAACACTAGGAATACATTTTCAAGAATGAAAAATAAAGACAATAAGGAACTATAAAACGCAAAATCAAAATATTTGCATTAACTAGTATATAAGGCAGACATAAATTAAAGTTGGCTGACCTCCAAGTGTTTGAATGGCAATTGCTTTGCAAACATAAGAAGAACTTCAATATGATTACCACCAATAACTTTAATCCTCCCATCCCTACAAGATACATCAACATGGATTAGGCATAGAAATGCCACAGCTTGCCCAACCTAACAGAACTAACACTTAGGCTATATATTTACCTTCCAATGCTAAATGAAGCATTTTAAATGCTCATCTATAAAGATTATGAGAATCGAAAGATATAAAAGTGCAATTATATATGGAGAAATAAGAGATCATCGTGAAATTAATTGAAATGCAAAAGCTAATGCCAAAGCTAATAAGGAGTAGCTTTGAGAATTTGAGATAATTTCATGATACTGTTTCAATCCTCCAAAATAAACTGTACTGTTATTTGTTCTTATTCCCTCGATCATTTCCAATTTATCTTCCTTGATGATGATAAATCCAAAGATTACATTTTACATTTGGAGTCAAACAGTCTTTATCTTCTGCATTCAAAACTGATTAAGCGCTTGAAGACATCATGACTAGCTTACATTAGTCATTGTAGGTCCAAGATACCTACTTTTAGAACAGTATTAAAATATATACCAAAGACATCGCACTCACAGTGTTCCTAAAGCCAGAAGGCTCTGAATGGGATCAAGAGCAAGAATAGATGCAGTAGAAGGAATTCCATAGTGAAGAGTAACACGAGGCTCCAAGTCCATGAATGCTTCTGTTTTCTGCAACACACTACCCTGAAAACAGGGTAAATAGAAACTATAACTTGTATGCAACAATAAACAAGGTCATTTTAAGTTCCAAATATAAAAACATAAAAAAGGGTAAATTATATTGATCACCTTGTAAACTTTGTCAAATACATTAAAACCCAACTTTTTCAAAACACAACAAATAAACCTCTCATACTACAAAGGGTTGATCTATTTCACAAAGGGTGGTCAGCTTTTTCATTATCTCAGTTGCTAATGTCAATCCAAATCTCCATCAAGATCAATACTACAATAATTTATGCCAGCTGCATTGCTAACTCTATAAACCGCAACGAAATTCCCTCTCTTTTCCTAACTTCTCTTTTCAACTAAAACCAGTAATCAAAGTCAAAGCCTTCAAAACCATTTCACTAACAGTACCAAGGTCACTTGTTCAGCATACTTACAACATAATTTGCAATTTCTAACACACAATGATCCAAAACACAATCAGTACTACAAAAATCTTTTTACTAAAATCTATACATTAAATATGCTTAAAAAGCACGCGGACGCTCAGTAGCAAGATCATCCTTCAAATAAAGTGCAACCCAACTGCATGGATTATTCGCCGAATGGCCTAGCAATTATAACACTATGGAATAATCAGATCAATGAACTCAAATTTCAATCATTTAATCAAATCAGCATACTTTTTTTTTTCTAGCCACAAAAAAATATTAGCATTTACGTTAGCATCAAAAGTCTAAAATTTAATTTCATCCACATCAACATTGTGAAATATAATTCAAATTCCAATTAATACAGCTATTAATCAAAGTATAATTGTGCAGGAATTCAATTCATCTCCACTTATTCTCTCTTTTATTAATCCTACAAAGTCAATAGCTTTTGAAGAAAGCTCAATAAATAGGCGACACCACCAGAAGTCAAATCAAATTCACATGATAATCAAGAGAGAGAGAGAGAGAGACATGAAACCTGTTCCTCTTCGTGTTGATGATGATGTTGACGATGATGCTGTGTTGCCTTTTGGAATAAACGTTTGGCGAACATATTGAATGAATTACGAAAGTTTTTCGAAAGAAGCTGTGTTTGTGTTTGTGTTTGTGTTTGTGTTGGTGTTTGTGTTAACAACACTATGAATTTCAAATTGTGGTTGTTTTTTGTAGAGAGAGAAAGAGAAGAGAGAGAAATTCTGTTAATGTTCGTTCCTTCTTTTTCTTCAAATGAGTTCCAAAGCTGGAAGAAGAAGACAAGGTAAAAAGGGCTAACTTCGTTCTTACGACGCAGGAAATTGACACCCACGACGGCATCATGGACGGTCGGTTCAATTTCCATCCGGTTCGTCCATGGCCCTCGGGATTTTAATCCTTCAGGAAGAAAAAACAAAAAAGTACCACCAGTTTGAACCTTACACTCGTAATAAGATTAAAAAAATGAAAAAAAAAGTAGTAAAAAACCAAAATCAAGAATAACATTGTTTTGATAGGGTGAAAATTTGTTATTCTTGATTTATTCAAGCAATTAGATAAGATCTGTGTAAATTTGATTATAAGTTTTAATGTAAAATTAATATATATGTATATATATAATGAGAAAACTGTATAATTACCAACTTTTCAAAAAAAATTTGCACAAATCCAAATTATATAAAATTAATTACCAAAATACCGACGCAAAATCTCGTCTAACATATGCGATTCAGGTTTTTTTATTTTTAATTTGCATTTGAGTCGCTTGTTAAATATACAATTTATGTGTAAACATGAATCATATATTATAAAGACGATTCACTTTTGACATACATAAATCGCATTTACTAAGAGCGATTTTATATAGAAATGAATTGCCCTTAGTAGATGCGATTCAAGGAGTCCAGAACTTTAAAAGTGTACCCATAGGTAGGGATGTAAACGGGTCGGGTCATTCTGTCCCAAACCCGACCCGATTATAAAATGGGTATCCTAGACCCGACCCGACCCGATTTTTTATGAACCCGACCCGATAAATTTATGGAAAATCTTAATCTTTTATCTTTTCCACAATAGGTTTTTTTTTTTTAATCATCTATGTTTTGCCATATTATTACGATGTCATCTCATATTGAAAAAATAATTAAATTATACCTTAGATGAATTGATTCAATTCATTTCCCTCTCTCGCTTTTTATGACAAGCTATAATAATGAATAAATAAAAAGAGCCATCTCTTGATCATATATATATACCTTAAGCAATAGCAAGGCAGTAATTACCAATAAGAAGTGTTTGAGGCCATTCACATTTGCAAAGTTCATTTTTATTTAATCAGATTTTGATTTCGATCGTTCCTCGTTGGATGTTCATACATAGATTTTGTGTGTAAATATATGACAATATTTTATTAGGAAAAATTTCATATTTTGCTTTTTTAATGAATAAAAAAATAGATTATTCGATTTATCTGGTTTTTTAATATGCATTGATTATTGAGATAAATACCAAATAGATATATAAAAAAAACACTTCTTAATAGGATTGACAAGCTGTGTTGTGTATATATAGACACCAATAATAGCATTATCGTAGAAAACATTATTACAATGACGAAATTTGTATATGATTTTAGAAAAGAGTCACTAGCTATTATTTATTTATTATAAGACTTACATATACCTATATATATATATATATAATACAACCAACTCAAAAAAAAAAATAATAATAATAAAATGATGATACTACACGACGATCTATATATTCTTAATTTAATTGTCATTATATATATATAATATCTATTTTTTCTGAGAAAATTAATTTTTATACTTTGTTGTGTTGCATGGGAAATAAATGAATTTTGAAAAAGTGGGGAAGGTTGCACATGGAAATCAATTTTCTCTGGATAATTGGTCAGTGATTATTAATTGTAAATATAATTTATATCCTATCATGTGACTTAATACATGAATAACAAAATGATTATATGAAAAGCATCATTCAACTAATGAACAAGTAAATTCCTTAAACTAAATTTTTTAATTTTTTTTAATTAAATCGGATCGGGTTTTCCCAACGGGTTATGAGTACAACCCAAAACCCGACCTTAAACCCTATAGGATCTGACCCTATAGAGTTTTTAGCGGGGCGGGCGGGCGGGTACCCTATAACGACCCGCCCCGGTTGCATCCCTACCCATAGGTAAATCACATTCCTTAAAGATGATTCACTTAAATTATACATGAATTGCCTTTTGTAGATACGATTCAGCATTGTACAACTTTTAACTAAATTAGATATGTAACTAGTGAATCATATATAAAATCATGATTCGCATATTATATATGCGATTCTGCATCAATATTTATATAATTATTTTTGTACAATTTTTATTTGTGTAATTTCTTTTTAAAATGTTGGTAGATATGTGATTCACCCTATATTATATTAAATGCCACATATATAGATATATAACATACATATATAGGGTAATGTTCTAAAATGCTGCAGTAATTTCAATAACAATCATCAACCTTGATTTATAAATATATATGTAAACAACAAAGCTCTGGTCAATATCCAATATTACTTTATGGACAAAAACATTTAAGAAGATTCTATAAGGTCCTAGAAGAATCCAAGATGTCTAAATTCATTATACTATAGTTAAGGCTGCAAACGAGCCGAGCCAAGTTGAACCAAACCAAACCAAGCTAAGTCGAGCCAAGTTGAGCAAAGGCTTAAGCTCAACACAATTATATATTATTAAGCTCAAGCCTTGCTTTTTATTAAGCTTGAAATCTATGTTCGACCTTGACTTGTTTAGCTAAACGAGCTTTATTTCGAGCTCGAGTTGAGCTGAATTTTTTATTGAGTCTAACAAGCTTTTATCAATCCTAAAATTTAAGCTCAAGCTCAATTCGTTTAAATAACTCATTTTTTCCATTTTTTGCAAACCAAAAAATAATATATAGGAGTTATTAAATATATATTTATATGAATTAGTTTTGTTGTTTTAATTATATATTAATATATCATAAATAGAACTTATAAATTTGTTAACGAGCTTATTAACGAACCTACTCACGAATATATCAACGAGTTTAAAACAAGTCTACTTATGAGCCTGAATCAAAGCTCGAGTTTAGCTCGTTTAGATAGATGAGTTTTATTTTAGGCTCGAGCTTGGCTTATTGACTAATCAAGCTCGAGTAACTTTTGAGCAACTCAGCTTGTTTGCAACCCTAATATAGTAGGTGAATGTAGCTACCACTTATTAACTAATTAAGCTTGAGTAACTCGTGAGCAGCTCAGCTTGTTTGTAGCCCTAATATAATATATCAATTTAGCTACCATAAAGGATCTTGACAATGGGCTACTTGAATATATAGGGGTATTCCCCTCAATTGTAATCATCTAAACATTTAAGCGAATTGAATTTATATTTAGAACTTCTCTCTCTACTTTCTCTCTCCAATATCTTATGTGTGCTTCAAGCTGAACTTAACCTTTTTATGTAGCAAGAGTGCTTAGTGCAATACATGGAGCATCTCTAATATTAAGCTCATAACAAGTGGTATTATAACATAAAGAAGAGAAGTCATCTAGAAACAAAAACAGAAGAGGCTTCTATAGAGCAAGGGAATAATCAAGAGGAGTGTCATGTGACCGAGATGACGGCTTGATCTAAGACATGCTAAACTCATTGAATGCAAGGATGAAGGTGGTAAAGTTAAGCAAAACCGAGGTAAAGGAAGAACTTGACACGTTGACACCTTAAAGGAGGACAATGAGGATGGACTAAAGACGAGTTATAGGGAGCCTTGGAACATGTTGTACAGGACCGCAAGGTATGGGATCATTAAGGAAAAGGAGGAGATCCTTAAGGACAGGATCGACATGTTAGAAGTCAAAGAAAAAGCCTTTGAAACCAAGACTAATGATATATTTATGGCCATGCGCCAGGAGGTGGAAGACCTCAAGGGAATTCAGGCAACTTGAGAAGTGGATAATTTCCTTTGGTACCTTGATGAATACTTCAATGATGTAAAACTTACATATTGCTCATATGTATCTAAAAGATTCTACTACTATTTGGTGGCATTAGGGGGCTAGTGATATCACAATCTAGGAGAGCTTTTTCTAAAGGTTCAAAGGACAATTTTCCACTCAGAATGTTCCTACAAAAGCCAAGATCAAGCTACAACACTTGCCATGGAAAGGGGAAATGAAGCAATACGTACAAGAGTTCTTAAAATTGATATTAGAGATAGCTGACTTCAATCCAAATGATGCACTTATGAATTGTGATATTTTTTAATGAGCTCAAACCTTAGGTGAAGTTAGAGTTAAGTGAAGAGGGATATGAGACATTCAAAAGCTATAACTATTACTAAGAGCTTGATAGAGTTCAAATAATAGGTCCAAATCTTCCTTTAGGAAGGAAACAGGTAATGCCAAGAAGGAAAGAGGAGGTAGTTCCTCTAAAGGAAAGGGAAACATGGAAGAAAATGATGGATAGAGGAAGAAACCTTAAGAATTGAAGTGTTACTTCTGCAACGGGCCTCATTTTACCTAAGATAGCCTAAAGAAGGAAAGGTTAGCTGCACTGGTAACTGAGGAAAGCTCAATTGATGAAGCTAAGCTGGACTTATTACGAGTATTAAATGCTACAAAGAGTCAAGTGATGGAAAAACGCAAGGAACTAATGTTTATTGAGGTGTAAGTTACGAGTAAAGAACTAAATGCGCTTATTAACACAAGTTCTCCCCATCTCTATGTCTGAAGAACAGCAACAAAAGCTAGGACCAAAGGTCAAGAAGACAAAGACATGGCTCAAAACAATTAACTCAAAGGAAGCACTCACAAAGGGCATGGCAAAAGGAGCGAAACTACACATTAGTGGATGGCATGGAAGGAAATCCCTTAAGGTAATTCCCCTTAATGGCTTTAATTTGTGATTGGAATGGAATATCTTGACAAAATTGATGTCTGAATCATGCCACAAGCAAATTCCTTATGTGTTGGACCATAAGGCTTAATGTGTCATTCCCGTGACCTATAAGACTGTTAGACTACAAAGTGCTTATCCGCTATGCAGTTAGCAAAGGGATTGAAGAAGAATGAGACTGCATACTCAATAACACTAAAGGTTGATGAAGATGAGTTAAAAGAGAAAGCCTTAGTCCCATCAATAGTAGAGGAGTTACTAGAAGATTTCTATGATGTAATGTTACTTGAGTTACCAAATAACTTTCCTCTTAAGAGGGAAGTGGATCATAGAATTGAGTTAAAGCTAGAAACGAAAACTTCGTAGCTATGTCATATTAGATGTCACCCCTAAAATTGAATGAATTGAGGTGCCAACTTAAGGAGCTATTGGAAGCCAAGTTTATCGGCCCCTCTAAGGCACATTTTATTGCTTCGGTCCTTTTCCAAAAGAAGCACGATGGATCTATCTAGTTGTACATCAACTACAAGGCCCTCAATAATGTCATGTTAAAGAATAGATACCCCATTCCTCACATGTTACAGTTGTTTGATTGACGATGGAAGGCAAAGTACTTCTTTAAGCTAAATCTAAGGTCTAAGTATAATCACATAAGGATTATTGAAAGGAACAAGTCTAAAAACTACATGTGTTACCAAGTATAGTGCATTTGAGTTCCTTATTATACCCTTCGACCTAACAAATGTGTCGAGCACTTTTTGTACCCTCATGAATCTAGTAGTGACCCAGTTTTTAGATTGCTTTATGGTAGTATACCCAAATGATATAATGATCTATAGCAGAACGATGGAGGAACATGTGAAACACATCTAAGTAGTTTTCCAAGTCCTAAAGGAAAATGAATTGTATGTGAAGACAAAGAAGTGTGTAATTGCAATAAAAAAAAGTATCTTTTAAAGGGTGCATTATGGGGCTTTGTAGAACCAAGATGATGACGGGAAGGTGCAGGCTATTTAAGATTCGAATGAGCCTACTAAGCCTATTAAGCTAAGATCCTTCTTAGGCATGTTGAACTACTAGAGAAGATTTATTTGAGGGTACTCTAGGATTACCATCGCTTTAATAGACTTAATAAAGAAAATTTTCCATTAGAATTGGAGTTAGAATTTGTTGAAAGGCTTCAATACACTAAAGAAAGAAATCATAAAGGAGCTAGTCTTAGCTCTACCCAACTTCGATAGACCTTTTGAAGTCAACAATGATGTTTGCAACTTTTGAATTGGAGGTGTTTTAATGCAAGATAGGCATTTAGTGGCTTTTGAGCTATAAACTAAATGAGACAAAGCGAAAACATTTAGTACATGGAAAAGGAAATGACAACAAGAGTACACTGCCTTTGGGTATGGAGACACTACTTACTTAGGGGCAAGTTTGCGGTGAGGACACATCATGTAACAGCTAACTACTTCCAAATTCAAAGGAAGATTAGACCAAAGAAGGCTCAATGGCATGTGTTTTTGGCAAAATACAACTTTGATTTGAAATACAAGCCAGGAGAGTAGATGTTATAGTAGATGCCCTGTGTGGGAAAATGGAATTGTCAGCAATTAATAGACTTGAGACAAACCTCTTGAGTCACATTAAGGAGGCGACTACACAGGATGAGATGGTATAAACTCTGTGGAGACAATATAAAGAAGATAAGATCAGAAGAGTTTGAGAAGAGGATAAGCTAATATATACTAAGTGGCATTATGTATATATACATTGGGTCCTTAATCTAAGGAGGGAGATACTAATGTCATGATTCTAATGGGTAGGTCATCTTCGGTGCACCAGGCCCAAGCTTTGGTGGAAGAATGGTACTTTTAGCCTCATCTAAGTGACAATGTAAAGGCTTATGCTCAAACGTGTTTAAATCTTCTAACAAGATAAAGTAGAGCGGAAGTAAATTGGAACCCCTCCCTATTTTAAAGAAATTTTATAAGAGCATCTCGATGGACTTCATAGTAAGTTTGATAAGGTTTAAAGAGTTTGGCATTATTATGATGATAATAGATTGCTTTTCCAAATATGTCACCTTCATTCCAGTAAGTAAGTAGTGATATATTAGGGTATGCCAAAAAACATTTTTAGTGATCAGAATAGATTATTCACTAGGAAGTTTTAAAAAGAATTATTCGTATTCAAATCCTCATCTAAATTTTAGGAAACACTTTAAACTCCTACTCATTGTCACATGCCTAACTTCAAGAGTCTCAAGAGTCTTTGAGAATGATTTTCTTAATTTCCAGCCTAAATGAACATTACCCATGTTACTAAATATAATTTGGAACCTAGAAACATACTTAAAATCACTTAAAACACTCATTACTTACCTTAAACTTGAATAAAATGATGGAGGAACTTAAACTTGTCTATCAAATGCCAATTCTTCCTCATTTTCCATAGAAAAAGAAGAAGAAAAGATAATATTATCTAATTCCATGGTAATTATACAATTAGAACATTTAAAGATTATCAAGTGGATCTATTTCCTTAAAATATTATAGTTTTCATAAGGAAATTCAATCCACTAAATTCCCTTTAAGCTAATTTATCCCTTCATGGTTTCCTTATTTTGTTTATTTCAAATTACTATTATTAGAGTGCATCTTGATATGGTAAGCCAACCAACCCTTTTTTTTCCTTTTTTTTTTTCTTAGGTTAATTTCTCAGTAAAGAAAGCCTCTTTATGCCCTAGTATGTTCATTGTTCCCTTCCTCATCCTCACAAGTTTTATGTTCTACTAATATAACAATTTAAAGGAAGCCTTCAGGAAGAATCTAACTAAAAGAACACATAAAGAGGTCTTAGGCCTAAGTCCCGAGTATGAGATGTTTGAGCTGTCTTTCCTTCTATTCTTGAGTTTAGAACATGGAACTATCCAAAAGAAAACTCCCCTAATGAATCTAAGTTAGGCGTCTCGATTAGGCAGGGAGTGGGTCATAGCTTATGAATCTTCATCATACCACTTCTATATTTCAAACGAAAAATGTCAAATTTATACTTGAACTTTATATAAACAATCAATTAGATACCTAGATTTTGAAGTGGTGAATTAATATTCAATCAAACTTTTCGTAAATATTTTTACTACCCCACTAACACCGTTTGCTTTATTTTTTCACTTGAAGTAAGCAACCTATTATTGCTAAACAATATTAGCAGAAGTATTAAAAATTCAACTATAATATATTTTTAAATAGAACAAACAGTGTTAAGGAGATAGGGGGAAAAAAGTCAAGAAAAGTTTAATGGGGTATTAAATTGATATATTACACAATAAAAAACCAACGTTTCAAATGGTTAAAAAGATGAATCAATATTTTACAAAGTGAATTAACTGATGTATCAATGTTTTGTAAAATATCAACATTTTGGATTAATTTTCGATTAAGTTTCCTTAATTTTCATCAATGTTCAATTATTAATATATTATTTGACTCATTTTACCAAACATTGATTTCTCTTTTTAACCGCTTGAAACATTGATACATTAAATGAACTTACTCTTAATTAATATTTTTCAATGTAATTTACCTAGTATTAAATTGATCATTTCAAAGTTTAAGTGCTAAATTATTATTCTTATTATTTTTTTTGTAATGTTCAAGTACCAAATTTAATATTTACCTATTTCAAATTTCTTTAAAGATATTATTAAAAGAATGAGTGGTTTTTGCTATGTTTGATGTTGATGGGGTGAGGTTTGGTTCCTTAAGAAAGATGGTGCTTTCTTTGTTGTTTCCAACTTTTGCTTCCAACAGTCACGTCATTTTCATGGAACTAAATACATGAATAGATTAATAATTTACATATAAAAGAGCTAAGCTAAGGTTACAAGAAAAAAGAGTATCCTAAAATTTACATCTTGGACAAAAAGGAATTTTACAAAAGGAAATATTACTGCTAAAATATTAAAATACATGCAAACCCTAAGGGGTAATGCTATTCTCTTACTCCAACTCTTGGTACCCACAAGCTTGTCCTTCCCCTTAGCTTCACGGAAGCCGTTTCGTTCTTTCACACATTGTGTGCTTTACTTCTGAGAATTCGTGATGGTTTTAAAAACATCACAGCTTGCTATTCCCATAGTAAGAAAATTAGTTTTTAAAGATAGAAATTTTGTGATGTAAAATTGATAAAATAATTTATATTTTTTATAGATAAAATCAATGACAATAACTTTCGCGATAGAAATCTATGTTAGCAAATAAAAATTTTATCTCTAAATTTCAATTTTCTTATAATGTTTTAAAATGAATAAATGTTGTCGTATGTTACCGGTGAGGAAGACATGGACATTTCATTTCAAAGTGTTACTGGAAAGAAGCAATTTAAGTAATAGTCAAGTGATTTACTAGATGTCAAGGTTAGATTATAGTGCGGGACTTAGTAATTTGAGAGAAATTTACGAACTGAAATGTGGAATGAAATGTTTGTAGTATGTGGCTTATTTAAAAATTCTATATTAAGGGAAAATTTTAGGTTTACGTCCCTAAGTAATAATAAAAGGATAGACAGGTGAAAGAGTTTTGAGGGTGAAACTTCTTTAAATGAGGAGAAGATGTGAAACCCTTGAAAAGTTTATCAATTTAATTTATAAAGTTCTAGCAATTGATACGATTTAGAAATAAAATTTTCCAAAATTTTATAAAATTTCCTAACGAGGAATAGATTAACTAAAATTTCCCAAAATTGCTAATTTAAGTTTTCCAGAAAACAATCCTAATCGTGATGGCTTTTTTTTTTTTGGAAAAAAAAAATGAATACAATGACAAGACAATCAAAGTGAGTAATCTCATAAAATAAGTTTTCAAATAAATTAAAGATATGAGAATTGTTAACAAGTGATAGATCAAGGCTAGTTGAGTCAGGACTAAATTGCTAAAGTCAAAGGATGAGACTTTGGGAGATGAAGTCCGATATATAGCATATAAAAAATCAAGATACGATCTTATGTTCTATTTGAAATACCCAAATTTAGCTGGAAACTTCATCCAGGTGACGTACAGGTAGATCATATCTGACGATACAATATTAGAAGTAAGTTGAAATTAAGTATTAGCATTTTTAGTAATTATAAAAATAAATTAACATTTTATAAATGGATCAAATAAGAAAATTTTTTAATTAATCATTTGAAACATTAATTCTTTAAAAATTTAATTACTTAAAATATTGATATTCTCTTATGCAATATACCTGTTTTATTAATCTATTGTCACCTCGATGAAGTTTCTACCTACATCTTGCTATTTCAAATATTTCATAGAGTCCTAAGATGTTCTTTCAGCTGCTTTTTTTTTTTTTCCCTCTTTTTATTTTTTTTGGGATCAGGTTATCACCTTCAACTTCTCATGTTTTTTGCCTGAGCAATTTAGTCCTTTCGTTATTAACATATATCCATCGCTTGATAACAGCTCTCATGGCTTTAATTTATTCAAAAAATTTATTTTATGAGGTAACCCACTTTGATTTTTTTTTTTTTTATCATCGTAAAATCATTTATGAAAAAGGAAAAGCACCGGGATTAGAATGTTTTCTGAAAACCTTAATTTAGCTCTTTGGAAAATTTTAGTTTCTCCGGTTCTTCTTAGCAAATTTTATTTGATTGTCTCAAATTGTGTTAATCATTAGAAATTACACTGAAACATTACAACGTTTGGAGATAGGTTTATTTGAGGTCACAATGGTTCGAGCTATTCATTTGAGAATACGATGTTTGAGAAAATAGGTCAATTGAGATTAGTATTGACATATATCATAAAGTAGCCAATTTTCTGACTTTTAATTTAATTTTTTTCTATGGACATGGATTAATGATGACCTCAATTGATCCACTTTCTTAAACATTGTGAATTCAAATGAACTTATCTTCACATGTTATGACCTTCTTGTGTAATTTTCTGTTTTATTAATACGTAGTTTTATTGATAAAGTTGACAATATTAACATCCTTACCGCGGATCTATGAGGTATACATTTGGAACTTCAACTTTATATATAAAGGAATTTGTAATTTGTTCAAAGTAGTTCATCTTCAAATATAACCATCCTTTCACTGAAACATATAAATCCAAAGGTTTATTACTTTAATGTGTTGATGGCATGCGGGGCAGAGATTTCTCTATTGTATGGGAGCCAAGCTGGGCATTCCTATGGAATTCATGTAATGGCAGATAATTTAGCAAGTTTCACGCATGGAATAAAGGAAAATGAACTTGTTTATACTTTTCCTATCATCTGATCTTTTGTCTATTTTGAAACATGATATGTTATCCCTTGGTCTGCATAAAGATATGTGACATATGCTCTCCTCATTTCGGAGAAAATGGTGGTTTGGTTATTTTTTAATAGGATTCATATTATTAGTTATTTTAACAGTTCGGATTCATATTTAATTATAATTGCATTATTAAAATAGTTAATAAATCAATTATTACTTATTTTAACTGTCACTCTCTGATTAGAGTCAAGACGTATCTAGTTTCATCGTGTATAATGCTTGTTACACGCAAAAGCAAACCTAAAAGATTAGTTTATCTAATGTGTTTGCTAGCCAAGTTTATATTTAAAAATTGTTTGTTTAGTTTTGAAAATTTTAAATGATGCAATAGAAATGTAGATTTTACAAAATATATGATAAAAGGACAACTCCCATGAATAAATCAAATATAAAAAATAACATCTGATAACATCAGTCTCAAAAATCTTCGTAAACATCCAAAGTAGATATCAACTGTAAAGAAAGTATTTAGAAAATACTAGAAGCCCTACTACAAGTACAGAGCTCTTAGCTAGGCCCAAAAAGATGATAACAAGTCTTGGAATAAAAGTCTAAATAAAATCAAGACGTAAGCCGTTATTTTAATCACTAAGCGCATCTAGTAACTCCTCGAAGTCAGTCCCGTACACCATGTCATCATAATACTCGCTATTAGAACCATTAGTACCTGAAAAACAATAAAAGTAAGCCGAAGTGCAATACATAGCAATATAAACATATGTGATATGGCACACGCACCTAAACCATATGCAATGCAACAACCAATAATTTATATTTATTATCTAAGGCAATTTAAACAACACAAGAGCACTTACACTCTGGACAATAAGCTATAGGAATCTAAGGATCCTGAGTAGCAACAACCGCTCAAGAGGTTGATTAAGGCAGGCCGAATACCTTAACCTCTTAGAAGAACATTCTATATAATAGTCTCATTTAGGATTCACAGCTATTAGACATCTCTACTTACCCTAATCCATAATATAACGTGGTTCGACTGATCTTACAAACGTGAACGAAACTGTATTACTTCTCTCTGAGCTTAAATAGATGTTATCATAATACCGTTTGCCCTATTAGCTACCTACTGAGCCACTAACGATTAACCAATTAATATAAGATCTTAGGTAGTATAAGGCCTTCGAGTTATAATTGAGTTATATCCATTTAGGCTAGTTAAGTTTAGATGATTTGGACTAAACCCATGGAATTTAGAAATTGAATTTATTATTTAAATATATTGAACCTTTAAGAATCTTAAGTTATACCCAATAAAAAATCATCTAAGTATTTCACTTTTTAGAGTAATGGGCTTCAAGGTTTAGGATTTGAGCCTATTAAGGAATATTGGTATTAAGTTAGGTGGAATTTTTTTTTTTTTTTAAATTCAATCCAATTAGAGTAATATTGATTATTAGACTCAAAAACTGTGCTCAAGCCTAATGGGAATTAAATTAGACCCTAATTTAGCTATTAGACCTTCTAATTCCTATTTAAGCCTATTACGAGTATTTTAGAGCTTTTGGACCCACAGAAAGATTTTAGGCTCAATTAAGTATTTCAATACCTATAATTAATAATAAACTTAAATTTAAAAAAAAAAAGACCCAATTGAAATTGTTGGAATCTCTCATAATATTTTGATGATAACAAAAATGAGTAAAAGTCTTTTTAACAAATAAATAAAGTATAGCAATCAAAACCAAAACCAAAACCAAAACCAAAATATTTCATGATTGAACTAATCATCAGATTTTTTAGAAATTGTTTCAGAAGGTAGTTCAGAGTCATTTTCAGAAGGTATTTCAGATTCATTTTCAGAAGGAAGATCAGAAACTAAATCTGTTCCAGAACAGAAGCTGCACAGAATGTTGCGAATTTATTTATACCTATCATCTGAAGGCCTGACTCCACGAAATGAATATATTTGGGTAGTATATTCATTTTGTTCCACTAAAGTTGGATAAAATATCCAAGGGGATTTATTTCATCAATTTTATTATAAGTTACGTCTATTTAATTTTCTTGAGGAAGAAGATCGTCAGATTTTTATGTTTCACGTGGTCAACAAATTCCTAAAGATAAGGGATATATTTTACCAAGTTCATGTTGGTTCAAATTTTCGAAACAAAGATCTTTTAAAGCTTATCTTCAAGGATAAAGGATATCACTATTTTTATGGGATAGTTTGTTGAAGTATTTATCCAAATTGTTATGGATAAACATATCAAGATATATGAGACATTATCAGATGACAGCATCAACGAAATTTGGATAAAGCTAAGAAGATTATTCGGGATTGATCATACACGTAACAGACTCTTCAAAGGAGGGAATTTGCCAAGTCAAATATTTTCAATTTGAGAAGAATTCGAATTGTTTTGAACGACTTCTTTGCTAGCCGTTGAGATAAAACAATATATAGAGGAAGCACAACAACAAGGAAAAAATAATGAGAAGAACGAATCTTGCTTTAACTCTCTGTTGAAAGAAAAAGTCTTCGAGTGCATTTCTCTCAAAAGTCCTTGCGTTACAAAGTGTTCACAATATTTTTGTTCGAAAGATAGGATATTTATTGTATTTCCTTGATTGAGTTTCATTAAATTTTTTTGAGTGAGGTTGAGTGTTGCAAGTTATCTGTTAGACCAATTGTGAGTTATAGGATAACCGTGAGAATTGGGACAGAGTGTTTTGTAGCCAAGAGGATTGGCAAGACAAGCTTGTAACTTTTGATTTTGGATATAGTGGAACAAACCGGTGTGGAATACCGGGTCCCCAACGTGGAGTTGGAAGAGAGGACTGACGCTCGAGGCGGAATCTCTATAAATCGATTTGCATTTTTCTCTACCCTACTCCTTTTATTTTCGTGCAATTTATTGAAGTATTTGATAAACTGTCACGTTTCAGAACCTGTTTCAGAGAGTACTTCAGAGAGTTGTCTGTATTCCGCATAAAATTATATTTGATCTGTTTTGAATTAATATAGATATACAAGTGTAATTATCAGCTGTGATTAGTTTCTAAACAGCAAGTTTAATTAATTCTAAGTTTAATAAAGTAATCAAAAGGAAGTGAATTGAAAATTTCGAAAAGAATTTATTTTTGTGAAAAAGCAATTCACCCCCCCTCTTGCTTACATTATTGGGACCAACAGAAATATATAAGGGTACTAGGCCTGTATTATGGATTTTAAGTCCATAAAGCAAAAAAGTTATAGGCTATATCCTGTAAGTTTAGGTCCTAATTGGCTAATAAAGGCTTGATACAATCTAGTTTGGACCCATTTGGTGTAAATAGACTCTATTGGCCGAAAATCGTGTTATTGGTTATAAGGTTCTGTTTCTAGGTCAATTTTAACTATTAAAGCTCAATCGTAGTTATTTAGTCAATTTAGACTCTAGCTTAGTGTCTAGGTCCATAAGCAATTGCTAAAGCCCAAAATCAATTTTATTACTGAAGTTGGTCCTAAATTAATTTCTAATTTCATTTTAATTTATTCAAATCATATTAAAACTATTTCTACCATATTGGCCTATTTCAAATTATTTATGTTATATATTGGTCCTATTTTTACTATTAAAGCCCATTTTAAGTTATTTTAGTACATTTAATTCTAAAATATTTATTAATTCAATTTTACAGCTATGATATTTATGAAGTCCATTTAATTGCAGTTACCTGTTTTAAGCCAATTCAGTTAACTAAAAGCTTATAGTAATTTGGTTTGACACATTTAATCGATTTAAGCCCATTTAGTTATATTGAGCCTTAAACCATCAACTAAGCCCATCTTACATTAAACAATATATCTAAATTAACTAATTATAACTAATTACACATTATACAAGTTGGGTTAATAATTATTTAAATTAATTGAAGTCTTATTACTCAAAGACAACCCAAAACAAGGCTAGAGTAGAGGGTGTAGCTGCACATGGTTTAAAAATGGGTCCAATTCATCATTACTATTGAATTTTTCAATCTAGTTCGGTTTACATATATAAACTAGACATCTTAGGGGTTCGTTCCAACTAAGTCTTGCAAGGAAAGGAGGTCATAAAGTGGCTGGTTCGGCCCTTGAAGTAAATCGATTTGATTTCTACATAGATTAGTGCACTTGATAAAGAAAATTCTTAAAAAGATGTTAAATGATCTTAAAAAATTATAAGAATATGTAGTTTAATACTAGACACCATAAAATATCATCCATAAAAATTTCATTGAAAAATAGACTTGTTTGGTATTTTATTTATTTTTCTAAAAAAAATCACTTATTAAGCCTTTAAAAATTATAAACTAGATTGAAAATTTGTCAAATTTTTCAATTTACATTCTAAAATGCTAAAATATCATTTTCATGAATTTTACTCAAAAATAATTCAATGAATACCTTATCTAATATAACAAAGCATGCATTTCTATGTGTTTATTTTTTGTCCAACTTTATTATATCATATTTATTCAATTTCATCATGAAAAATTATGAGAAAATTCATATAAAGCATATTTAAATAGAAGATATATCACACCCTTCCATATTTAACAAATTTATATCACACACTTGTTAAATCTTATAAGAATAATGACAAAATCAATATATTTCACTTAAGTTAAATAATGCATAATATTTTACCTAAATCATATATTTTATTTTCTGTACTTTTATTATTATATAATATTATTTGCTAATACATTTCATATTACACATATTAATCAAAATACTTACTTGTACTAGCCATGTAAGATTAAACCCTTCATTACCTTGATCCTAGAAATTTGATGAAACTCCTTTTACCTCTA
This sequence comes from Combretum micranthum, assembly GCA_024138025.1. Taxonomy (NCBI): domain Eukaryota; kingdom Viridiplantae; phylum Streptophyta; class Magnoliopsida; order Myrtales; family Combretaceae; genus Combretum; species Combretum micranthum. The sequence continues at coordinate 231,057 of JAMXBD010000170.1, read as the reverse complement.
AACCAAAATCCTTCTTGATAAACAACTAATTTCAAAAAGAAAAAATATAAATTAGTGAAGATTTTTATGTGCTTTAAGAGATAAATAAAACATAGAGGATTTAGTACCTGTTAAGTTTTTGATAAGGAAAATAAATTTTTAGTGTTTTAGGGTTTGTTTTGAGAGAAAAATTAAGTAAGGTTTCTACTAGATGGGGAGGTAAAGTGATGCCTACTATAAGGGTGCATTAGGAATTCATTTTGCAAAAAAAAGAGTAGGACAAAGATAAGGACATATATTAGTTGGCAATATTGAGAATGTTCTAGAGCTTATGGGTTGATAAAAAGATAATGTTTTTATTCAAAATTCTGCTAAAAATTGGAATTGATTAGGTTCTGTAAGATATTTAGGTAGGTTTAGGGTTAGGATGGTTAGTGGGTTTGATTGACAATTTGGTTAGGGCATTAAAATATAATAAGAGGTTAAATGGGCTTAGAAAATAGCTAGATTTAATTTAGGAATTTAAATTAGTAAATTTAAAATTCGTGATATAAATTTAGCTAATTAGGTGGTTGGATAATGTATTTGATTAAAATTAGGGTATTGAGAAATTTATGTATTAAATTTATAGACAATTGTTGAAATTGGGAAAATTGGAACAAAAATTAAGAAATTATAATTTAGGTAGTGGCTAGTTAGATATTTAGGTTTGATTTAATTTATTTGGTATGAAATGGAGAATTTGTATGGTTTAATCTCTATTTCCAATTGAAATTAATTTCTAACTTGAATTTGCTAATTCACCTATACATACCATGTATTTCAAGCAATCTACTTAGTTAAATTGTCTAGTTTAATTTTTCTAATTTTAGTTTTAATTTGGCTAGAATTTTCCTGTATTTTCCCACCAATTAGATTACACATTATTGCTTAGGTTATATTAGTATTAGGATTATTTGATTAACCATCAAATAATTGATTGGAAGGTCTATGGTAAAAGTTCCCTTATATCATGATATGCTTTCTTTCGGTCATTTAGCAGTTTTGTTTACTGCTTTTAGCTTTTGTAAATATTATATACATATTTATTATGTTGGGATGGAATGTGTTGTTTTCATTGGAAAATAGTAAAAAGAAAAAAAATATATTTCATTATTTTTTATATGTTATTAACCTAGTTTATGTGCAAGTCTTGGTTTCTAACTAGTTTCTACAGCCGTAAATGTTAGCTTACAAAGTGAGTTTTTCACCATGTGGCAGTCAAATTTAATAATTATAAATATGAGCTATGAGGTTTGCAAAATGTAAAGTCAAGATAATATATAATTATCCATAACTGTTAATTGCTTTGAAATCCTAGTAGCTAGTTAATAAAAAGAGTAATAGCCTTCCTAAAAACGGAGAAAAATGTATAAACTTTCTTAACATCATCAGCTAAATTTCAAGAAATCTTTTCCCATGAAATGAAACATCTGCTGGCTGCTGCTGTTTCTTCTTCCCCCTTTTTTTTTTTCTTTTTTTTTTTTTTAATTTCACTTTTGACAATTGATATGTACCTAAGCTATTATTGGGTCCGTGAACACCCACAATAATGGTGATTCTAAATTCGAACAGCCAAGGAGAAATTAGTTTAAATGTAAAATATTGATGCACATGAAACATGGCCATTAGGGTCGTTCCTCAAATACAATGATTTTATTTATAATCATGCGAGACAAAATCCAATAGCACAAGGAAAGAATTTTCTTATTATAGAAGCAAGACACAACGTGCAAGCCCTTTATTTTCCTTTCTAAAGTATACAGTAAGGTGTCATGTAGGTTATGCAGGGTTTGGGTTCTGATTAATATACTTCCTCGAACAATTCAAAAGCGATAGTTCATGTTAGATAAGAACTGATTTGTAAGTAAAAAATATTTTTCATATTCTATTCAGTAAACTACATTAAAAGGTCATAACATTTGAGAGTGAATTCATTTAATATCCCAATATTTAAAAAAAAATTTAAAATTTTAATTAAATATTTTTCCTATTGATACATGTCAATAGATACCTTAGAAGAAAGATTTTCTAAATTTTAATTAAATATTTCTCCTGTAACATATGCCAATTATTAGACCTTAATCGACCAATTTCTCCAAACGTTGGGACCTTTTTTAAACTTTTTTAAATATTAAAGCTCCAAATAAACTTACTATCAAATATTGAGACCTTTTAATATAATTGATCCTATTACATAATCATCTAGCTAAGTTTTTATGCACTAAAGGCACTAGCAGAAAAAGTAAAGCACACCAAAAAGAAATAGATATATATATATATATATATTCATTAAACTTTCAAATGAAATAATTTATTTTAAAACTTATATGCCTTCCCTTCCCTTCCCCCCATGGTTTTGCTCTCATTTTCAAATCACAGATTTATTAAAATAAGATAACAAAAAGATGAAAATATAAGTACATAATTATATATGATCCCTTATGTTATTAAATATCTAACAAATTAAATCCTTATAATGCTAGAAATTTTTTTTCCCTTTCTTTCATTTGGTGTTATTAAATAAGCAGACAAATAAAAAAAAAAAAAAGAAGACGCTCCATCACTCAATAAGAGTATCCACCTATCGACTAGGGTCTTAACCTCACGAGCAACCGGTTTGTTTCTCCGCTTATAAAAGCACCTTATTACAATGTAACTTTTGCTAATAAGGGACTCATGGTATTCCATAAATTCACTTTGCCACATTCACTTCCATAATTGAGCATTGCATTATCAAAATGTTGTCTCTAAAAGTACCATAGAGAATTTTGAATCATGAACAGACAAAAAGGGTTCGTCCTTTTCATAATCGAGAAAATGTGGGGGAATGGAACATAGTCGAGAACGGTTTAGGGGATATTATACATTATATATATAAATAATGAATACTGAAATATTTTAATATATAATAGTATGGGAAAAATAATAAATGGTTGTTTCATCCTCATCACATTATCATATGTTCAAATGTAATTATGAAAAAATGGTAAAAACACTCTATAAACATTAAGGATGATGTGGATTGATTTTTTATATTTTAAAAGCATTTTTTTACTCCTTAATCTATAAATAATTATCATCGTTAAAGCATTTATACTTTCTCATCATTTTCTATACTTCCTCCATACAAAAAGTAATCTTAGGAACAATATATATGTTGTATTTTTTGGACAGAAACTATAAATGTCCTTAATGGTGCTAATTATTGATAAATTAAGAGATCAAAAATATACTTTTAAAGTATGAAGAGATCAATCCAAATTATCCTTAAAGTTTAGAGTTAATACTTATCATTATACACATATATACACATAGTTTGAAGTATCCGATAAATTTTTTTATTTAATTTATTAAGGCCTAACACCCGTGGGAGCGCTAGTGCGAGCGTGCATCCATTATCTCGTCACTAATTAATTAACCCCACAAAAGGCACATAGTTCCTCACAACAAGGCAACATATTGCCACTATACTTCCTCAAAATTTGTAATGGAATTTTTTGGGTTTCGATAAAAAAAAGCAGTACAATAATACAATAGATGACTCAAAAGCATGTAACCCTAGAACATAGGACAGAGAGACGCACATCCATGGGTCATGGGCATGGGGTGGGGTCCTTTTGGTTCAGTTTGAATCTGAGTCCAACATCATGCGTACTAATATGGACAATCAAGTTGGACAAGAAGTTCTTGCGATTGCATTCATAGTTTAAATGAAACATCAGAAAAATTTGTCCGGAAGTCACCATGTTGGGTTAGTTGAAACTCAAATATCTGCTCACGGCTCAACCAAAGTCTGGCATTGTCGGATAATGTTAAAAAAGAAATAGAAAATTCGGAAAGGGGGCAACTTTGTTCAGGGGTAAATTATATCCGTGGGTTAAAACATTTGAGGATAAACTCATTTTGGGTTACAACGTTTGAAAAAGTTTATTTTAGATCACAACATTTATGAGATGAGTTTATTTTGGATCATAACGTTTATAAAAATGATTCAATCCAAGTCACAGTGAACACGTACTAATAGGAAAAACGTGACACGTTGGGTCACAACGTTTGAAAATTTTCATTTTTGGTCCTAACATTTAGAAAGTGATTTAATTCAGATCACGATGGACACGTGACAACAGTAGAAGGATGACATGTGTCAAAAGTAGAAGGTGGCACGTGTCAAACATAACCTGGATTGAATCACTTTTCTAAATATTATGACCTAAAACGAACTTATCTTTAAACACTGTGATCCACTGGTGTGATTTACCTCTTTATTTAGAGTATAAAGTAAGTATGTATATTTAGATTTAGTCGAATAAGAACTAGCATTAGAATTTTACAACGTCAAGTGTATATAACGAACGCATATATATCTCTAAGCCCAAATAGAGAATACATGTTTTAAAACGTGCTTGTATTGATAGTCTACACGAAAAATCAAAAGGATTTGTTGGATAACAAAAAGGAATACAAAGCCACCATTTTGGGAATAGGATAGTGTAAAAAGGATGTGGAGCCATATTGAGAATGCATATTCAATTTGTAGAATACCATACTTACGCTTATTAAATATTAATACGAAAAAATATTACTTTTCTATAGTATCAAGCGAATATCTTGCGATGGCCAAAAAAAAGGCAGCCAATATCTTGCATTAACATACAATGGTTATTGTTTTTTTGAAGTTCATTTACAACCTGATTTGACTGGTATTGGAAAATGAAATATTGAGTAAGTTAAGAAAACTCTTCAATCATATGATAGATCGGCTTTAAAAATAAATGTTAATTTTAAAGAAAAAGCTAGTTGATACTACATTGATGGAGACAGATTCTAATACCAATAATTACAAATGAGTGTGTCCTAAACCTAATTTGATTTTCCAATCATGTGATCCGACCTATTCAACTTTGAACCAACTAACTGGAATATCAAGATGTCCATGGAAGAGTCCACAAAGTTACAATGAGCTATTCCGTTAGATAGCTCATTGTGCTTAAATTATGAAATGAACTCCTAAAAGGTTTCTTAATTTACCAATGTGCACTTGCCTAACACTACCGTGTACACTTTCCAAAACAAGTAGGAAGTAGTTTCCTTATTTAAATTGATATTCTTTCCCAATTCAGGAGAAAGCCTGTAGCTATAAGTACCTCCGACCAAGTTTAAATACGATAAATTAGCTCTCTTCGACCTTCTGGTCATATTACTGCCAAATTGTCTTTGATTACTCACCGACTTAAACATTGAAGTGGTTATGTCGGACAACACCCAATGCCCACTAACCGTTTTTCTTTTCTTATAAGACTAGAATTAGCAGGCCAAAGGCGTGCTAAACCAAAGAGTATAAGTCACAATTCAAGTAAATCGATATTCTATACCGACAAAGGTTTGATAGAAACATTTGGCATCATATATAGGAAACAAATTCGCTTTCCCTTAGATTAAAGAATAACAAGCGGGACATTTGGAAAAAATATGAGCTACTTCTACTGGGTACCAAACCTATGAAAGTGCCAATCTAGACCTAGCTCTACCAAATAATGATATGGTCACAGCCCCTTCTCTATTCGAGTAACGATTTCCTTAATAAGAGAAGATGTGCTAACAAGTGCCTGTTTAATATCAAGAAGTACTACGAAGTAACAAGGAGCTTAAAAACCAACTCTTGGTAGCGTAACAAAGGAAGGACCCTCTACCAACCATAATGGACAATGAAGGGTGGAGTTCTTCTCTTCATTTGCCAAGAGTAAACTCTTAAGTACAACCAATGAATGGTAGCATCCCCTATGCTAATTGCTTAATAGGGGAATTTTGATGCACAACCACACCTAGCATTAACAGGGTACAATTGATGGTCCAAGTTAAATGCTCGACTTGATCCCCCTATTACGAGCAAAAAACCCTTTTCAAAGATGATCAACATGAAACTAGAAGATTACAATAAGAAGAAGGTCTTAAGCGCCAAGGACAAGAAAAAGGCAAACAGGCTGCTATGATCGCAAACCCCTACTAGTCCTTTCTTCATGGCAATCCAAGAAGAGTTGTTCTCTACAAAACTTCAACTCCTCTCCCTAACTAGCTATGATAGACAAATTGACCTAGGGGACCACATCGCTCACTTCAAAACTCACACAATATTGCAAGGTTTTAGCGACATCATTATGTGCAATGCCTTCTTAGGAACTTTCCATAAAGCCTTGAGCATGTAGTTTAACCAACTCACCCCTAACACCATAATAAACTTCAAGGATTTTATTGAAATGTTCAAAATTGAATTCATGGCGGGTAAGCCACTTAGGCAAGATACTTCATCACTTTACATGATCAAGTAAGAAAAAGGCGAGCCCCTTTAGAATTTCATAGTAAGTTTCATAGGAGTCGTGCTTAAAATTCCTAACATCAATCAATGGGCCGCACTTTATGTTGCAATTTAAGGAGTATACTCACTCAATCACTTCTTGAAATCCTTAGTAAGTAATAAACCACAAACCTTAGAACAATTCAAGGAAAAAGCTAAAAATATGTCATTAAAGACAATGTTATCATGGAAAGGTAATAGGTGAAATGTCAAAAAAGTGAGACCTACACAAATGGTAGAAACAAAAGAGGAAGAGGTTGATAAAGGACCAGTTAGGTAATAACGATAGCCAAGAATCCTTCTACGGTAGGGAGAATAAGTGAAAAGGTTGTTCGTAAGCTACTTAGAACCACTCCTTAAAGCAAGTCTCTATGAGAGGTTTTTCTTAAAGCTTGTCATTAAATCATCCTTCCACCACTGCCCAAGATGAGGGCCTAGCTAAATTGATGGAATTCAAGATAGTATTATGATTATCAAACATTCTATGACCATATCACTAATGAGTGCTACCAAGTCCTTTTGGACACAATATAAGGAGGATATGTTAATGAATATGTCGATGACGTAAACAATGATGCACAACGCCCTGTTATAGAAGGATAGAACAGCATAGGTAGCTTAGGTAGATCGACTAAATCGATGTTAGCGACATTGAGGTAGAGCTCCTCATGTGTCATAAACACAATACTATGAGGACTATAAAATGAGATGTAGTAGGCCTCCCTACCTTGTTAACAATTCGAAGGGAAATCAGATACTTAACTTACATACCAAAAAGCAAAAGAGGACACTTCCATATCATTCTCCAATAGAAACCTCGAGGGAATCCAAGTTCCCTATAAGGATGCTCTCAACATCTCAACCCGAATCACCAACTTCAATGTGAAGAAGCAATGATTGACATTGGAAGCAATACTAACATTAAATTTAATGATGCATACAAGAAGATGGTCCTAAACTAAAGAAGAATCTGAAGCCCTATAACCATAATTTGTATGACCTCAACAATCAACCTATTAGGGCTAGGGGTATTCTCACCCTCCCTATGGAGCTAAGCAATGAAACTAACATGGCTACCCATGATGTTGAATATGTGGTAATCAATTGCTGGTCATCCTATAATGTAATCCTTAAGCGACCCACTTAGTTAATTTTTGAGATGGTCACATTGCTAACGCATCTGAAAGTGAAATTCTTGACCGCTAACAAAGCTAGGATCTACAAAGGAAACTAAAAACTCTCCAAAGACTTAAACTTTTACAACTTAACTCGAGAAGAAGTATTCTAGGTCAACATCATCATTAAAGACTAGCCTAAAGCTAGGATAACTTACAAAAGAAACTAAGGAAATCGAACTTTGAGATAAGCCTAAGCATACAATAAGGATAGGGACAACCATGTCCCCCAACCTTAACGAACATCTCATTAAGCTCCTCCAAGCTAATTCTAACATGTTTGCATGGCTGGTCACCAACATGTTGAGTATTTATCGTGACTTCATCACACATTGTCTCAACATTAACTCCGCCATCAAACCCATTAAACAAAAGAGACGACACTTTGTCGTTAAAAGATAGATGAATATTGAGGTATATATTGATCAAATGATCGTTAAAATCAAGTTATCAAACAAATAACTCAAAGATCTGTGGGAAACCTCCTATCAATTGTGTTACTACAATATGAAGCTAAACCCTAAAAAGTGAGTTTTTAGGGCAATGCTAGGATAGTTTTTATGATACATAGTAACATACCATGGTGTTGAAGCCAACTCAAATATGATCAAACTATTCTAGGTATGTAGCCCTCAGGACAATCAAAGAAGTCTAATGACTCATTGGAAGGACAGCTGTGTTGAACCAATTTGTGTCCCAAAGTGTAGATGAATGGTTAGATTCTTCAAGCTATTGAAAAGTTTGACTAATTTCCAATGGAATAACAATTGCAAAACATCCTTCACAGAGCCAAAGGTCTTGCTCATGAACTTGTCCATGCTATCAAAACCATATAAGAGAACTCTATCTTTACCGTAGTGAGAGCAATGGGGTGCTCTCATCGATCTTAATTGAAGCAAAAGGTAAAGAAAACTAACCCATATACTATGTTAACCATATCCTACAAAGTCCCAAGTTATACCAAGATGGAACAACTAACCCTTGTCTTCATTATAATAACAAAAAAGCTTAAATCCTTACCATTCGTTATAACACCAAAATGCTTAAACCTTACTTTGAGGCTCTTCAGATAGTCGTGTTGACTAATTAGTCATTCCAAACGATACTCCATAAGCTTAATACTTTAGGGAAGATGGTGAAATGCACCATGGATTTAAGAGTGTTTAGAGTACAATACAAGCCAAAGGAAGCCATCAAGGCCTAAATCCTAGCTAACTGTATCGTTGCCTTCATTGACACCATCGAATAAGAAGAACTCAAAGAAGAGACTTTCCATGTGGATGGATCCTCAAACGAAATAGGAAGCAAGGCAGGCCTTATCTTTAGTGGTCTACTTGGAGCTATGGCCTGATATGCATTGAAATTTAGATTTGACGCTAGAAACAATGAGGCCGAGCATGAAGCCCTAATTGCATACTCCATGCTTGTCATGCATCAATTTAATGGTGAGTATGAAGCCATAGGCAAGACCATGACAAAGTACGTTGTAATCATCCACGAATGGTGATTTCCCCTTTTAGAATATCTGCAAGATACAAGGGGGCGAGAACAACAAAATGAACAAACTATTTAAATTCACATCCATAAGTATTCCCTCCTAGAGAAAAGGGAACACAAGGTGTTCATTGAGTACCTGCGCACTTGAAGCATTGATAAAAAAAAACATACAACATAATACTAGAATAAATGAAGGGAACAATGTTACAAAGGAGAATCGGATGATCCTCATCATTGACTATCTAAAGCATTGTACTCTTCTAAAGGACAAAATGAAAGCTAGAAAGTTAGTGTATAATGCAGCTAACTACACCTCCTAAATGTAGTGCTTTATAAGTGAGGTTTCACCCTTCTAATTGGTTTATATAATATTTACAATCACATTAATGATAAATTATGTAAAACTTTGACTCAGTATAATATAGCTCTTTTATTATAAGATAAAATGGTGACATGGCAATTTAGGACCTTATACCAATGAGATACTAAAAGTTTTTTCTTTCATTTTTTTTTTTCCCATTATGAAGGAGAGAGCCTTCAAACCTATCATCTCACTTAGAATACTTGTATAAATACCATTGGAATATAATACCATTAGCAAATTACTGATTTGCAAAGTTATAATAGTCAAACAATAAATATAACAAAAAAAATATAATATTGAAATATATTATTGAAGTATATTATTCTAAAGTTAAGAAATTCATATTATAAGACCAAATAATACTGGTTTATAAATTATCATCATCTTAAAATTTTACCTAGTCCTTATAAGCAAGGAACACATTTGGGATCTCATTTTTTAAGGAAAATAAATAGATGTTAAGCGTTTTCAAATGTAAGGTTTCCTTAAATTAGACATTAAATGGAAAATTTATGCATAGTTGAAATTAGCAGATATATAATTTTCTTTTCATTTATATAAAATAACCATGCATATGCAAAGATAAAACATTAAATAGTGTGCTATATTAAGTGCGAAATGATTACATAGTTTAATTATATAAAACATAAAACTTAGAAACATAAAGGGAAAATAAAATAAAGTTATATATAAAATATTAATTAGATTAAAATTAATAACATATATTTGTTGTACCAACAAAATATTAGATAAATTTATTGACTAGTATAAGATTAGATAAATTTATTGACTCTTATATACATAATGTAAAACTCGCATAATGTTTAAAGATGTATCATTTTACATAAGAGTACCAAAACCTTCAATGTTAAATCTAATTTGAAGCTTCTTTCACCTGCTACTTAGATAAATCATCAATGGATATTCTATTTAATATCATTTACAATACATTTGCAATTTCACTTATAAATATATATATATATATATATATAATCAAGAACATGTCTAAATTGCAACCAAACCATTACTATAATCATTGCTCACTAGTTCCTCTGATATATATATATATATATATATATATATATATATATAATGAAAACAATCACATAAATTTATCACATGTTTCAAAAAAGGAAAAGATGCACCAAGAAAATTGTGAATACGATCATATAAAAGATAAAAGATAAGGAAACCATAAACTATTTATTATGCATTGTAAATTTCCTAAAAAACTTATTATGGATCATGCAGTTTTGCCAAGCAGAAGCAAAGATAAATCATCAATGGATATTCTATTTAATATCATTTACAATACATTTGCAATTTCACTATAAATATATATATATATATATATATAATCAAGAACATGTCTAAATTGCAACCAAACCATTACTATAATCATTGCTCACTAGTTCCTCTGATATATATAATATAATGAAAACAATCACATAAATTTATCACATGTTTCAAAAAAGGAAAAGATGCACCAAGAAAATTGTGAATACGATCATATAAAAGATAAAAGATAAGGAAACCATAAACTATTTATTATGCATTGTACATTTCCTAAAAAAGTTATTATGGATCATGCAGTTTTGCCCAGCAGAAGCAAAGATAAATCATGAGTTATGAATCATTGAAGAGAAGTGATAATGATTGTATAATCTGCAATCCTTACAGCAAAATCAATAAAAATTTAAATTTTGCTCTTCTGGAAATGTCAAATTTATAACAAACTTCATAACTAAATATAAGAAAGAGAAAAGTGGTAGGTCATTATTAATTTAAGAATGCAATGCCGATTGATCAATTTGCAATAAATCAATCAACTTTATATATATACAATATTGATTCATCAATTAAAGTACTTAATATATAATTATTATATTTAGTTTAATGGTTAGATAATTTGCTGAACTTTTTTAATAACAAAACCATAAAAGTTTCTAGTATTTTTTAATATTAACATGGTGTGAGAAGGAAAGAGAGGTTTTCCATTTATGTTAAATATTTTTAAAAAAACTTACTATAAATTATATATATATTTTTTTTTTTTTTTTTGCCAGCAACTTTGTAACATAGTGACATTACCCCTGGCATCTCAAGTGAGGATACTACGTTCTACTCTTTGCTAGTTATAACGACCAAATATATATATCTATATATATATATATTAAATGTTTTATTTAACATATTTAAGGTTAAAAAATGTACTTTAAAGTCGTGGAATATAAGGCAATTAAGCATTAGTAATATTATAATATGTATCAATCGAGGAATAATAAAAATTATTAATCAATAAACATACACTAAAATATATTAAAATCGAAGTATAAATACAAGAATTAAAAATAAATAAAGCATAGATGCCAAGACATTAAGATTAAAAAAATAAAATATTAATATAAAAATTCAAATATTAAATTACTCAAAGTTGAAATAAATTATTAGCTTTGTTTATACCTATTATGTCCTTATATCCCTATCCCATTTGTAGTCGTCATATGATCACATATTTCCACAAATACACCAACACCAACACTAACTTAACTTCCCAGCTCCAACCCACACACCACCATCCCTTAACAACCATGTTCGGCGGCAGTAGCGGTGGCGCTACCTCAGCACCACCACCAACACCATCCAACCAGCACGTTGGTCTTCATCATCCGATGCCGCCAACGACATCCTCTCAAGGCTCCTCCACCGCCTCCCCCCAGCTCTTTCCTTACCTACACGTCGAGCCGCCACCACTTCCTCTACCATCACCACCACTAACACTACTGCTCTACCGATCCTATCTCTCTCGACCGATAAAACTGACGTTGTTCCGGACGATATCATATTACATGCTGCGTCTCAGCTCGGGGTTTTCCAACTCATTGATCATGGGATATGTCCAGAACTCGTTAGTGCAGCTGAGTCAGAAGCGAGCGAGCTCTTCGACCTATCTTTGGAACGAAAGGAATCCTTGTTCCCTAGGGACTGGCCTTTAGGTTATGAAGCTGCTGAGGAAGAAGACGGTGGAGATGGAGAAGAGAGGACTGAGTCGTTTTGCTTGGACTCATCGAGACACTGTGCTGACTCAACCGAGTTTTCATTGACATCGCTTCATGAGTTTAGAGGGAAGATGGAGAAAATAGGGCTTAAGATCGTTGAGAGGCTTTTTAATGCTCTCGGGTTTGGTAACCCGGTTCAGGATCCGACCCGGATTTGTCCTTTGCTGTGGATATCGCGCATCGGGCCAGAAGGACCGAAAACCGCCGTTTCGGGAGGTTTTTACCCGTTTGTAGTCGGGTTGGATTATCAAATTAGGAGTCGGAAGTACGCTGTGGTGACCGATTCCACTGCAGGTTCGGGTTCGGATTCGGTTTCGGTCTCACCCCAAGTTGATTCGGTGATGGTTACTATAGGAGACATTGCCCAGGTGAGTATAATTATTATTTAATATTATTATTTTTTTTTAAATTCATGAATTGGTGTGTTGAGCTATTCACATATATATATATATATAATATTATTTACCTATATTTTAGCATATAGTTGTTTTCACAATTAATATTATATATATTATATATATGCAGCATCTATTTATTAAGTGTGATTATTTAATGAATTCTTTGCAAACGTGGGATAATAGTTTAGTTAATCAATAACATATATCTTGCCAAAGTTGAGTCTTACCCAATTATGAAACGGACAGGCTTATGTTGTTTTCAGAACAATTTAGCACCTTATTTTTTGTGAGTTTATTTATTAAAAAAAAAGATATAGGTAAAAAATAAATATTTTTACTTATAAATAAATTAAACAAATATATATAAAATACAAATTAGATACAAATATAGATTAGATACATATAAAAATTAGATAATCCAAAAAACCTAGTTGTGACCTAGTTTAGTATAATTCATTTACAAATGTTTTAGGTATTTATTAAGTTTCTTTTTTCCAAAAAAAAAAAATTCCATCCATGAATTATTTAATCATTAAAATCATAATTACAAAAATTTTCGTTTTACTCTTTGCCAGCTAACCAGAAACTTATTATGGTATTTATTTAGGGTTATTTGGAATTGGAAAGATGTTCCGTCACGGAAGCGCCCATTGATTTTGTTGTTCTTTGGTTTATTTGTATTTCTGGAATCTTAAATTCGAAGGAAACTTGTTAGAAATCGAACTTAAAAGATATGAGGGGATTGTTTAAAAGAGGAAAAAATGGTTGAAAATTGAAAAAAGTATTATTTCCACTTTATGTTCAGTTTTTTTTTTATTGCAAACATTAAAAAAAAAAAAGAAGGCAAAATGAAGTACATAATTAATGTATTCTATTTTAATTTCCATTTCCATTTTGTTTTTCTATTTCCTTGAGAAGTTCCCAAACTCCGAGAAATAAAACTGGAAATGGAAATGGCCAAATTTTTTTCCCTATTATAATAAGAATGAGTATTCAAATATGATGCTCTTACTTGAGAGATTAGGAGTGATATCATTAAACTATAAGATAGCCATGGTGAAAATAATCAATTTATACTTTGTGTGGGTTTTTTTTTTTTTTTTTCACTATCTCTTGAGCATTGCTTACTAACTTACAGAGAGATAAGAGATAATTTATCAGTATTAAATGATACCGAAGGAGGTAATTGAAATCCAATAGTAACTGTATTTTTCATGTTAGCAAATAAAGTAGATAATGGTAAGAATGTAGTAAAAATAGTCATAAAAATTTAATTAATATTTTTTCTTTTATTTAAAATTTTTTTCTTTTTTTTCATAAACCTGAATCTAAATGAGTTAGACTAAATAAGTCATGTTTGGATTATTAGATTTTTATCTGTATCAATAATTTATTGATATCAAATTAGTATCGATTTTATTTGATCAGATTATGAATAAAATAATCAATTTTTCATCAGTATCATATCTATATTAGTTTAGTACTAATTCGATGAGAAAACAAAATCAAACTGATTATTCAAGTAGGTTGGTTGAGTTCCGGTCACTTACGTAGATTTCAAACTCAATATTCTAAAATCGATAAATTTTGGGCAAGAATTCAAACTCAAAATCCCACGCGAAACTCATGCTCGAGTGTCACGTTATATTATCCCATCGCTAAGTCAGATAACATCACTATTTTTGCAAGTTTAGATGATAAAAAAAAAATAAATAAATAGTCCAAACAAGTCAAGATTTTGGGATAAGGATATTGCAAAACAACCAATAAAGACCCCACATATGGCTTGACAGCCGGCATCGATGTGGAGACTTGTCCAACTAATTTAAAACTTTGTTCTTCACAAGCAAAGTTAATCATTGTTGTGTTCTCTAGAAGGTTATGCATTTTTTTTTTTGGGGGAATCTTCTAAATGCTGATGCCTGGCTTATATATATGGACTATATATCATATATGGCCACCACTTTCTGACTTTTGAAACCGCAGTTGTCCATAACGGATGGCGATACTAATCAAATATATTTATATATATTGGATATATTAAATTTATAATACTTAACAATTAATCACGGAAAATGATGATAAGTATCTTTACACAGATTTTTTGAAAAAGTAAGTAACAGATTGTGTTCTCTTAGGCCATCAATTCAGATAACCCAAACAATGAATAAAATGTAAGTAACATGCTTTTTGATATAAATAGTGATTTGCCTAAACATTGAAGGAAGGGAAAGTGAGGAATTTGGTTTGATGTTTAATTCAGAGTTTTGATCGAAGATAGAGGGTATAATTTATTTCTCATAATATTTAAAATACACGGGATGGAAAATTTATGCTTATTGCAAATTTGAATTGCTTTGTTTTTTTGCTCCTCAACCATTAAAGTTGACTTGAATCTAATTTATCTCAATAGAAAACTAGTGTTAATGCTATTAGAATATAAAAGTTTTAACTAAATTAGGTGTTAGAAGACTACAAAATCATCATTTGGGTATCATAAGTAACCAATTTCTTTTTTAGATTAGTTAATTTATAACTTTGCTTGCTTATATTTAGGTTAGTAATATTGTGGTGTTGTGTTTATTCTTTTTTCTCTATACAAACTATTTCAATAGTGTCATGGCATATCACATAGACATTTTTTGAATTTTCATTTTAGAAGGATGTATTAATCTCTTCTCTCTGTATTGTTTTTTGATCTAGATCAATGAGGAGGGGTGCATGCTATTCAGTTTAGTCTATTTTTTTTCAATCATTTTAAATCGAACTATAATGCTTTTTAAAACAATAAGCAATTGGTACGTTTTAATTTTAGAGGCAATATGATCACCTGGCAGAACTAATTTTTTTGTAAGAGGATACTTAAACAACTGTGCATACAATAATGGAATGTAAGGAGATATGAACACAAATGATACATGAATTTTGACAAACTATGCAATTAGGTACATAGAGTTTGAAATTGATCCATTTTAGTACCTAAATTTTGAGATTGATCAATTTTAAAACTGAATTTTAAAATTAATCAATCTAGTATCTAAAAAATTTTAAAATTGATTAATTTAGTATATAAAAGAACTTAATGGAGGTACTATTGATACATACGAAAAATTCTTTCAAGTACTAAATTGATTAATTTCAAGATTTTGGTGCTAAATTGATCAATTTTAAAGTTCAGATACATAATTGTATATTCCATCAAAGTTCAAGTACAATTCACGACGTATGACTAATTTTATTTCAATAAAAATTAAAAACATAACATTAACCTTACTTTAAGTTTATTGGTATATAACTGGTAGTAATGACATAAATAATCAATAAGTTTTAAATCTAGATTTTTCTTTACTAGTAGCACAATAAAAGACTCCCTTAATTACAAAGAATAATTAGGCTTTTTTTAATTGGTTATTTTACAAAAGTACCAAATTAGTTGTAATTATAATTTCTTTATAATAATCACTAAGTGGAAATTTATAGGTGTGGAGCAATGGAAAGTTAAAGAAAGTAAGAGGTAAACCAATGACTTGTTCAGAAGCCAACACCACCTCCATAACAATGTCACTACTTGTGACTCTTCCCTTAGAAAGCACAGTTTCTCCCCTCCAAGTAAAGACCAATTTGGACAAAGGCCATGAAGAGGTCAAGATGAACAGTGAACCAGAAGTTACTGAAACAAGCTACAAGGGAAAAGAAGAAGAAGATGATGATGATAAGGCTATATTCAACTCTTTCTCATTTGAGGATTATGCATGGAGAGTATACCATGAACGTCTACCTATTAAAGACCCTCTAGATAGATATCGCACTTGAAGAACTATGTTTCTAGCTTGCTTCATCGTGTTAATGCTATGATTATCTTATTTCGTGTATATTTTTTCATATTCATGAATGTTGGAGATTGGTTTAAGGGGGCTTTGTTCTTGTTATGAACCCTTAATTAAAAGTGCAATTCGATTCTTCAATTTAATATTTGATTTTCTCTAAATTTTGTATAACTAAAAGTTATCATACATCTATTGTATAGGGAGGATTAATGATTTGATATAGTTTGTAGTGCCGTTATATTAATTTTTTTTTCTCTTCTTGGTCTATATCAAGAAAGAAAATCATTGTCTATTTTATCACTTGGTCATTATGTTGAATCTGAAAAGTAGATTAAATGATACGCAAGTCACCCTTGTAATCCCATTATATTGATTTCATGCTATTTAATTTTCACATTGTATATATATATATATATATATATATATATATATATATGTAAGCCTTGCAAATTATGTGAATGTAAGAATAGAGAAAATCCAATGCATGACTCTTCATTACTTGGAATTTGACCCATTCCACCATCCCACATAATTATTCTTTTTTGTGGGGGACATATGGATTGACGATCAAATTGCTCTATAATTATGTGAGGGTGAGAATGGAAAAAATTGGCTTCATTTACTTGGAATTTGACCCATTCCACTTAATTATTCTTTTGATGATGATGATCAAGTTGACGCTGGTGTAAAACTGAAGATGATGCAAAGGAAGAATGACTACCAGTGAAGGAGGTGCAGGCAGGGACAAGAGCAAAGGAAGAATGTTTATTTATTTATTTTTCACCTTTTTATTATAGCATATCTATCAATTTAATGAAAAAAATAAAAGATAATACATAAAACTTGTATAATTTTTGTTTTCAACGAAAAATAGATTAGACAAAATATGTCAATAAAAACTACAAATAGAAGGAAAATACAAACTTATATGAATATTGGTATTCTATAATTGTTTTTCATAATAACTATCTATGTTTATTTAATTAACAATGTTAAAAAGAACATGTTGAATATAAGTTGGTCAATAATTGATCATTTGATGATTTATATCATAACAATAATTATGAAAAAATGTTAGTAAATTAAATCATATAATTAGTGATATTTACTAATAATCAATTTGATATGATGCAACATTTGTAATATGAATAATGATATTATTATTTATGGTGTACTACTAATAATAGTAATGGCTTTGGATAATTTTTTTAGTTAAATATAATTTTACAATGAATGAATTTAATGTTATTAGTTATTGTGGAAAAAAAAAAGTAAAGTTGAGAGAGAGAGAGAATATTAAGTAATAAATGTATCTTAAAAAAGTAAAATGACAATCATGTAATTTAAACTTATGACCTTTTGATTACAAAACCAAAGCTTTTATTACTTAGATATATATCATATTATGTTTTAATTTGCTCTATAAAATATACACATTGTATATATATATTTTTAATTTTTTTGCGAAGCATAAAAAGCGTCATTTTCGGAGCTTGAGGAACTAAGGCCCCTGTCGGCCCCTTCCCCCAAAATCCGTGCATGGGTGCAGGTGTCATAAAAATGGTGGAATTTTAATGGTGGTTGATAGAAAAGTAACAAAATTAAAGTAGCTAAGACTTAGGAAAAGTGAGAGGAAGAAGATTGTTTCGTTTATTTCGTTGGTTTGAAATCAATTTGATATGTGTTTTAATTAAATTATTTATCAAAAATAAATGTAAATAATAAATAGATATTTTTATTTATAAAAAGATTAAATAGATTATATACATATAAGATATAAATAAAATACAAACATAAATCAGATATAGATAAAATACAAATGAAAAACAGACCCAACAGTAATAGAGTTAGCGATTGAAAATAAGAAAGATTATGGAAAACAAGGGGTTGGTAATGCAAGTGTTTTATATGAGCAGCATTAGTGAAAAACAAGTAAATCATAGCATTTTTGTTTGCCATCTACTTATATGAGCAAAGAAATTGTCATACCAAGGAACGTACTTCCCAACCAGGGTTTTGGCTTATAAGATATTGGGTTTACCCATTTTGAAGTTAGGTTAGGCCTATAAGATAGTGGCTTATAATATAGTTTAGGTTTTTAATATCATGACAATTTGTCGTTATTATTATTATTATTATTATTGGAGTGGACTAAACCCAGGGGTTAGTAATGGTTCAGCTATTTCAATGTTATTTGGTTGGTTGAGGGGTTTGGTGAACCGACTTTTAAGCCCATGATATGGGCCAACTTAAATTGTGTGTTGACTAGGCTAAATCTTAATTAAATTTAGTTAAATAATTTTTCTTTTAGTCCATTTCTAAATTTCTTTAAACTAATAAGTTGTGAACAAATTTTAAAAACATATTTAGTATATATTTTAAATTTGCAATAATTAATTTAAGGCTCAATTCATTTATTTATTGAAATTGGAATGGTGCTCTGGAGCTATTTGTTGGTCACTTAGGATCACTTTATGTGAGCTAGGTCCAATATCACTCCTATTTAATTTATCCATATACATAATGAGGAAATTCCTTTTAGTAAGCACATTTCAAGCCGAAAAGCACATAATTTGACCAATTATTATACAAAACGAATCACATTAAATTTTTTTATATGCTTAAATTGATAAATAAACATGGCAGATGACATCTTTCGTAATTGTTTTATACTATTATAATCGCCTGTCTGTTAACACGTATTTATATTGCATCAATTTTAATCTCCCTTTGAATACAAACTACATCCATTCACATGGCTACAACGTTCCATGAGCATCAAGTGGAGTTGTTTTGCTAATGAGAAAGTGGCAGAATGTAATAGCAAAAGTGAAGTTGAAAATTCATTGCATTTATGTCGAATCAACTTTGTCCATTTTGTGTTTGGCTTCTTTTTTTTTCTTTTCTCATTACAACAAAAAAAAAAAAAAAAAATGCCATTAGCCTATTTTATATTTGGCTTGCTGCAACTATTTCCTTATTCACTAATACATTCATTAGTATACAATTCTTTATATGAACATATGACAATATCATTATATTTATATATGTAAGTTAATTACTTCATATTAGTCACTAGTTTCACTTGTAAAGAAGCGTATGTATATATACTTAATTAATTATCATGTGATGATAGGCTTAATTTAATAAGCACGATATTGTAGCATATGAACAACAAAACTAAAATAAAATAAAATAAACAAACCAAAACGGAATACATATATGCACACACACACACACACACAGCAATGACTCATTTAAACTGGAACAGCAAAATTGGAAATTCTATAGCAGTTTTCTACTCACTAACCAAATTTCAGGTATTATTATGGCCAGCAGATATTGTAATAAGGAGCTTCCACCTCTAGAATTTCAATAACATCTCCTTGGTTTTTCCTATAAATTTTCATCTAAAAACATGACCAGAAAGACCCTAAACCAGCCCCTACAAGATGACTCCCATGATTGTAGATCTTGGATTGACAAGATTCCACCCATAAATTTTTACTAATATCCTATAGTTTGATTCGTAAAAAAATTGGTTTATAAATTTAGTAAGGAAGGCTTTGAAATATTCATTAGAAATGATGAGTCCTGATTTGCATTTATGATCATATTTGCTTTCGTCCATCGATTTTACTTTGACAAGTACTTTCTTATATGAAGATCAAATTAAATCAAATCCTCAATATCCTCAATATGTTATAATGTGATGTAAATTTCGTTAGAGCCCCAATTGCATGATCTTTATTTCCCCAAGATGTTTTTAAACCTAAGAACTTGGGCTGGTATTAAATGTTAATTAAGGGGTAGCTGTCATCCTTTTCTTTTTCTTCTAATTCGTTGTCCATCTATAAAGGACTTGATGATAGATATTGTTCTTATAACATTGAACCTTCTTTATTATTAAAAATAAATAAAATGAAATAACAAAAACCATGTCCATATATGTGCATTGTTTGGATTGTTAGATTTTTATATTTATCGAATTTGTATCGTAACTTATCGGTATGGGTTTAATATCAATTTAGTTTGGTCCGTTTATGAGTAAAACTGTCAGTTTGTCTTTGATGTCATATCTATATCGCTTCAGTTTGAAAATAAAACTAATCCGACTATCCAAACAGAAAGTAAGCTTACTGAGCGAGCACTCTTATTATATGTTATCGCATGATTGAGTTTTTATGTGTCAACCAACTTTTAGTTGCAAGAATTTTGGTAGAATTGGTAACAATCTAATGTCTTTATTGACATATGAGACCTAATTTGTAGACTAAATAACTATTTATGCATAATTGTGGATTAGAACATATGCTTATCACGAATATTTGTAAGTAAATAATTGAAAGTGTCACGTCTTAAAGTAGATTGATAAGCATGTAAAGGTTTAACTTTAAAAAAAAAAAGTCTAGAGTTTACAAATCTAATATATATTAGAAATCACTAATATGGTGATACCAATGTTGTAGTAAGAAATTTTGTGATATATATTTATATATGAGTATTAATTTCACATGAAGTTAAGCTAAAAGCAATGTAGTTTTGTGCTTAAATTTGTAAAGACTACTTCAAAATGGATTTCGAAATAATATATAACCAAGAAATATGATTTATGTCCATAGATATGGATATTGTTTGAAACTAATATTATAAAAGTAGGGAAAAATACAAAGCTTTAACTTGTACTATATACATGCTTTTAGTGTTATATATTGACTTGAAGACTTGTGTATACATATAATAGGTCATTTGAGCATCTAGGCTAACAAATTTGTTAAATCAGGTGAATATCCTTAGTAATTGTTTTATCGTCTGTTGTGGTCAAAAGATTTTTGGCTACTTGTTTAGTGAGTAAAGGTCATTGTGATTTCACATGAGTGAATCACATGACTTGATAACTTGGTTAAGCGTTGGAGATATATATTGATCTAGTGTGATAATTATTAATATGTGGATATGTTATTATCAAAGACATAGCTTGTTGACAGTAATATTGTATGAATACATGATTAACAGGAATCCTGTTTATTGCTATTGCTTGATATAAATATAGTTGTATTCCTCAATTTAGAGTAATTAATCAATTTGGACAATTATGTTACTTTTAGGCTTATGGATTATTTACTCAATTTCTACATTCATGGCATCACAAAAAATTCTTATAAAGCTCATTTTCGAATGAAAGAAACTAATGGTCTAGCTTTAAAAATTTTGGTTTCTATCATATGGTTTATATATGCTTTTGCAACTCTCTTGGTAAATATTTAAGTCTTTTGTGTCTCGATAAATATTTGAGTTCTCCATTACTCCCTTAGTGAAAATTCACGTCTTCCATGACTTTCTCAATGTAAGCTTAAAGTTGAGGCTTCATGGCTCACTCGATTTTGAGTTACCCAAGTGCCACTATACTTGGCTAGGATCTAGTATTGGTCCATCACCACGTACGTTTAACATGGCATATCCATGTTACACTGGAAAATTTGGTATGTTAATTATATCCTATTTCCAGGTATGCATAAATTTTTGTCATTTTTATCATGCTTGACTACTCATTGACATATGAATAAGTGACCCTAGATTTAGATATTTATCTGCTTGACTATATCACCTTAGAACATGTATATATGTGTTGCTCTTGTAATTTTCTTTTTCTTTGTTGTACTCACTTAGTTTATGAGTTAGTTTTCCTTAATCTCAAGTACAACAGACGTTATTAAAAAGCATAAGTTCGTAATGAGTAGTTTGGATCTGAGATGTCTATTTTAGTTTGGTAGATATAATTTTTCAGATAGGTTTGTTAATAGTTCATTATACTACCTTGGAAAAATTTAGCTGCATGTAAATATCAATAATACATATGTAATTGCTACATATAGACTGTAGTTCTTCATGGATTTTCTCTTCAAGAAAGCTAAAATATTCTTGTTTATATGAGGCCATGAACAATAGGTGAGTATTTATGAATGTGGATAAGGTGTTGAAATATGTCCAAAGTGATGGGCTCATAAACTTGAATTAGGGCAGAAACAATTGTATGTGTAATATGAATGTTTGGTGATCAAGTGCGAGTATAGGTCTTGAATTTGTTAACTTTATCCTTACCTTTGACATGATGCCACCATCTTCATGTATCCTAATGATTTAGATCATAAATGAGTTTTCTTGAAACTTAAAAATAGGTGAGCATTAGTCAATGATCTTTTAATTTGGTGATATCTCTTTTAATCTCTTAACTAAGAGATACCAGATCATAATCCTCTCCCTTTGTTGTAATAAAGAAAAAAAAAAAAAAAGGTGGCCATTACAATACCAATGCAAAACAATATTATTTGCTTCATAACTCATAAGCTAAACATAGTCTAACGTTTTTAATTGAGATCTTCAACCAAAGGAAATTTTAAGAGCTCAATAACCTATCAACTTGCACTCACTCATCAATGGGTTAAATTAGTGTTTCGAGTAAGGAACATTTTCCCCATGGACGACATGTGTCCGTGCAAAAATGAAAATAGCTAAAGCCTGCCATGGCTGCTATGGATTTGGATAATAGATTACAATTAAGCACAGGAATTGGGCAAGTACATGTGTGGGCTGGCCCAAGATGTGTTGGGATCCATATGAAGGACACAATCTAGTTAGTAATTAAGGGCTTCACCTAGTTTTGTTTATAACACTTCTAGTCTTCAACACTCTTTTAACATTTGTTTTGTGCTTTCCCCCGCACCCCCTACGCCCACCCCCCCCTTCTTTACAAATTTATAACGATTGAAAAACCATCTAATGGGTATTTTTTTTTCTATTTCTATTTTACTTTTATGATGCTTATGGCACTTGGAGGACAAGAGCTGGAAAGTGAAATTTTAAGTACTTGTAAAGAAAAAGGTTTAAAAATATATATTTTATAGATTGGAATTTCATTTTAAACTGTTAATTTGTAAATTTTTTTTTTAAAAAAACAACTTCTACGTTTCTATTAATAGAATCTCTATTAAATTATTTAACCATTAAAATAAATGTAGTAATTAATATATTAGATGTTTTAACTAGTGAATCACTTTAAAAAAATCGATTTTGTTAAAAAAATGATGATAAAAAACCTTTTAAGGATCTGTTGAGTAATTAATTTTATAAAAAGAAAGTATATATATGCTTATATCTTCATTTTTTTTTTACTATCTTATTTAGGTCTCGGTCTAAAAATAGAGTCAAGGAAATAGCAAAGTAACAGTATAATAGAGTATTTAAATTGATAATTCAAACAATAACTAATAGGGAGTTTTTAGTGAATATTTGAACAAGAACCTAGAAGATCTTTCTTCAGGTTAAGATATTAAACTAAGAAAGACATTTCTACTAAAGACTAGGTTATGTGATTTCTGAAGTAGGTGTAGCAGGTAAAAAAATATTAATATTTATCATATTCACTTATTTAGATTGTCGGATTTTTATTTATATCAATTCAATTTCAGTATTAATTCAGTTTGATCATTTTATGAGTAAAATTATCGATTTTTCATCAATATTATATATGTATCGGTTCAGTATCGGTTTGATTTTAAAATAATACGTAAATGTAATCCAAAATATTTGTAACCACTCATTATAGTTATGTTATTATGTTATAACCTGACTATTACCCCTCTGACCCGACTCGCCGAAACCAAGATATATAAGCCTTCTCTCTCTCTCTCTTCGTTACTTTCGCCTCAAATATGTTCGAAACCCTAACTTTTCTCTTTTTATGTTTTCTCTCTCGTGTTTCTCTGTTTACAACCTAGGTTTTACTATTACTGATGGCTTATGGTGTTTGTGTGTAGGATGAAGGAGATGGAATATTGGCTTGTTCGAGAAAGCTACTCTTCATGTGTTCAAGAACACAACTTTTCAGGAAATACTCCATATCTTCTCATTCCTTCTTGGTTACTATTTATACAACACTATATAACTATTATTAACTACTGCTATTAACCTATTGGCTACTATAGATTTTGTTACAACTATCTTTGCATGTTGTAGTACAATATGAGCTGTCGAGCTATTTGATATCCAACAGTTGATTTATGTGAGTCTTGTTGAGTTGTCTCTTGAGTCCTTCAATTTTAGGTTGTATCAATTTCCCTAGTCCTTGAAAACAACCTTGTCCTCAAGGTTGAAAAAGTGACCCCTGTTGAATCTCCATAGTTGATCTAATATGTTGGAAAGGTCCCTTGCGCAATTCATTATGTGCTGTTGAAATTGAAAAGTGCTGTCCAATTGTTTGTGGAAAAAAAATGAAATTGCACAGTTGTTGGGTCCCTATGCGTTTGTTAATTTGTGTCAAACAGGGCAATGATGAAAATTGACTCCTTTTGCAAAAAAACCCGGCTACCCATAGTTTTACTATGTAGGCAGTAAGGTTTTTGAGTAATATTAGCTTCTTGAGCCCCCTAAGGTTGAAATCCAATGGTGGATTAAATTGCCAAGTCCCATCCCAGCCTTGAATCACCATGAATATAAACGTCCAGAAATTCGTTAATGAGGATAGGATAATTTCAAAAGAAGGACGGCAGCCCAATATGATGGTAGGAAAGACATCTTGAATAAGATAGTCCTCCTGACCTAAAACCCCATAATCAGAATAATATATCTAATTTTGATGAAAATATGTTGACTTTACTGTCCTCATATGGTGCGTAATGGTTGTCACACGATGCTTCTGGCCTCATGTACCAAATAAAGTCTGCTTCTGATGGCATACAATAGTAGAGTCCCAACTGATATAATGTAAAACAGACCTACATGGCAATGATGAGAATGGGACAAGTGAAACAAGCTGGTTACCCATATCTAAGGATGTGTAGGTAGTAAGCTTTGAACTAAAACAAAGTTCCTGAGCCATCTGAGTTTGTAGAAATGGAAAATTATAACTCCATCTTCTATCCCACAGTTGAATGTCCCTAGAAATTGGCCATGATGAGAGGAGAAAAAAATGAGAAATGATGGCCACCCAATTGATGCATACAAGCACAGTTGCTGGTGGTAATTAGTTGATGAAATAATACCTCCTGAAAGAATTTGATACCATAGTCTGCTGAATTTTCATGGAACCATTAGTACTGTCATAGAGCACAAGAAATAGAGTAAATTCATTGGAGTATATCCAATTATGCTTTATGACCAAATCCCATTTTGGTAAAACAAGGTAAATATGCTCCTTACTCATGGAAACTCGCCTAGCAAAATGGTCTAGGCTCTCGGAATATGGCACTGTTGATGTGACTTTATATGGTAACAATTGTGCAGGGATTTGAAGCTCTCTATGGGGTGCCTCCAAATTAATCAAAAGAAATCCTTCGAAAGCATCACTAGGCAACTCATCAATAAGTGTTTTACCATCTGCAATATTACTTGTAAACGCATTTTGAATACCAGTAGTAACATGTTCTAAGAGAAAATTGTTAATACTATGATATGTTTGTTGAAGATCTCTCTCATTTCTAATTGCATTGTCAAATGTACAACAATAAACATACTGACATTTGCACTAATAATATTAGAGTGTCCATAAGATACTTCACTAGAATTCTTAATTGCATCATCATGTGATTTATCCATAGAGACAGCATCAGATCACTGTTCATCATACACAATTTCGTGAAGTGAATCATCTAACTGATTTTCTTGGAACTCATATTTCATCGAAACTTCATTGTGGTCAGCATATTGCATGACATATCCATGGTTAAACTCTTGATCAATAGTAGTTTGCATAGGAACACAGGCATTATCATCAGCACCACTAGTTACTAGACATGATTCCATCTTGAAATCAAATCTATCCTCATTCCAATCAAAGTCAAATGGACCATACCGTATCATGATGAATTTTACAAAATGATCCCAAGTTTTGAAATTTTTGAGTTGATTATATAAATCATACCACCACGAAGTAGAATCATGCATAGCAAAAGAAACCAACTTAGGATATAACACCTCATCCACATGATAAAAATCGAAAAAACACTCTACTTCAAGCACCCATGAAATAGGATCATAACTTGTAAACTTAGGAATATCTTCCTTGATGACTTCAATGAGTGAAGGAGCAAAGGAAGATAAAGGAATGTCTTGCATCTTCAAGTAAAGAGGTAAATTCAAGCGTAACCTATCTATTCGTGAATTAACAAATTGTAATGCCAAATCTAAATCACTTACTATTGCATTTATGCCTTTTGCGTCAAAAATTGGAAGGTGAAACCGTGGAGAAGAAGAACCAAATTGTGTGGAATAATCTCCTAAGGTAATAGATTGAATTTGATCCCTTTCTTGTCTGAAATCTTGCTGGAAATCTTGATTGATGTGCTGGTAGTGAAAAGATTCACTCGTTGATTGCAGCTTTGAAGCACGAGAATCAAGGATAGCATAAAACTTGGCAAAGTGTGTCTCTAAATCTGTATTGGCAGCCATTGAAACAAAAAAAAAAAAAGAAAGCTTCGAAAATGGAGGTTGAAGATCGTTGAAACGAGAGCCCTAAATGTTATAACCCGACTATTACCCCTCCGACCCGACTCGCCTAAACAGAGATATATGAGCCTTCTCTCTCTCTCTCTCTCTTCGCTACTTCCGCCTCAAATAAGTTCGAAACCCTAACTTTTCTCTCTTTATGTTTTCTCTCTCGTGTTTTTCTGTTTGCAACCTAGGTTTTACTATTACTGATGGCTTATGGTGTTTGTATGCAAGATGAAGGAGATAGAATATTGGCTTGCTCGAGAAAGCTACTCTCGATGTGTTCAAGAACACAACTTTTCAAGAAATAGTCCATATCTTCTCATTCCTTCTTGGTTACTATTTATACAACTCTATGTAACTGTTATTAACTATTGCTATTAGCCTATTAGCTACTACAGATTCTGTTACAACTATCTTTGCGTGTTGTAGTACAATCTGAGCTGTCAAGCTATTTGAAATCCAACAGTTGATTTCTGTGAGTCTTGCTAAGTTGTCTCTCGAGTCCTTTAATTTTAGGTTGTATCATATTATGATGGATTAAAGGTCAAAATTTTAATTAACGTACCACTTTCGACATATTTTTACCCAAAATAATGCACATTATCAGCTCAATGGAGCCAACCGATCTAGGTGTGAGATTTTATCATTGGCGTCCGCAGAAGAGGCACATCCAAGCTTTTTTTCCATTTCCTTGTATATTTGTTTCTTCATCCAGCAGTTTTATCCACGAACAGACCAAATGGATATGATATAGATATAATACCAATATGGTATATCTATGTCGAAATGATATATATAAATATATTTGATTTGCACCTATATTTTATCTATATTTAATCTTTTCATGAGAACTGTAAACTCTTTTTTATCTGTATCTATTTCTGAATAAATAATTTGTTAAAAAAAGTTTTAAAAAAGTATCTGTATCTGTATCTATAAAAAAAAAAAGCAAGCCAAATAGATCCTAAATTAAAGATGCAGATCAAATATAAATACAATACAAATAAAAATCAAACAATCTAAACATACCCGATTGTTAAATCTCTAAAAAAGTTTTAGAGCTCACCCTACCTAGATGAATGAAAAATGCACGTTACAAAAGAGATATAATTTTTTACCATGATATTCTGAGTACAATAGTTGAAGAATGTACAAAAGGCTTATAATTCGTATGTCTTTAATCTTAAAATATAAAAGTTATATGATTTTTTTTTCTAATTTTGTTTAAAATGTTTACCTTCTATTATAAAGACCTGTTAATTATGTTTACAAGACACCTGTCCAAAAGACTAAAAAAGAAAAAAAAATTGCAGTTAATTATATCAATGGTATATAAAACAATTAGCAATAATGTTATAAACTGATCTAACAAATAATGGTTAAAAAAAAGTCAAAAGCGATAAAATAAAGCACACACAAGATTTATGTAGAAACCCTTATGGAAAAAACCACGAGTAGAGAAGAGAGGAATTCACTAGTGTTGAAAAAATGGAGTATAGAGGATGTGTAGAAGTGATCTCACAGATCTCAAATCTCATAAACCTTAAAAAACAACACATAAACATGTATAAATGTTGTGTGAGCTGATACAAAGGTCGGCATCTGAAAGGTCACAAATTTAGTCCAAGCTGGCAACTTTGAATGGGAAGGTTAGTAGCTTTAAGTTGGCCTTCAACATCCATAGAATTAGATTTTTTAAGGTTGGCACAAAGGCCGATAGTGAAAACTACAAAGGCCGACGATATAGATCCTAGAGCTGGCAGTTTTGATGGAATTTGAGTTACATATCCAACAATCTCCACCTTAACACAAATTTAGGAGCAAAATCAACAAAAACTCCAATCTTCAACACAAACAATAAAATATTCTCCTCCTTTTCCACAAACCCAAAGGGAAATCAATCAACAATAAACATTAACCAAGCCTAGATTGTGCTCAAACTTGGCTATAAGAAGTGCTTTTATCATCATATCAGCACGGTTATCATGCGTACTAACCTTGCTCACAGTAATATCATCATTAGAAATCACATCACGAATAAAGTGATACCTAACATCAATGTACTTCATCCTCTCATGATACATTTGATCTTTAGTGAGGTAAATTGCACTTTGACTATCACAATAAATTATATCGGTCTTCAAGTCATCACTGAGTTCACCAAATAACCCTTTTAGTCAAATAGCTTCTTTAAAAGCTTTTGTAATAGCCATAGATTCAGCTTTAGTAGTTGATAGAGCAACTGTAATTTGCAATGTGGCTTTCCAACTAATAGCACACCCACAAAGAGTAAAAATATACCCTATGAGAGATCTCTCTTATCTAAATCCCCTGCAAAATCAGAATCAACAAGTCCAACAATTCCATCTCTAGTTCTACCATTAGTAGTACCTCTTAAGTATCTGAAAATCCACTGGACAGCTCTCTAATGTTCCTTACCAAGATTTGCCATATACCTGCTGACAACACTCACAGCATATGACAAATGAATGCATGTACACACCATAGCATGCGTAACAGATCTTATAGCACTAGAATATAGAACCCTTGACATGTAGTCAATCTCATCATCTGACTGTGGAGATAAAATAGACGAAAGTCTAAAATAAGCCGCTAAATGAGTACCGACAGACTTAGCATTCTTCATATTAAATCTACAAAGGATTTTCTCAATATACCCCTTCTAACTTAGTTGCAATAAACTTGCTTTTCTATCTCTTATAATTTCAATTCTAAATATCTTCTTTGCTGCTCCTAAGTCTTTCATTTCAAAATCTCTACTCAACTGAATTTTAATCTTTTAAATCTCTCCTCTATCTCTGACTGCTATCAACATGTCATCAATGTACAAGAGTTGATACACAAAAGACCCATCATCACATTTCTTAAAATAGACACAGCTATCCAAATTATTTATCCTGAAATCATGAGAAGTCATAAATGAGTCAAACCTCTTGTACCACTGCCTTAGCGACTGCTTCAAGCCATAAAAAATTTTCATTAATATGAAAACATGGTCCTCTTTTCCTAAGACCATAAATCCCTCTGGCTGTTGCATATAAATATCTTCATCAAGCTCTCGACACAAGAAAGTTGCCTTCATATCTAATTGTTCCAACTCAAAGTGAAAACATATAAGTTAAATCAATACTCGGTATCTAACTGTAGCCCTTTACAATAGGTCTTGCTTCCAGGTTCTTCAACTCGTGGTGATCCTACTTTCTTTTTAAATACCCATTTATACCAAACAGTCTTCTTCCCTTTAGGAAGCTTTACTAAATCCCATGTACTATTCTTCTGAAGGGATTCTGTCTTTTCCTGCATAGCAATCATTTACTTACCATAAGCATCACAAGTAGCAGCTTTTGAGTAAGTAGATGGCTCCAAATTAAAAACCATGTCTTATGTAATATTCAATGCATAAGCTACCAAATCAGCCTCTAAATATCTATGAGGAGGCCTAACTTCTCTCCTAAGTCTGTCTTTAGCAATAGAATATTGTGACAATGGTAGTGTAGAAACAGGCTGAGAAGTAAGCTTTGGTGTAAAACCCGAACTAATCTCAAACTCCACCTATCTGGTTGATTTCTGCTGTGCTATATTAGATGAAGTATTAGAAGACAAGTCATGCAACATAGTTGTCTCATAAAAAACACATCTCTACTTACAATGACTTTCTTCAATTCATGACACCACAACTTATATCCCTTGACACTAAGTTTAAAACCAAGGAATATACATTTTAGAGATCTAGGCTTAAGTTTTCAACTGTTAACATGAGCATATGTAGGACAGCTAAAAATTATTAACTCAGGATAATTTGCAAGAGTACCAAACCACACCTCTTGTGGAGTCTTATTCTCAATTGCAGTTAATGGAGACCTATTAATCAAATAACATGTTGTAGAAGTTGCTTAGCCCAGAAAGACTTTGGTAATTGATTATTAGAAAACATACATCTGACTTTCTCCATAATAGTCATATTCATTCGTTTTGCTACCCCCCATTTTGTTGAGATGTACCAGGAACTGTTAGATGCCTTATAATTCCCTCTGACTTGCACAGACCATTAATCTCATTAGAATAGAACCATAAGCCATTATCAGTGCGAAGAAGCTTTATGTGTACCCCAGTCTATTCTCAATTATCGTCTTCTATTCCTTAAATATGGGTAGAACATCATTCTTCTATTTGAAGAAAAATGCCCTAACTCTTCTTGAGAAGTCATCAATGATGGTTAATATGTAAACAATACCTCCACTTGAAGGCACTCTAAATGGCCCTCAAAGATCAAAATAGATATAATCAAGAGTACTCTTTGTATTGTGAGTATCTGTGGTAAATATGACTCTGTTTTGCTTCCTAAAGATGCATGTTCAGAAAACTTTAATTTGTTGATGCCTTGCCTATCTAGAAGTCCTCTTCTACTCAATTCAACTATACCAACTTCACTCATATGCCCTAAACGTATATGCCAAAGTTTAGTAGTATCTTCATCTGACAGAGAAGAAGAAGTGACGGCTGCATCACCTGCAATCACAGAATCTTGCAAAACATGTGAGTCAACATTCTTTTTCTGCCCCTTCATCACCACAAATGATTCTTTACTAATCTTCAAAACTCTACTTTCACCAGTATATCTATACCTTTTTGTATCAAAAGTACTCAAAGAAATTAAATTTCTCTTCAAGTCAAACACATATCTCACATCATCCCAAAGTCTTGACAACATCATCAGACATTTTGATTTGATGGTATCAATACCTGCAACCATGCAAGAAGCATTATTACCTAACAAGGACAACACCTTTGGATACTTTTTCATTTGTTGAAAACCCATCCCGATTGGGATACATATGAAAATAATAACCAGAATCCAAAATCCACTCCTCACTGGTCTGAGGATCATCATTAGAATCAATAAGAAGATCTCCACCACTATGGTCTTCGCTACATCAACTTTAGCAGTTTTCTGGTTGTTTCCCTTTTTATTTTCAACAGCTCTGTTATTTTTATTTTGCAACTTATAACATTCATATTTGATTTATCCTTTCTTCTTGCAATACCTACAAACTTTGTCCCTATTTGATGATTTTGATCTTCCTCTTGAATTACCACCAGAATTGCAATCCTAACTCCTACCGTGAGTAACAAGCCTCTCTGTCTGAGGCTCATATTCCATCATTAAATGTTTCATCTTCTTAAAAGAAGCCAAAGCATCATAAACTCCCTCTATAGTAAGAGAATCACGACTATATAAAATTATGTCTCTAAAATTCGAATAAAAGGGACGTAGCGAACACAATAAAATTAAAGTTAAATCCTCCACATCATACTTAATCTCTAAAGTTTCCAAATCAGAAAAAATTTCTTGAAAGATGGTCAAGTGATCTTTTAGAGACCCACCTTCATTCAAACAGTGTGAGTATAATCGCAGCTTCAAATGCAATTTACTAGTCAAACTCCTTGTCATATACAATTGCTCCAATTTCAGCTATAACCCAACAGTCTTCTTCTCCTTCAACACATCTTGCAAAATCTGATTTGATAGATGAAGATGAATTTGAGAAAGGGCTTTTCAATCATTACGTTGCTTTTCTTCCGATGACCATGACGTAGGCATTTTATCAAATCCTAACAAAGCATCATCTAAATCCATCTTTATGAAAACTGCTCATATCTTGACCTGCTATAAAGAAAATCTTGTGTTGCGATTCGACAATGGGATATCATACTTCATTGTTGCCATTGTAGAGAAAACAAAAGCAAAACCATTTGCTTTGATACCAGTTTGTTACAAATGGATCTAATAAACAATGGCAAAAATAAAATCAAAAGCGATAGAGTAAATCACACACAAGATTTATGTGGAAACCCTTGCGGGAAAAACCATGGGAAGAGATTAGAGAAGAGAGGAATTCAGTAGTGTTGAAGAAACGAAGTACAGAGGATGTGTACAAGTGATCTCACAGATCTCAAATCTCATAAACTCTAAAAACAACACATGAACATGTATAAATGTCGTGTGAGTTGACACAAAGGTTAGCATCTGAAAAGTCATAAATTTAGTCGGCCGGTGGCTTTGAGCCGGCTTTCAATATCCACAAATTTATATTTTTTAAGATTAGCACAAAGGCCAACGGTGTAGATCCCAGAGCTGGTAACTTCGATGGAATTTGAGTCATGCATGCAACAAATACAACAAACATAAAATGAAAAAAAAGAAGAAGAAGAAACCCAAATTTTTATAATCCAATAATATCACTACTAATTTTCTAATATAATTACATCTCCAACTTACCTTGTAATCACTAAAAAAATAAATAATAAAACTATTCTTTATTTGAACCCTTAGGTATTATAGGCTTTTGATAAATTTTTTTTTCTTTTTTCTAATTATTAGCGTTAACTTGATAGTTTAGCTTTTTCTATTTTCTTTTTCATGTGTAGGAGTTATAGTGGATAAACACACATGAAGTTCTTATACTTGTAATTTTTGACAATTTAATGTCTAGACCTTCAATTTAATATTTGTTTTTCCCATGTAATTTCTCAATTAATGGGAAATTAACAACCATCACATATATATATTTATAGTTTAGTGTATTTATTTTATTTTTGTTTGCATTCTGGTATTTATACTTTAGTTTTGATATAATTTAGTGTTTATTCACTAGTTTAATTATTAAATGGTTGATATCACAAATGATACCTAAACTTTACAAAATATATAATTACATACTTAAATTTTGAAATTGATCAATTTAGTACTTGAATGGAATTTTTCATACATGTCAACAGTACTTCCCTCAAATTCTTTCAGGTACTAAATTGATCAATTTCAAAATCTAGATACCTAATTGCATATTTTACAAAAATTTAAGTACTATCCACGATACTAGCTCTTTATTAAAAATTGATCTTTGACTTTTCTTAATCGATATATTTAACTCTTCTGGTTTTATGTATTATTTTAAAAATTATAAAAATGTTATTTATTAATTCATAGAAAACTAATTTCTTATTTTCAATTGATATATTATTTTGGAAATAAAAAAAAAATTATTTATATCTAATAATGTCGATCATAAATAATACTTTGCATGTGATCTTTTATTTTGATAAAATCTTATATTGTTAGAAAACTCTTGATATTGATTTTATTTGAAAATAAAATTTTACTATATGTTCCAAGACCATATATCAAATAAACTTTTGAAATGGTTATAATTTTTAAAAGTGTCATTTGATCTTATACCATAAATTTTCATACTTATCAAATAATTAACATTTATATCTTATAATATTTCTTTAAACTTTTTGGGTAGGGTCTTCAAAAATATCCTTGTGAGATTGTTCAAAAAGTCCTTCAAAAATATCCTTGTGAGATTGTCCAAAAAGTCCTTCATTAATCTCAAAATTGATGGATCTATAATGATGGGATGGGAGAAAAGAATCTTTCTCTAGTTATTCTAAAAAAGTCTTCTAGCTACTGAAGTTTAGTCATGACCACCAAGCGATTGAAGTGGATAGTGGTCTTATTCTCTAAGCAAGAGACTTGGATTAAGCACTCCTTTCAAGTAAATGGTCTTATTGGGCTGCACTTTAATCTAAAGATCTAACTAAAAATAAACTGTTGTCACTATCTATTTTTGAAAATTCAAAAATTTAAAAAGATAGGCAAGTCTGCCTTACAAAATTGATGATATTTAATCATATAATTTTAAATCAATTAAAATTTTTTAAATAATTTACAAAAAAAACATTTCAATGACTATAAGTTTACATTTATACGTTGTCCCATTTTCAAATTATGGAATCACAAAATTAAGAAATTAGTATCGGAATATTATTAAATACATAACAAAATGCCGTATTATATGCAAGTACATTAATCGAAAAATTAGAAAATTTGCATTTCAATTTTCAATGCTAAATAACATTTAGTTTGCAACTTATAACCATTTATTTTAGAAGTTTAAATAGTCCAGGGACATGTTGGGATCTTATTTTTTATTAAATGTATATCTTACGAACTATTCAATAGTATAAAATTTGCTAAAATCAGATGTCATATCAAAAAATGGTATATGGTTGAAAATATTGATATAAATAACATTATTTATAATACATGGATTAAGAAAAGTCAAATATTAATAGATATTAGTTTTAATATAAAAGGGTTAATGTTACAAATAATACCAGAACTTCGGTAAAATACGCAATTAGGTATCTAAACTTTAAAATTAATTAATTTAATACTTGAATTTTGAAATTGATCAAGTTAGTACATGAAAAACTTTAAACTTTATCAATTTAGAATTCGAAAGAACTTGATAGAGAAACTGTTGGTGTTCAAAAAAGTTTTTGAAGTATTAAATTGATTAATTATAAATTTAAGATGCTAATTGATAAATTTTGAAGTTCATGTATTTAATTACATATTTTGTCAAATTTTAAGTACCATTTATGACGTTATCCTAATATAAACTAAAGTGAATTAAAAATAAAGTATAGACACTAATATATAATTAAAACAAAGATGCGAGAAAATGTAGTTGTTGTTAACTTTTTCATTAATAAAGAAACTAAATTATTGAAATAGCAAACATTAAATAATTAAAAATGAAAGTTTACACACTAAATTTCCAAAAAATAGAAGTACAAGGATCCTTGGAGTGTCTATATTTTAACTTCTGGTTACCTTTCCATATAATTGTTTATTCATCCTTTTCTTTTCCTTCCTTTTCGTTTTCGTGGATTTGCTTAAAAGATTAAACCTTAGTTTATAAATCATTATATAGATCAAGAAAATTAAACATGCATTAAACTTGTATCTCCGTGGCAAAATTAATTTATGGGTTAAGCTCGTTATAAATTAATTATTTAATAATATAAATGATTTTGAGATTTTTAAATTATTGGATAATTACACCAGAAGGTATCAACATTTGTGAATAAGATCGAGAAGCAGTATCTAATCAAATGAGTTATCAACTATTTGTAAAATTCATTTAAGGTATTTATGTTTGGATTAGTTTTTAATAAATTTTCTTTAATATTCGTCAATGAATAGTTATTAGTTTCTTATTTAACTCAGTTTACAAAAAGTTAATTCTTTAAATATTGATACCTTAAATGAATTTATCATCAAAGGTTGATCCTTTATCCAACCACTGATTCTTAATAAAATAAACTTACTCTTAAATAATGATACTTTTTGATGTAATTTACTTTTAAATTAATAGATTTTACATGGTATTGGTTAACATTATCTTGCATTATCTTCAACTGTTTTTAGTAGGCCAAATAATGGTTAGGTTTCCTTTATATGATTATAGGCCTTTTCCGTTACCTTACCCATTTGTCTATATTGAAAGTAACTTTCTAATCATATTAATTCAACACTGTCTCGTAAAGTTTTACCAATCCCACAAAATGAAATTATATAAATATCAATCATATAATTTAAATTACTAATGCAAAATCGCATTTAAAACATGCCATTTCATTTTTTACAAAAAAATAAAATCATATGCAATAAATGTGATTTATTAATATTATAAATTTAGAATCACATATGATAGATGCAATGCTATTGTGAAGGTACAGTCATATCACACCTACGATTTCAATTTTCTGATCATGCACAATGAAATTGCATATTACAAATGCAAATTCATAAAAAAGTATAACTGCATATATTATATGTGATTTTTTTTTTCAGCTGATTAATAAATCCATAATTTCCTCAACTATAAGTATACAAGCATCCTGTTTATGTGGGGATTGGATTTTAAAACATTACCTTATCTCTTTTTCCGACTCCACCCGCTTCAGGACAATTAAATTAGTTAAGATTATCCAGTCCGTGTCTGTAATCTCTCACACTAACTTTAATCTAATTATGGGAAGGGCATAGACCTATAAAGTATACACATGAAATAAGTAAAGATGGGTTCCACACCTGTGAAGCAAAAAAGGAAAAAAAGAAAAAGAAAAAGAAATATGATAAAGCAAAAGACCAAGTGGAGTTTTGATTTGTACATTTGAACTAAAGCCTTAAGCAAAGGTTGAAGAAGCGCAATAAAATTGATATATGACTAACTGATGAAACTACTGGCATCAATCTGAACTTTTACATCAATACACCACTTAATGAAGATGACATTCTGGCTATAAATGGAAAAAAAAAGGTTTAAGTAATAGTAGCATGCCACGTATCCGTATGAGTGATGTAGAAGTATTAGTAAAATACTAACAAGTCGGATTTTGATTTGTATTGAACCTGTATCAAATCAGTATCGGTTTAGTAGAGATTCAGAATCGGTATCGATTGAGTATTAGTCTGGTTTGATCAGTTTATGAGTAAAACTATCAGTTTTTTATCGGTATCAAATCTATATCGGTTCAGTGTCTGTTTGGTTTGAAAATGATGCAAAAATGACACCAAAACGGCGATCCAAATAGGCCAATGATGGAAAAAGCTATTCATATGTCAAAAATTTATCGATACTTATACATCACATGCTAATTTAATACCAGTGAAGCCCTTCTTTTCAAATGGCCATATATCTATCGCACTGCCCACAGTTTCCTTGCCTTTGAAAAAAAGTAATGTGCCACCTTTTGAAGACCATCATGCGTAGGAATTAACTAGAACAAGTATTTATCCACTCAGCAAGCAAGTACACAAAGCCACTTATGTAGGAGTACTCGAATACCTCAAAAAGAAATAGGTTTCTTAGACTTTACTTTTCCCAAACACAAAGTTAGTAATTAGCTATTGGAAAAGTTGATTTTGGCCCCCTAAATGAAATGATTATTGTGTAGTTGTGATGAAGAAAGGCTAATGGCAATATGATATGATGCTTGTTGGGGATAATATAGGTTGGATTAGAAGAAGAGTTTTTGACTGACACCAAACTTTCTAGTTCATATGAGAGTGGATTAAGGACTGCCTGAAAAGACATGCCATGATTATGTATAAGTATAACTATTAATTTAAATTGTGGTATGTTTAGGGTTGGGATGGCTCAGCTCATGCCTGCAGTGATGGGTGAATATTTGCTAGTTATCCCGTGTTATTTTGTAAGCGAATAGTTCACATTTTTTTTTTGTCTAATGATAGTAATTAATGAGAATTAAACAATTATGATGATGGAAAATTATGTAGTCACCATTGTTTTAACACATGCGGTTTCATCAATTATTTAATGACTTAATTCATATTTAGGCAATGATTAAACAATGGACTAAACAATCCCAACAGCTGAGTGACAGGAAAATCTTAACCCATAACAAAAAGCTATGAAATTAATCGAAAAACCTCATGTATTAATTACAACTATAATTTTGTTCATGTAATATAGTCAAACTATGTATCATGTGTAACAATAGAAAATTAAAATTGATTTATTATAAGTTAGGATAACAATCATGACACATTCTGCGAAATTATACAGCAATAACTACACATTTTATAGGAAAAACATTATTTTATCATATTAATATTGTGAATTTGAAAGGACTTGCTAAAAGCTAATAAATCAAACATTAATAAAAATGTAATATCAAGCATTTATAATAAGACATATTAAATACGCTTGCATTATTTATAAGTTGGTATAGTGCCACTACATAACGACCTAACATTTGAAGAGAAAAACTGTACACTCTTAGAATCTAATTAGCTTAAGGAATTTTCATTATTATAACATTTTTTTAATTTTTTTATTAGATAGTCATATACTAGCCTTGATAATGTTCTCAAGATTATTATTTATCGCAAAATATTTCTTATTGAGTTTGATCGATTACTTTCCTGACATTGATCAGGATCATCATCGTACAAATTATTATTATTATTATTAAGCAAAACTTGTAATATTGTTAATCATTTTTCATTAAATTCAGGTAATTAATTTGTAGGGTTTATAGTAAAAACTTCTTACAATTGAATTGAGATGTCAAAGGATTATTTTTCTTTCCTTCCGAATCCTAAAATGTGGGTCAATAATTTCGATTTGGTAATGACATAAAACTTAACGAAGATAAATTATCCAAACAAAACAAAAACATAAATCCTTAATTTATATAGGGTTAATGTCACAAATGATAAATGAACTTTGATAAAATATACAATTAGATACCTAAAACTTGAAATTGATAAATTTAGTATCTAAAAAAACTTCCCGTGTAAGTTTTTCGGGACGAAATTGATCAATTTCAAAGTTTTTAAGATATCAAATTGATTAATTTCAAAATTTAGGTACTAAATTGATTATTCTTAAAGTTTAAGTAGCTAATCGTATATTTTACTAAAATTTAGATACTATGTGTGATATTACCCATTTATATATGTACCTTTTATATATATATATATATATATATATATATAAGATGTAGACTCATTTGTCAACTCTTGTTATTGTAACAGATTCGATTTGATTCTAGTCAACATGAGGTGCAAGTTTGAGTAAGAGACCTCTAATCGATACAGCTAGGTTTCATTGGAAAACTCTTTAGAACATGGTAGTTAGAGAATGAGAAAATTCTCGAATTGTTTTTTCTAGCATTTATTATCACGATTAGGGAGAGAATTAAATATTTAACATATTTGTTATTCACTTGTCAGAGAAACTGCCAAATGGTTCCTCTAGGAATGAGACAGAAGTTCCAAGTCCCACGTGAATAACAACCGTTAAACAGCCATGATTTCCCTAGGTTGTATTCGGAGTAATGCACTTGGATATTGTTGGCAAAGCTGAATGGGGTCAACTTACATATAGAATATGTATTGTGCTTGAGCTATGGTACGGTTATAGGGGAAAAAATGTTTTATTGTAACAATAAAAATTATATATTTATGGGTTGTATACATGCAGTATTCTAACCAATAATTAGTATAACAGCTAAGTTTATAGAGCAAAATCCTAGCTGACGAATTAATAAGGCAAGATTAACAATAAGGTTATATCAGTACCTTACTCATAACTACATAGGAATAGACTAAATCATACAATTGAACCTTGGATTGCTATTGATGAAATGAGATTTTAAGTTGTACATCATTAATAGTTGTGCTTTTTTCAAGGATTCAACCAATAGATATAAGAAGATCAATAAATATTTACTCATGAAAAGTTATCGATTATTGCAGTAATTGTCTCATCACTCCATAGTTTGATTTGTAGGAAATCTATAGGAAGTTGATTAAAATGCTCGAAATAGTACCTGTAAGTATCAAGAACTCAATTGACCTACATTTTGTAAGTATTTTTATGTGTCGATTCTTAATGTTGAGCCTTATAATTACCAATTGTTTATGATCATACCTACCGATTTCTAAAAACACTTGGCAATCACAACGGGACTATTACTAAATAATTTTTCACATTTAACAAACTTAAAGTGTGTTTTTGGAATGCTTTATCAAAAACATATTTCTATATATATAGAGAGAGAGAGATCAAGTCTTCTAATTCCTAGATAATATTTTTGTAAACATTCCTATTGATCAATTATATACATAAAGACTGCTTTGGAAATAAATTATTATAAATCAACCATGTGTTCTCAAAGAATGCTTTTGAGGAAGAATGCTTCTTATTGGTGATGTAATTTGTTTGAAACAAGTAAATGAATTTGATAAGTATTTAGGGTATCGTGTGGGTGATTTTAAAAAACTAAAAGCACATCAATTAAATTTTCTTACAAAAAAGTTCAATCAAAATTAAATGGTTGGAAGGGAAGATACTTAAGTATGGCTGGTCAAATAGTTTTGGCTAAATCGGTTTTAGAGTCCATTCCTACTTATTATATGCAAGTGTCTTCTTTGCCACAAAAAACAGTAGATCAACTACAATGTTTTATTAAGAATTTCATCTGAAGATGACATAATGAAAAGAAATGAATTCATTGGGTTGCTTCGGAAAAGCTTACTCAATCAAAGACAAATGGGGTTTAGGACTTACAAACTTGACCATAAGAAATAAGGCTTTTCAATTAAAACGTTGGGCTGAACAAGAAGTAGGTAAAGTCTCATGGGCAAAATTGTGTAAAGCTAAATATAGGCGCTTATGAAAAAAAGAACTATAATGGCAACGCTTGTAGAGTCTCATTGATAGAAAGTTTAACTTTTGGTATGATTAATGGCCTGACAAGGCATCAATTAGATCTTTGATTAAGGGACCTATTTCACAATATTCTATGCAATTAACAGTTAAACACTGTTGGATAGATGTAGTAACTTGGGATAATAAGTAAATAGGCTTTGAACTATCTGATATATTGGTAGATAAGATAGGGCCTGTTTCTATCTTGGAAGATCCTCATGATTGCTACGTCATTGATAGAAAAAATCGAATCACACCTGCATTGAGAAGTATATATGAAAAGCTGCAACCTAAACTAAATCCACCATACAAGATTAGAAATGGCTTTGGTCTTTTTACTTTCTACCAAAGACTATAGTGTTTCTATGGCAGATATATTCTAATGCCATGCTAATTGCTCAAAATTTACAGTATAAGGGGCTTGCTTTAAATGTAGCTTGTCCTCGTTGTGGTTTTCCTAATGAAGACATTATTCATGCTTTCAAAAAATGTCATTGTATTTCTCATATTATAGCAAAATGGGAAAATAAAAACTTAACTACATTATCTTCATCTATGCCTTTTTATGGATGGCTTCTTTTTAATTGTAAATTTTCTTCACAAGATCTTCAACAAATATAGCCACCAAGATGTTTTATATTTGCTGTTATGCTCTAGGTTATCTGGAATTCCAGAAACAGATTGATTTATCAACATGCTAGTGCCTCTAAGAAGTTACAAGCAATAATTAGATTAAAAGCACGTGACTTTTGGGCTCATTTAAAAACTACAAAATGTTTAAAGTTTATTGAGAGGCTAAATATCAGACGGACTCCATCACTTCATGGTTGGGCTAAATTGAATACAGATGCTACTTAAATCCACATTCAAAGTTAACAGCTATTGGAGGTATTATTCGGGATTCACATGGCTCTTGCTTTTGGATTTGCTAAAAAGATTGGAAGCACTGATATTGTTGTAGTTGAGTTATGGGCACTGGCTTATGGTTTGAAATATTGCATAGAAAAAGATTTTAATAGGGTAGAAATCAATGTCAATTCCCAAGTGGTGACAAAATTGTTGAATTCTCAAGCCAACTATCAATTTAAGTATTTCAATGTTTTAAATCTATGTAGGGCAAGAATTTGTCAGTTGTAGCACTACAAATTGGAACATCATTTCCAAGAGACAAACCATCTGGTTGATGCTTTAGCAACTGCTGCATGGAGATGTCTGCAAAGGAAGTTTTTTTTAATGATCCAACAACATGTGTACATGATATAATGCTGTTGGATGACTCTAGTTATGGATGTTTGAGGGTTGTTCTTGTACATAGACATGCCCCTTAGTGAATGCTTAGATCCTTTTTGTCTTTTGGTTTATAATGTTGTTATTTGGTCATGTAAGCTTTTATTGTTTCAACAAGATTATGGATTGCATGCAGCCTATGTACAAACCGTTTAATGGTTAGTTAACTTATGTTTTCACAAGAGAAAAAAAAACATATATAAAGAGAAAGATTATGTAGACATAGGGACCAATTGATGTTATTATGTTTATATGGAATAAGTTTACACTTAGTCTTAGAAGAGCAACATAGAGATGGCAAGTAAATGGATTACTTAGAGAGAGAATTGGGAAGGGAAAACAGGCAATCTTGGAGATTTAAATACATAAGTGACAAGTAAAAGAGTTTGGAGTATCAACCTCACCATTCTTGAGTAGAAGTGACTTGTTATTAATCTAAATCTTGTTT
This sequence comes from Combretum micranthum, assembly GCA_024138025.1. Classification (NCBI taxonomy): domain Eukaryota; kingdom Viridiplantae; phylum Streptophyta; class Magnoliopsida; order Myrtales; family Combretaceae; genus Combretum; species Combretum micranthum. Next base: position 188,024 of record JAMXBD010000170.1, on the reverse strand, counting down.
GATGAAATGATCCAGACATCAATCATAAGAAATAAAAATCGAATGAAGTAAATGGAAACCAATTAAAATCGCATATGAACTTTGAACAACTAAATTTTTCAAAATTTCCAAATGTGCGAAAAACTGAGAATCAAAATGTTGAAAATTCAAAAACAATTTACATATCAAAATAAAAGTGAACTAGAATTTAGTAATAGTTCTCTAAATGAAAAGTTTACAAGAAAAATCAAAACAATGTCGATAGAAGGTTTGGTTTTATAAGATTACGATTTTACCCCAAACCAAGAAATTAGGCGAAATAAAAATTCAAAGTTGTAATTACAATAGACTTTTTTTATATATTAAAATCATTATTAGCTCAAGAGGTAAATTAAACACCCTAAACTATTAAAAAATAACAAGGTTATTACATACGTAAGATCTAGACGCACAAGATCATGTTACGTATAGAACCCTAAAAGAAGTTCCTTTTCCCCCAATCAAAACCCTAGTTTTTCTTATTTCCCTTCCCTATATAAATATTTCTTTTCTTTTATGTCTCCTTCCCTTTTAGGTAACCCACCCAAAACTTAAGGTAAAGTTTTCTAAAACCCTAACTCTTTCTTAGTGCAAAATAAGTGGAATTAGCAAAAGTGTAGTACTAATTAGCTTACATGATTTCTTTTACTCAAGAAAATAGAGGATATGAAGTAATGTTAGAAGAGGAAAGAGACCCACTATTACAACAAAATTCGTGTCAAGGTAAGTATGAGATTTTAAGGTGTTGTAATGTGAGTATTATAGCATTTTAAGCATGAAAACTGACTTGAGTGAGTTAATACATGTTTGAAGTGTCAAGAAATCAAGTTTTAGAATGATTTTGGAGCCTTAAGTCCCCTTCCTAGTTGATGCAAGTGAAAACTGTAATCTAGAGCAAGGTAAAACATCAAAACTATCTTATTTTCTTGAGATTATAATGGTTTTTTGGAGTTGGGCTTGCTATGGAGATATTGAATGGTGTTTAAGTGTGACTTAAAGGTTGGGTTTTGTTTGGAATGAATTTGGGATTGATGGATTGTGGTGCACTTGATGTTAGAGTTGTAAAATGATGGATTCATGCTTAGATATTTGGAGAAACTTACGCTATGTTTAGCATTTTTAAAGGAAGAAGAAATGCACAGAAATGAAAAGAATATAAATGAAATGAAATAAAATATTGTGTTTATTTTTTATTTGGATTTATAAGATAGAAATGGAAGAAAATGAGATGAAAATTTCACTTTTCATGTTGTTTGGTTGGGATGATAAAGGAAATGAAGAGAAATAAAACATGTAATAGACTAAAATGCCCCTTACTTTATCTTTTATACTTTACATTTTAGGGTACTTTGTCATTTAAATTAGCTTACCTCGATTTCCTTCCATTTCATGCAAAATCTGGACAGAAACAATAGCTATTCAAATTTCTACCCATTTCTATCCGCTTCCTCTTATTTCATTCATGATAAAAATAACCAAACACCCAAACTTTATTCCATTTCCATTGGCTTCTTTCCATTTCAGTGGACTTCTATCAAACTAAACACAGTTATGATTAAACATGTTTTAAGGGATTTTGAGTCATGATAAATAAAGAATAGGTTTAAACGTGATCTTTTAGCTCTTTTCAGACCCTAAAAGTCATCCAAAAACCCTCTTCATCAGAAAACCCAAGTTTAAGCTCAAACAATGAAAACTTAGAAGAACACGATAAGTACATGAGGTTGTGTACTTACTGGTGTTCCTGTTTGACCTTTAAAAACTTAAAGAGGACATGTTTTCCAAAAAACTACCACAAATACACCAGGTCGTCTATCTACGCGTGCTTTTCTCTGGTCTTAAATGTAATGAATCCTTGAAGAACTCGGGGAAATACACATACCCTATACCTGTATTCCTCTTTAATTCCAAACACTTTTAATCCCAAAAACAGCATAGGAGTACACAAGGTCATGTACCTGCCTTGTATCTTTCTAATCCCAAACATAGGAAGAGCATGACATAAAGACGGCTAAAGCACTCAGTCATGTAAAAGAACACAGGGGATATGTTTGCCCATGTACTACCCGTGTTATTTTCCAACCCCTTTTTTCCTTCAACCATCTTTATCCAAATTGCACAAAACTTAAGTTAATTTCTTCTTTAGACTTAAATAACCCTCTAAACATGATCTTTATGCAGAATGGTTAAAACAAGTGACCTAGATATAACAAACAATACAATAGGATAATCAGGAACTGATTTCAATTTCAATTACAAACAATTATTAGACATGGAGCTTGGGAAGGGGTAACAAGCTTGAACCGACCAACAAGTACGTAGTAATTGTGTGTCTCTTACTAGGGTAGTATTAATAATCAAACTAAGTATTTAAACTCTGTTTAATTGAGTGCTGGTTGCTGCTTGGTCGCTTACTCCAGAAGTAGTACCCCTGTATTAGGTTGTGAACCTAATCGCAACTTTGGGATGATGTGGTAGTTTAGGTGCTTAGGCCCCCATAGACGTGGTTGGGCTTGGCAGGTAGTCGATAGGAAAATTTTCAAGATCGAGCAACTAACTGGAAATAGGTACGAAGTTGTAACAAGTTATATGGTGTATGGGACCTTGTATAAATTGTTACAATGGACCATGATCGTTAGTCGCAATCTGTGAGGGAATGACACGGACAAGACTATTTCCTTCTCTCTTTTTTCTGGTAAGTTCAGGGGATTTGTTAAACCCCTCTCTTTGGTACGTGATCCGCTGAGGGAAACTTATTCGTTTTATTTGGTAGGAGTCATGAGTACCCTTGTGTGTTTGTATTTCTGGAATGCTGGGGATACCTTGTTTATGGACGTTAAATTAAATACCTTAAACTATGGTTGTTGCATTAGATTAGGCATGTGCCATTCATGTGTGTGCTTGTCTTACCGTGTACTAGGCTTCACAGCTCATTCTTTAATATTTTATATTTCGTTGGTGGAATGTGGGGATAGGTGCTATGTGGGATGACCTAATTAGGTAGCGTTGTGCAGATTATGGATATTACGAGTTTTCATGAAAGAATTTTGTTGTAATCTTATTTTATTCATTATGAACTTGGATGACTGTAACTAATCATTTAATAAATACTTTTGTGTCGATTTACTTATGAACCTTCAAGTCCTAAATTTTTTTTATCAATTTGTACTCCCTTGATGAGCTTTATGGGTCATGTTTATAAATAAGTATCTAGAGAAATTTATTTTCCAAACAGATCTAATTAGGGATGCAATCGAGCAAGTCGTTATAAGGTATCCAACCCGCTAAAAACCCTATTACAGTTTGGTATGCAAGAATCGTTCGGAATTGAATGGATTTGAATGGGGGAAAAGGAAGGGAATGGAATGAGAGGAGGAATGATGCATCCATTCTTTTATTTGGATACATCGTGGAATGGAATAAAATTAACATATTATTTATAAAAAATATCTTCAATAATTAATGTGAATAATAAATAAACAGGAGGATGAAAAAGCAATTTAATGGTAATTATTTATGAGGGTGGAATGGAATCGCGATTCCACCTTCTCAAAGACGGAATCAAATTCCTTTCAAATCTGGAATCGTCTATTCCCAGAAATCGTGATTCTAACTTTAAAAAATGCAATCAAACATAGGAATGGGATTGGAACCCGGAATCACATTTCATTCTAAGTTCATTCCCGCATACCAAACATGATATATAAGGTCGAGGTAGGTTTTTGGCATCAAATTAAAACCCGATACGTTGTCGAGTTAAGTTTTGAGTTACACATGTAACCCGATGGGAAAACCTAACCCAATATAAATATAAAATAAAATAAAATAATTAACAATGGCTTGTATGGAAGAGAATGAGCCGTGAAATTTTATTTTTTTTATTTTTAATTTGTTGATTATCTTCTTAATCTCGAAGTGACAACCGCTACGATAAGCCTCTTAAGAAACCAGACCAATCAATCCAACGCTACTTATGCCATAAATAAGATCCAATCTTCTCGATACCTTTAGGTTTCAATTATACGTGATAAATACTTCAGACTATATATAGAGAATAATATATATATATAAATATATATAATATGCATCCATATATATTTGTGTGTATAGGTATATAAAATCAATGTATACATACCAGCTCTCCTCCCAACTCAAGTGCAGCATCACAGTAGCATAATTTAAGGATTAAAAAAATTTATAATTTCGTTTTTGTTTTAGGGGACTATTTTCGTGAAATCTAAAATGCTATAATTCGTTTCTTCCTCCTACTTAGAATTTTGAGAAGTTATTTTTTAATTAAAAATATTACTTATCTGGGCAGCTCAAGTTGGTAATCAGGTTCTCTAAAACCTTGTAAGATTGGGTTTTGGGAATGATGGAAAAAAACCCTACAAGATTTTTCTCAGGTTTTGGGATACCCATTAAGAATCAGGTCAAGCTTAGGTTTTCAAATGACCCATCCTAAACCTATCCCGTTGCATCCCTAGGTATAATTTTATATGTTTGACAAACATGAATCATGGTCACCAAAATTTTTATAAAAATTAATAATGATTTCTCAAATTAAAACCTAATTAGAAACCCACTCAATAATGGAATATCTTGTATATGTCGCTTAGAGGCGATATGTGCAGCATAACTACCACTCTCTATGTGCTCGGGGCGGGGTCATTACATTTGATTTTTGAGAGCAGAAGCTTGATAACACAAGATTGATTCCTTGATCTTTAAGTTACATTTAAATAAGGAGAAGTTCACGAGTCATTATAGAGTTTGGTTATCATTAACATCCTTTAAAGTGCATTGACAGATGATTGTCAAGATGAGTCCTTCTCTTGAATGATCATCTTAGATCCAAGCCCATGAAGAGTTTTCGTGAGTGCATGAGATTTCCTAAGAAAAATTAAGAGAAGAAAAACCAATCCAGCAATTTATGTTCTAGCCCCACCATACCAAATCTCTTAAAATTATTTGAAGACATGAGCTTAATTCCTTAGTTTTTAGCACTAATATAAAGAACTAAATTCAAGTTAATATTGAATTTAGGCTAAATTAATTTGAAGCAAATTTAGATATTTATAAGTCAATACATTCAAAGTAAATGGTAACACATTTAGAGCTGCAAGTGAATCAAACTAAACCAAGTTGAACCAAACTTTTAAGAGCTTGAGCTAGCTCATTTAAAAAAGTGTTAAGCTTAAGCCAAACCGAATTTCTTCTTGAGCCTAAATATTTTCTTGAGCTTAACTTGTTTAAATAAATAAGCTCTATTTCGAGTCAAGTCTAGCTCATGTATAAATTAAGGTCAAGCAAAGCTAAACTTAAGGGGCCGAGTTCAAGTAACTCTCTAATTGCAAGTAGCTTAACTTGTGTATTGCTTTAGAATATGAGATAAAGTTGAATTTAGAAAACTAAATGTATAAATAAATGAATGAATGAATAATAAATCGAGATTAGATTGCCAATTATATTGTAACCTAGTGGTATCTCTCTAGTCTCTCAAGTGAAAGGTTTTAGGTTCGAATCCCACCTCTCTCGTTATAATAGCAAAAAAATAAAAATAAAATAAAATAGAGATTAGATTACATATATATCATAGAAATTAATTTTTTGTTAATTATATATATGGCATATTATCATGACTTATGAGTTTGCTCGTGAATCAGTCTGAAAGTCTAAAAAAACATTTCACATAGTTAAATGCGTAGGCTCACAAGTCTATAATTAATTGTCGAAACTTGACACATTTAGATAATTGAGGTTACTATGAAGTTCAAATTCAACTAATTTAACCAAGCTGAATTTAGAGGGAGCTAAACTCACTTGATCTCGTAAGCTCTAGCAACTAAAACATGTTTAGAGAATTCTTTAAGCAATATTGCCATTTGCATTTATAGTGAACTACCCACATTTAGTAAATTTCTATTCATATATATATATATATGTAAAGTAAAATAGCCCAATCGATTAGTTTAGTTAAAATGGATCCCAACATTCATTTCCCCCAAAACTAAAACGAAGTTGACCCTATACCCATGCCAACACCTTATTTATCCCATTTCAAGGCCTTTACGATTAAACCTTACAAGTTTCTTTACAGAAAAGAACCACTGATTTTACTTTAAACCAACATTCCAAAAAGTGAAAAATCGATAGGTTAAGATGCATCTAAAAATAGATATTATTTTCATAATTTCAATACTTAGAAAAATATGACTTAGATTAGATATAAGTTCGTTTTCAAGATATAGGTGAAAGTTCCATCCGAAAATTATACAAGTGAATCTATCCATATCATATAAAGTAAAGAAAAAGAAATAAAATATGACCAGGTTGGCTTTGGTAAAGCTTTCATCATCCCCTCTCTCTTCCCTCTTCTCTCTCCTCTCTCTTTCTCTTTCCTTTTGCTTGTTTGAGCAAGATGAAGTAAGTAGGAGTTAGCCAACAATGGATTAAAACTTCTAAAAAACACTGAGGAAGACCCTTCTCCTGATCTCTTATCCATCACAAGTTTCCTGAAGAAAACACCATCTGACCAAACACATCTCAATAAACAAAACACACCTAACCTAATACATGTGAATAACCCTTTTTGTTTTTTTCCTTAAACTCCATGTTGGTCTTTTCTTCACTCTTTATATCATCCTCCTCCTCTCATCTCCCTCCCCCTCTTCATCATTTTCATCCACCCTTAACCCGATGCACCCGTCTCGGCGAAAGGCCTCACTCTTCGCATCGGATATCGTTGCGATGAAGCACTCAAACGGTGCCCGAAAGAGCAACAATCTCTCTATATTCGTAGTTGTCTTCTCTATATTCTTATTTGGGGTGTTCATGTACAATGAGGATGTTGTGTCCTTAGCTGAATTTCCATTCTCATGGCCCAAAGGCCAAGAAAGCCTAGAGAAAAGTAGTCAAAATGATGGCACCCTAGCACAAGAAAGCAACAATAACAACAAGGTAGAAAATGGCAAGGGTGGAATATTGGCTCCAATACAATTTTGAGCAAAATGAGCCGAGACTAGAATCGTTGAGCATCGAAGAGGAAGATGATGATGATGAAGATGTTGAATTGCCACCAAAAGAGTGTGACATTTTTACTGGAAATTGGGTTTACGATAACATTACTCATCCTCTATACAAGGAAGATGAATGCAAATTTTTGACTGCTCAAGTTACCTGCCTTAGAAATGGAAGGAAAGATTCTTTTTATCAAAATTGGAGATGGCAACCTAGAGATTGTAATCTTCCCAAGTAAGCATTTTGATTCATTTCAACCTTCATTACATGTATATACATTACATATATTTATGCCAATTATGTTTGATCCTCGGAATTTATAAGGTCTATTGTGCTTTTTAATGGAACCAATCCTATTAGTTATTTAACGGTTTTGATTCATACCCATTCTTGATCAAATCAATGAAATACTGAATATACCAAAATTTGCTTTTTAATAATTTCATATGTACATATTTTTCTTTAGTGATAGTTATGAATTATTTGTGCTATTTTCTAGCTTAGGTAGTTCTTAACCTATATGATTATTGAAATTAATTTTTGTTCATTTTAAGGTTTAAGCCTAGGTTATTGCTAGAGAAATTAAGAAACAAGAGGCTGATGTTTGTTGGGGATTCATTGAACCGTAACCAATGGGAGTCCATGGTTTGCCTGGCCCAATCTGCGATTCGTAGTGGCAAGAAAAGCTTGCGCAAGTCAGGGTCCCTCTCCATCTTCAGAATTGAGGTACTAATTGATTTCTAGTATCCATGTCACTTTCGCTGAAATTTCAAGCAAAGAAAGAGGTTTTTTTTTTTTTTTTCAGTCTAAGTCAGTATCATTATTTGAATCTTTTCCCTTTCATTTTTCATACACACATTTTAGGTTTTTTTTCCCCCCTTCTCTTACCACTCTACAAAATGAAGGGATGCATATAAAACAAAACGATGGAGAGGAAGACTTTAGGATTAGTATTTTTTTTTTTAACTCCCAAGACATGTATATATGTCCATTTTTAACATTTAATTAACATTTTTAAAAAGAGATCAATATAAATATACAGAATTTTACCAAAACATATATAAAGTTATAAAAAATTGAAAATTATAATGCTTTTTTCTACAATTAACCCTTTTATTTATTTAATTATTCTTGCCTCGTCAAATATTATGGTAACAGTACACTCCTTATGTACTTAACCCTTTTTTATTAATTTTGCAATTAAACCCCAAATCTTACAATAGAAAATTACTTTATGACTTTTATGTCTCAAAATCATTTTGGCTCTAAATATAATAAATTATTTTTGTTTTTCAAATTATTTTAACTAAGACTAAATTAGAAAAATAAAATGTAAAAATACCTTTCATACATGAATTGACCATCTCTCATTTTATCTGTATCATATTTATATCATCTGCATCCGTAACTTATATTATATATTATATTTTTTATCTTTTATGAGTAAAAATATTAATTTTTTATTGATATTTTTATTGATAAATATTAAAAACAATAAAAATATGATTCCATAATTATTAAAAATGATAAAGCAAATAGAACCTAAAACATATAATTTTAAAGATAATAAATATAAAGTGCATAAAATAAATAAAGAGTGTAGATACAAATTACAAAGAAGTTGCGGATGGTGGGTTACGTGCATATATTTTTCAATTTTGTAATGATTAATAGTCATAATTAAAGCTTCGTGGGTGCAAGTATGGTTGAAAGGACATACATTTAGCGCTTTTAGGAAAGGACAACCCCCGACATCTTGGCATCTCGTTGATATAAAATATATACCCAACATTTTCATTTCCCTTTTTAATTAATTAATATAATCACCTTATTTATTGGAAAAAAAATATTTCTTTGGAAAAAGGTAAAGCATACTCCTGAAATAAAAATCTATATACTGAAATGGTCGGCAACGGTTTTTGATAATATCTGAACATTTTCTAGAATAGAATTCTGGTTCTTGCAATGTCGAAACTTCCAATGAAAAAATAAAATAAAAAGAGACCATTGTCAGAAATTCTTTCTTTTTATCATTTCCTTTAGTCTCTGCCTGCTGATTGGTTAGATTCAACTTTTTGAGTGCCTTCTTTTGCTTTAGGCTTTGTTTTTTTTTAATGTTTTTTCCTCTAAGTTTGATATTTTATTTTTATTATTTTAAAATAAATATTTACAAAAAATAGATATAGATAAAAATAAATATTTGTACTTGTAAATGAATCAAATAAATAAGATACAAATATAAATCAGATATAAAATAAAAAATAAGATGATCAAAATACACCCAATACAGTATACACTTTTTAGCTTTATTATGTTATTATTTTAATTATATCCTCTTTCATATAGTTATAACTATAAATTATATTATTAGTGTATTAAATAATGAATTTAATATGTTTTAAGAGATGTACTTAGTGAGATCATTTTCCACATCATTTTTATTTATGCATTCTAATCAAAATTCTTTCTAAATTGAAAATATGAAAAAAATTAATAAAAAAAAACTTAAACCAAAATAGTGTGCGCACCTGAATGTATTTGTGAAATATGAGAGATTTTCATATATTAAGAATCAATTTTTTTTTGTCAGACCTTAAATCCATTTTTCCAAAAATTAAAAAAATTTACACAGTAATCTTAACGTAATTATTGTATTTTCTGGAACATACTTCACAAATAGAAAATTAAGTTTGGATATATTAGCTTGGTATCATTCTGAAATTATTTTTAAACCTAATTGATGCTGAACTAATATCGATATGATATCGATAAAAATTGATAATTTAACTTATAAATTAAACAAACTAAACCAATTTTAAATCAATATAAATATGATACCAATAAATTACACATATTGATCCGATACAAATTGAATACCGATAAAAATCTAACAATCCCATCAGGCCGGTTCTTTATCAGCATTCATGTACACACAGGTCTAGTGGGTCCTCCGGTTCCCCTTTATAGCACTATTGTTCTGACCCGCCAAAACAAATTATTGCAAAATTACATTTGAACCAGGGAAAAACCTAATTCTAACATAAGACAAATTAGTGAATTAAACAATGTATTACGTGCGGGAGTTATGGCGAGATAGCAGGATCAAGTTTAGCCTTTAGGGAATGAATTTGTCGGCAATGCCCAAATATTTCTACATGATGTTTCATTAATCACATAAGATCTGACTACGTTAATTAACCACAAAAAACATGGTGAGCATTTGGGTTTTAGTATTTTCTTTAAAGTCTCAATTGGTAATATGATCTATGTATTAATTGTGTTAAAAAATATAAACTTTCTCTGTTTGGTACATGGGAATAATCATAATAAATAGATTTGAATGGAAGGAATAGAATAAAATGAAATGGAAAGAATAGAATGATAAGTTAATTTTTTGTTTAGATATATTATGAAATTGGGATGGAATTTACATGTTAGTTGTCAAATATCTAGTAATTAATGTGAATAACAAAGGAGTAAGAGGATAGAAAGGTAACTCAATAGTGATTATTTATGAGGAATGAATGAATCGCTCTTCAGTGTTTCAGTAGCAGTATCGAATTCCCTCTCAAATCCAAAATCATTGATTCGCTATAAATCGCTATTCGAACTTTTAAAAATGCAGCTAAATAAAAAGAGAATGAAGTCCGTATTCATTTCCATATACCAAATACGTAAGTTTATTTGTTAAATAAGCATGTTTCATATTCAAGTTTGACCCAATTTATCTAATAAAAAAATTAAAACAAACACATCGTACATATACCAGATTAGGTATATGAATTATTTTTGTTTTTTTTTTTTTCCTTTTTCCTTTTTTATTAATATAAATATTGATTTTCTCATTCGATTATTTTACTTTTGTCTAGGATTATAATGCTACTATTGAGTTCTATTGGGCTCCATTTCTAGTGGAATCGAACTCGGATGATCCAAATATGCATAGCATATTAAATAGAATAATCATGCCAGAATCAATCAATAAGCATGGTCCCAATTGGAAAGGAGTGGATTATCTCATATTCAATACATACATTTGGTGGATGAACACACGCGCAATGAAAGTATTGTAAGTTAATCTACCCCTTCTTTGGGTCTGTTTGTTTGGCTTTTTTCGGTAGATACAAACACTTTTTTTAAATTTTTTTGTAATAAATTATTTATCAAGAAATAGATATAAATAAAAAAAAAAAATTGGCAGTTCTTATCAAAAGATCAAATATAAATAAAATATATGCAAATCAGACATATTTATATATCATTTTGAAAAAAATATAGATACAGATGAAAAACAGACCATCCAAACAAACCCAGTTGTTACCATATGGCTTACTACTTCTAAGTTCTTAAACTATATTGTTATATGAATTTTTCAAAATTTTATTATTTAATTAGGAATTAATCAATGGTTAAGTGCTTAAAACTGTAAACGAGTCGGATCGAGTCGATATGATACCAAATTCGAACTTGATTCGTATAACAAACTTAAAGGTCGAGCTCGAACTTGACCTTGATTGAGTTTTGATTTTTAAACTTGAACTTGACTTGATTTAATACTCAATAAACTCAATCTCGGCTCAATTAAGCTTAATTACCCTTTTAAATATTAATTTAATTATAAAGAGTATTTAATACACGATAAACTCGAACTTGACTCGACTTGATTTAATACTCAATTAAGCTCGTGAACTCTCCGAGTCAAGTATTTTAAAGCTTGAGTAACTCCATATCGGTAGCTACTCAAATAACTCGAAGTCAAGCTCGATTCGATTGAAAGAGAGTCAAATTCGAGTTTTTGCCAAGGTAAACCCGAGTAACTCACAAGTTGTCTCGACTCATTTATAGTCCTATTTATGCTATTATAACTTAATTTTGTATTGGTTATGATAATATTGGTTGGCTATTTTGAAAATATAAATAGAGTAAATACACCGTAATTACTTGATATAAATAGAGTATAATAAGTAAACAAAATTGTCATTCAAACTTGGATTCATCATCGAAGTGGTACTATCGTCATCATTCTTCTATTAGAAGGATAAAGACTGATGAAAATGATAGCCCAAAAGATAGCATTTCGAATCATCATATTAAAAAAAAAAAAAAGGAATAATTACTGACAGTGAATTAATAGCTATTTATGAACAATTGCAACAATAAATAATTTATAGGAGCAATTTTATTTTTTTTTCCACTTCTTGGGGTTTGAAGAGTGCCCTTAAACCAAAGATAGAAAACTTGATTCTAGAGCTGTAACGTGGGTAGTTTTTGTTTTGTAATGCAACAGACGAGGATCATTTGATGAAGGGTCGACAGAGTACGATGAGATTGAGAGGCCGATAGCATATGGCAGGGTGCTAACGACATGGGCCAAATGGGTGGACGAAAATGTGGATCCCAATCGCACTACAGTCTTCTTCAGCAGCGCATCTCCTCTCCACATCAAGTAACAACAAATATCTTATCTCATTTTAAGAATGGTTCGGTGTCATGTGTGAAAAGTTTATAACTAATTGTATACCATTCATCAAATATAATGTTTTAGCCTAATATTAGTCAACAATCATATTAACAAGCAATTGATGAGTCTTCTTTCTTATGAAATGAATCAAAAAGTTCAACTAGAATATGCAAATATAACATCTCGTCGAATATAGTCAATAACCAAACTAGTAATAGATGAGTAGCGCAAATGTTTCTAATTAGTTTGACAGGCCTTACCGCAACTCTCTTATCCCATCATTTCCCTCCCACAATCTACATGAGATAGAGCGTAATAAAACAAATCTACTTACAAGTAACCTAAGTTGCTGAGTTGAACTCAAATTTGAATTACTTGAATAATTTATCAAGCTTAATTTTTAAGATGTTCAAATCGAGTAGGATATAAATACTAAGCAAATTTGGTCGATTTTAAATATTAACATTTTAAGTCTAAATAACTTAATAGAATTGAGCTTGAGTCCGTCAATTTTCATCTTCATTAAGGTAAATCTAAATTTTGAAGCTTCTAACTAAATTCAAGTATAAGCTAAAATTGAGTATTATATAATATATAATATCAACTCGAACCATTCTCCATAGACAATCATGCATGAATCTTTTGCATTTCAATGGCTTTTAAAATCATAAAGCTCTTACTCTTACTAGTAGGATTCCATCCAAAATAAAACCACCCAATTTCTTCCCCTTTCAAAAACCATTTGCAAAAGACAAACATGACATTATTGACAACTCTTTTGATTGGACATTTCTTTGACAGATTTAATAAATCAATTTTGTCGGTAGATATTGGTAGGATCCGAATCAAATATCGAACTACCTAACATATATTGAAATCTTAGGCTACTTTAGGAAAAAAAATACGTGGTTACAGTAAAAACAAATAATTTATATATATTTATATATATATTGTCATAACGTAATCCAAAGCATAATCATTGATTCTCTAAGAGAGCTATAGTAGTTAGAAAGTAGCCATCGCAATTATATGTAATTTGCTTACATATTTTTGTCTTCATTTGGTAACCTACCATGTTTTTTCCTCATATTTTCAACTTTAAAAAGAATGTGAATTTTAACTTTTAAGCTTATATATATCCTGTCATTGGGCTATAAACCTTTTCTTTCAAATTATATCAATTAAATTCTAGCTTTTTTTTTTTTTTTTTTCTTTCTCCTTGGACTACTGAGTCCCAACAGCTAATATGTGACACTAAGCAAATGGAATAATGTATTGTTCTTAAAACTAATAAGGTTTTGGACCACGTAATCAATACTTTGATACATAAGGCTATGATAATAAGCAACACTGTGATTATGTTAAGAACTATGAAGAAAAACTTTATGCTATTCAAATTTTTTCTAGTAATATACAGAATTCAATATTTTTAAACATCACACAAGTCACATATCTTAAAATAATCGAAATTCATGATCTATAGTCTAAAGATAAGTGGGACAATCTTAGAACATTCTCGTCATATGGTAAATAGGATCTCTTGGTGGCATAATAATGATAATAAGCCTTGAAAACCTAGAAAAAAAATAGCTATGAGCAAGTTCTTGGCTAATTTAGGTCTCATGCTGTGATTGTACTAAATGGGAACACGATTCATATTAGTAGGTTGTGCTTATGTGTTTATTTCTCGAATCGGCAAGAGATAATCGCATGTTTCATGATATTATTTTATATTTTTTTAAGGTCTTAAATTAATCTTATTAATCAAAAGCATTGTGCAAATTGATGTAGGAGCTTGGATTGGAACAACCTAGATGGGATCAAGTGTGCAAAGGAGACTATGCCAATCGTCAACATGACACAATTTAGTGTTGGTACAGATAAAAGACTGTTTGTTGTAGCAAACAATGTAACAAGTAACATGAAAGTCCCTATCCATTTCATGAACATCACAACACTCTCAGAGTATAGAAAAGATGCACATACATCAGTATATACAATTCGTCAAGGCAAAATGCTCACACCAGAACAACAAGCCGACCCACTTGTCTATGCGATTGCATCCATTGGTGCCTTCCTGGTTTACCCGACATGTGGAACGAATTCATTTATACAAGAATTATATCTCAATCTTGATGGATTTTTTCTTTTTTCTTTTTTCTTTTTGCATTGTTTGGTATTTTATTCCATAATACCATATAATGCTTTTCACTACTTTGTAATTTCTATCATAGGGTTTTTTCCATCTTTAGGTTTTTATTGTTTTATCAATCCTATGGATTTTGGTGGCTATTTTTCGTTAGCCTAAAAGCAAGCAAGTCATGAGTCCTTGAAGTGTACAATGATCTTCTTGAAAGGAAATAAAAAGCAAAGCACGTAATTGTCTTATAAGTTTACTACATTCCACCATCCTTCTATACCCTTTATTTGTTTATTTGTTTTTGAACCATAATATAAGATAATTAATGTGAATATGTTACGATGAAGAGTATCAAACACAAATGGACATAACATGCAATTTAAAACACGATTATATCCATCCAATTTTATATATATTTCGCATAAATAAGGATTCATCATAAAACAAACATGAATCCAACCTATTAATACAAACAGAGACCTGGCATAAATGAATCACCTTGTGCCAAAATTTTAGAGCATGTTGGTATGTTTACAAAACATATAGAACTCACTCTGTATGCATTAGATCGAGTCAAAGCACTTTAAAAAAATTCTCTTAACTTCCTAATAAAGGAAGATCAACAACACACACTTATTGGTGATTACAAGTCATTTCTAGTATATAAATACATATATTAATTGGATATGACCAAACATCTGATTACATCCACTCGAGATTGCATTGCCCATCATTATTAGTTTTGGTAAATTACACCGAAAAATCATAATGTTTGAGGATAAGTTCATTTAAGGTCACAACATTTTGAATGATTCAAAAGATATCACAATATTCATAAAAGTGAGCAACTGAGGTCTCTATTAACATGTGTAAAAAAAAATTAATTAAAACTCAAAAGATCTTACACGTTGTGATATGTGACAATGAAGACCTCAATTGTCTCATTTCACTATATGTTGTGTTCTTTTTTGAACTACTTGAAACATTGTGATCTCAAATTAACTTATTCTTAAATGCTATAACCTTCCAATGTAATTTACTCTTATTCATTTGGACTCATCGGGCTTATAGAAACTGAAAAACAAACCTATGGTAGTAGGCTTGCAAAGTTTTGCCCATGGATAGGCATCAAGTAGCTAATTAACATATTTCAAATGCCACATAAAATGTCTCGAGCCAATAAAATACACACAAGCATATATATAATAAATAATCAAGGAAAAAAGAAAAGGTTAAGTAAGGAGTGTTGGTTTGGATGACTATTTAGATCAAATTTTAAAAGTTACAAGTCAGGGGAAAATTATTATTTCACCGAATTAACTAATAGATTATCAAATGACTTTTTTTCTAAACCTATATAAGTTAGACATATAGGGTAACTAGTGTGAACAAGTTAATCCCCCAACCCCCCACCCCCCCCCCCCCCCCCCCCCCCCCCCCCCAGAATATTCATGAAAAGATGTAGGACACTAATCGTTAATTAAGAAATCCAATTCATAAAATTGAATTTAAAAGAAAGTCAAACAATGCAGTCTTTGGCCTTGTTTTTCATGAAATTATAATTTTGCCCCTCACAGGGAACATATGACTTGAAATTCAAGATTAAGAAAAAATAAAATAAGCTCAATTGAAATTTTTATGTCATATTTGGCCCATATGATTAATTAAAAACCTTATACTAATTAAAACTAGTCAAAATAATAGATTAATCAAATGACTTTTTTGATAATCCTATGCAAGTTGGACATATAGGGTAATTAGTGTGAACAATTAAACTAAAACTTTAGAATTTTAAAGAAGATTCTAGAATATTCATGAAATTATCCTGAACATCAATCATTAAGTAAGAATCAATTCATAAAATTGAAGATGAAGGAAAGTTAAACAATGCAGTCTTTGGCCCTGTTTTTCGTTAACTTTTAATTTTGCCCCTCATCAGAATGTGGAAGACTTGAAATTAAAAATTTAGATAATATAAAATTGACTTAATTGAAATATTTAAATCATATTTAGCCCACAAAATTAATTAAAAAATCTTGCACTAATTAAAAATAGCCAAAGTTCTTACACATGTAAAAAATGAATGCTTATGATTGTGTTATGTTGCACAAGGTGATAAAAAGGTATCACTTTATTCATCTAAAACACTATACCTGCCCAGATCTCTCCCTTATATATAGGGTAATTTACTTTGAATGGTATTAGCATTTCAAAGTTAATTCATTTAATGTATCAATATTTCAAAAGGTTAAAAAGAGAAATCAATATTTTGTAAAGTAAGTCAAATAAGATTTCATAATTAATAGTTGAGTAAAATTAAGGAATAATATTTAAAAACTAATTCAAACACTGATACCGTAAATTGACTTTGTCAAACTTGACATTTTATTTAATTCACTTTACAAAACATTATTTCTTCTTTTTAACAATGCATAACAATAATATCCCATATGAACTTACCTTTAAATATTGATATCTTTCGGTATAATTTACCTTTATATATTCTACCCTCTTTTCTCTTCTAAACTCTCTTTAAAGGCTTAAGGTAATTATGCCTAAACCTTAAACCCTAATGACCTTTTTACTATTGATTAAGTGGGATTAACTTAAGATTAGCTCTAACTAGTTACTAGACCATATGTTCTACTAAAAAATGGTGGAAATGAAGGAAGGATAGAATAGGAAGAAGACGTCCAAGACTTGCAAAATTCATAACAAGTAAGCATGTTATTTTGAAGTTAGATATTATGAGTTTTACAGTATCTTAAGTATGAAATTTGACATGGATGTATCGTTTTATGATTTAGGTGGCTAAATTTCAAGTTTTTGTGTTATAGAAGACTCCATTTGTGGCAATAGTTGCAATAAGTGAAGATGGTGTACATTTATGTAAGGTAAGCTACATCACTAGCCAATAGTGATAGAATGTGGTGATTTTTGGTTTGGTTTGCAGGCTAATATGTTAAATGGTGTATAGAATGGGTTCTTAGAGATATAAGGTACTAGAAATTTTAGTTTCATCAATTCATATGATGTTTGGATTGAGACATGTATGAATTATAGGAGCATATATTAATATGAGATTAAATATTGGCTTGGGTGTTGATTGGAAGTTGCAATTTGATGAAAAATTGTGTAGAACTGCGCACGAGTGTGTTGTGCTATAGAAGTAGATTAATGTTTGAATCTAAAAATTTAGATTAAATATGGAAATCAAAGTGTTTAGATGATGAATTGTGAGCTTATCAATTGATAGAGCTAGCACAATTGTAACTAAATATGTATGGATTCCTTAGTAAACCATGTTAAATTGAGAATTTTTAAGTGAAGAACCTAACTTGATATAGTAATAAGGAGCTTCAAGGATGATGATTTAGGAAACTTATAATATATGGTTGTTTGGAATTGGTCATTACGATATAAGATTGAGAAATATTAACTTGGCTAATTAGCCAAATTAGTGGATATGAGATGCTTTATTTGAAATAAATTGTTCATGGCCTATTTTAAATGATCTAAAAGTAAATCTAATGGATTAATTATGTTTGATGCTAAGGAGAAATAATGTGGATATGTAACACTTGATATGTGGATTTTTAATTTGTAATATGGAATTGATAAATTAGAAATTGAGTTGATACGGATCAAACATGCATTTAGGGAGACTTAAGGAATATATTGAAGATTGTTGTGGGAAACTAAGGCTTGCATGGTGATTAAGCATCATTAGGGTGTTTTTGACATTCGATTTTACTTTCTTCATATAAAGATATTACTCATGAGATGCTGACAATTATATTTTCAAATATCGAGTTAACATTGACTCATAACCCCTTAAAAACTCTTAAAAACTTTATCCGAAAACGACCACTCGATTTTAACTTCAATTGAAATGGAAAATACAAAATTCAAGACATGACTGCTAACATGGCCATAACGGTCGAGTTCACTAACATGACCCCTAAGACTGGTGTGTTCATGCTTGTATTCGTCTTGGGAAGAATATTGGCTTAACACGACCATTCAACAGGATCATGTCCAAGCTCATGTCCCTTTCATGTTTCACCCTAGGTGAACACGGTTCATTAAAACTACCATGCTTATGCTGGTGCTTAGATCTATCACCTACATCGAAGTTAGCACAGCTATGAACACAATTATGTTTGGATCTTTGTTAAAAACATGACCCTTAAACATAACCATGATCGACCCATGTCGATCATGGTACTCCAAAATTATAAATTATGCTTCAAGTACCCACATAAAGCTTAAAACACCCTATCTAAATAAAAGTCCTATGGACTTATTGGTTTAATAATTGAAATAAGATATTAAGGGTTATAAATGGCTAATAGACTATGGGAATCTATTATTGGAAGGTTAAGAATTGAAACTTACAAAAACATAGCCTAGTAAAGTTTAATTAACCTAAATCTCAAAGCTAATCTTAAGCTATATAATTAACTAGGCAATTTGATTGGGTAAAATCAATGATACAATAGCTTAGGAAATATCCCTTAACCATAACCCGAATTCTGTGTATCTAATGAGTTGAGCCTTAAATCAAACTCTAAAAACATATGATGAATAATTGACTTAAGTTACTTTAATTTTCATTATAATACAAGTCTTTGAGCTTATAAATGGCTAATAACGTTTGAACTTCAGATTGAGGAGCAAAGGTTTGGAGACAGTTGACAAGTACACATCAAATGCATGTTGCTTGCTACAGATACCTATAATTAGTCATCTAGTAAATTATACTAGAATATGTCACGCCTCAAGGGGTACCCTAAACATGACAATCTATCGATACAATATTAAAGCCTAGGAATGGCTATCTTAGTCATACAAAAACTTCTATATTATGCACATGGCATCCTTCACAACAAAGAGAACACATTGAAGTAGCACAGTTTATGATGGCAACAATTAACTAGCAATATAAAAAAATGTATATCATAAAGCTTAAACAAAGTTGATTACAATTCTTAGGGACATACCCCTACTAATATCCTCAAATGGTTAAGGTATTACAATCATTCATAATAGTCTCCAAAATAATAATATATCTCATGAAAGTACTTCTAAGGAAATCTTCGTTTTATTCTCTCAAATTTTTCCCTGAAGCTCAAAAGTCCACAAGTGATTTCCTTGATGTCAAGTCCATTAAGTAAACCTCAAGTATTCAAGTTTCATCAAAAATATATATGGGTGTAAGCTATAACCTGCTTAGTAAGGTATTCCCTTCATTAGTGTCATACAACTATAACCAAACAAGTTTATTGATTTCAAGCATTTGCTATGCATGCTATGAAGCAAACATGTGTTACAAATAAGTATGTATGGGTATTTGAAAACCATACATAGAATGGATTTACGCTCTCCGTATCAAAAGTTAGGGAATTTGATTTAAAGGTCATTGCAATCTTTACTGCTAATCCTCGAGCACATGCTCATAGCGATCCATCGGCATAGCTCATCCATGGGGCTGTGTTCTCCATATGACCTAGTTCTCTGAAAAATGAGCTAGGTCATCCTAGCCCTTCCGATTCCTCATGTGGGAGTAATAGTCTTCAATATGCGACTAGACGAATGCAATACATGCCCATTTTATTTATATCAAAGATGAATATAATTAAAATATGATAAATGGAGATAAAAAAGTCATACACATATAAGCAACATATAATATTGATAATGTACTTAAACGACCATTCGTCGATTTCAATATGCTTAGCATCCCTTGTCACTCATTTATAGAAGCACATACACATATATCAATAGCCCCATACATATTCATTTTTATCTTGTACTTACAAAACTAAGACAACTATCTACAAGCACAAATAAGGTAATGAATCATAAGGAAAAACTCACTTATTCATAGTGCAAACTTCAGTCAAAGGGATCATTGGGAAAGATAACTTGAGGATCCTTGTTCCCTGACAAGGAGAAACCCAAAATGAGTGTTTCAGATCGATTTCATCTAAACTTCTAATTATAAGAATTCTATTCATGCTATAATTCCTGGTTATGTAGGTTCGACCTTAAAACGGTCATAAATTAGTTATTTTAACTTTGATTTTCTCATATGAGTAGTCAATTTCTACGTATTTCGAATGCACCATTCATTTCTATGGTTACTTCAAACATTTAAGGTCATTTAGGTTTTGGAATCCTACTGTATAGATCATGCCTAGAATTATGATAAAACTCGTTTTGACTCATCTTGCAAGTTTTATCCTTTATAGACTTTCTAAGGTATGTATATTTATTATTCCTATATTTAAACACAATTGGTGTCTCAAATAATTCATAGCACATACATGATTATGGTGATATTGCTTGAAAATAGAGTTTTCACTTGATGGTCTTTATGACAATTTGAAAATTTTAAGTTCATGAAGATTTAAACTTTGAAAACTTGTAACTAAATTTTTATTTTCTTAATACTTACAAATAAATGATTTAAACAAAATGTCATACTTTGTTTACTCCTTGTAAATTTTGTTTAAATTTTCATTGGAAAACTCTTTTGCTAAAATATTAATTTTTCATTTATTTTCAAGAAAAGAGCTTCAAGTTGAAAAACCTCTATGAGTTGATACCTATGTCTTGGCATTCTAAGAAAATAAGAAATAAATTTTTCCTTTCTATATTTTTCTTTATACTAAGGATTTTTTCCTAAGTATTGAAAATAATTTTTTAGAGAATTTAGGTGTAGGACTTGTTTCTTGATTTTTATTAGTTATAATCAATAAAGTCATATGGGGTTGAGAAAGAATGTTTAAATTTCACATCGCCTCTATCACAATTTGCATTAGCATTTTCACGAAAAATAGGAGGATGGTTTTGGTCAAAAATTTTGTTTTGATAAAAGGCTTTCCTATGTCTTGAAAGTGAGTTTTTAGAAAATATTTTGCATAAAAAAGAATTATTAACATGTAAGGTTTAGGAATTTACTTTAGCATTATAACAACATCACTATGTATGGCAACAACAAAATGAACATGACGTAATAAAAAGTTAACAAAGATAGTGAGATTACAAAGATAAAAATAGAAACATGGAAGTCTCAACTTATGGCCTATTGGATTGTCGGATTTTATTTGTATTATTGGTTGTATCGTTTAATATTTAGTATCAGTTTAGTTTGACCAATTTTTGAGTAAAACTATCAGTTTTTCATAAGTATCATATCTATATTGGTTTAGTATTTGTTCAGTTTAAAAACGATGCCAAAATGACACCAAAACAATGATCCGAACAGGTCCATAATCAAGGCTTCCTGAGACTTGAAATAATCCAATCACTGTATAAATTAAATAAAAAAAAGTGAGATGAAATAAAATAAAATGGGAGTCTTAAATTTTAGTCATGGCTCTTCGAGCCTTGAAATATTCTAGTCTCATTCGAACTTGATTTTTGAACCAATCCAAGACTAGAAAATGACTAGTCGTATTATGACTTGAAGTGGACAAGTCTTGAACATAAAATAAATTGCAAGAAAGTAAAGAGCATAGATAAATTGCAAGGTTAGATTAGTGAGTAATATACTCTAAAAATTATATAAATACGTATACATATATAAAAGTTAGTTTAGTATACGTGAAAAGGAAAACATGAATATGAGCATAACATAAGCTTAAAATCAAGTATGATACCTTGCATTTTTCATCCGTAACATCATGCATCATTGGGATATTTTTATGGAATCATGCATAAAGACATACATACATGATCCTAACATAACATGAGATAGGTGGCTAAAGTGTTTACCTAAGAAAATGTATAGAAAATGTATGTATGTAATTAAGAGGTGGGAGAGGCAGCTTATAGAGGAAAAAGGGGTGGGAGTTTTCTTGAGAGAAAAATAGAGGATTTTGAAAGAGAGTGGTGTAGTGTAAAGTATAAAAAATGTAAGAGATGAGAAGTATTTATAGAAGGAAATTTGTACGAATTAAAGTATATAAAAATAAATAGAAAAGAAACAGAAATTGGGAGAGTGAGAGGAGAAAAAGAAAAGTAAGAGAGAAGTTAAATATAAATCGGATAAGTATGTATGAGAAAAGTAAATGTAAGATATGAGTTTGTAAGATGTAAAAATAGGTGTGTAGGAGTTGTAAGAAAACATAGAGAAGAGAGAATAATAATGAATAGTAAGTGACTAGTAGACAAGATAAATTAATTGCCAGTAGAGATAAAAATACGGGTATAAAAGCTATAACAAACGTTTTCATAATCTGATAAAATTTTATGTGGTATTATAAGAATATCTTAATATTATTCGAGTATAAATTGGTTGTTGGAATATTGCACTTTGGTTTACGTGTATGTGATCGAATATGAAAACTGATCTCGAAAAAAACTTGAAATGATTAAAGTTTCAAAAAAACTGATTGTTTTAGGATATACACCTTATATTCAATTTATATTGTAGGTTCATACTATTTTTCTAATTCATCTAATATTTTAGGATTTTTGAAATTGTTTGATAAAGTCTAGGGTTTCTAGGGTTAAAGTTGACTCGATTTGATTTTAAGGTTTCGGTTTGCTCTCACTCCAAGGTTCTACTTATAGAATTATAGTAGAATTTACGGGTTTATAATTTTATTATTAATTGTTATCCAGTAATGTTATCTCGATCTTCATGCTAGCGATCGGGTACGGCAACAATTTGGTTTAACTAATGAAATTTTGATTTAATAAATTTATACTATATTATAGGAAATTATTTCTTATTATTTTATTATTAGATATTGCTTAGATATATTGCCTTGATTTGGTTGTTATAGATCAGACAGATGAATTCTTTAGCATAGGGTTTCCAAGTCGAACGATTATCAGATTTTCATTTTGTTTTTAAAGGTACTCATTTTCTTAGGATTTGGTATAAAGGATCTTCTATTCCCATTGTACTCATTAGACATCTAAGATCATTCGACTTATCTGACATTGTTTAAGTTTTCCGAACATGTGATTTGTTCATATCGATTCTAGGGTTTTTAGAGTTCGGTTTTTAACTTAGCTCGGTTTTAAGGTTCTAGTTTTTGGTATTAGTTCTATGATTTCATCTAAGAGTACTGAAAAATCTAGGGCTTACAAAATATATCAATGTTTAAGAGTAATTTCAATTAAGGTACCAATGTTTCAAGTGGCTAAAAAAAGATATCAAAGTTTCACAAAGTGAATCAAATAAAGTATTAACTTTTGCGAAGTTTATTTCAAGTATCAATGTTTCAAATAGTTTTCAATTAAGTTTCAGAAATTTTCATTAATGGTCAATTATTAATACATTATTTAGCATTGATACATTTTTTTAACTACTTGAAATGTTAATACCTTAATTGAATTTAACACCAAATGTTGATACCCCTTTTGAACTACTTGTAACGTAGATACCTTAAATAAACTTACTTTCAAAGGTTGATACCTTTTGATGTAATTTACGCATTAGTCATTATAATAGCTTTTAAATTTTACTTTTGAAAGGATGATTGAGATATAAGCTTTTGATTATGAGCTGAGTTCACTTGATGGGGCCCATGTTAAGCCCTCTTGATAAATGAAACTACTTTGAAAAAAATTTAACTTATTCAAATCTTCACAAGCTTATGTAACTAACCAAATCATTAAGAGAAAAATAAACAATACACTGCCAAAATTTTTATAAAATCTAATAACAATTTATTGATTAAAACTTGACTAGTAACTTACCTAACTTATTGGAGTCTTGCATATATGACTTAAGTGATGTGTGTTGTGAATCCAGTATGTCTTGTGTACTCAAGATGGGACAATTCAAGAAAAGGCAAGAACTTACTCACTTTTTTCTCTTTCATTAGTATGAGACCTTGAAGAGCACAAGGGCTCAAAATTCCTCAATCAATCAATTCAATTCAAGAAATTAGAGATTTATTAAGGAGATTTGCTTCAAGAAATTTAATTAATTTGGTATGTTTTTAATTTCATAAGCTCAATTAATTTTTTTTATTTACAAACATAGTAACTTATGGACATTTAATATTAGAAAACTGGACATTCTATAAGAGGATCTAATGTTGAAAGGCTTTCACATGGAGACAATTAAGATTGGGCAAGTATAGTAATTTTATTCTTTAGATCTATTAAACTATTTTAAAGCTTTAATTAATTACTTATAATTTATGCAAGGAATTTTTTTAAACCAATGGATTTATTAATCGTAGAGTTCAGTATATGTGTAAGGGGTTTTTTTCTTTGTTTTATTTTTTCTTTCTCTTTTGTCGATAAAGACAAACTTCATTCATCAACTTAAAATTTCCATGCATATTTATGGTACCTAACTAACTCTGTTGCGTCTCTCTATTGAGTTGGCATTGCTAATCAATGGAATAGTGGTATGTGTCAATTTAACTAAAGAAAACAAAATCTATGCTAGTTTTTATATAAATCCTAAGATATAACAAAAAAATAAAAAACAAAAAATAAATAAATAAAGGGAGAAAGAAAACCCAGATAAAAAGTTAGTACAAGAGGGTATCACAGTGTAAGCATAAGTCAAATATAGAAAGATAGGTCAATAGAAACCCTAACCAAGTCAAGTTAATTGAAGATTAATTAAGCAGATTGATAATCAAAACCTCCATTTAAAACGTGTGAAGGAAAAACCACAACATCTGAAACAAGGATTATAAACTATGAAACCTAATATTCACACTCATGAAACCTTAACATGATACATGCCTTCAATCACATAACACAATAGAAGTTTTTCCAAAAGAAGACAACCTAAAATGGTACCCATTGGAGGTGCAACAAAAGCCCTATAGTTGTCACTTGTCATTTTGGGAATCTTACTTTCAATATGGGAAGGCTGGAAGGGACAAACTATAATGGTAAAGGTACCTCACAGATACATTGACGGAACTCGTACTCAAAGGTATCTTCTTTATAGATATAACTTTACTATACATCTATCAATGCTAGTAATATTTTTTTTATTAATGTCATGAATGGTACCTAAATTTTGACAAAATATGCAATTAAGTACCTGAACTTTGAAATTGATCAATTTAGTACCTAACAAAACTTTTTTTGTACACCAACAGTACCTCATTCAAGTTCTTTCAGGTATTAATTGTTCAATTTCAAAGTTTTTCAAGTACTAAATTGATTAATTTCAAAGTTCATGTATTAAATTGATCAATTTCAAAGTTTAGATATCTAATTGCACATTTTGCCAAAATTCAGGTACTATTTATGATATTATGCCCCCCTCCCCCCGCCTTTTTTTGTCATCCTCATAATTTTACTTACTTAAGGGTTGTGGTTTTATAACTTCACCACTTGGGTTGGGAGTAAGTGGTCTTTGTTTTTTCTTTTGTAATTTGTAGATATATATGTGATTTGTTAGTTATCACTCATACTTTTTTTTTTTTTTGCTATAGCATACTAGTTGTCACAACCCCTAAATAAGGCATAGCACGAATTACTAGAAGCTATCATGCTACATGTGCACCCGTTACATAATAACTATCTTGTGCGTCAAAGGTCACGAGACTTCATTTAACATTTAATGACTAATGCTAATTACGATAAATATATATTCATATACAAAAATAATCATAGAATTCTAGCTTTCCACTAATTGATAGGATTGTAGAGAATTGATATTCCTTACTAAACAATAATAGATAGCTTATGTTTATAAAAATCCACATGGTAAAGAAGATTTTATTCATAATGGAATCCTTGCGATTGGCTTATATATTCCCAACTTAACCTTCAAAATGTTTATGATAATTATCTTTGAGTAAAATGACTCTTGTCCACACCATTCTCATCTCATCCTACACTTATGGAGTTACGTACAAACAATATGTTAGGGGGTGAGCAAAACTATGATGAAGTAAGATGGGAGTGTAATTTCCCCATTACTACCTCAAGCATAAGTAAGTTATCACCTATATGCTATGCATGAACACCATATGCAATGAAACATCGCACGTGGTCTTCCAGTGTTCAACATGAAGTCTAGGAGATAACCCCTCCTTGAATGTCAGTGTCCAGGTCATCTTAACTTAAAATACTTATAATGTAAGCCCCAGGGTACCTTAAATGCAGCCCTTCTTTAGGACACCTTAAATGTAGTTTGGAGTTCAATTGTCTAATAGTTCACTTTCCCCATGGAAGCCCTAAATGATTAATCCAAAGGTAGCACAGGATACCTTAAATGCACTACTGAGCCAATTATCTCTTAAGGCTTACAACAAGACCCGAGATGATGGTCCAACATATTTTTGTAGTCCGCAACTTCCCTTAGTCATTTAGTTCTTCCTATGAAATTGAAACTTAAACTTAATTTAATTTCATTGCAGTAGCCTTAAGGTGTTAAATTCGGAGGTGGCTTAATTTAAATGAAGAGGATATATTCATAACTTAAATTTCTTGTCATTCCATCATCAAACAATGACGGCAATTATTGATGCAATATTATGTGTAATGCATGCTTGTTTTTGCTTATAGTCCAATACTCATTAATAAATTCAAGGTTATTGATAAATATAATTCAAGCAGTCTATGTTAGATATAAGGATGCATATTCTAACATTGAAACCTAATTTTACAGACAAGCAACGTTAAGATGATTCAACAATCACAAATATTTATCATAAACTTACATTCTCAATGACAAATCTTAATGTTATCACTAATAAACCATCAAACAATACATATAATAAATCATCAATAACATTTTAAGCCTGTTATATGTATAGTAAATGATAATTTATGTAGTTACACATCATATAAGTTTCTTGTATAAAACTCCTTAGGCATAACAAATATTTGTTTGAAACTTGTCTTGTAGAAATCTATTAGAATTATCTAGTGTAGCTCACTTACATGGGCCCTATAGTTCAACTTCTAAGTCACAAAGCTGTAGCATGTTGAGAATGAATGGGGATTGATTTAATTATCTAAAGTAATGTAAAAAGAATGTTTAGATAGTAAAAGAAATTAGATTTAATATAATTTTATAAAGTATAAGCAATGCATTTGTGTGCTTAGGAGTTGGAGTGACTAAACAACTCACTATTGTGGGTTTAGGAGTTGCAATAACTTTACATAAAATTTAGATCTTGATCCACTTAGAATTTATTAAAACTTAAAACATGAAAATTACATAGCTTTTTTAAGCTTTCTATGGGATTTTGAATTACCTCAATCAAAGTTTAAATGAGAGAGATATGCATAAAATACGAAATTGTGTCAAGTGTCAAATACACGAGTTGAGCGTACCAATCCGCTGGTTCAATTTTTGTAAGAGCTCACCGATACGAGCAAGATTTGCACCTGCTTGCTGGTGCAATTTGTACCAGCTCTCTAGTGGTCATCTTCTTCATGTATTTTTTTAAAATTTTACGTTTGGTTCACTACGTTTTCATACGGCAACAACATCATAATACATCAAACATCATATAGTAACATCCAAACACTCTTTCAGCATGGTTAGATAGTATTTTACACATATAACAAGTAGTAAAAGCAGTAAATCATTAGAAATCTCACTCACTATAACCATTGTTTCAACTTAGCCAAAGTAATCCGATGTTTAGCATGAAAAGTCAAGGTTTTCATCGAAATAAGTAAGAAAATGTTCCTTTAAGCTTAAAGATCAAAACGAAGTAAGTTTAAACTAATGTTTTATGTGAAAAATCTTAAGAACGGATCAAATTGATATAATCATCAATTGTTATTTTGACTGAATGAATTTTTCATATATCTTAAGGGCATAAATATATGGTACATATGACTATTTTAGGATAGTCAGCTATACAATCAATACATATGACTATGCTAACTATACAATCAATACATATGACTATTTTAGGATAGTCAACTATAATCAATTAGAATAAATTAGAAACTAATCCTAGCAAATAAAGGAAACATAATCAACTAGAATAATACAGAATATGTGTTGACTTATATGCTAATTCTCCCCCTCATGTTGGTGCATAGATATCACATATGCCCAACTTAGATAATGAAGCATGAAATGGACCACTAGCTATAGCATGAGTCATTATGTCTACCAACTGTTCAACACTCTTGATGTAGGGAATCTTCATTTAGCCAGATTCTAGGTTTGCTTGATGTAGTTCCTGTCGACCTCAATGCGCTTGGTTCTATCATGATGTATTGGATTGTTTATGAATAACCAAGAATTTCCATGCATGATTAATTTGCATATCTATATGTCATATTTGCTTGAAACATAGAACTTATGGTAAATAATTAGTTAATAAAATATGGTGTGATAGTATGATTTAGTAATAGTAGTATATAGCATCTATATAATTTACTTGTTTGAAATATGGAAATTTTGTGAATATATTTTAGTTGATAAATTATACATGTTATAATTTAATGTGCTAGGATGATTAGGTATTTGTATTGCATTGTGTTGTTAGTTTGATATAAGTTAAACTCATGTCATGCAACAAAAGCTAACCCAAGATAAGGCATTTTTTTTAAAGTCATTTTAAGCCTTAAATCAAGCCTTAAACCCAAGTCTTTTTCTCTTCATTATCAGTTGCCCCCAAGTCAACCAAATATAGGATAATATCAAAGTAAAATTTGCAAACAAAACACAATTTAGAACAGACATCAAAACCAACATTTTCCACACTAAAAATACCAACAATTTTTTCATCAAAAACTTTCTTTCTACAATTCACTCAAAGCTTGTTTGAGTGTTCTCCATCAAGTTAAAGTCACACAAGGTTAGTTTGCATGCTTTTATGGTTGCTATTTCCTTTTGTTTTTATCATAAGAATGACTTATTGTTCTAATAGGT
This sequence comes from Combretum micranthum, assembly GCA_024138025.1. Classification (NCBI taxonomy): domain Eukaryota; kingdom Viridiplantae; phylum Streptophyta; class Magnoliopsida; order Myrtales; family Combretaceae; genus Combretum; species Combretum micranthum. The sequence continues at coordinate 158,540 of JAMXBD010000170.1, read as the reverse complement.
TCATAGTAGTTTGAAGGTGATTTTGATGATTCATGATAATTAATAGAGTCAAATGAGTTTCATGGAGTGTGTTGAAGTGCTTAAAGTTGGATGTGATATGGTAGACAAGTGGTTACATGTGTTGAAGTTGTCGGTTACTAGAAGTACTTGAAATGGTGTAAGTTGTTATGAGTTTATGCATGAGTTGATGAAATTTGGAGATGAAGGATTTGATATAGGTTGTGTGATGTGGTCAGTGTTTTGATGTTGACAAGTGAAGTTCATATATATTTTGAGTTGTTAAGTGCATGTAGTATGTTATATGATGCACGTATAGTGCTTAGAGTATATTGAGATCTGTGAAAAATGTGTAAAAAATGAAGTTTAAAACAGGAGAATTCATTATAGCCCAAACAGCCTGTCAAATGGTCCATTTGGAGGGGTGTATGGACCAAACAGCCCTTGAGATGGCCCATATAAAGGGGTGTTGCATGTTCTAGAGATTTTTGAACAAATCCCCTCGGTCTAAACAGCCTTAGAAACGGCCCTTTTAAAGGGGCATTGTGTTTTTTGACCTTTGTGCAAAATTCCTCTAGATTTGTACGTCGCTGACCTTCGGACTTATGCTATCGATTTTCATGCCGGCATACCTTAAAAAAAAAAAGAAAAAGAAAAATTGTTTCTTATAATTTTATTACTTTATATGTATTTCCTTATTTGTTGATTAGTTTTGTGATTAAGTGGAAAGCCAATATAGCCTTATTATATGTATATATGTTAAGTTATTTTTTTTATGAGTTTTTATTTGAATTTGTTAAGTGTTAAAGGGTTAATATTCAATTGAGAGATAGTGATGTTTGATATGCAATTGTTTGAAATGTGATAAATATATATATATATATATATTGTTATATATGTATTTTGTGTGTGATCATGAATTATGTGTTGATTTGAACTTTACTTGAGTTTGATAAGGGTTTAATGAATTATTGTATAATTGTGAATTAACGATGTTTTATATGAAATGGTTTCTTTGACAGATTCTCATCCTCAACTGAGTTCGAATACGATCTTTTGCCTAATAAACCTATTTATCAAGGTACGCAATAATGTGATAGTTGATTGTTAAGTTAAACATTTCTAAATCAATTCTAATTAAAGAGGAATTAAAAGTTGTTTGAGCTGTTTATGCATGTGCCGTTGAATCTGGTCTAAGAAGCGGCAACCCTGTTGACATGTTAACATGGTAGCTTAGGCGTTTAGGCCACTTTAGTCATGATAAAATGACTTTCATTAGTGGCTCAATGGGTAATTGATAGGGGATATAGTATCAGTATAACATTTGTTTACTCTTAAAAGGACATAATATGATTTAGTTCACATTTTATGGGGACGATTAAACTATGTGATATTATGGATTAAGTTAAGTAAAGTTGAGTAATGAGTGTAAACTCCAGATAAATTACGTTTTCTTTATGAGGTTATATCAGAGATATAAGTATTTAAGTTGCTTATATCAACCCCTTGAGTAGCTATGGTTACTCAAGACCCTCAGATTCCCCAAGATTGAAATCGGAGTTTGAATGCTCCAGTGTTGTTTGTTGCCTTAAATAAAAAGAAATAATTTGTGCTTTTTGCCTTGCATTAGTTTAGGAGTGTATATCATATCGTATTTGTTTATGTTACTGCGTACTGGGCCTTTGGCTCACTTTTTCTCTTACAAGAATTGAAGAAGATGAGTTTTATGATTCTTTGGGCTATGGGACAAAACTTGAAAACTTTTTAGATGAGTGCGATGATTAAGACTCCTAGACTGATCTTGTTGTTTTTCCTTGCAAGAGAGATTAAACCAAGTTTTGTTTTAAAAATGTATTAGTATAGACTTGGCTTACATATAAGGCTGAATTTGTAATATAAAGTATTTAAGTTTTCATATATTGTATGTAATATGTGGTTTTATAAACCTTGAGATACCAAATTATTGGTATCTATGTGTTGTTATATTAAAGTATCTACTCCTTGATGAGTAATTTTTATAAAGCTCTATATCTAAACATGTTAAACAAGCAATCCACATAAATACTTCCTTTTCAGAACAGCCTTACATATAGTACTTACGTATTACACGTGGCTGAGAGACTTGGCATGTCTGATATGAAAGATTGGACATATTGGGTCATTTTAGTTTGCAATGTCAATAGCTGTTATGTTGTCACAAAAGAGCACAATAGGCTTCTTAGGACCAAATTCAAGATCACTTAATAGGATTCCTAACTAAGTAAGTTTTGTCATGGCATGATGAAGAGCACGATATTCAGCTTTTGCACTACTCAATGAAACCACATTTTGTTTCTTACTCCTCTAGGTCACTAAATTTCTCCAACGAACGGCACATACCCTGATCTGGACTTCCTATCCAACTTGGATCTAGCAAAATCAGAGTTTGTGTATCCCGTAATCTCTAGATGTCTATGCTTGGAGAACATTATCCCTTTGTCTAGGGAAGACTTCAAATAGGCTAGGATAAGATTTACTGCACTCATGTGTTGGTTACTCAGATCATACATGAATTGACTCACACTTGGATAAGATATATCAGGTATAGTGTTGGTTCGATAGATTAACTTCCCCATTGTCTGTGATATCTTTCCTTATTCATTAGAATTTGATCAAGATAGATTGACAAGCCATGATTTACTTCAATAGGAGTATTTACAGGTTCACAAGTAGAGTTACCAATCTCAGCCAAAAGATCTAGTATGTACTTACACTGTGAGAGGAAGAGTCCTTGCTTTGACCGTGATACTTCGATGCATAGAAAATATTTTAGAGTTCCCAAGTCCTTCATTTCAAAATTTTTTGCTAGATGACTTTAGAGCGTCGCTGTCTCTTGAGGGCTACTACTGTGACAATCATGTCATCAACATAAACAATAAGCAAAGTAATATCATCACCATTTATCTTATAGAAAAAAGGGTGTGATCTACCATAGCTTGTTTATAGCTAAATTCTTTCATTGAGTTACTCAACTTGCGAAACCATGCTCTTGGCGACTGCCTTAATCCATATAAGGCCTTTTTTAGTCTGTACACTTTGCCTTTCGTTTGGTGTAAACCCTAGAGGAGGACCATGCGCTCCTCTTCTAATAGATCATTGTGGAGAAAGGCATTCTTCATGTCAAATTGTTTCAATGGCCAATCTAAATCAACTGCAAGAGAGAGTATGACTCTTTCAATTGTTATCTTGGCCACAAGAGCAAAGGTCTCTTGGTAGTCAATTTCGTAAGTCTGGGTGTACCCTTTGGCAACTAACCTAGCTTTATACATTTCAATTGTCCTATTTGACTTTATTGAGAAAACCCATTTGCATCCTATCATCTTCTTTCCTTGAGGAAGCTCAACCATCATCCAAGTAAGTTCTTTTTTAGAGCCTTCATTTCTTTTACTATAGTAGATTTCCACTTAGGGTCTTCATAAGCTTCCTGAAAAATGACTAAGAATAGATATAGAAGACAACTGAAGTGCAAAAGTAAGGTGAACCTTGCACAAACGATGATATGAAATAAAATTAGAAGTGGGATAAACAATACTGGAGGATAATAAGCCTAACCTATTTGGTTCCTTACGATTGCGAAGGGGATATCTCATACCTTGATCAGTTTGAGGATTCAAAATGGCAGTTTCAAAGTTAAAGGTAAAGAATTTGTACCTCATAATTAATCGCAGAAGAGTCATCCGATGACATGGTAATATCAATGAGAGGACTGTCGAAGATTAAAGGGGTACAATAATGTCATCAACCTTTTGTCTTTTCTTTAAGTTTAGACCTAGGCCTTCCCAAAGCTGTCGAGTCCTCCTCAACATTTGACATATGCAACTTGCCTTTATCCAAATAAGTCGAATTAGTTGAGTCCTCCCCTTGACCTCCCAAAATCTACCACCTCTTTTCTTTTAGTCTTAATTTTTCCTCTTCCTTACTACTAATATTCCCTTAAAGAGGAACCATGGATATATCCCCAAAAATATAAAACTCATACTCATAGAATTGAACATCCATGGATATATAGTATTTCCTCGTAGGAGGGTAGTAACATTTATAGCCCTTTTGGTAAGTTAAATAATCGAGGAATATGCATTTAAGAGCACAGGATCAAGCTTGTACCTTTGATGAGAATGTATATGAACTTCACATACACAACCAAAAACTTTAGGATAAAGATTTAAGGCAGAAGGAATAAAGTGAAAATGGGATAACAGTCGCAAAGGTATTTGATAGCTAATAACACATATAGGCATTCGGTTTATGAAAAAGACAGCAGTCATGATAACATCAGCCCAAAACATTTTAGAACATGTATAGTAAAGCATAAAGCCTGAGCTACTTCTAGAATATATTGATATTTATACGCAGCTATTCCATTATGTTGTGGCATGTATGTACATGTTGTTTGGTGGAGGATTCCATTTTCTTTGAATAAATTAACGAGGGACTAATTTACAAACTCATGGCTATTGTCAGAATGAAAAACCTTAACCTGTGCATTAAATTGTGTGGCAACCATTTTTTAGAATTGAGGAAGAACATGCAAAACATCATGTTTAGATTTCAACAAATATACCCAACTCACTTTAGTATAATCATCAATAAATGAGACAAAATATTTATGACCCAAAGCAAAAAGAGTAGAAAAAGGATCCCTAAACATATGTAAAGACATAGACAAAAGAAGCATGACTTTTATTGAGACTTATTTTGAAATTTACACGATGATTTTTAGCATAAATGCATTGTTCACATCATAAATTAGAAACTGGAATATTTCGAAATAAATGAGGAAACAAACATTCAAATAAAGAAAAGATGGGTGACCCAAACGATAATGCCATAACAGAATCTTTTCTTTATCAGATGTTTCCCTCATTACTTGAAAAATACAATTTGATTTTTGTTGTAACTCCTTCCCCCTTCTAAGTAATAGAGACCTCCTCTCTCTCCTTACCAATGCCAATCGTCTTCTTCGTAAGATTGTCCACACAGTGGTTAGAACGAAAGGTTATAGAACAATTAAGATTTTTAGTAATCTTGCTAATGGAAAGAAGATTATTAGAGAGGTTAGGTGCAAGAAGGAAAGAAGACATGGGAAGTGTGGAAGAGAATGAGACATTCTCGACCCCTGAAATTGGCATGGGAGTTTCGTTAGCAACCTGAACAAACTTAACATATGAGGCAATTAGAGTGTCAAGCAAGAAAGAATTACTAGTCATGTGATCAGTTGCCCCTAAATCAATAACTCAATTGTCAGTGGTAACAGAATAAAGGCCAAACCGGAATTATCTTCCTTATAAGACACTCGAGTTACATGAGAAGCAGAAGATGGAGAGGAATCTATTAAAGCAACCTAAGTAGATTTCTTATTTTTCTTTTCAACTTACTTGAGTTTATACCACTCCGGATACTTATGTTTCTTCCAGCAAACATGTTCTATATGTGTCATATCAATGAGAGCAGGAATGAGAGTTGCTCTTTTGGATGGCAAGTGTTACAGCCTTGGATATGGTGTGGATAGAGCTGTGCAAACGGGCTAAATGGGCCAGCCCGCCCCGGCCCGCTTTGGCCCGCGGGTTATGCGGGCCAGCCCACATAAGCCCGCAAAGCAATGCGGGCTAAAATTTTTAACCCAACCCAGCCCGCGCGGGTTAGCGGGTTAAGCGGGTTGGCCCACGAAACTGTTAATTTTTTTTTTCTTGCAATTTTTTTTAAGAATTTAAATTTATATTCCATAATTTTTATGAAAACCATGCCAATTGCCAAGTGAATACATAACCATCGAAAAAATTGATAGTCTAGAATCAAGATAAGGCTTCACAGCTCCCTGAAGTCTCATGAGCATAAAAAAACATTACATACTGCGTAATTATATAGCCAATAAGCGGTTTGAATGTTGGCCATAAGACGCATAGAATCAAACTTAAATGATATCATCTCCAGGAAACATCCACCTGTAATTGCTACGTGGGAAAAGAGTAAAAGACATAAACAAGGATACAGACAGTATGCTCAGTCAAAACTACATATAAATAAACACATTTTGTGTATAACAAAATTCTGCTACTCATCACCAGCTCACTGATCAATCAATTAAAGTGACTTCTCCATCTATTACAATCAATCTAGATATCTAAATCTGAAAACTCTTCAATGGGTTGCCACTCCTCGTATCGGCTGGGAACCATCATCTGTTATCTTGTTTGCTTGAATGGTGTTGATGACATTCGTAACATTTTCCTAGAAAAACACCATGTCAGATGAACTGATAATTAAAAACATTGAACAAATATATAGGAAAGCAGTTCATAATTTATACTATATGTTCAACACATTTAAATCAGAAATGAAGTACTAGTTTTTAGCAAGTTATTTAGGGGCTAAAATGAGCATCCGATTCTAGCACTGAGAACCTCTTCTTCTTTTTTTCACTCCTCTTCCCTCCCTCTTCTATAGTTGTTTACATACCAAGCAACAACCAATTTGAGACCATTATCATTCGCCTTTTACAATGCTACTGCTATGCTTTCCTCATCCTTCCATTACCGGTAACAACTCAGAAAGTTGTACTTTTAAAGTTTTCCACATTTGCCATATGGGGCTAGATTAAATTGTCAAAAGAAAGAAAGCTCTTTCATCCACAAAACATGTCTGCTCCAGTAAAACATTCTACCACCAAACACAGGTTGGCTTAGGTCAATTTCATAATCAAGTGCTTATTTAGTACTATCCAGTCAGCAATAAAAAAAGATAATGGAACTTACCCTCCATGTTGATAGTTTTCCTCTAAGTTCTTCCCACTGATGGTGTCCAAAAACTCTATCGATACAGCGGCTGAAAGTCAATGAGAAGTGATCCCAACATCAGCAAAATACAGACATCACTTTGACAGTCCTGAATAAAGGGTCATGAGAGATGAGAATGACTAATGCACCTGACTATAACAGTTTGATTCATCTGATCCATTTTACAATCCATCAGCTTGGCTGAGATGGCCTTAACCACCCACAATTCCACCTCATCATCATTTATCTGAACAAAATACAAAATACATAACCACCATACTGTAATATCAGAAAACGAATGAGAGGTAAAGGGTTGACAAAGTTTACCCTGAGGGTATCTTTGATAAGAGCATATGGAATCTGGGCCAGATCCAGTTGAACCAAGATCCACCAATGACATCAGTCGCATCTTGGTGATGCAATCTTCATGAACAAGCCCTGTGGCAATGAACATGAGAAGGCCAGATGAATTTCAGAATAATCCTCAATTTGCCATATAACCGCAAGAAAACATCCCAGTTGCCTATATATGTTATGAGCCTAAAACATGACATTGGAAAAAAAAAAAAAAAAACATGAATAGATTATCACAGATGAAGCTAGTCATGAAAAACAAGAACCCAGATATGTAAACACAAAAAAAGCTCACAACTGAAATCCTCACAAAGAATGAAATGTTAAACACAAATTGGAAAAAGAAGAGAAGGAAAACAACAAGCAACATTAGATCAACTGGGGAAACTAGCAAGCAACATTAGATCAGCTGCCAAATTCAGTAATCATTAAAGAAGAAGAGCCATAATAATGAGATCACTCACTTCTTTGCTTTTTCAATGCTTTTGGCTATAAGATCAAAATCCATGTAAAAGAAACCAAGTTGCAATATATAAAATACCAAGTCCATCTTTCTGTCCAACAGCAACTGTCTTACTTTCAGTTAACTTGAGTTGTTCCAATGAGTTCTCCTTGATTTAGAAGAAAAAGTGACATTAGCTCCTAAAAGATGATAGAATCATAGATATGAGATAATTGGATAACTAAAATCAATAACCCTCACTTACCTTATCACCAATTCGAATGAAATAGAGTGATTTTTCCAAATGAGCTTCTCTGACTTCACTTTCACCTAAGTTTTCTTTAGCATCAGCAATCCTAGATAACAAATTAACACAACCAAATGAACAATTCATAGATGAGGTTAAAAAAATTGGTTGAAACGCAAAAATTTACAGAAGCAGCCATTTACCTTCTAATCTCCAAAACAAACAAATGCATAAATTCCCTTCAATTTGGAACTGTTCAAACCACAATGTACTTTTTTATCAAACAGAATGACTCCATATAACAGAACAAAACTGTAATGTAGATGAGTCATCATTGATGACATATTACTTCTTATAAATTTTCTTTCATCTAATACGCCATATAAAACTCAAGTAAGAGGAACATAAATCATTAATCAACAGTTTGAATCATTGTCCTTGGTGCAAAACACAAAGCATGCAATGAAAAACATTCAAGCGAAGAACATTGCAAGTAAGATATAATCAAAATTAAAAACAACCCAAAAAATTTTAAATTTGAGACATAATGTCCATCAATCATCCTCATCATTCATGAATAGTCAAATTTGAGTCCTCCTTTGACATAGTTGCCTTATTTTCTTCATCATCATCATCATCTACAATTCACAAATAACATATACAATTAGTTACAAATATTCAAAGCTTAAAATTATATATTGAAAGAAAAATTTTACCAAAACAAATAAAATACACTACCTTCATTAATATATCCTTGTAACCAATTTCGAGTGCAAATCAAAGCTTCCACATTTGAAGGGAGAAGAGAACCACGATACTTGCTAAGAACACGAGCACCAATGCTAAAAGCTGACTCGGATGCTACCGTAGTAATTGGAATGCTAAGCACATCAGTAGCCATAATGCACAAATCTGAATACCTTTGGCTTTGAGTCTTCCAATATTGTAATACATCTAAATCTTGATAAAAGTTTATGTCCATTACAGGCTCATCTAAATACAAATCCAAAGAAGACTTATCAGTAGTTTCTGCTTCAACTTGACAATACTCCTACATCATAGAGGAAAAAATATTACTATTGAATATTGATAAAAAAAAAAAACTAATTACTAAAGTGAAAAGTAAACTTACATCTAAAGTTGCAAAATCAATACCCAAACCTTCCAAATCCCATGTTCCCTGCAGCTACTGCTGTACCTCCACCTCTAATTGTTTGTTGAACTCGGGAAGATGATCAACTTGAAAGCTTGTGGAACTCATATCATTTCCATTGCTCTTCTCATATTCTCTAAAAAGCTTATACAACTTGTTCCTTATGCTGGTCAATTTTTCTTCACAAGTAATAGGATCAATTTTATTGAAGCAAAATTTCAAGAAATTAAACTTCATTCGAGGATCAAGGACAGCCCCAAGAGCAAGGGTAATGCTATATTCCTTCCAATATTTATCAAATTTTTGCTTCATCTTAACACACATGTCACTTATGACAACATCTTCACTCCCTAAGTTCTCATTCAACAAACATTCAATCCTCCACACTTGCAAAAAATATAGGTTTGAAGTTGGATAAGAGGAACCAGACATCAAGTTTGTGATTGTATAAAAAGGACTCAAGAACTTGCACATTTTCTCTGCTCTTTCCCACTCATTTGTTGAAGGACAATACTTATAATTGGAATCATTTAGTTGAAGGCAACAAAAAGCACGTTTATACCTTAGTGCACTATCAAGCATAAGAAAAGTAGAGTTCCATCTAGTGGCAACATCTAAACGCAAACCAACTCCAGTATCGATATCACCAACTTGAACACACTCCCAAAAATGATTCATCCTACTCTTGAACCCTTTACATTACACTCTCCCTTATCTTATACAAAGCTTGATTAGCTACTGTCAATCCCTCTTTAACAATTAAATGAAGAATATGGGCACAACATCTAATATGAAAAAATTCACCACCACATGGCAAACTTTTTTGCAAATTCAGTTGCTCTTTCAAGTATTCTGCATACAATCATTGGCTGATGCATTATCCAATGTAAGAGAAAACACTTTCTTATCAATGCCCCATTCTTTCAAAAATCCAAACACCTTTTTCGATAACTCAAAACCGTGAGGAGGAGGAAATTTGGAGAAGCAAATAATTTTACTGTTAAGTTTCCACTTCTCATCCACAAAATGAACAGTCAAACATATATAACCTTCAGATGATGAAGCAGTCCATAAATCAGATGTCAAACAAATTCTACCATGAACATTTTGCAAAATCTGTTTCATATTTGCCTTTTGGGCTAAATATAAATTATAAACATCTGATGTCGCAGTTTTTCTAGAAATGGGCATATAATCAGGATTATATAATCTTATAAACTGTGTAACCCTCCTATACTCAACGAAAGAAAATGGCAGATTGTGCTCAATAATCGCCATTGACATAATCTCACGAACAGCTTTTGAATCTGGTTTTCTTGATCTTAACTTCCCAGAATGATCAATTATCATGTCACTCACATCATGAAATCTAGGAATATGACTCAAATTACATTTTAGAAGATGCCGACCTAAGGTTGATGTCCCATAGTTGTGTCCACCAACGACATATTCTTTCCCACACCCATTACATTTTGCCCTTTCTTTACCATCCTTTCCTACACCTATTTTTGTAAATTTTGCCCAAACAATAGAAGTGCTTGATCGAGTCCTCTTACCTAAAGGTTCTTCTCCTTCAGATTGAGTAGATCCTCCTGTTGTAGGTTGCTTATTAGTATTAGACCCAACTGTTCCAGATTCATCATCCTCATCCACTTCAATTTGTTGTATGGTTGTATTATTGCTTGAACCATCCATTCTGAAAATGCATCATAAAAAAAAAAAAAAGCAAAACCATATTACTAGGCCATTAGCAAAGGACACAAAACACATACCATCAATTCGTCATTTACCTACCTCCCAAGACTGCACATAATCTACAATTCTAGACTAGTAAACTGCCACAACAATTCACAAATCACAACTTTCCACTACTTCACTTGCACAAAAGACAACTGCTATTATAAATTTATAATACAATGTAAGAGTCTAAGAGAAAACACTTTCTTATCAAATTTTAACGACCTTTCTGGGAAGAAAAAAGATAAAAAAAAAGAAGAGATTAAGAATTTAAGATAAACCCAAAGGTCACGACGGATTAGGAGAAACCACGAAGCTTCTCCTCCATTATCTTTTTGTGAAACACATTAATAAACTGCTAACACAATGAGCAAACCTGCAACTACCTTATATAACCGAAATAAAAACGAAGACAAATGTCGAAAATGACTAATACCTGCAAGTCAAGCTGCAATGAAGACGAAGATGGGAGCTTAGAGTAGACAGAGAGATAACGTCGACGTCGTATGCCGAGGACTAGGAGATGCGACTACCTTGTCGGAAAATAAAAGTGATGAAGTGTGAAGCGAGATTTGACGAATGACGATGAAGGTTCGAGTCTTCGTCTGATCATCTCTTCGAGATTGAGAAGAGAATAGAGAACTAACTAGTAACTACTAAGAAGTAAGAAGCAAGAAGCAAGAGGCAACGGGAAAGAAAGTAGAAATGAGTCTAGAAACAAAGAAAGGGAGAGTGGCAGGCAGAGAGCGGCAAAGCAAAATGAAATGAAACCCTAATTACTGTATCTGTATTCAATGCTTTTTCTTTTTGAGTAATTGCTACTTGCTAGACTAGAGTCTAGACTCTAGACACGAGTCAAGACACTCGACGACAAGTCGACAACACAGTAGAGCTGTAGTTTGTAGATAGTGTGAAGAGTTTTTCTTTTTCTTTTTTTTTTCATAAATGCCCATATGACAAATACCCTTTCTTTGTCAAGTATAAGTACATTTAACTTCACTAAGTCTTTTGGGACTTGCCGAAGAGTTAGGTTCCCACCGTCCAACATCAAAATAATTTAATAATTTCAAAAACTTTTCTTCTTATTATTTCTCCTGTTAAATCAAACCCAAAAGCCTTAACTACTGTAACAATATGATAATAACACAACCAAAAATTAACCTTCTCGGCACTTTCAGAAGTTACTATATTTATACCTTTTTTTTTCATTATTACATACTATATCTTTTTTTTTTAATTATTACATACAGCCTAATAGAGCCTCCACGTCCAGTATCTACAACAATTAACATCCATAAAATATATTTTACAAAACCATTACTCATCTGCCTACCTAGCAAAATTCTACTATAAACCTATATACATATATATTAGAAGAAGGGAAAAAACCCTCCATTCAAATATCTCAACGCAATTAAGAGTCTCGGATAATTTCATCAAAGTCAAGGGAACTTATGATTAAATGGAATGTAATCTTGAAGAACTTAATTAAAGGAAATGAAATTATAAAATATGTATGTATATATGGACAAAGATGTCTCGGTCCTATAGGAAAAAAAATACACATGTATATTAATTAATTAATTAAACCGAGGTGATGTTGATTTTCAAATATACATATATATATAAATAAATAATAAAAAGAAAAGATAGTTATATACATATGAGTGTTCAGCTCTATGAAGTTTAAGGGAAATTATACTAGGTTAATATTAAATTATATGTTGATAGATATAAATCAAATAGCTAAAAAGGGTTATGTATGCGTAGGAAAATATATATTGAATGCAACAAATAATAGGAACTTAGAAGTATAACAGATAAATATAAATATATATATATATTGCTATGATTCACGGCCACGTAGAAATGATGTCGCTTCTATTTTAAATACTATATAGATTTAATATGAGGAATATGCTAATGTTATTTATTAATTCTTTTTCATGACCAATAATGTTAGCTGGTTGTGTAGAGCAGTGGTCACTGCTCACTGGTCAGAGCCTCAGACGGTCACGTGAGCTCCAGTCTCTTCTCTGGCTCTAGCAGTCTCCAAACTCTCCAACGTCTGTTACGTCTCCAGCTCTCCACGCACGCAAGACAGAGACAGCTTAGCAAGTAGATAAGATAAGATAATAAGTATAACAGTAGTCCATTTGCTTTGCAAATTGCAATTGCCAATTGCTGTCCTTTTAAATGCGGGTTTGCGGGTTAACCCGACCCGCTGCGGGTTAGCCCGCATTAACCCGCGGGTTATATGGGGCGGGTCATAATAGCCCGCAAGCTAAATGGGCTAAATTTTTTAACCCAACCCGCTTTTTTTTGCGGGTTATGCGGGCCAACCCGTGGGCCACAACCCGTTTGCACAGCTCTAGGTGTGGAAGAAAGAAGGAAGGAATGACAGCTTAGGGTTTTAGCCTAAAAAAAAAAAGTAGCGGATATTCTTGCCTAATGCTCTAATACCAAACTGTTATTTTGGCTGAATGAATTTTTCATATATCATAAGGGTATAAATACATGGTACATATGACTATTTTAGGATTGTCAACTATACAATCAATACATATGACCATGTCAACTATACAATCAATACATATGCCTATTTTAGGATAATCAACTATACAATCAATTAAAAAATCAATTAGAATAAAGTAGAAACTAGTCTTAGCTAATAAAGGAAACATACTCAATTAGAATAATACAAAATATGTGCTAACTTATATGCTAATTTCGTCGATAAATTTGATGTTTTGAATTCACGAAGAACTAAATACTAATGAAACTATTTCAAGCTTACTTTTGTTTTGAAGATTGTAACACCAAGATCACAATGCAACTTGCAAATTTGGAAATGGAAATAGATTGTGAGAGTTGTGAATTCTTAAAGTTTTGGAGGTTTGTCAGTTCTATTGATTCATCCTCTACAAGTTTCTTATCTAATAAAGTTACTGCAAATGAAAATGCAAAATGAAAGGAAAAGGGACCAACAAGAGGTTATATAGGTATATATGAAATATCCTAGATTTTCAACAAGTCAAATCAAGAAACCAATATTAAATAACAAGAAAATATGGGTAAATTAAAACCTTAAATTAGATTTGATTAGTTAATTACGAGCTAGATAATTTAGCTAATTAGATAGATGTTAAATTATAAAGTATAACTTAATTTAGATAAATTAAAAGAATAAATTAAATTGAATTAAGTAGTGTAGTAAATTAACGTAATAGAGTATTAATTGAATTTAACTGGAAAGCATATTAAACTCATTCTAATCTTTATCCAGAATAATCTATATATCCTTGATTTCTACAATAAATCAATTCTTAATTACAAATTTCTTAAATTACAAATTTCCAAACATTAATATCTCTAATTAACCTAAATACTAACTCATGTCACTTGATATTGACTTTCCCTAATTTAAACACATACCTAATGGATCCAGAGTCATCATAAAATCCTTACAAAATCACATAAAATCTCTCATAATCTTAAGCACTAGATATTATAGAATCAATAGATATCTATAAAAAATCTTTCTTCTCATACATACACACGTTAAATCTCCTCAGATCATACCACAAGATACACTAAATATTTTCTCTCACCTATATGCACAAAGTCCTCTCACCTATACATTTTACATCTTCTAGGATTATTCCATAAAACATCAAAAAATTCATCTCTTCCTTTTTCTTCCATTAAAATTATCATCCCACTCTCCTTCTCTTCTATCCCAAAAAAAAAAAAACTTAACTCAAACAAAAAAAAAAAAAAACCATCTTCTTTTAGTCTCTTTTACCCATCAATAATCCCTACCAAATTGAACATTTACAAGGTAAAGAAATTCCTAATGCTCATGCTCATGCTCATTCTATACCTATTCAATGTCAAATTTGATCTCTATCTTCAATTCAATTCTTAGGTCAGTCACAAGATAAAACGAGGTTGGAGTTAGGGGATTAACATAAGAATTAAAAAGCATCTTCAAATTGCATGCGAGTAGTTGTAGTTGTGGATCAAGAGATTGATTGAATTTTTGCATTCTTAATAAGTATATTCAATTTTATGAATTAATACATATGTTGATTGATTATTAAATTACATCTTGATGTTAAAGTGATTTTGATGATATGTATGCATGTGAATATATATAATATAAATTGACTTAATTTTGAATAAAGGAGATTAATAATAAGATTTATAAATATATCTATGCTTGTGTGTCAGATTTGTATCTATATAATTTATTTTTGTGATGTTACTTAATTATGATTATGTGCTTAAATTAATGCATGTATGTAAAAGTTGATCTTGAGCTAATTGAAGGAAAAAAATTCATGATATTTTATGCAAGAAATATGCTATAATCTTAAATCTAAAATTTGAATATGCTCTTAAGATGTTTTCATAGAATATATTAAGTATTGGATAGTATATGTATGAATATGCATATTATGTTAATCTAAATCATTGATTTGCACTAATTTTGTGTAGAAATTTGTAAAATAAATAAAGATTTGTATTGTATATGATCTTAGGCTGAATTTATACATGTTATAGTGCATGAAATCATTTGAAAGTGATAAATTATTATTTATGCAATTTAATTACAAATTTATAATTACTATTGTGATAACTTGCTTAATTTGTGAATATTGTTAAACTTGTACTTGATCATTTGATTGGTTAATTGGATGTTATAATTATGTTGAATTGATGAAAAAAAATTGTAGATTGAACCAAAAAATAAATAAATAAAAATAATGTGACAATGTATTAAATAATTAAAATCAAGTTAAATCCGAATATATAACTTTTAAGTTGAGTAACTAAATAATATAATGTAATGAGTTAAACCAGAACAAATAGGTATATATTAGACTATATGCTATAATACAAATATGTGCTTAATAAATATTATGGACTTTAATGCATATTAATATTTAAATTCATCACTTTTGGATTTGATCATAATTGTTGACCTAATACATTAAAGGAAATAAGTTAGATCCTAATTATGAATATGTGCCACATATATATGACTTTTAACTTGATTAATTAATAAAACAAATATTGGTTGATGAGTGAACTGTTATTGTAAATCTTCTATGAGATGGTTTTCATTGAACAGATACATATTAATGATCGAGCTTGTCATATGATCTATTTCAGAATATCTCTATTTTATCAGGTACATAGTGACACATGTGTTGTTTGCTTAGGATAGGCATTCTTAAATGGACTAATTTCAATGACAATTTAATAATTGGGTGTGTTGTTTGTGCATGTGTTGTTTAATCCGGGTCGGGAAGCGACAACCTTGCTAGGCAATGCTAGCACGGTAGTTAGGTGCTAAGGTTACTCTTATTCCTTTTATTGATCTATCGTTGGTGGCTTGGCAAGTAGCCAATAGGGAAAACGGTATTGGGATAACGTCGATTTATATTCGATGAGAGTAGTATATGTAGTTTACGACTATGGGCACCGATTGAGCTAGCATATAACTATGGACTGGAATAAATAGAGGTGTGTAACGGCTGTAAACCCTAAATGAGGCTATTACATAGAATGTTCTTATAGGAGGCTAAGTTATTCGGCCTACCTTAATCAACCCCCTGAGCAGTTGCTGCTATTTAGGACCCTCAGATTCCCATGGCTTGTTGTCCAGAGTGTGGGTACTTTTGTGTTGGTTTGGGTTTCCTTAAATAATAACTTTAAACCATTGGTTGTTGCATTGCATATAGTTCAGGTGTGTATGCCATATTATGTGTGTTTTCGTTGCTATGTACTAAGCTTCAGCTCCCTCTCTTACCTTTTCAAGTATTGAAGATGGATTTATATGGATTGTTGTTACTACATGGAGTTTGGTTTGAATACTAGTGAGAGACTAGACGAGCTTGACACTTAGACACATGAGATATTGTAATTTTTTTAAAGAGTTTATATTTGTATTCATAGGTTTCAAGGAAATACTTCCGATGACTTTAGATGTAAAATTTCATTAGATAGTATTATTTGTAAAATATAAATAATGATTTCTTAAATTTAAAATTTGATAGAAACTCACTTAGTTAATTATAGCATTTGCGTATAATGCTTAAGTGTTATACGTGATGAAACTGTTGACGCTCTAGACCCTATTTAAGGTGTGGCAGTTTTAAATGGTATCAGAGCAGTGGTTTTAGACCTGTGTAACAAAACTGACGAGGACGTCAGTTCTATAAGTAGGGGAGTATGTGATACCCCTCAAATATAAATAGAGGAACTCTAATCAAAGAGGTGCCTTTTTGATGTAATGGCTTAGAGTTTGTCAGAACTCTAAAGTTAAGTGTGCTCTAGGCAGAGCAATCCCAGGATGGGTGATCCCTTGGGAAACGCTGACACCAAAAGGACAAAACCGTGCAGCGTGTGACCAAAGCTGATAATACCTTAGTAGATAGAGTTCCAAGTTGTTACATAGTACCTTTGGTGTTCTCGTTGAGCCTGAGGGTGCGCTGGGAGGGTCAGTATACCTAGCATCATGATCTCTGCTCAGGATGGCCTGAGGGTCTAAGAGCGCCCCCTCCACTGCGGTGGAGCCTGGGGTGGCAGGTCGTGATAATATATGTGTGTCAAAAGTTTTAAGGGGTGAATTGTATGTGATAAAATTTGCATACGAGTTGGATATATATGCGGTACGATATCTTACTATAATGATACATCACATAATATTTTTAGGCAAAAGCCTACGTGACTATTAATTTGGATGTCTTAATCATAACCATATAAATTGAATTTTTATTAAAGCTCCAAAAATTTTGATTTTATTATATGCTAGGGGTTTAATGTGAATAAGGCTATAGGTTTTGAAATTAAGGTTTATGGGTTTGGTTATTAGGGTTTTGGGTACTTGAAGGTTCGATCACCATTTGAGTTTTCGATCAACTATTATATCATATATCATAAATGGGATAAAATGACGAGGCATCACACGACATTGGGTCATGATAAGGGTGGTATAAACTTATTATATGGCATATATGAGTAGAGTGTGGACCATTTTTATGTCATTTAAACCTTGGTTATCTCACGAGTTTTGTTACTATTATCTTGTGTAGTTGTGTTCATAGTCAAGGTTATTTGTGATTATGTTGGTATGTGCAAGTTATTAATGTGACCATGTATTGTGTGTCTACTAAATTATAGTCTTGTAATTGTGTACCGATGTTTATGATGCGACACTCATCACTAGCATATGCCATTTTGCAAAGTGAAATCTATGGCTTCGTGTCAATGGGAGGTTTAAAGGAGAAATTTGATCAATGAAGTATGTAAAAAGAGAGCAGATTGGATAAACAATTGAATTGAAAGCTATCTATGAGTTGCTCTATTATGCTTGTTAAGTGACTCAAATTTCATTAAAATTGAGAAGATCTCCTTTTTTTTTTTTAATTCAAGGTGAAACTATGGTTAATGGATTGTTGTTACTTAGTTGGGAGAAGGTGTGCCTTATAATGTTATGGTTGTGATCCTTAGTGACCTTGGCAATGGACATAAAAATGTAGACCATGTTGATGGTGTGTTGACTCATGAATCCAAGATTGGCACCAAATTAAAGGAGGAAGAAGAGGATGTATAGGTGGATTATCGGTCAAATAAGCGAAGGTGTTTGTTGCTCAATCTAATAAGAAGTCTTTCCTTACTAGTAGGAGGTAGATGTGGACACAGTGTTTAAGGATTATTAAGATGAGATCCATTCGAGTAAACACATAGGCTTATGGGGAAGAAGCCAGTAGTAATGGTTATAATGATGGTAGAGAGAATGTCTAAACGAGATCATATGGGGAGGAAGCTAAGGAGGTTATGATGAACTTAAAAGATATTAAATGTACTTTTGATGAGACAAAACTATAAATCTTCTTAAAACTAAGTTTAAGTAATTAAATATGTGTTTTAGACAATACAATCATCATACAAAGGAATTATGAAAAGAAAGCAACTTGAAAAGATCCAGTAAACCCAGTAAACTAGTAAAACAAGTATGTGTAAAAGAAGTCCATACCATTTTACAAGGGTCTAGACTGTTTTGCGAAGTTCCAAACCTTTTGAATACGTTAGGAAAGAAGTGCTCTAGAGGTCCAAACCATTGCACAGCTGTCCAGACCATTCGGAGAGTAGAAGGTCAAGATGACCAAGAAGTTCGGACCGTAACAAAAAGGTTTAGACCTTTTGATGATCAAAAGCTTAGCTTATTCCAAGATGAACAAAAGGTCTTAACCATTACGAAAAAGATCTAGACCTGTCATAACTGTTCAAGTAGCCATTAGACATTTAATGCACAACTATTTTAGATAGTTTTGTAGCAATGGGTAGAACATTGGGAGGCTGATAAATACAAATATTTAGGTAGTTGGAGCGAGTTGATAGTGCTCATAAATTGCATTTAAATATTGTAAACATGCTCTAAAAGCTTGTATTGTAATTTTTGTTAGTAAGTGAAGTGAGAAAAAAGTATAGTGCTTCTAGTTAAAGTATTTGTAATATCTTGTAAAGGCATTATACTATAGTTTGTTAAGTGATCTTAATGGAACTTGAGTTATGCCTAATTGCTTAAAAGCTTGTTGTAAAGGCACAACCTAAATGTATTCTTGTGTTGGCGATTGTTGTGGTATAGCTCCTTTTGGAGCATTGATTGTTGATTTAAATGCAAGTATGTGAAGTTCTCCTTCATTGAGGCATTGTTTGTGGACAGTAGAGACTAGGAGGCAAACTGAACTCCACGTCAAATCTCGTTGCAATCTTCTCTAACCTTCATTCTTTATATATTGTACCTTAATTTTTGTTGTACATCATTTAAGCCTCAAGTTTGAATAAAAGATAAAAATTAGTGCATAATTCACCTTCCTTAGGTATTACTAGATTTCTACAATTAGATTTAAGACTCTAGTTTAAAGTGTTTAATCGTATATAGAGTATTAAAAATGGAAACCAACACTTTAGGATTTATGGAAAGACAAACTATAAATAGACCCGCCATCCCAACCAGCACTAATTATGCATATTGAAAGTGTGGGATGACTATCTTTATAAAGGTATAAACATTGTTTTTATGGAGAATACTTGAAAATGGTCATATAGTTATTGGAGGGAAAGATGAAAGCAATTACAAAAGGTGGAAAAAGAAAAATGCAACTAAATAAAATTGCCATGAGTATTCTATATTGTGGATTGAATAAGAGTGATTGTAGTAGGATTTGCACATATAGATTCGCCAAAAAAAAAAGGGTAATTTGGAAAATACTTATGAAAGTTCTATTAGGGTGAAAGATACAAAAATTAGTCTTTTATGTGGTGATTTTGAAAATTTAAAAATAAAGGCTAATTAATATATTACTGATATGCATAATAGATTTATAAATATTTTGAATCAATTGTCAATCCTTGATAAGAATCTAACTAACTTGGAAATTAACTTCGAACTTCTTAGATCACTACTAAATGATTAGGAGGCTAAAAGGACCGCTATTGAAGAGGCATAAGACTTCAGCAAAATGAGCAAAGAAGAACTTCTTAGAACCTTCAAGACTCATGAAATGATTAAGAAGCATAAAAGGAGTCGACTAACAAAGAAGTTGCACTAAAAGCCTTGTACATAAGCTCAAGTGAGGAGAATGATGACACGCTCACTAATAAATTCGCCATATTCTTGAAGGTGAAAAAGAATAAGAAAAAGATGATGTTGGCTCCTCAAAATCCAAGAACAAAACAATCATGTGGATCAAGTGCAACTAATCAGGGCATATTCAACAATATTATCCAAACACAAAGAAGGGAAGAAAAGGGGAGAAGAAGAAAACATATATCGCCACATTGAGTGATAAACACTCATCCAACTTGAATGAAGATGTTTGTCTAATGGGTTTAGACGATGAGGTATCCTCCACTTCTTCACAAGTTCCTTATTATGAAATTTGTGAGATGTATGATAAAGCATGCAATAAATTAATTAAGATGAAGAAAAAGAATAGAATTATTAAGTCATTGATGAGGAAAAAAGGAGATGGGCTTGATGTATTTAAAAGTGAATATGATGAAATGAAAATTGAAAATGAAAGTTTGCATGAAAAAATTGAGTACTTGAAAATGGAAAATAACAAGTTAATTAGAAGAAATGATGAATTGAGCAAAATGAATGAAAAAATTGAGAATAAGTTACTTGGTATTGAAGTTAATACTTTAAATGATTATGATAGAAGTGATCTTAGCAATAATGATTTCATGAAAGAGCTAGAAGAGCTTATAAAGGAAAATGAGAATTTGAAAGTTAACTTATATGAAGCAAATGCAATTATAGACAAATTTATCAAGGGTAAGAAGGATTTAAGTACTATCCTCAAAAAGTAAAAATGTGATATAAATAAATATGCAATTAACTATGATAGGAATAATAGTTACAAGTCCCTTGAAATTCGATTTGTGAGAACTCCTTATAGAACTTGCAACTATTATGGAAAAATTAGCCATATTGCACACAATTGTGCAATAAGGAAAAATATGCATTTGAATCACAAAACTAAGTTTGTACGAGTGCCTAAAAAAGAAGTTTTTACTTTACTTAACCCTAAAGGACTTAAGCAAAAATAAGTATCAAAGAAGTAATTTGTGTTTTATAGGTGCCCTAACACACTTCAAGGACATCAATGAGGTATAATCTCAACTTGTTTGAGTTATGATATTATGTGCTCTTATTTGTTATGTGATATATGGTTTAGCATGCTTTCATATCCAATTCTTGATGTCATTGCGATTTTGTGCATGATTAAAGCATTTTTTTGCTAAAATTAGTTTTTTAAATGCATGAAAATGGTTTTTCCATGTTTTTTTATGGTTAAACCATGTTTTGTCCTACTTAATGAACCTAAACAAATTTAAATAAGGGTTCAAATAGGCATGAAGATGTTAGCAAATTTGTGCACAATTTTGAGACAAATTCTTGCTTTTTATGACAAAACTTGCACAAATTTGTGGTGTGATATAATATACGAGTTTGAATTGATCTAGCATGTTTAAGATACTATTTAAACTTGTTTGAATTGTTGGTTGTGCTTAAATGAAAATTAATAAAATTTCATGCAGATAAGTGCTTTTTAGCTAAAACTCTTGTTTGAATATGTACAATTGTTTAATTCTTGAAGTTTTTGGCTACATGTTTGTACAATCAAGTTTGTTTTTATTTTTTTCTATTTGTTTCTCTTGGCTACATTAGTAATATATGAGTTCATGTTTGTGATCTTCAAATATTGAGAAAATGTTGTTTATTGTGCAAAGTTGTAATGATCTTGTGTTTTTAGGCAAAAGGCTAATACTAAATAGATATCATGCATGTGTTTTATCCTTTTTGTTCTTATGCATCTAGTATTTTTACCTTTTCGATGACGCTAAAGGGGGAGAAAAATACAGTTTCACATGTATTTATCTTGACTTTACTTGCTTTAATAATCAAATGAAACTTAGTTGTCTAAAAGAACAATTGTAACATGAATGGTCTGTTTGTAAAGATCAAGGGAGAGCATTAGTTGGGGGAAAGTGAGTGAACGAAATTGAATTTAAAGTTTTGTTCTCATCAAAAAGAGAAAGATTGTTGAACTTAAAAGTGATTATATGTAATTTTGATGAGACAAAACTACATATCTTCTTAAAACTAAGTTTAAGTAATTAAATATATGTTTTGGATAATGCAATCATCATATAAAGGATTTATGAAAAGAAAGCAAGTTGAAAAAACCAAGTAAAATGAAAAAATAAGTATATGTACAAGAAATTCAGACCATGTTACAAAGGTCGAAACCTGTTGTAGCAGGCGTAACTATTGCACAACAGGTTCACAAAGGTTTGGACCTTTTGAACACCTCAAATAAGAAGTGCTCTAGAAGTCTGGATCATTGCATAGTAATCTAGACCATTCGAAGAACAAAAGGTCATGATGACCCAAAAGTTTAGACCATTACAAAAATGTTTAAACCTTTTAATGATCAAAAGCTTGGCTTATTCTAAGATGACCAAAAGGCCCAAACCATTGCTAAAAGGTCCAGACCTATTGTAACTTTTCAAGTAGCCATTGGACATTTAATGCACAACTGTTTTGGATAGTTTTTGGGGTAAACGCTAGAACTTTTGGAAAGCTTATAAATACAAATATTTGGGTAGTTGGAGGGAGTTGATAGTGCTCATAAATTGCATTTAAATCTTGTAAACATTTTCTAAAAGCTTATATTGTAATTCGTGTTATTTAGAACAAGCCAAGCTTCCAATCATCAAAAGGTCGAACTTTTCGTAATGGTTCGGACTTCTGGTCATTTCGACTTTGGTTCTTCAAATGGTTCGGCTACTATGCATGGTCTAGACCTTTAGAGCACTTATTTCTTGAGGTTTTCAAAAGGTTTAGGCATTTGCAAAACAGTCTAAGGTCGTAGTGCAATATTACGCCTGTTGCAAAGAGAAAAAACATATAGGCCTAGACCTTTGCAACATATCCAGACTTCTTGTACACATACTTGTTTTTCTATTTTACTTGGTCTTTTCAATTTGCTTTCTTTTCATAATTCCTTTGTATATGATTGTATTGTTTAAAACACATATTTAATTACTTAAACTTAGTTTTAAGAAGATTTATAGTTTTGTTTCATCAAAAGTACATATAATCTCTTTTAAGTTTAACAATCTCTCATTTTTTATGAGGACAAAACTATAAATTCAACTCCATTCACTAACTTCCCTTCAACTAATGCCCCCTCCACCCCCTCCCCTCCCACGATCTTTACAAATAGACATTCATGTTACAATTATTCTTTTAAGAAAACTAAGTTTCATTTGATTATTAAAGCAAATTAAGGTAAAAGAAATACATGTGAAACTACATTTTTACACTTTACTATAGTTTGTTAAGTAATTTTAATAGAATCTTGACCTGTGCTTCATTGCTTGAGAGCTTGTTTAAAGGTACAGCTCAAGTGTATTATTGAGTTAGTGATTGTTGTGGTTTAGCTCCTTTTAGAGCATTGATTGTTGATTGGATGAATGAGTGTGAAGTATTCCTTAAGTGAGGCATTGTTTAAACCCCTTGATTTTTTATGCCAAGTCTTAAGTTTAAACCTTAGAACAGAGGTTAATCAAAAGCCCTAAAGTCAATAAAACCTATATCAAACCCTAGAATTTAGATCTGACACTCTCGCGCTCTTAAATCTTAAACAACGGAATTGAGATAATTATGGGTAATAGTTCAAAATAATATAGGAAAGCTTAATAGTATCAGATTCACAAATTTTTAGTGTGTTTCAGATTCAAACGGGATCAATTTTCGAAAAATGTGCCCTGATACATCGGATGGCAAAAATATTCCAATGACACCATTACATTCGTAATAATACAAAGATTTCAAAAATATCAGCTTTATAATTTATCGTGAGCTAAAAATATTAGATATCGCATTTATATGCGTATTCTCTTTACTATTGATAAATTATTATTTTTGTTTAGTATTCATTGTCCTATTATACTGTCTGTACTTTTTCTTACTACCTATACATCTATTTTCTTACTTTTTACCTTCCTCATACATCTTAAATCACATCATATCTTACATATTACTTACTTTTTTTTTACAAAATACAAATTTAATTATTTTCTCTCCCTTTTCCATCTTAAAACCGGCATCTCCTCCCTCTATACCATCTCTCTATTTTTCTTTTTCTTTTTATTTTATTACACTCAATTTCTCTCCATCTTCAACTATAAATATCTCATTTCCCTCCACTTCTTTCGCGC
Source organism: Combretum micranthum (assembly GCA_024138025.1). Lineage (NCBI taxonomy): Eukaryota > Viridiplantae > Streptophyta > Magnoliopsida > Myrtales > Combretaceae > Combretum > Combretum micranthum. The sequence goes on along the minus strand of JAMXBD010000170.1, from coordinate 133,989 downwards.
ATCTACTTTTACATAATAAAACTCTATCAAATTCTCTCCACAAATTTCTCTCTACCCCTCCTATCAATTTTTCCAACTTTCTTTCCTCTACACAAAAACCATCTTCCACATATTACTACCCACATAGTCATATCATCATTTTCTTTCTTCAACACATACACACTTTTAAGTAAAAATTTCCTATTAGGGGTATGCACGGTACGGTTCCATTCGGTTTGCATCTCGAACCGAACCGCACCATAATTTATGGTTCGGTTTTTCTTTTAAATTCGAACCTAACTATACGGTTCGGTTCGTAATTTTTTTGAACCGAAAAAAAACGGTCCGGTACGATTCAGTTTACGGTTCGAACCGTTTTTTCATAAAATAAAAAATATATTCTATCGAAAAAGTTCAATTACATATTTCTTATCACTAGTGCAAATATAAACAATAATATTTAAAATTAATTATTTATCAAATAAACATGTAAAACTTATAGAAAGGAAAAAGATTTCATCCATTATAAAATTATAACTATGACTAGTCTCATTTTTCTAACTTAGCTTGAACTATAATGATATACTAGACTTTATCTCAATATAAGACATAAAATGTCATTCGTTGTATGCTTTTAACTAACATATTACCAATTATATAAATCAATAAGTAACTAAATAATAGAATTAGATTAATTAGTAAGACAAATGGAAAAGAAATATGCAGAAGTTAGAATACTAGAGATTAAATTCTAAAATCTACCTTACTTATAGATAACATAACAATTAAGACATATTATAAAAAATCTATTTTTATTCTAATGAATAACACATATCTAAGTAAAAAAATTTTACAACAATTAATTTTTTTAAGCTAGAATGCTAGAGTTTAAATTCTAAAATCTATCTTACTTATAGATAATATAACAATTGAAACATATTATGAAAAATCTAATTTTATTCTAATGACTAACACATATCTAAGTAAAAAATTTTAAAAACAATTAATTTTTTAATAAATTAATTGTTTTTAAAATTTGTGACATAGATATGTACCATTAATAAAACAATTAAGAGTAAAAATAATATGTTTAATTTTTTTAATATATAAAACGGTTCGGTTTTGTTCGAACCATACGGTTCGGTTCATGGTCCCGAACCGAACCTCGAACCGTTTGCTTTCTATGAACCAAACCGTTTCAAAAAAGAAATTTAATTTCGATTCGGTTCGGTTCACGGTTCGGTCAGTTTTTTTGCACAGCCCTATTTCCTACACTTATTTTTCCCATGTCATGTAACTTAGCATGACCATGGTGTTGTTTATTAAAGCTCATGTGAGTTATGGAAGCAGCAACAGGTTCATGTTTTGTTCTTACACATGCCAAGAATTCTCATTATGTTATTTTGTTATTACGATGATATTATGTTATTATGTTGATATTATTATTATTATGCTCCTAATCTAACTTTGTTTATATATATATATATAATTAAGTATATGTATATCTATATATTTCTTAGAGCTTAAATGCTTACTAACTCTCACTAACTCTCACTAACATGCTCTTATTGTCTTATTATTATTATTATTGCTTTTTCTTTTCTTTTTTTTCTTTTCTTTTGGGCTAATCTATTCTTAGTTACGGGATACCTTGATGAAGCTAAGATTCACAATATTTGATCTTACTATTTTGCTTATTATTGCCTCTTATATATTTCTTATATTATTATGTGATATTCTCGTTTTTTCATACTACATAATCATATGTATACATCATCATAATGATGTTGTCTCAACAAAAATAAGGAGAAATTTTCTTTAATAAAGGAAAATAGAACCAAATTCTTTTATCATACAACTTTATCACTAGATAAAAATTTTGTCATAAAAAACATATAAAAAATTATTTTAATAACTTCTTTTCAAACTCATCGTAAATTTTGTTAGATATCAATAAAGATAATTTCATAAAAAAAATTAACTAAGAAAATAAACACTCTCTTTTCATGATAAGTAAACATGAAGGTTAGTAAAACTTAGTGTTAATAATTTTTTGATCTACAAATTTTTCATAAAAGCTTAATTATAAGATTTTTACTAACTCCATAATAAAAACCAAGAATTAGACTAGTTTTCAAAATTAAAATAAAAATCAACTCACTAGTATTATAAATCCACTTAGAGAAATAAAAGTTTGCCATACAACCTAAGAACGTAAGTTTCTAAATGATAAACTCATTTTCAAAGAAATAAAAGAATATAAAAATGATAAACTCAAAAAAATAAATATTATCAATGATTTAAGAAAATATTGAAAAATGATTTCCTTCCAAGTAAACGTTAATAGAGAACCTAAAAGACCATGTTTTTTTCTTTTTGATAAAAATTTATCTTTAAAGAAGTTAGAAAATAAAAATATAAGAAGAAAACATTTATTTATAATTTTCAATCAAAACCATTTAAAAAGAAAAATACATGTAATACAACTCAAATTATTAGAGACTATCACCAACTTAAGAAAAACTTTGGGAACTTCATTTTTATCACTAAAGGTAAAATTTGTAGAAGATCAAGTTAAGAAAAATTCACTTATCTTAGAAAAATTAGAAAATAAAATTTATAAGAAAATACTCATCTATAATAACCCAAGAATTTATAGTATCCTTTCAAACCACTTAAAGAGAAAATTGTTAAAGTTTAAGTTTTCAACACCATAAGACAAGCTGTTTTATGAAAAATAATTGTTGAGACAACATCATTAAAATTTTGCATATAATATGAATCTATTTATATATATATATATATTCAAAAGATTTTTCAATCATATAAATATCTACATTTTTGCTAAAGGATTTTTGGATAAAGGGAAGTTTGGAAAAATTGTGTTTTAAGGGCTAGGAATTTCGTGGTAAATCTATACCGATCTATTTCACGACCCAAAAGAATTTTTATGATGAAAATAACTTTGAAATAGATAGATCTTTTCGAGTAGGTAGAAAGCAGTATATAATATGCCAAATTTCAAGTTAAAAATGAGCAAGTTATTGCCATTTTAAGTTAGAATTTTACTCTATACGATTTTTGACAAACTTAGTAAAATAGAATTAACAAGTTTAAGTAAAAATTCTAAGAAATACTCATTTTGGGTATTTCTCTTGTACAGATGACATAGAAACCGAGTTCTTGTACCCGAGGATTATTTTGACTAGAAGTTTCTGCTCAAATGGCTGAGTGGGTTTATTTCTTACATTTTTGCACTTATACTTTTGCTTATAAATTAGTGGCATTAGAATTAGGAAAAGATACAATGGAAAAGTGCATGTGCTTTACATATATGGTTGAAATTATGATTAATATATCGATGTGGGAATTGTTTATGATAAATGTTTGATCTAGTATAAAAATGATTGTCTGCAAATTCTATGATCACTCCTAAAATACTTAATCATGCTATGAGTACTTAATTAAATTGATTCATGCATACCATTGGGTGAGTTCATTGCATTCATTACTATACCTTTGGTAGATAAAGGCATGGTAGTGAGGTCCGTAGAGCCTAAAAGATCTACAAAGCAGCGAAGGGTCACATGAATTAAATTGCGGTGCATAAATACCTGAATAAACTATATATTTTGCAGCTGGATAATGGCTTGAATAAAACCTATAAGAAATGAGTTATATTTTTGCAGCTAGGTAGTAGCTTGAACAAAAACTACAATGGAATTGTATTTGTAAAAATCGATCTATATGGCTTGGAATACTTAACCCCAAATGGAGGGATAAATCCATTCAATATATGATTCCTGGAAAATCGTATGTATTGTATACTGACGTGCTTGTGTATCTCATTTGGTTGTTTAAATTAACTTGTTTTGATTATTGGTTGTTGGGTGTTTAATTGTGGAAATAATTCTCACTAAGCGCGTAGCTTATACCCTCTTCGATATCTATTACTGCACTCATGTCTTTGGTTAAAGCCCAGGGATACTTTACCTAGGTAACAGTTTTTCAAGTTAAGAACTTTTGGATAGAAGTCAAGAGTTAGAAAAATATACAGACTTCCAAATGAAACTCAAAAATGTAATTACTTTGAAAATGGACTATGATGGATTTAGTTATTTTTTATGGGGAATGACTCTTAATGTTTGTAAGACTTTCTATATTTATGGAACCTTGGTTATACTGTTATGATTTATCTTTTTAATTTCTATTATGTATAACTACTTAAACGACTTGTTCCAAAGTTTTGTCTTCTATGATTGTGAATGTATGTCCTACACCAGATATCGAGACTTTTGGAATGACTAAGATTGTCATACTTAAGTCTTACTATTGAGTGTGGTAGGCTGTCACGTTTAGGGTATCCTTTAAGGCATGACACATTGCTTATGGATCGTGGAGACTAGAAGATGGATCAAACTCCACCTTAAATCCCAGTGTAATCTTTTTTAACCTTCTCTCTCTATATATTGTACTTTAATTATTGTTATCTATTTGTTGCTGTACATCATTTAGGCCTTAATCTTGAATAAAATATAAAAATTAGTGCATAATTCACATTCCTTAGTTGTTAATAGATTTCTATAGGTTAAACCTAGTTGGAGAAAAAGAATTAGAGACCATTATGATTCCAACAAACATCTTTGTTTATTTTTGTTGAGATGGTTTCTTACAACAAAGAACAATTAAGGAAGTCATGTTTAGATTTTGTGCCAAGACAAGCGATAACTGAGGATCGCACTAAATTACAAGCAACTGTGTAATACCAATGTAAGAATGAAGGATGTCTATTTGCTATTTTTATATTTATTAACACAAGTTTAAAGGAGTTTATTGTAATGTCTTTTAAGGATAGGCGTGATAAGTATTGTAAACTACCCTTGTCAAATAGTAGAGTCACATATAAGGTTCTAGACAAACATTTCATGTCTGGGTTGTGGATAGTGTCAAATATGATGGCAACTAATATCAAGTGACTAGTAAAGAAAGAAATGCTTGTTTGTGTAAATTATAGTCAATGTTGGTATGTGGAGGAATGGGCTTCAAGGTTGATAAATAAGTGTTAAGATAGAGGTTGATGAGCTTTGATATCACACTCATTCACTAGGAATTCATCTAAAGGCCTTAGCAATTTTGTAGAAGTTGTTATAGAGAGGCCAAACTCATCTAATCCCTACTACTTCAAGAGATTTTTGTGTGTCTAAACGCATGTCGCCTAAGGTTCCTATAGGATTGTAGGTCATTACCAAGAGCAAATAGTTGTTTCTTGAAAGGTAAGCTAAAGAGTGAGCCATTGTGTGGAGTTGCTAGCGATGTGAATGATCAAATGTACCCCTTAGTATAGGTGTGCATCAATAGCAAGAATTCGGACAGTTGGTTTTTGCTTTTGAGTAAGATTAATCTATTAGTTGACTTAAACTTTACCATAGGTTTCATCATCATTAGTGACATACAAAATATAACCTCGTTACTTGTTTTGTGGTCTTTTTCTAAAGTTTGATGATTTACCTATAATGAACCATTGATGACAGCATTGTTTCCTGTGATGAGTTTGCAGGGTCTCAAGAAGGTAATTTCCACAAAGTCTCCACTTGTAAGGCATAGTCTCTATGCCAAACCTTTTTGGCCAATTGCAAGAAGAAGTAAAAAGGGAGTGAGCTCCGATGATTGTTCTGGAGTGCATGTAAATCAGCCATCACAACAAAGTTAGATGAATGCGTGAATGAAATCAAAGAGTTGAAATCATCTATAACTGATGACTTGCTTAATTCGATCCTGAAATAATGATGGGAGGCCTTCTTTAAGTAGTAGACTAAGTTTGACATAGTAGATAACAATATGTCATAGTGTTTCAACTTTATTATTATCAAGACTATGCATATGTCGATTATCTTAATGATGGAATGCATTAGGAAACACGTAATGAGTATCCACTTTTTTATGAAATGTCTTTAGTGCAACATTTAATTGAATTGTTGATTTGTACTTGTTGTAACATGTAAGTCATGAGCATGATTTTGACAAGAGAGAGGAAAGCAACAAATAAATGGGGTATTTTACCCCTAGTATCCATGATTAATTAGGAAGGAAGGAAAGAAAAAAAAAAAAAACATGAGTTTCAATTGCCATCCAGTCCAACAGGTGTATGGAGTTTGAGGTTATTTGATTTAGCAAAGCATATGCTATGGACATGAAGAATAGGACCTGTAGTTGCAATCAATGGGATCGATTAGCATTCCTTGTACCCATGCTTGTGCATACATTTTTTATCTTGGTTGAAACATTAATGACTATGCAGGTTCATGATATATGGTTGAGAAGTATGAATAGACATATGAGCGTGCTTAAGTACCAATCTCAAGAGCTAAATTTTGGGCGAAGACCAATATGGAGAAATCATTAGCTCAAATTCTTCAAAAACATTTAGGAAGTTCAAAGAAAAAACAAGATAGAGAAGAATGTGAAGGAAACGAGACATACAGGGCTTTCACAATGTGAGGGGTTACCTTACAAAGAACCCAACCAAAGATTGCGTTTATGGATTGCGTTTATGAATTTGATTGGTTGCTACTCAGTGATTGTTGCATACTAACATTATAATACCTTGCTCTTTTCTCAATGGAATGAAAGTAATACATATTATCATACGATATATTAGTATGCAATGAAAATTTCGTATGGGCATTAAAATGAACTTTTTAAAATTTAAATACCTAATTGCATGGTTTGGCAAAGTTTGTATATCAAATTCAACATTTCTCCTTGTTTTTAATCAATCATATGCATATCATATGGTCAACATAAAATTCTATATCATATGATATGGTATAATATATTATACTACATATTTTCCACTATCTATATGACAATGAAAATATTGCATGATTTTACAAATAAATGATAATAACTATACATAAAAGCAAAATAAATAAATAAACAAATTAACTATGAGATGTTAAATAAAAGAAAAGGAACAAAGATGAAAGGAGACATGGATTGAGTAAGGGGCCAAACTTAGGAGTTAGATTTGGATCCAATTAGGTTTTAGGCAAGTTGAATGTGGGCTTTAAACCAAGTTAGAAAGGAATTATCTCTCTCTTTCTTTGGTTTTGGTTCTATAATGTCATGGATGTTCAATTTGGTTTAGCTAAAGAAGGTAGCCGTTGGTTGTTGCATGTGAGGTTATCGAAATTGTTAATGGTTGTTGGTTTTATTATGCTTGTGTTGGTGTTTGTCGAGTTGGGTTGTGTGTGGTGCTTCACGTAGGTTTAGATGAGTGTTTGGTTGGTGTTGGTTGTCATAGAGGTAATGATGAGTGTTGCATTGAGTTTCTTGAGTAGTTAAGGTGGTGGTTTTTTATTTGATGGTGTTTTTGTTGGTAGCTAAAGGGTTTTGTGGTAGGGAATTGCGACTCTGCTTGGGTGTTTCAGTGTTGTGTTGTGTGTTTAGTATGATGGTTTGGTTGAGCTTAGTGTTTCTAGGTATATAATTGAAGGAGAAAAAGGAAAGGGTAAGGTAAAAGGAGTGTAGAGAGAGAGTTATCAAGAGGTGAGAGAGAGAGATAAGTAGCTATAGAGAGAGTTTAGTCTAATTTTTTCAGAGAGGGAGAGAGAGAAGGGTAAGTTTGAATCTCTCCACGGAGAGAAATTCAAGAGTTTTAAAATCTGCCTTCAAAATGTGTTCTCTGTGTGTGTTTAATTTGTGAAAGAGATAGAGATAATCCATTACTAAGGAGTAAATTTGTTGTTTTGAAAATGGTCAAAGTCATTATAAACAAAAGATCTTCTTTTTTTTTTTTTTTTTTCTTTTTACTTATGATCTTAGAATTGGTAAACAAAAGTCGTATTTGGAAGATTTCAGCTTCTAGAATATGATTCACATCATTTTTTGAAGAAAAGAGCTCGAGAGTTCATTCAAGCTCCAAAAGCTTGAAAGGCTGGGGATGATGATGCTCCTCACACCCCTTGATTGATGTAGGACCCTTATTAACTCAACCAAGCTTTGTTCTCAAATTCATTAGCACATTGAATTATATTTATGCTTAAAGAACCAAGCTAAATATAGTTTTAATTGAAATGGATCAAATTGGGCATGGACCCATGGTCCAATTTGACCTATAATCTCAGCTCAGCATATTATAAAATAAATATTACATCTAAAAAGAAGTTAATTTACAAATATATACCATATTTTATTAGGATAAATTACACTGAAAAGTCAAAACGTTTTTGGGTAAATTCATTTTAGTTCATAATGTTTCGAAAAGTTCAAAAGGGGTCACGACGTTTAGTGAGTTGGTTCATTTTAGATCCTAATATTTTTGAGTAATTAAAAAAGAACCCACATTGTTTAAAGAAGTAGGTCAATTGAGATCACTATTGGCACGTGTCAATAGTAGAAATATTTTAAAGACTCAAAAAACCCTTTTTTAAGACCTCATTGATATGTATCAATAGAATAAATATTGATTAAATCTCATGAAATATTTTTTCAAACTTTATGAGCTAAAATAAACTTATCCCTAAACACTAGGACTTCTAGTGTAATTTACCCTATTTTATTATACTAAATTAAATACTAAAAAAATTACTTTTATTTTGTACATATTTGTTATTATTTTCTTTTCTATCTCTCTTTTTTTTTTCATTTTATTTGTTTCTTTTCTTTCTTTTCATTTTTTTTCTTTGAATATTTTTAATACTTTCGTTTTTTATTACTATCCAAACCTATTTACTTAAAGGAGGGGATTCGCACACCCTAAAAATTTTAATTTAACTTTATTTCTTTTTTCTATTTTTATTCTTTTGCATTTTTATTTTTATATATTTTTATTTTATTTTAATTAAGAGGGGGAGGGGTATAAAAGTGGGACGTCAACATCTAGTACATATGAAATAGTTGGATATTAGCAACTAATGTATCATGAAGGTTGATAAGCATAATTGTAAGGAATAGTTATGTTTAGTGCTTAATGTCAGTTGAAACACTTTCTTGATAACATGTCTCAATATGGTGGATATGTGGTGAATATTGGTTTATCCTTTTTCTTTGTAGGAGTTTTTTACTTAGTATTGTTGATATACTTTTATTCTTGGTTTTTCTAATTACAAAAGTTTTTTTTTTAATATTTAGTGGAATCAATTAATAAGATCAAAAGTAATCCACTATTACTTCTTTTGGTTGCTTTTGTCTAAGATGTCTTAAATTTTGTAATTTGCAGTCTTTTTGTTTTTTTATTAGATGTGGATTGTTTGTTGTGTTGCTTGTTTTTTTTTTTTTCCTATTTGGCATCTATTGAGGTCCAGTGTTGCTTATAGAAAGTGAGATGGTGTTTTAACACTTTAAAATATGCTTCTTTATAAATTAGTTGAGGAGATTTCTAATTCTAGTGTCTTCAAAGGAGGATGGGGTAAAGCGGGAACAAACTTTGACACATTTGTTTTTAACTGAGATGTTCATTTATATAAGTACTTTATTTCAGTTTAATTTTTTCCCTTTATTAATGGGATTTTTTCTTGACTCTATTGTAAGAATAAAAATCTCATTGCAAGGAGTTTGACGTTAAGACTTATTCTTGGTTTGAGAGTTTCTTAGGCTTTCTCATGGTTCTGTGCATGGCAAACTATATGACGACTTTATTTTATCATGGACTTTGTTGGTTGATATTCATTTGAGTTGGAAATATGTGGTCTTTCTAGAATTTGTGTTTGGTCGATATTAGTTCAGTTGAGATAGATGTTGTGTTTTTCTTGAATTTCAGTCTACCTTAACTTATGTGGATAGATGGTTTGGCAATGCATTATTTAACATTTAATGTTAAACTAATGATGGACAGTTAAATTATTGCTTTATAATAGTTGTTTGTAGGAATGAAGAGAGATTGTTGTTGACTCATATTGTGAGTAGTTTCTAAGGGCTAAATTTTATCAAAAGTATCAAATTTTGAGAGCAAGATGATTTAAGGCATGAATGTTTTGAGTGGTTAAAAAGATGAGCCAACATTTAAAGGTAGTTTCATTTAAGATATCAATATTCAAGTGTTTTAAAAAAATAATCAATATTTTGTAAAGTAAGTCAAATAAAATATTCATAATTGACCATTAAGGAAAATTGATTAAAAACTAATTCAACCCAAATATTGATACCTAAAATGAATTTTACCAAACATTTATATCCCATTTGATTCACTTTGTAAAATGTTGAATCCTCCCTTTTAACTATTGAAAATATTAATACTTTAAATGAATTTATCCCTAAATGTTGATACTTCCTAATATAATTTACTTATTTTTTTTAATATTTTTATAGATATTCTTTTGGCTTCACCTTTTTAATACATTTACAATAAACTAGGTTCCTTAGTTGTAAGAATGATATTTTTTAATTCATTGGACACGTTCTTATGCATATTGTTGGATTTTATCCACCTCTTTTTGTTTCTTTTCTCTGTATCTTCTTTGTATAGTAGTTGATGACATAACCTATGCATAATGTGTTGTTATAGGCTCATGGTGTGTTAGGGCGTAAGTGTGAGGTTAGAAAAATCCCACATACAAAATATGAGACTTATGTGAAGGATTTATAAGAGGGAAGACCCATTGACCTGATATCTTAAGATTTAGGTTGTAGATGGTGTTAAACCCATTTATATATTCCTTCACAAAGCTTGTTTTGAAAAAATTTCTCTCCTTTAAAGGCTTCCCCCTGTCCTAACAATTGGCACGCATCTAAGGCATTGAGTGAAACCAGTATCGCTGAATTGAATAGAAGATGACTTCCTGAAGGGCAAGGCATCAACAAATTAAAATTTTGTGAATACTGCGTTTTTTGGAAGTAAAAGAGAGTCATATTCACCACAAGTACTCATAATACAAAGTGTACACTTGATTATATTCATTTTGATTTTTGGGGTCCATTTGAAGTGTCTTCTAGTAGAGGTGCTATTTACATGCTGACAATTATTAATGATTTCTCTAGAAGAGTTTAGATATTCTTTCTGAAACAGAGAAATGATGTCTTACCCACATTTAAAGAGTGGAAGACAATGATTGAGAAATAGACAAGGAAATAGGTAAAGCATCTTTGTACTTATAATGGTTTAGAGTTCTGTTCTAATAATTTTAATGTTGTGTGCAAGTTAAAGGGAATTATGAAGCATTTAATAGTTCCCGATACACATCAACAAAACAGGGTGGCTGAATGGATGAATAGAACTATTATGGAGAAATTCAGATGTATGCTTTCTAATCCTTAGTTACCGAAGTCATTTTAGGCTAAAGTAGCTTCTACAACATGTTTTTTTATTACCAGGTCTCCATCAACACCTATTGAGAAGAAGACTCCACAAAAGGTATGGTCTGCCTAATTATTCTGAATCGAAGATTATTTTTTGGATGTCTAGCATATGCTCACATTGATAATGAGAAACTTGAGCCTAGATCTCTGAAATGTATACTCCTTGGTTTTAAGCCTAGTGTCAAGGAATAAAAGCTATGGTGTCCTGAATTGAAGAAAATCATTATTAGTAGATATGTCATTTTTGATGAAACATCTACGTTACATGACTTTTCTTATAACACTTCATTTGATAAAGCACAGTAGAAATCAAGCACGCAGGTGGAGTTTGAGATTGATTCAGGTTTTATACCAATGTGTACTTCTCAACCTATCTCTACACTATCACAGTAGCTGTATTATATTGCTAGTAGAGACTTAAGAGAGATGTTAGGCATCCATAGAGATATGCTGAGGCAGATCTTGTTGCTTATGCTCTAAATATAGCGAAGGACATTGATTCTAATATGGAGCCATCTACTTACTCAGAGGCAGTTAGTTGTGATGATTCTAGTAAGTAGATGAATGCTATGCAGGAGGAGATGGAATCCTTTCATAAGAATGGCACATGGGATTTAGTGAAGCTTCCTAAAGGGACGAAGATTGCTTCGTGTAATGGGTATTCAAGAAGAGAGAAGGAACATTAGAAGTTGAAGAACCCAGATACAAAGCAAAACTTGTTGCAAAAAGCTACAATCAGCTACCAAGTATAGATTTTACTGATGTATTTTCTTTTGTTGTAAAGCACAGCTTGATTCGAGCCTTGCTAGGTATTGTAGCTATGCAAGATCTTGAGATTGAATAGTTAGATGTGAAGACCACTTTCTTACATGGATAGCTTGAAGAAGATATCTCCATGCACCGGCCAGAGGGTTTTGTGGTCTTAGGAAAGGAAGATCATGTTTGCATGTTAAGAAAATCGCTTTATGGCAATGGTATAAGAGGTTTGACTCATTTATAACTTCTGATGATTTCAAAAGAACACATTGCATCGTAAACTTCATCCATGGTAAGAGAATTATGACTATATAATATGGTGTCTCTAAAGGTCGAATAAGGGGGAGGCAAAGAACGTAACAAAATCAAAGTTAGATCCTCTTCATCATACCTAACTTCCAAAGTTTCCAAATCAGAAACAATTTCTTTAAAAGTGGTTGAGTGATCTTCTAACGACCCACCCTCTGCCAAATGGTGAGAATATAGTTACTGCTTCAAATGCAATTTGCTAGTCAAACTTTTGGTCATACACAACTACTCCAATTTCAACCATAATCCAGCAGTAGTCTTCTCCTTCAACACATCCTGTAATATTTTATTTGATAAATGAAGATGAATTTGAGAAAAAGGTTTTCCGATCCTTACGTTATTTTTCTTTAGGTGACCATGGCAAATACATCTTCTCAATCCCTAACAACACATCATCTAAATCTATTTGCGTAAAAACCGCTCGCATCTTGACCTATTATAGCGAAAATCTTATGTTGCAATCCAACAACGAAATATCATATTTCACGATTGCCATTGTAGAGAAAAGAAAACCAAACATTTGCCTCTAATACTAGTTTTTTATAAATAGATATGACAAATAATGGCAAAAATGTAAAGTAAAGCACACACAAGATTTATATGGAAAACCCTCTAATATTGTATGTAAGTCAGCTCAAAGGCTGACAGCTTAAAAATCAAACATTACAAGTCAACGTCGGCCTAAGGCCAACAGCTTTACCATCAAGCTGGCAGCATGAGTGGATAGGCTAGCAGCTTTAGTGCCGGCCATGCCAAAACATTGCTCTCGAAAATAATTTCAAAGTTGGCATTTTATACATGTAAGCCGGCAGTGTTCATATGAAGTCTGACATCCTTGATTTAGAGTTAGTGGCTTTGACTAAATTTGGGTCACACATCCAACATGGTGCTTAGAGAAAATCCTTTTGAAAGAGTTCGTGTCAAGATTCTTCCTTCAAGTACCTTTCTCATTTGTAAATATATTAATCTGAAATGTGACAAACTACAAAACTTTGGTTTACTTCCTAGCCTTTTATAGGTTTTAAAAATGACAATGTACATTTAGTTCTTTGTCTGGCGTTAGAGATACAGATGAAAAATAGACCATCTAAACAGACCACTAATATTTTTTTTTTTGCTGAATTTTCTTTAATAAATATAAAAAAGAAAAAAAAAAAATTAATATATAATATTTTATAGATTATTGTTATTTCAAAATTATTTTAATTTTTCATTTTAAAATCTTAAATTTCATACACTCAATTTTATTTTGTAAATTTGAGTAAGTTAGAAAAAATTATAATTTTACAAATAGAAAAAAGCTAGAATTTTTTTTTTAAAAAAGAAAGAAAATGCATTTTTCTTTTCAAGCTAACAAGTGCAGACATCTATGTATTTATAATAATAAAAAAAAGGTATGGATTGGTTTATAATATTTTCCATGTGAGACTAGGGGCGTACACGGTACGGTTTGGTCTAATTCACCCCTCGAACCAAATTGAACCATACATTTTAGTTTGGTTTTACTTTTAGATTCAAATTTAATCATATTGTTCAGTTCGTAATTTTTTTGAATCAAAAGAAAATCGCTCAGTTAGTGGTTCAAACCGATGTTATATATCACCAATACAAATATAAATAATAATATTTAAAATTAAATTTACACAAATATATACAAAACTTATATTGGAAGAGAAATTTCATCTATTATAAAATTATAACAGTACTAAATTATAATGATATGCTAGATTTGATAAAATAAGAATATGTTAATTCAATAAGAGGCATAAATTCTAATTTATTCTATACTTCTAATTGATACATCATTTATGATATAAACGAATAAATAACTAAATAATAGAAGTAGATTAATTAGTAAGAGAAAAAGAAAAAAAATGTTTAGAACACTAGAGGCTAAAATCGAAAAATTATCTTACTTGAAGACATACCACAATAATTAAAACATAATATGTCCATTCTAATTTCATTCTCCTAAATAATGCATATTATCGCTTGATTGAATTCGATAGAGGTTGGACATAGAGAGAATGGGCTTAGGCTATGGTTCGTTAGAGTGTCCACAAAACAGAAAACAAGTTAATGGCATGTTGGGCATGGGCCTAATAGACCACTCCGATGCTTAAGTTAGTGTACGCCATAATCAGCCCATACTTTGGATAATGAAGAATAATCGAGTGCAATATTACCTATCTTTAAAGAGGTAAATGAGCGTTTATAAGCAATTGTCCTAGCGATTATGGTTATAGTGGGCAAGTGGTCAATTAGATATATGTTAAAGATCGTAAGGGGGAAACCACATTCCCACTAAGTGTGGACAAAAGCCGACTGAGCCATTTATGCCGAGTAATAAGTGTGTTGAAGGTGGTCAACCGGCCTAACGAGGATGATAGTGGGATTGGGATGGATATAAATCAAGATATACAGATAGGACCTAACCCTATTAGCCCAGCCTAGTTTTTTAGCATAAGGCTTGACTCAGATAGGCTCATGATCAAGAATGAATCATCAATAGTTGCATCCTCCCCTCCTTCTTCTCCTTTGTTTCCTAAGCAAAGGGAGTAAGCTTAGTAAATAGGCAAACTAAATTGAGTCTAAGCTTAGATTTATGAGTGAGTAATCTTTTTGCTCTTTAACTAGCAATTCTTAAGCTTAAAGTTAGACCGATCGGGGCGTATTTTTTAATGTCATATGGCGGTGGCCTTTCAAATTCTGGAAGGATTACCCTTGTGTGGCCATGCTTCACAAATCATGGAATGTGATGGTTATTATGTTCGTACTTTGTTAGACGGTGTCATCTTAAGTGCATTTGATCCTGACCATTGGTTTTGAGGCAATTATGCATCCAATGGCTTGGGGGAATTATCTTTTCGTAACCCCATCATTACTTCCTTTTCCTGAGGGTTTCATCAGTATTTATAAATATCGCTTTAAGATAGCGATCATATTCTTTTTTCTACATGTTTCTTTTCATCATTTGCAAAGTTTTGTTCTTCATTCTTGAAGTAACCACGTTTCAATTTTTTTCAATGGCTGGTGAGAGTTGCAGCTCTTCTCATACTGTAAGTGACGCTGCTCATGGTAAAAACCTTAAAGGAGCTTCCCTTATTCCTTTAATAATGTAGTTGGCCCCTATTGCGCATAATGTAGTAGAAAGTAGAGCGAAGGAGTACGACCTTGCCATTGAAGATTATTTGACTCCTCTTCATGAAAGAGGTGTTTATTTTTACTATTTGATTGTTGTCTTTTGGACTTTTACCTGGTGAGAGGGGTTGAGGTTGGGGATGTCTTTGATTCCTCATTTGACCAGGAAACAGGTAATGGGTCAAATCATTTTCATGATGAGGTTAACAAGGACAAGTCATAAAATATAGGAGCAGTACTTTGTTAAAACTCCAAGCGAATATTCCATTACTATTCCTAGCCTAAGTGATAGGGAACTTTGATGTATAGGCCCACATTGTACGTTTATGTTAAATGTGTAGAATTTAGTTTGTGTTTTCCTTTATCAAACTTCCAAGAGGAGGTGTTGAATTATTTTAACTGGAGTTCCGCTTAATTGATGACTAATTCTTAGAGGTTGCTAATTGCTTTAGATGCTTTTATGTGTTAAGTTATGTCGGAAACCCACTTCCTAATTGCTTCGGTGTATATATATTTTATGATTAAATGCTCATGTGATGGATAGGTGCAGCTATAGCAAAGGAGGGAATTGTCCTCCTTCACTGGGTTAGATTCAAGTGTTAAAGATTGGAAAGGCAAATTTATCATTATGGAGATGCCAATAGATGCTTCTTTTTATGGTACGATGGGTGAGGTTACCTTATTACTAATGATCAGAAGACCATAGCATAATTGTTGGCCTTCATGATTGGCATCGTTTAGTAGGCATCGACCCTTTAAATGCTAAGGATGTCATGTGATTTTATGTGGTATAGAGTCTTTGCATTATCACCCAAGCCTTCTTTAAGGAAAGAGAGAAAGATGCTAAAGGTACAACTTGGGCATTTAGGGTTACTAAATTGTTGTTAGGGGCATTGGTTTAGACACATTACACCATAGGTTTGCTTGTCATACTCCTAATTAGGACATGTTTTTTAATGTTGTTTTTGTTTCTGTAGGTGACTTCAGTAAAGGAAGGTTTGAAGATATCAATTGTCTTTTTGGTCCTAAACTGACCAAAGGTAAAGGATGGAAGAGAGCACCTCTAAATCCCACAAGTAGGGGTCAAGGTAATTGTCCTGCCCTTGTGGATTCATCAACTCTTAAAGGGAAGACGGTTGGGGGAGCTTATGGAGCCAAGAGAGATCATGCCAAACAAAAAGGGTTTAGTTGACTCCCGACTCCATTGAAGAGGCTTCGTCATGAGGAAAGAGCAAATTTGGATACATCCAACGAGCAGCAGGTTTGCTTCTCTTGGCAAGGATGGTCGTAAGGATTCTGGTATGAATCGCCTTGGGTTGAGTCGTCAACCTAATAACCCTGTTGAAAGTTATTCAAGTTATCATCAGGAAGAATATATCCCTATGCATGTGGGTGCTAGGGAAACGTCTAGTCCTATGGTCGTCCTACCTTTGACACCCATATCACCTAATCTTATAAGGCTTGTTGAATTGTAGCATGATGGTAGCCACATGCTTTCTCTTGGAGTACCGACCGAGGATGGTCATCGGCTATGTCATTTTGCACATGTAAGTAATTTTCATTAGCTTCATTTACATCCATATGGATTGTTTAATTGTGCCTTTTATCTTTGCAAACAATTGTTGAGAATGTTACAGAGGCGGTATTATGTAGTAGGACGTTGCAATAGGAGCATGATTAGTTGAAGTTCGAGCATTCTGATCGAAACAAGCAATTAGAGGAGTTAGACCTTTTTTGCCATGAGTTGATTTTATTATGATACCGGCTATTGTGCTCATTATTGTGGATTAAAGATTGATTATAATATTCTTGACAAACTCTAATTCAAAAAGTAGCCATTCAACTGGTATAAGGAGGAGAATTTGGCTGTTAAAAGGAAGGTTGAGGAGTTCTAAAGATAACTTCATAACTGTAGGGCTTCTATTAGAACCTAGTTAGAAGAATTAGATGATGAGAAGCATGAGCTCCATAAGATTAAGGAACTTAAGGTAAAAATAGTCGGCTTCAGTTGCTATTAGATGACAGCTAAAGAGTTAGCGGAAAGTCGATCAAGTTCCTAGGCTTGTGAAATGAACCGATGCTAGAGAGAGATGAGCTTTCAAGCTTCTGCTGGTCCAGCCAAGCTGGATCTGGACAAGGCCAAAAGGCTCTTCATGAGTTTATGATCATGTAAAAATACTGGAGACTGAGATTGCTACTCTTAGTGTTGGTCGATAGGTTCCCTCCCTTGGTGAATATTTTTGCACTAAGGCTTGGGAGGAAGAGAGATTAAAGACTTAGCGGGGTGCAATCGGTGAGGTCATCTGATATATTTACCAGCATTGTTCCTTTAGCATAGGGTACCGCGTTAGTTAATGTTTCTAAGATTTGGTGTTATCTTTTTCATCATTACCAATTTGTTCCTTTACTTATAAATAGAGGGTGTGACTGCTGTCATTGTTCATTCATGACTTTTCTTTCTTCTTTCTGCACTTGGTACTTTGTTTTGTGAAATATATTTCTTGTGTATTTTATCACGAAATTATAACTTTGTGTTTGGCTGGAAAGGTCAACCCTTAGTGTTGTATTGCTTCATTTTCTCTTTGGATGGTTCGGAGTTTTCTTGAAGAACTTTTGCCAAAGTAAGCCTACTTGTTCATGGTAGCAAGAACTTTTTTCTTATACTATGGCATGTAATGGATGCCATTAGTCTCATTATTTTTGGTAATATAGAGCCTTTACAGGGAGGAAGGGTATATATTCTCAAACTGGTCGGGTAACCTTAGGTCTCCTTCATCTACCTTGATACCCTCTCCTTCCCTTTGAGGGGCAGCTCTGGTTTCAGGGCCTCTACTCTTTCTCTTTTGGCTCTAGACATGGCTCTACAAAGATGGAGGTAGCAAAAGGGGACTTGATGAGCCACGATCCGTCTTTGGAGGAGTTGGTTGCTAGGAAGATCAGAATGACCAAGATGGAGTCAATGAAGGAGAATTAGTTGAGTTGCTCCTTGCTCTTGCAAAGACTCGATCGTAGTGTTTTGGTTGGTCATTTTTCAACAATTCTCTTATCATTCCATTTTGTTCAAGGTTCCTCTGCCTTATGTGCTTGGTGCAGCTCGTGATTTAGCTGGTGACTGAATTTTTACCAATCATAAACAAAATATAAGCATCCTTAGTTGCTCATGTAGCTCGAGTCTATAGATGTTTCGACTAGTAATTAGAGGAGGTTTTGATTGGTAATATCAATCAAAGGGCTCTAGGATTAGCATAATATGTTGAAAGTTTGTGGTGATTGGTCATAATGCCACTTTAAGATATCTTGGCTAAGAAGCTAGTCAAAACTGTCGCAATCCTTTGCTTTTCAATAAATGAATTTCGGTTTCAGTTTGCTCATTCCCAAGCATTTTTTTTTCTTTATATTGCTTAGCTAAAATTTGTGGTTATATGCTCATATGCCTTTATACGGGACTTAATAAGATTTAAGATGCAGGTGTTGAGTGTAAGCGACCTGGTCTGTTGGTCCCTAAAGTTATGGTCTATTTAGTTAGACGCCCTCACTTGAGACTCAAATAATTTTAAGATACTAGTGATGAGTGTAAGAGACCGAGTTGGTTGGTCCTTAGAGTTATGCTCATTTAGTCAAATGCCCTTATTTAGAACTTGAGAATTTTTAAGGATGCGAGTACTGAGCGTAAGTGGCCTAATCAGTAGGTCCCTAGAGTTATGATCTGTTTGGTCAAATGCCCTCACTTGGGACTTGGAGAATTTTTTAAGGACATGGTTGCTGAGCATAAGTGACTTGTTAGTTAGTCCCCAAAGTTAGTTCATTTGATCTGATGACCTCACTTGGGACTTAGAGAATTTTTTAAGGACGTGTGTACTGAGCATAAGTGACCCTATTGGTTGGTCACCAAAGTTACAAATTGTTTGGTTGAATGCCCTTACTTGAGACTTGGAGAATTTTTTTAAGACGCAGGTGTTAAGAATAAATGGCTCGGTTAGTTGGTTTCTAAAGTTAAGGTTTGTTTGATCGAATGCCCTTACTGGACTTGGAGAATTTTTCAAAGATGTGGGTACTGAGCATAAGCTACCCTGTCTGTCTACTCAACTAGTATAAGGTGATCGTATCTTTTAGAAAGATTTAAAATTCCAAATTTCTAAAGGGAAATTAATGCAAGTAACAAAGTGAATGGGAAATTACATAAGTTTAAAGAAAGTACTTCTTTAGATTATCAGTGTTTTAGATTCTAATGATTGGTTATCTGTTGAGCTCTTCTAGGCAGTAGGCACCATTACTGATGTTTTCCATGACTCATATATGGGTCTTCTCAACTAGGGGCCAATTTTCCTTGGCCTTCTCTTACTCCCACATCTTTTAGTCTGTAACATACAAGGTTACCTAAGTTGGACTCCTTATGTTTGACTTTCTTGTCATAATAACGCTTTAAGTTGATAAGCTATGAGCTTCTGTTTGGCTCAATCACTGAGCTCTTCTATGCTATTAAGGTTGGCCTTTAATACTATTTGGTTAACTTTTTGGTGAAACTCTTGGGTCCTTTGTGTTGGGAGCTTCAATTCAATAGGGTGAACAACTTCTGTGCTGAACGACAGCTTGCATGGGTTTTCTCCAGTGGATGTTCGGTGCGTGGTTTTGTATCCCCAAAGTATATTGGGTAGGCAATCTACCATCTTACATGCTCCTAATCGACCAATTTTCAATTCTTTTTTGGCAATGGTGCTTTTGACTGCTTCTACCTATCTGTTGGTCTGAGGATAAGAGATGGGAGTATACTTAATTTTAATGCGATGATATCGACAGAATTTCTTGAATCGATCATTGTTAAACTAGGTACCATTGTCGATGATTATCAATTGTGGTACTCCAAATCGACATAAGATGTAGTTAGTTATAAAGGACTTTATGGATTGCTTCATGATATTAGCGATCGCCTGTGCTTCATTCCTTTAGTGAAATAGTCAACGACTGTGATGATAAACCTTTTCTACCTAGAAGTCCTAAAAAAAGGCCTGAGTATATCTATTCCACCTTAGGCGAATGCCCATAAGCTAGCAAGTGAGTGGCGATAGTTACTTAGTGCATGAGCTAAGAGCATGTGTGATTGGTACTATGGGCATCTTTTGGCTAGCTAAGTTGTGTCCTTCTTCATGGTCCATCAATAGTAGCCAAGGTGAAGGGCTTTTATATTTAGCATATGTTAGGTAACATGGTTACCGAACTCCCTTGAGTATAGTTCTTTTAAGACTGTCATGACTTCTTTCTATTGGAGGTAAAAAGGAGGGTCATGTTATGGTCTCTTTTAAACAGGACTCCATTCAATGGCATATAATTAGTTGTTCGGAGATAAGCTTCCTGGTTGCTTTTTTGTCAGTTGGTAAGTGCCTTCATACAGACACTTTTAATGGGTTCTATCCAGCAGTATGGCACGGGGTTTTCTTCAATTACAAGAATTTCATAGTATTGCTTATTGATAGTGCGTTGTGGGAGGTATTCCATGAATATCCCTTCTTCCCTTAGCTCAGGAATTAGGAAAGTCAGCCTGTCTGCTTTGCAATTTTCTACTCATAGTATTTTGTGGATGTCCTAGCTAAAGGAACTTGTTATTAGCGATCGGACGAACTCTAGGTATTTCACCATGGAATCTCTCTTGGTATCATGTTCTGCTCTAACTTGTTGGACGACGAGTTAAGAATTAGAAAAAACTGTTAGGTT
This sequence comes from Combretum micranthum, assembly GCA_024138025.1. Lineage (NCBI taxonomy): Eukaryota > Viridiplantae > Streptophyta > Magnoliopsida > Myrtales > Combretaceae > Combretum > Combretum micranthum. The sequence goes on along the minus strand of JAMXBD010000170.1, from coordinate 112,800 downwards.
GTTAACTCTGACTTATGCAGTTAGCTTAGGTCCAACTATGGGCGCTTTGTATTTCACCTCATTATTACCGGCATTGAAACCAAACTTCAGGGTGAAATATATTTTGACATTGTAAGGGCCTTGGAGAATCAATTAGGCCCCACAACTCCTTGATTGGAGAACCCATCTACATGAAGAGTCCATTATGGTTTTCCTTCTTTAAATGGTTTGCTCGAGTGGCCTGTGTACTCTATGACGAAATCTGCCAATACTTGGGCTTTTATAGCTTCTTGATCCTTCAACTATACCCCATGCATAAATCATTATTCTGTTCGCTGTGTCGAGCTTGTGAAGGATGGCATGAAGCGGTTGGTTGGTGAGTACCGTCACTTGATGTACTTCAAAATATGGCTTGAGCCTCCTGGTTAAGATGACAACTACTAAAGTGAACATTTCCACCTTAGAGTATCTCTCTTGTGGTCTTTGAAGCACATGGACGATATAGTAAATTAACTTATACTCACAACCTTTCATTGGAATAAGGACGGAGGAAACGGCTTTGTTGCTTACTGTTAGGTATAAGAACAATTCTTCTCCTAGTTTAGGCTTAGCTAGGATTGGCAGGGTTGTTAGGAGTTCCTTCAAATCCATGAACACCTTTTCACATTCCTTGATCCATTTGAAGTTGATTGGATTTTTTAGGATTTTGAAGAACTCAGCGCACCAGTCGGCATTTCTATATATGAAGCGGCCTAGTGCTGTTATTCGGCTAGTAAGCCTTTAGACATCCTTTACCGACTTCGAGGAGTCATTTCTATCACAACTTTAATCTTTTTAGGATTTTCTTTGATCCTTTGTTGCGTGACCATATATCCTAGGAATTTATAGGACGAGGTTCCAAACATGCAATTTTGGGGATTCAACCTCATCTGGTAGTGCATCAATTGACTAAAAGTTTCTTGAAGATCCCTCAAGTGATCTTTTGGTTTTAGATGTTTCATGATTATGTCATCCATATATATTTCCATGGTTGGACTGATCTACTCTTTATATACCGTAGTAACCAATCTCTAGTAGTTAACCTCAATGTTCTTTAAACTAAACAACATGGCCTTATAGCAATATATGCTAAAATCAGTAATAAATGACATGTGCACTTGGTCTTTTGGCTCCATCATTATCTAGTTATACCCAGGGAAGGCATCCATGAAGCTTAATAGGGCATGCTTAGACATAGAGTCGACCAATTGATCTATCCTAAGGAAAGGGAAGCAATCCTTTTGGCATACTTTATTGAGGTCGGTATAGTCGATGCACATTCTCTATTTTGCACTTGCTTTTTTCACCATTACTACGTTGGCTAGCCATGTCGAGTATTTTTCTTCTCGAATGAATCTTGCTATGAGGAGTTTCTGGAGCTCTTCTTCTATGGTGGCGACAAAGTAGCATTTTTTCTGCTATACTAGCTTAATCTTTGGATCAATGTTAAGCTTATGGGTAATGACTCTTAGGTCTATCCTGGGAATGTTGGAAGGTGTCCATGCGAAGATGTTATTATTGTGCTAAAGAAGTGGATAAATTCTTCTTTGAGTTAATATGGGAGCATTGAACCGATTTTAGTAACCATGGAAGGGTTTTTGTCAAGCAGGATTTTTTCACCGATTCTGTTGGTTCTTCTCATTCTCCATCTTCAATATCTTTCTTCTGTTTGGGTTAGTAAGGGAATGAGTCTATTTGGGATACTTCATATCTTGCTAATGCTTAGACATATACTTTGTAGGATAGATCTTGGTATCCCTTGCATACGCAGACTCCACTTGGGGTACGAAATTTTGCTTTTAGGTGGGTGGGAGAGGGAACCATTCAAAAGAGAAAAAAGGCTCGCTAATCTAAAATCATGTTATAGGGCAACCTATAGTCTACTACCAAGAATTCTACTTCATTTTATGCTTTATGACGTTGTCAGCCAACCTCATCGGAAAAGTAACGATTCTCTTAACTTTGATTTGCTGATTGTTGAATCTAAAGATTCCGTGCTTATGCGACTTTAACTTCTTCTAGATGTTACTATTGTGGAGTTTGTCAAAAGCATGGCAAGAAATGATGTTTGCATTGTTCCCAATATCAATTAAGACTTTCATCACATCAAAACCCATTACCTATGGTTTTGTGACGAGGATATTTTGATGTGGTATTTTGACATCATCTAGGTTGGCATTAATGAACTCGAGGGCCATGTTGAGTTTTTCTTTCTTTGCCAGGAGCATTACGTCCTTCTCTTTGTCATTTCTAGAAAACTAGAAGACATTGGTCGAATGGGGTCCTCTGACTATAGTATTGAGCACCCTACAAATGGTGTCATCTATCTGTTGATTCGACCGGTCATTAGAGTATTGCTGGTGATCATTTCTCCTTCGTTGATTCGGTCTCTTGATGGTGTTGCTGGGATCGGCCATGTATTGTTGTAGGAAATCTTTCTTCAGAGCTTCTTAAAGGGCCATCTTGAGTTGGTAACAATCATTAATGCTGTGTCCCACGTCTTGGTCATAGTCACAATATTTGTTTGTATCTCTTCTACAGGGTTACTGCACATCTTAAAGGGCTCCGAATAAATACTAGAGTTCTTGATTTCCAAGAAGATGTCCTCTTGGGCTTGTTGAGAGGGAGAAGGCTAGATTTGAAGTATATTCATTTCCCTAGGGTCCTTGAGACACTAGCTTGTCTTTTTCTTCAAAGGGAGGGGCGATGCAATCTTTGATTGATCCTTTGGGTTTTTAGTCCCATAGGTGCTCCTTCTACGACTTTTCGATCTCGTTTTAGGCAACGATGGAGTCTTCATGCCATATTTATATGTTAGCTCATTCTCGGAATTCTTCTCGAGTCTTAGGTTTATTCTTGGTAAAGGAGTGGAAGAGCCTTTCATTTCTCTGGATTCCGTAGACGGCATCCTGGACCACAATGTTGAGGTCAAGACCATCCACTTTAGTGATATACTTGGTTGAATCGGGTTATGTAATCCCTTAGGGATTCATCTTTCTTCTAATTTACCAATAGTAGGGAAGATGTGTCCTTTTTTTGGGGGCCTGCTTACTATGAAGTAGGTCTTAAATGTTGTAGCGAGGTCCTTAAAGGATGTGATAAAGCCATTGGCCAATTGGTGGAACCAAATGCTGGCAGCTTTTTCTAGTGTTCCAAGGAATACTTTACAAAAGATGGCATCGTTGAATACAAACACCAACATCTAATCTCTGTACCTTTTAAGGTGCTCTTCTAGGCCGGTTGTCCCATCGTTGAGCTTGAATGTTGGCAGCTTCATACCCTATGGCTAAGGCTTGTTAATGATTGAATGGGCTAAGGGTGTTTTAATTGCCATTCGCGTTGTTTTTGGGTATCAGGGTGCTCTTTTTACTTTCTTTGATCTCTGACATCCTCTTAATTTCTTTTTCTAACTCTTCAAGAGTCATATCCTTGAACTGTTTTTTGCTATATACAGGAGCTCCACCGGTGAAGGCTTTCAGCCTGGGTTTTAGATGGCACTGGTGTAATTGAGGGATTTTTGGCACCATTAGAGACCTGCATTTGCAATCTTTCTAGGTTAGCGAGGGCGTTGATTTTCTCATGATGGTGGCATGGGTTTGCCCCATGTGGTGGAGTCTTGTTACTATAATGTCATAGTTTGGAATCATGTACCCTCAGCTCCAACTCTTTAAGGCTCTTTCAACATCTATGTTGTGTTTGATGCTTTCAATGTTCTATTTCCACCACCTGGTAGAGCATGTCTTTTAGGTGGCTCAGATGATTCTATTTTAATGAGCATCGAAGGTTGAGAAAATACTGGGCCCCCTTTGGAAGCCTTCTGACCTCACTAAGCCAGGTGATCCTAAAGTTGAGTACAGGTCACCTACAAGGCAATTACCCTGAAATGGTTTCTTATTTTTGGTATAAGGTGGCATAACTAGAGTAGCATCTTTCAAGCTTTGGTAAGATTGTGCTTTTTTAATTTCTTTTATTTTTAAGGGAGAAAATATAGGAAAACTTCCAATAGAGGGCAAGGTTTCTCACAAACTGCACCAAATGGCGTTTGTTCGAATCTAGTAGAGGTTAGACTTAAAGAGAATGGGCTTAGACCATAGTTGGTTGGAGAGTTTACAAAATAGAAAACAAGTTAGTGACAAGCTAGGCATGGGCCTGGCACTACCACTCTAATGCTTAAGTCAGTGTACGCCATGATTAGCCCTTAATTTGGATAATGAAGAATAATTGAGTGCAATATTACCTATCTCTAAAGAGATAGACGAGTATTTATAAGCGATTGACCTGACGGCTATGGTTATAGTGGGTAAGTGATCAATTAGATATATGAGGTGGAGATCATGGTGGTGGTTTTTTCTTTCTTTTGTTTTTTTTTTTTTTGGTTGGGGGTGGGGGGGAAGGGAGACCATGTTCCTACTAAGTGTAGACAAAAACCGATTGAGCCATTTGTGCCTAGTAAAAAGTGTGTCGGAGGTGGCTGAGTGACTTAGCAAGGTTGATAGTGGGATTGGGCTGCATAATTATTAGGATATGCAGATAAAACTTGGTCCTGTTAGGCTGACCCAATTCTTTTGTGCGTAAGGCTTAACTCGGGTGGGCTTATGATCAAGAATGAACCATCAACACATATCTAAATAAAAAAGTGTAAAAACAATTAAATAAAAAATAATTGTTTAAATTAAAAAAAAATCTAAGACGGTTAGATTTGATTTAGGTTCTTGAACTGAATTGCGAACCGTTTATTCTTCAACAAATTGAACCGTCAACCGAGTTGTTTAAAAGAAGAATCGAAATTTCGGTATAGTTTAGTTTGCTCTAGTTCGGTCTGCGATTCAATTGGTTTTTTGGCATAGCCCTATATGAGATACAAGACAAAAGTTCATGTCATTATCTTCTTATTTCTCATTCCACATGGATTATTTGACAAAATAACTTGCCTTTGATACCCCCTAATTCTCACCCACTTAGCTCTATGCTAAACACTTGTCTTTTTGGCAATGTGATCTAGCTTTATGGTCGGACCAGATCTTAGAGTATATACTCCATATAGGATTTGGTATTGTTTGTGCGAGAGAATGCCAAGTATCAATTCCTAAATTGCTGAGCTCTCATAGTTGAGAGATAACCTCCAACTATAGGGGTAGTGACTTTGCTATTGATGAGTTATTTTTATATGTGTTTAATATAAATATTAAATGAAAGATGTAAAAACTTGCATTACTGTACTTGAAATTCCTTTTTTTTTTTTACTTATATTTGAGTTATTTTCAAGCTCATAAGCTTGTTAAATGAGGCAAGCTTATAAGCTCCATATCTAGCTTAGCTCGAGCTTGATATTTCATATTGAGCTTAAGCTAGAGTTTAGTTTTTGAGCCAACCTTAATAAAAGCTTGAGCCTTATAAAGCTCGGCTCTACATGGCTTTGGTCATTTATAACCCTAATATAGGGTGCTTTAAAAATGGTAATCTCCAAGGTTGGTATAAAGAATGAAAACTCCATACCCATATCTATTCCTATCAGAGCAACTTTAAGAAAAATTGTACATGTATCATACCTTGTAACCTTTTATACTACTCGAATTGCTATTTGAGCAAGTACAAGTAATAGGTACCTTCTCAAGCCTACTTCGATCGATTGAAATACATAATCTAAAATGAATTTATTAAATTTGTTTTTTAATAATTGGTTTCAATACAAAATCTAAAACCCAAATATAAACACAAATCAAAGGTCAAATATGTTTTTTCATATTTGGTTTCAATACAAAATCTAAAACCGAAATATGAACACAAATCCAAAGTCATTTTGAGCCTTGCGCGCACCTAAAAACCTTACACAAAACTAGAGGACTAGAAGAAACTTTTAGAACATTATCCATCTTTCTTGGAGAATTATAATACAGAATCACAAAAAGTCAATTAATGGTTTGCAATGAAAAAGTTTTAACAATTTTTCTATTACAACTTTAACTTTTTAATGCACTATTAAAAAATAGTAAGACAACTCTGTTTATTTAAAAAATTAATTTTTACTCCATTACAATATATATACATAATTTATCATAACTTTTTTCTACTTTTATTTTCTTTTATATAATCATTTAAAAATTTTCTTATCCTAAAAAAACATAATCACAATACAAAACTCCAAAATTTGACAAGTCTTCCTTAGGACAATTTTCTCTCTCTTTCCACTTTTCATTTTCCATGCATTAACAGATCGGAAACTCCAAATTAATTAAACACAATTGAAAAAGATATAAAGTTTCATTTTCATTTTCACCCATCTTGACAAGCTTCTTAAAATTTTTTTTTTCACCTTTTCAATTTCTTCTCTGTTCACACCATTTTTGATTACTCTCTCTCTCGCTCTTCTCTGCTTTTCTTTTTATTTTTCTCTCTCTATAGAAAGGGTTTCGTTTCAGTTTTCATCGCTGCTTAGAAAAATAGATCTTTCATTCTCCATCTCGCGGCGAGTCCAATTCAATCTTGACCGTAGATCTGAATTCAAACTGGTTTCTGGCCGTTCGATCTAGTGCACAGCCATGGCTGCCGCCAACGCTCCGATCACCATGAAAGAAGCTTTAACGGTCCTATCTCTTTCCGTCTTTCTCTCTCTATTCGATTCGTACTCTTAATACTGTGTTGGAATTCTAGCTCCATTTGAAGTTATACGTGAAGAGTAATTTCGATTAGGTTCTTGAAGTATCTGGTGATGTTTTTGGTTGTTACGTTAGGATTCGTGATGCGATTAGGTTTTTTAGTGAAAATTCGGTTGCTATTTCGTGATTACACGATCCGTGCATATATTTTGCTGGTTTGAAACTGTGAGAAGAAATGCGAAAGGATAATTTTGTGTAATATTAATTAATCTGATGCTGGTGCGAATGGAGTGATGCGGTCTAAAGTGTTAACTTCATTTGTAGCCTCTAAATCTGAAAATAATTTGACAACTGGCACGTTGATCGTGAATCGTAGGAATTGACTCGCTTTGTAGTGGCTGTTGGAATTGTTTAATTAGTGTTAGGTCATTGGAGAATTCATATAAGCAGTGGATGCTGGATGAAGCTGCAGAGGTGTATGAATTGTTAGAGTGGACATGGCATTGATAGGTTGAAGCGAAATAGTAGAAGGTTTTGCAATTATAAGAATGAACTTATCGTAATATAATGTTCCAGAAGTATTAAGTCACTTGAGTAGTGTTGAATTTGGTATGTCATATACTGGATTAGGTACGCAATTACATGATCATCATCACCTTTCTCAATTGGACTGGAGGGTAGGTGGTTTATACTTTTCTTTTTTTGTTTTTGTGGGAAGGAGGGGGGGGGGGGGGGGGGTTGTTTGGTTTGGTGAGTGGGGAAGTGATGAAAGAATTGAGAGATGGATTTATGTAACTGGGCCGGAGGGTAGATGGTACTTTTCTTTTTCAGGGGGAAGTGATAAAAGAATTGAGAGGTGGGCTTACGTAACCTGGTCTTGTTTTTGCAGCTTCCGAGCATTGGTATAAATCAACAGTTCATCACATTTACCCATGTTACAATGGAGTCAGACAAGTATATATGTGTGAGGGAGACATCACCACAGAATAGTGTTGTGATAATTGATATGAGTATGCCAAATCAACCCTTGAGAAGACCCATCACTGCAGATTCAGCTCTCATGAACCCAAATTCTAGGATCCTTGCACTTAAAGGTATAATCCATTTTTCAGGTTTAGTTAATTGTCCATTGGTTTTCCTGTGTATTATGTTTCTGTTGTGGTTTTCAATATATGCTACATCTGTCCCTTTTTTCATTAAGTAATCTATAGTACCTCCTGTTGTCCATGGACCTCCCAATTGATATGGTGATACTTCCTTTTCGATTCCAATATCCTAATGTCAGCGAATTGAGGGGAAGGGCTTAGAGAAGCAGTGATATGAAACATGTCTAAGGTGCAACTAGGCAAACATGAATGTAATTGCTAAGGAAAGTGAAAAAGCATGAATATTACTTCAAGTGGTGTCCTGTAAGTAGTAACTTTATAGGTAACCATAATTGAAAACGGTAGTCCAGTACCCTGATACATCCTTACACTAATAGCATTGCAAAGTGCTGTCTTTCTAAAAGATATATAATCAATTATAGACAAACAGTGCATGTTGAAGGAGATATTTATGAATTCTTTATACTTGTCTGAGTTGTAAGGTTCTGTTGTATTAACTGTGATTACTTTAAAGAAAAGAAAAATTATCTCAATGAAAAAAAAGAAATGAATTAGGGTGGCTTTATTTGAGCTTAATTTGAAGTTTTGGTTCTATTCTATTCTATTCTATTCAAAATGTTTTCTTTTTAAATTTTCAGAAAACCTCCAAACTTATTTCCTAAGCTTTAGGGTTGATATGAAAATATATAAAGCAATTTTAAACAAATAGGACGTAGTTTGAAGCATTCCTGGGTCACTATGAAATAATTATTATGTAATTTTGGGATTTTAGGGTTTATGAGAAATAGATGTGGTATTTTTAGAGGTTTTAAATATACTTGTGAATGGAAAATAAAAGGATATGGACCAAAGCAATGTTGGATAGACTCACTAATGTTGAAGTTGAACTAGTTTGTGATTGGATCATCTATGAAACAATCACAAGCATTAAGAGAAATTCCTATATGAGAAGCCTATCTATAGGTTTAAACATAAACCTGGGACCACTAACATAAAAGGAAATAATATAATAAGAAACGTTGAAAAAATAAACAGCATCAGTGTAAATTAACATGGAAATAAAACAAAGGGAAAACCTAGAAAACCATGTAACGGAAATACATCCTTGAAGCATTCAGTGGAACTGGCCTTGGGCTAGTCTTGTGCCAGCCTGGTCAACCATGCTGTTGGTCATCGTTAGTTTGACCTCTTGGTTGGCCTTTCTCAGTCAGCCTCCTAAGTGTCCACATGATGTATTTTGTCTCTGAAAAGGTCCTAGTTCATGTTTTTTTTTTTTGGTCTTTGACCTCACACCTTATTCTATGATTGGCATCATGCTTATCAATAGTTTAGATATTTTACAGTCTGGCGCCATGCATTTGTTTAAACTGCAGAATGACAGTTCAGTGGGCAGTTTGGTGTAATTTCTGAATCATTTTTTCTGTTTGTGTTCATTTGGTTTCTTTTTCATCTTGTTTTTCTACTCAACCGGTTTGTCCCGTGTTTTGAAGCACAACTTCCGGGAACTACACAGGATCACTTGCAAATATTCAACATTGAGATGAAAGCAAAAATGAAATCTCATCAGATGCCTGAGCAGGTGAGTGAAAAACTAAATATCCATGGCATTCCTCCTTGTTCTATTTTGAATTTGATAATGCCATTCCATCTTGCTATTATGGTAATTTAAATTTGTTGTTTTTAGCTTAGTGATGTTTTCGTGCTATATGTTTAGGTTGTCTTTTGGAAGTGGATTTCTCCAAAAATGTTGGGCATAGTCACTCAAAGCTCAGTATATCATTGGTCTATTGAAGGTAACTCGCTTTTTGATTGATGAATTGTTGCAATTATTGTCGTATGGATGGGTAAGCTTCCATAACTTTATCCTTTTCTTCCCATGGGTGATATATATATATATTTATTTTATTTGTTATGTTGCTTGATTCTCATGCATAGCTCTTATACAGGTGATTCTGAGCCTGTAAAGATGTTTGAAAGAACAGCAAACTTGGTGAATAACCAGATAATAAATTATCGGTGTGACCCTTCGGAGAAGTGGTTGGTCTTGATCGGTATTGCTCCTGGTGCTGCTGAGGCAAGTGGCTTTCTTTTTACAATTTAGAACAGTAATATTTTTGTGCAGCTTCTCCCCTTAAATCCATCCCCCCACCAAAAAAAAAAAAAAAAAAAAGGAAAGGATGGTGCTGCTTGTATATTTGAAGGCTTCCTTTTTCTCATTGAAGCTCACTTTTTTTCCTTTAGTGAGGTTATGTGATCGTTGTTATCATACAACAAGGTCCTACGATAGTAACTTGCTTGCTTTGCTCTGTGTGTATATTTTCTGGTTGAAATTAAGTCTCACATTTGCTGAGCAAAAAAGTTGATTTGTTCTCTTAAACATTTGTTTTGGCTCAAGTTTTTTTGTCCTGGCAACTATAAGTTACGTAAATTTAAGCAACATAAAGAAAAATCTAGTCTCAAGTCATCATTGTTGTACTTAGGTCCCACTTTTTCTGTCAAAGCTCTTTATGAAACTATTCTTCTGATGGATCCTTGTTTTGAAATCTAGTTCTTTCCTTGTGCTTGGATCTCACTGTGTTATACCTGCTATTCATTTATTTTCTCTCTGTTTCTTACAGAGGCCACAACTAGTCAAGGGAAACATGCAACTTTTCTCTGTGGATCAGCAACGTAGCCAGGCGCTTGAAGCCCATGCTGCTGCATTTGCATCATTTAAGGTATCACATTTTTCTTTCATCTCTTTTGTAACTTTTTTTTGTCTATTAAAGTTTAGCTTTTAATTTGATGTTTTGACTGTTCAAACCAATATCATATCAAATGTATTCTTCTGGATTCTCTTATCTTCTTTTACATCGCAATAGTCTCAAGCTAGTTATCAACTACCAAAATGACAAAAAGCTAGTTTCGCATCCGAGATGATACTTTAGCAGCAATGTTTGTGTCTATCTCAATCTCTTGGTTGGGAGGCTTACGATATTTTTTACTGATTGTAGGGATAAATGAAGCAATACATAATTTATGTATGTTGAGATACTTTGATACCTATTGAAAAGACAAATCTATCTAGAGTAAGAGGACTAAGGATGTGTAGCATGTATGGCCTTGCTCATGAAGAACTACTTTTTTTGGCTAATTAAATCAAAAGCAAGTTGTATGACAGAAGAGAATGTAACAACATCATGCTCTATTAATCTCTGCTGCTTTTATAGAATCTCAGAAGAAAAAATGCTTTCAGATGGGTTATCTGCCTTTTGAATCTCTGGCCATTCAGCAGCTTGAAAGTTATGGTGCTAGCATTTATATGGTGAAGTAAGTGAAGAATTTGGTGGAAGTTGATGTTGGAGTGGTCATGATTGATAGTTTCTGTATGATTCATAAGAGAAAAATGGAGTACTTGTTTGCAATTTTAGGTCTTTGGCTATCCATGTCAAAACCATAACAAAAGTCGACCGTATTGAGTGCCTTAAGTCTTGTTATCGTAGGACATGCAAATTAACTATTTTTATTGGCTGATGCAGCAGTATGATAGCTCTTTGCACTGATGTGACTGTTATGGTATTTGTGTTTGCTGTGGCATAATGGTGGCAGATATGCCCTCACAGCACTACTCCCTTGGCCATTGATTTAACGTCAAAGAGAAGAAGTTTTGTACCCTATAAGGTTTTCTCCAGTTCTATCCAAAGAATGTTCTATTCAGACTTGAAAGGTATATAGAAATGATTGTGACAGTTTTCAAGTGCAAAGCAATTGCACATTCCAGCAAAGCATTGGATGTCCTAACTCAATGCAACAAAAAAGGCGTAGGGATGCCCCCAGCCTAATTAATTATAGAATATATAGAAAAGAAAATGTCCAGTAATATCTTTTTAGAAGCCTTCTTTTAGAAACTTTCTCTTCAACTGAAAGAAAGTCTTATTGGAGCTGTTTGCATGTGAGCTTCTGAAGCAACCATGGCTTAACTAGATTATTATAGGTCATCTGTCTTCAAAGAATTTTACCACTTTAATGTCAAGAAGCTGTCGTTCATGATTCTAGTTTGGATTATAATTTTGGTTCGCTGGAACTCAGCCGCCATTGAATGTATTTTTATAATAGGCATAATGTTCGTTTTTTTCGCTCTTTCCTTTCATTTGGGGGAACAGGTGCCTGGAAATGAAAATCCATCAATCCTCATCTCCTTTGCAACAAAGACAGTTAATGCTGGTCAGATTACCTCAAAGTTGCATGTCATTGAACTGGGTGCACAACCAGGTTTCTATTTTTCTGTCTCTCTTAGATATTATTTTTCCATTTTGGTATTGGTTCATTATTCGAGTTATATTTGCCTACCCCCTTGTCATCTTGCTCTTGTTGAAGCATCTTTCCCTCTTTTTAGCTAATTTTTAACATCAAATATTTAACTAAGTGCCGTTTGTTACTTGCATATTTACGGCAAGATATACTTCCAGGGTGCATTATGACTATGATCTGAGCAGATTATTTTCAGTCTTCAGAAAATGAATTCTGGATAAAGAGGTTAATTTTGGGAGGAAATAAGTGATGAATGAACATAGTGGTTTGATAGGCTGAGTATTGGGAGAGACATTTTCTTGGATTGTCTATTCCTCTTACATTTGCTGCCTTTTCCATACCCACGGCATCATAATTTTCTAGCCTTTTCTACTCTTATCACTTGTTCAATCAAGTTCAATTATTTTTGCAGGGAAGCCCTCATTCACAAAGAAACAAGCAGATCTTTTCTTCCCTCCAGATTTTGGTGATGATTTTCCAGTTGCAATGCAGGTATGTATGTTGGTTCCCCCCTTCCTCCCTCTTCCCTTTCACTTTACTATATGTATACTAAGCTCTGGAGGTCCATTATTGGTTGGCAGATTTCCCAGAAATACAGTTTGATATATGTGATCACCAAACTTGGACTACTATTCGTCTATGATTTGGAGACAGCGGCTGCGGTTTATAGAAATAGAATCAGCCCAGATCCAATATTTTTAACATCTGAAGCTTCCTCCCTTGGGGGATTTTATGCCATTAATAGGCGTGGTCAAGTCTTATTGGCTACTGTAAATGAGGCTACACTCGTGCCCTTTGTCAGTGGGCAAGTAAGTTTTTCTCTTCCAGTTGTTCCCTCTTTATTTAAAGTTATATGATGTTCACATATGTGGTGTTTTGCGTGCTGAAAGTTGGAACATGCCTACAGTTAAACAACTTGGAGCTGGCTGTCAATCTTGCTAAGAGAGGAAATCTTCCTGGTGCTGAGCAGCTGGTAAGGCCTTATTGGTTTGGTTTTTTTTTTTTTTTAAATTAAATAAATAATTTTTATTTTTTTAATAATTTATATTAGGAATCAGTGGGTTGACATGATATTTTGAGGAATGAAGCCCGTATTAGAGCCTGTTTAATCTCTCTCTCTCTCTTTAATATGTCAGCAGTGGAGATATTTGAGAACTCCAAAATCCTGAATGCGTTTTTTAGGATTGTTCTATTTTTTGTTGCAGTATTTTCTAGTTCCATACTCAATACACTTAGTAATAGTTTGTGATCCAGTTATGCTTCATTGGCCTTTGCTTTCCCAAGTTTCCATGTTTTAAAATTCTGATTTCACAGGATTCACCTATTAATTATGCACTCTTTCTTGCCCACTACTAAGTGCTGTAAGTCCAAGCTCATTGGCCCTTTTTAATGGCTGGTGAACCTGTGAACTATTATCTATTGAGTATAGAATTGCAAGTAAGAGTTAACAATATCTGGAACCTCAGTGATTGTTGATACACCTGAGGGTGCATACACTTCTTCTGGCATCATTATTCATCTATATGTATCAATAAAGCTTAACTCAACAAATATTATTGTCGCCAAAAGGTTATATATGTAAATTCCTTTTTTAATAATTCATTTTACCTTTTATTTTCTGTATTTGACTCTCTACCATTTAGAAAAGATGGGAAAAGATCATTCTTATTTCATTTATTGCCATCCATTTTCTGTTCCTCGGTACAGATAGGATGAATAATTGATAATAAATTCATCTTTTGCCAATTACTTCTAGAAATTATCTTTTGTCCCTGCGAGATTGTAATGTTGGAACTCTATCTAGCTTCACTTATTAATTGTGAGAAATTAGTTTGCAGAGGTTTTTTTAATAGAAATCATAAAGATGTTTTGACAATCAAGTTCTTAATTGAAAAGCTTATTTATTGGGGGACTAATTTGCTTTTCATCTCTGTAGTCTGTTCAAGTGACCTGTTTATTGCATGAATTTTTCAACTCTTTAAATGCTAGCTCTTGTATAGTTTGTTTTGCTTAATTGCACCTTCTTCTTCATTGGTTTAATGCTTGGGTTCTGTTTCCAATCCTACCTTATATAATGCTTCTGCTTCATAAGTACATGTTTAGTTCTACAATCTTTGATTTAATCTTAAACTTGTAAATTGGAGTGGGTATTTCGTACTTTGATAATTTCCACATTTGTGGGATTAGATATTGACTAAGGTCTGTTTACATGGAGTCAATAAATGCGATAGAAATAACACTGCAGGCCTGTTTATGTGTACTTATTCTATATTTTGTGGTATTCTCTGTGGAAAAATAACTGGGCTGAATTTCATTCTGTAATTTCTTGGCTAAAATAAGTTACAAACTTCTCAGTATATCAGGTTATTGAAACAGTTTCTCTCTCTCTTTTTTTTAATTGGGTGGTCTCAGGTTGTTCAGCGTTTTCAAGAATTGTTTGCACAAACAAAATACAAAGAGGCTGCAGAGCTTGCTGCAGAATCACCACAAGGAATCCTCAGAACCCCTGACACAGTTGCAAAATTTCAGGTGCTAATTTGTTAGTTGTTTTGGCTTACTTCTCAGCTGTCTTTTTTCAGTCATTTATATTAGCATGTATGTGGTGCTAGATGAACATGCAGTAAACTATTGTATGAAAATGTGGTTGCATTTGCACCTGTCAAGATTTTCTTAAATTGCAGCATGAACAGTTCTTGGGAATGGAATGCAATTTGGTTAACTTTGCAGAATTCACTGTTTAGTAACTTTGATCAGGGAGAAATAATAAATGGATAAGGATTGAGTAAAATATTCAAGGTGCAAGCTCTCCAATGCAGGCCAAATAGATTTTGAACTATAGAGAGATGGTTTCTTATATTAAACGTTCATTATTGGCTGCATCTGTGTTGCAGAGTGTTCCTGTGCAAGCTGGGCAGACGCCTCCTCTTCTTCAATACTTTGGAACCCTTCTAACTAAAGGAAAGCTCAATGCATTTGAATCTCTGGAATTATCACGCCTTGTTGTTAATCAGAACAAGAAGAATCTCCTGGAGAACTGGCTTGGGGAGGATAAGCTGGAATGCAGTGAAGAACTTGGAGATCTAGTGAAGGTTTGCTTTCTGGATTCCCTGAATTCATGGTTTTTGGATCTCTAGTATCCTGGGTAAAGTTCTGAATGTAGGGTTTGCGTGGTGTGCGTGATTTTTTGATGCCACTTGTTGTCTTATGTTTCTGCAGACTGTGGATAATGATCTGGCATTGAAAATATATATTAAAGCTAGAGCTACTCCCAAAGTTGTTGCTGCTTTTGCTGAGAGAAGAGAATTCGACAAGATCTTGATTTATTCCAAACAGGTGAAGTACAATTTGTGACTCCAAGAATCTTTAGCATCAATTCAGTTTCACTCATGTGATGACATAGGTCCGTGTATCTGTTTGTAGGTTGGATATACACCTGACTACTTGTTCCTTTTGCAAACAATTCTTCGATCAGATGCTCAGGTATGGTTAACAATTAAATTTAAATAATTTTTATTCTACTTGTCTTTTTTGTTTGATCTGTACAACAGCAGCAAGTTTATGTTTGAAATCTGAATTTTATTTATGCACAAATAGAGGAAATTACATGACATGGATTCCTATTGCCAAGAAAATGTTAATATCTTCTTCTCTAGGGTGCTGTTAATTTCGCACTGATGATGTCTCAAATGGAGGGAGGCTGTCCAGTTGATTACAACACAATAACAGATCTTTTCCTTCAGGTTTGTTTATGACTAAATTTTACTGTTGTCCAGTTCAAGATTTTGAGGTTTCTGCTAACATCTTGAGGCATAGATAACTCTGATCCACTTTACTCTTTAAGGTCTTTCATAAATATTTTGGTTGCATAATTTTGTTGACAGTACTTGTACATTGTTGAAATCCTCTCCTTTTATATTTTCAAATGATGTATCCAATTTTTTCATGTTGCATTTAAGTTGAGACTGAGTTAACACGATCTGTCTTGTTAAGATTTTTTTAATTCCTTGACTACAAGATCCGAAAACTTGGTTTAGAGTAGAAGGTAATATCTGGGTTTCTTGTGTTGTGTGAAGCTTGTTCCGTATGGTAGCTGGAAATGTTGTTTCTCTGCATGCCCTTTTTGTTGAATAAGAATTGCAATATGAGATTTCTATAAATGAGTTCATATGTTGTCATCAGATTTTCATAGTATATTTGGTTCATCTTATTTTTGTTCGTTTGCTATTGTTTTGACATTCTTAAGTGGATGTGTTTGTCCAAAAAAAAAAAAAAAAAAAATGCAAGAAAGATGAAGGCAAAAGTACATATATGCCCCTCTTTTAAAATTAAATATCAACGAATCTGTATAAAGCTGGACCCCCCCCCTCCCTCCTCTTTTACTTTATTCGGTTTTTACAAAACCACTAATTATTTTTTCCCCATTGTATGATGTATTTTTAAAGCCATTTCTTTTATAAGTACACGAATTTTCACTTGCCAGTTTGCATATCCCAGTTCTCACATGCCAATCGTCACCTTTATTATACTTATGAAATATAAACAGATAAGATACAACGAAGATAGTTTTCCCAAACATGTAATACTTTAAACAGATACAGAGGGGGGAGGGAAAAAAAAAAGGAAAAGACAATTCAAATAGACCCGTAGTTTCCACGAGTTCGTCTTTTACCTTGCCAACTATGCTTATGTGCCATTCGGCCCCTTGAATGTCTTAAGTTTCTACTTAGTGACTTTATTTCGATCCTATCAATGGATATATTAAATTTCAAAGTGACATATTCACTGTCTGTTTTGTTAAATTGTATTCTCATCCTCTTAGTTCTTTTCATGTACAGAGAAATTTGATTCGTGAAGCAACTGCTTTTCTTTTAGATGTATTGAAGCCAAATCTACCAGAACATGCATTCCTCCAGACAAAGGTAATCACCTCTCTTCCTGATGATACAGATTTTCAGATGCTATTAGGAGACGCATCATCCCTTTTCAACATTTCTCTTTGGATTTTATAGGTCCTTGAAATCAATTTGGTCACATTTCCTAATGTGGCTGATGCTATCTTGGCCAATGGAATGTTCAGCCATTATGATCGTCCCAGAATTGCTCAACTTTGTGAAAAAGCTGGTCTTTATGTGCGGGCATTGCAAGTAAGATTCTTTTATAATGATTCACTACCTATATTTCAGCATTGAAGACGAATATAGCTAAATTGATTTTTAAAACAAATTATGTCAATTTTATTGCAGCACTACACGGAGCTTCCTGATATCAAACGTGTAATCGTCAATACACATGCAATTGAACCACAGGTTTATGTCCTCCGGTGACTCCTTTTTTCTTTTAGTTGTTGGCCGTAAAATGTGGCCTGAAAGTGAGAACATTTGCAGGCGCTTGTAGAGTTTTTTGGTACCTTGTCACGTGAATGGGCTTTAGAGTGCATGAAAGACCTTTTACTGGTGAATCTGAGAGCAAACCTCCAGATAATCGTTCAGGTACACTAATGGCTTTTATCACTTAATTATCAGCCATAATCTAGTATATATGATCTAATGCTGAATTCTGCACCCTTTTCAGGTTGCTAAGGAATACTGTGAGCAGCTAGGTGTTGACGCTTGCATAAAACTTTTTGAGCAGTTTAAATCATATGAAGGATTGTACTTTTTCCTTGGTTCTTATCTAAGTTCCAGGTCCTCTATTTAGCTTGAAGGAACTCTTTTTATTGTAATAGGTGCAGATTGATATTTTTAACATTCATTTTGAATTGACTTTTTTTGGGGACAGTGAGGATCCAGACATTCATTTTAAGTATATTGAAGCTGCTGCTAAAACTGGCCAAATCAAAGAGGTTGAACGTGTGACAAGGGAATCGAACTTCTATGATGCTGAAAAGACGAAGAATTTCCTAATGGAGGCCAAACTTCCTGATGCTCGTCCTCTGATTAATGTCTGTGATCGTTTTGGATTTGTGCCTGATCTCACTCACTACCTTTACTCTAACAATATGCTGCGATATATTGAAGGTTATGTTCAAAAGGTACATCATGGGAATCTCATGGAGGAATTTTACCAATTCTAAAGAAACTATAATTTGTATGATCAAATTAAGTCTTATGATGTGAGAATTCTTCTCTCAACTGGTAGGTCAATCCTGCAAATGCTCCTTTAGTAGTAGGACAGCTTTTAGATGATGAGTGCCCTGAAGATTTTATCAAAGGGTTGATTCTTTCAGTCCGCTCTCTCCTTCCTGTAGAGCCGCTGGTGGAAGAATGTGAGAAAAGGTTGATATTCTTACTATATTACTTCAATTATTTTTTTATACCTTCTATTATGCACTCTCTTTTTGTTTGGTTAGGAATCGACTCCGTTTGCTCAATTCTTAGAACACTTGGTGTGAGGGAAGCCAAGACGTTCATGTCCACAATGCCTTGGGCAAAATAATCATTGATAGCAACAATAATCCGGAGCACTTCCTCACAACCAATCCGTACTATGATTCTCGTGTTGTGGGTAAATACTGTGAAAAACGAGATCCCACTCTAGCTGTTATGGCTTATCGGAGAGGCCAGTGTGACGATGAACTCATCAATGTTACAAACAAGAACTCTCTGTTCAAATTACAAGCCAGGTCTGACCCTCTTTATTCGCTGGATTCTTTTTCCGTGTGATCTGTTGATCTTTTACATTTTATCTCGGTATTCATGATTGATTGCAGATATGTAGTTGAGAGAATGGATGCAGAACTCTGGGAGAAAGTTCTCAACCCTGAAAATGAATATAGAAGACAGCTTATCGATCAGGTTGTGTCTACTGCTTTGCCTGAAAGCAAGAGCCCTGAGCAGGTTTCTGCAGCTGTTAAGGCCTTTATGACTGCTGATCTTCCTCATGAGTTAATAGAGCTCCTGGAAAAAATTGTTCTTCAAAATTCTGCATTCAGTGGAAACTTCAATCTACAGAACTTGCTTATTTTAACAGCTATAAAGGCAGATCCCTCTAGAGTCATGGATTACGTGAATAGACTAGACAATTTTGATGGTCCTGCAGTTGGAGAAGTGGCTGTGGAGGCTCAATTGTATGAAGAAGCTTTTGCAATATTTAAGAAGTTCAACATGAATGTCCAGGCAGTTAATGTTTTATTGGACAATATTCAGAGCATTGACAGGGCAGTGGAATTTGCATTCCGTGTCGAAGAAGATGCTGTTTGGAGCCAGGTAGCAAAGGCTCAACTTAGGGAGGGTTTGGTTAGTGATGCAATTGAGTCGTTTATTCGTGCCGATGATGCAACTCAATTTTTGGAAGTAATTCAAGCTGCAGAAAATGCCAATGTCTACCATGACTTAGTGAAATACCTTCTTATGGTTAGGCAGAAGGCAAAAGAGCCGAAAGTGGATGGTGAGCTTATTTATGCATATGCAAAGATTGATAGACTGAGTGAGATAGAGGAGTTCATTCTCATGCCAAATGTGGCAAACCTTCAAAATGTTGGTGATCGGTTATATGATGAAGAGCTATATGAAGCTGCCAAGATAATATTTGCTTTTATATCCAACTGGGCGAAGCTGGCTTGCACATTGGTGAAGCTGAAGCAATTTCAAGGTGCTGTTGATGCTGCACGAAAAGCCAACAGTGCAAAGACATGGAAGGAAGTGTGCTTTGCCTGTGTTGATGCTGAGGAGTTCCGCTTGGCTCAGATATGTGGTCTCAACATTATTATACAGGTACCATTTTTTATATCATGTGTGTGTTTTCTAAAGTGCTTTTCTTATGCAAGGATGTATTCAAACTGTTTACAAATCCTGTAGGTTGATGACTTGGAGGAAGTGAGTGAATATTATCAGAATAGAGGATGCTTCAATGAGCTCATTTCTCTCATGGAGAGTGGTTTAGGGTTGGAACGAGCACATATGGGTATCTTTACTGAATTGGGTGTACTTTATGCCAGATATCGTCCTGAGAAGCTTATGGAACACATCAAACTCTTCTCGACACGTCTTAATATTCCTAAGCTTATCAGGGCTTGTGATCAACAGCAGCACTGGGAGGAGCTCACCTACTTGTATATTTTGTATGATGAGTTTGACAATGCAGCAACTACTATCATGAATCATTCCCCAGAAGCATGGGATCACATGCAGTTCAAAGATGTCATTGTCAAAGTTGCTAACGTTGAGCTCTACTACAAGGCAGTGCACTTCTACTTACAAGAACATCCTGATATAATTAATGATGTGCTTCATGTTCTAGCACTCAAAGTGGACCATACACGTGTTGTGGACATCATGCGAAAGGTCTTAACTTTTTTACTGATGTAAATGTTGTAAATGCTTTATCTTATGCTATATTTTGCAAATCTAACTAGAGAAAGTACTTTATTGATGTTGACACCAGGCTGGTCATCTACGTCTTGTGAAGCCATACATGGTTGCTGTACAGAGCAACAATGTGTCAGCTGTAAATGAGGCTCTGAATGAGATTTATGTAGAAGAGGAAGACTATGACCGGTTACGTGAATCAATTGATCTTCATGATAACTTTGATCAGATAGGCCTGGCACAGAGGGTGAGTGATATTGTTATTGGTGGCTTTGCTCCACTCAACTAATTTATGGGGGTAAACATAGTTTTCTAAATGTTGTTCTGTGATGCTGTTGCACATGAGCAGATTGAGAAGCATGAGCTTCTTGAAATGCGACGAGTTGCTGCTTACATATACAAGAAGGCTGGTAGGTGGAAAGTGTCGATTGCATTGTCCAAGAAGGACAATTTGTACAAAGACGCCATGGAGACAGCCTCTCAGTCTGGAGACCGGGAACTTGCTGAGGAATTGCTTGTTTATTTCATTGAACAGGTATTTCATAAAAATAACTTAAGTGTGTGCAACTTTTTGACTGCACTAGGGAGGGGACATTAATTTGCGGTGGTTTTTATGTCATATGGTTTAATAAAATGATTCTTTTATATCTCGATGAGCGATTAGAAAACTGCTTGCAGAAGTACGCAAACTTTTGTTATAAGGCCCTGCCCTTAATAGGAATTTGTTGGGTTGCTCATCCTCAGAGAAATTTTTCATCCTGTTGTTTTTACATGAAGAACTTAGTGCCTCGCCTGCGAGATATCCTATTGTTTGTACATGCTTTATTGTTTTTTGCTTATTAATGTATAATTGATCTGCTTCTGCAGGGAAAGAAGGAGTGCTTTGCATCTTGTCTATTTGTTTGCTATGACCTAATTCGGGCAGATGTTGCTCTTGAGCTTGCATGGATGAACAACATGTTGGACTTTGCTTTCCCATATCTGCTGCAGGTTTGTTTCTATATTTGTCATTTTCTTTATTTGTAGCCTGTGATAGAGGGTGTCCTATGTTCATCTGTTTAGGAACTGTCAGAATTCCCTGCTATGTCTTAATTTCTTGTTCAAGGAATTGGGCAACTCTGAGTTTTTCATCTTTCACTTTGTTTTTCCCTCTCCAGTTGCTGTTGATTCTGTACATTTGATGTCCACAGCTTCCATTTGATGTCTTGTGAGGGGTCATGAATCATTATTCTTGTGTGGTGCCATTATTTCTTTTATTGTGTTCTGCAATGAGCTTGGTTTCTTGTTTCAGTAGTTGGTATCTTTCAAGTTCTGTTCTATTTGTGAGTCAGTAATTGAGCTAGATCCTATCGTCTGAAGCTTCCTCTATGATCTTATATTGGTGTTTTTACTTTTCTTATAGTTCATCCGTGAATACACTGGAAAAGTTGACGAGCTTATCAAAGACAAGATAGAAGCACAGAACGAGGTCAAAACTAAAGAGAAGGAAGAGAAGGATGTTATTGCACAACAGGTATGTGTTTTGTATCTTTTACAGGTGGTTAAATTATAAGCATGGTGTGAGGCACAGTTTAAAACGTTTTCTTTGCTTTCCTACTAGCTGCAATCTTTATGAGCAAAGACTGGGATTCACTTAGTACCTCACTTATGAAACTTCTCTTGATTGGATTGCTTTTTGGATTGGATATGATTGTTTTGATTGAGCATCTTATGACAAGCACCCTGAACCTGTGTATCTATCTTGCAGAACATGTATGCCCAGTTACTTCCTCTTGCTTTGCCTGCACCACAGATGCCCGGTATGGGTGGAAACTTTCCTCCTCCACCTCCAGTGGGTGGAATGGGAATGCCACCAATGCCACCTTTCGGCATGCCATCGATGGGCAGCTATTGATCTGATGCTGGCACTGGTATAAGTTTTTTCCAGGACGGAGTGGCTTTTAGGTATCTTTAGCAAATGTAACATGGGAATGTGGGCTGAAAGTTGATTGGCGAGAGGACTAGTTGAGAATAATGTCATTCTTATGGCTTTTTAAGTAAAGTTGGGTACAAAGAACACACTTGCAAGTCGATCGTTTTGTTCTTTGCTCAGATGTGGAATTTTTTTTTTGGCCGTTGTAGAGGGCCAGAAGAGGACGTTTTGTATTATACAGCATCACTTATTGTGTTCCATATACTCGAGTTTAGGAAGCACTACATAATTTTTTCTACCTTGTATAAACTCCGGTGAATCCATCATATGGCCAATTTAATTATATCTTGCATCGAATGTTTTATTTTGGGATATTTCTTAAGCCGAGGAGACGGTGTGCACTTTGTTACTCATTTCATTGATCTTTGGTTTGGTTTAGGGTTTTGAGGTCACCCATTCCTCTTGTATCTCCTTCCACATTAGCGTAGCAGATTGAAACGTTTTGGACGGTAAGAAAAGTGCCATTATCTGAGATATTTCTTGAAAACTCCCAAAGCTTTTCAATCAACATCAATATCCCTAGAGTCCATTGCAAAGTGCAAAGTGCAAATCCTTTACTCCGTCATATGCATACTTATGTAACGTGGGTGTTCTTGAGTAGTTTTTTGTGCTACATTCCATTCTCTTTGGAAAGAAGGCAGCCTCCTGCCACAACATATGCATGAATTACATGGAAGATGGACAGTGATATGTATTCATCAAATGTTTTAATAAGAAGAAGACAAGCCTAGCCTAATGGGCTTTTCTTATCTCTCACTTTTCTAGCAAACTTGTTTTGTTATCTTTGATCGTATTATATTTAAGGCGGGGAAAGCACATATTTACTCCTTAGTATCCATCTGCTTCTCTCACGCCCTAGGGTAGTAAGGTATACGCTTGTTAAAACAGTCCCACCATGCCCCAAACTGATGAACATTACTTTAAAATTTATGGCCTTCTTTAACACATGGAAAAGGAAATAATTTCATGTTTTGGACGCTGATTGAAATTAGTTACCTATTTAAGGTTAAAATAAAAAAAAAAAAATTATCAATATATAGTTATTAAATTATGTGTGTGAATTATGATATATGGTGAAAATACGATTGTATGTATTTCGTGTTTATAAAGAGCAATATATGATCGTATATTGCGATTGCAATAAGCGATATATATAAGGATATATTGCGTGTAAAAATTATGATATGCATATTACTTGTATTAATTGCGATATAAGTATGGTAGTGAAACTATATCATGATTTATTCACATAATGCGTATGGATTTTGCTATGATATATTAGTAATTAATTTTATCGGAGTTATATATTGGTAATATTTTTCCATAGGAATCCTAGATATTTTGTAACGCCTTAAATTAAAAGCATTATGACTCGCCATGTGTCTTTCACTTACTAATAACACGTCAAGGCCATAAAATACTAAACCACAAATTATACCAAAGATCATCAAAACTCACACATGGTTACTTTAAAACACCACATCAAATGGTCCTTTTGGAAAATATGAACCATTAAAAATCTGAAACTACAAATCATCAAATTACATAAAACCTAACAAACTAGACTCGTAAAGTCTTCAATAATTGATAACATAAAAATAAAACTTCAGAAACTCTTCCATGTCTCTCTCCTATTTTCAATACTCAAGATCTTCTTGTCCTCAGCTGAATAGTCAAGTCCACTATCGCCATCCCCATGATCAACATACAGATCATACCCAGACAAGTCATAAACAATAACATCTTCACCTGTACTTGAAAAATAAAGGAATGAGCAAAAACGTCTAGTACACTATACTACAAACAAATACGCATGAACATGCAATATACAGATATCACATACAATCCTAAATCTAATGCTACATACAAAGGTTATTATCTTTGATTAGCCAACAACCAATATAGTTTAGAACCATTTGCAACTAGTCCTAAACCCAAAGTATCTCATGACCTCGATAGCAATCCTTTATATAAAATACTTAATATAAATGTATTGATATTGGGTACTCTCCACACATCGATGCGTACCGCCGTAAGGCCTGGCACGACTTCTAATATACCAGAATAATCTCTAAGCACAAGTCCATTGGACACTTTCACACATAAATCATCAGGATGCCTCGTTAGTATCACACTCTGTGTGGTCTTTACTAAGCAAAGTCGAACACAAGCAACACACTTTTCAATTATAATCTGAATAGAATTTAGTCAATTTATTTTTCTAATCCTACAAGCACAAACAATAAGTAAGGTAAGGTCGTACCTAAACCAGCTCTTTCTCAAAACTCCAATATCAACAAATCCTCTTAAAAGACTATAAACTTTAATTTCACTAGAAACCTGATTATCAACATATATCAAGTTAAAATTCAATTTCATATTCATAATTAAACCCTAACCCTAAAATCCACAATCTCAAAACATATGATTTATAATATTAGATCTACACACCTGTCTTCTAGGATCACTAAACTACGAAACCTTAAAATGTAGATTTCTCCAAAACTCCTCAAAACCCTAAAAATTCTCAATCAACAATAATTCAACTATCAGAAAAGATTTCTTCTTTAGAATCATAAAGATCGAATGGATTCATACTTACTCAAAGTTTTGGATCTCATACCTTCCTGACTGTAGAACCAAATCACTGATCATAACTCAGGGTTTTGATCTCCAACGAAATCGTCTCCACCAACTTGACTCCTCAAATCAAAGAAACAACTTTTACAAACTGAAATCTAATCATAACTTGACCAAAAGAGATTTAGGAGGAAGTTTTACCTAGAATTTGCCTTAGGTTGAGCTATGAAGAGAGAATTAAAGACCTTGGGTATTTATATAAAACTTAGGAAACCCTAACACAACGATGAATGATTATTTTTCGTGAAAATATAGGTTGGACACAAGTAGGTTGCTCAGGGGCAGCTTAGACTCAAAATCAAGCAACAGAATCACATAAGCAGATTGAAAGCCGACAACTTTCACCATTAATGCTGGTGGCCTTGATACTTATGCCGACGGCTTTAGTTCGGCATTTGTTATACGTGGCCATCTTTCACAAATTTTCCTATAAACTTTCTGAAACTCCAAGGCTGACATAAGGTTGGCGGTGCTCTCATAAAAGCTGGCGGCCTTACATCTAAAGCTGGCGGCTTAAATCTAACTTTCCTCCTCCACTTCCGATCCTTCCTGAACAACTTCTTCGGGTTCAATTTCAACTGTCACATAATAAAATTAACCTCTTAAACCATCATATATTACAATACTACCCTTCACTATCATTTGTTTATTTATATATTACATATATATTGAACCCCCCACAAACGCATGCTTCGTGACATATCAATCTAGTAAGACCAAGGGGCATTAGAAACTTTTACAAGTCCCGTGTAGCAGAACAGAGCATAAATATATACTCATTCGTCAATACTGAAAGTACCCAGGGCATTATCAACTTTTGATATCCACCTGTAATCTTAATGCTTCCTTTTTATGTCCACTTAGTATTTTTATAATCCATCAGCGTAAAATGTTTCAAGTACCTCGCTGGTGCTCTCATAAAAAGTAAGTTCAATACTCAAAAAGAATTATGGTCTGCTTTACCCACTATAACCATATTCAACAAAACATAGCTAAACATCTACTCTTGACTCCTTCGTATTCCCTTGGCTAGAAGCTTTACTTATCCTATGATGTGGGCGATATGGATCATACCATGTTTGAAAGAGGGAATCTATAGGGATGTGAAAAAAAAAAAAAAGAAAAAAAAAGGCTCAGGAAGTGATACTATCATACTATTGGTCATACAAGCTCAAGTAAGTCATCAATCAATTATATGCTATCTATGAAATAACCATGTGAAATGCACGGCTATGTGATGAACTAAAATCACATAGGAATGGGTTTATACCTTCTAAGATTAGGGTTGATTGATAGTTTCAACACATTAGCCCTTGTTTTAAAGAATTTTTTATTAATTAATCATGGAAAATCAATATTAATACGTGGCAAGCAGTTAATAGTATTAAAATTAATTTTATATAAAGAAAAACTAAAATATTACTTTGGGCCCAAATTAGAGGACAAACTCTCCTATTACTTGGTATTTCTCAAAATGAAATGAAGAATCATCCTTATTTAGCTTTTTTATTTATTGCGTGATGCTGGTGATAGAAAATGACATGAATGGCAAATATGATGTTTTCATACCTTAATACACTTTGGAATCTATTCTTAAGTATATAAGATACATGTCTCATAATACCCTTACAACCATCCATTAAAAAAAAAATAAAAAGATAAAAACAAATAATCGACAAAAATCAAAGGTAAATATCGTGATAAAAAGTTAAACAATCTTAAGTAGTGCGCATGCAGAAGTATAAATGTGGAGTTGAAATTTTTAAAATTATTCTCTATTATATAAAATTGTTCACTTATAAATGTATATAAAATTTTGCATAGAATTTGCCTATTTTATTATGAAACTAATGATAGTATAGGGTTGTCAAAAAATTATCTTGATATTTCAATATTATAAAAATGCAATAGAAAAATTTATAGGTTTGTAGGTTCTAAAAGGGATAGATCTCCAAGTAGTTTTGGTTTCAAGTTTTGGAAACCTATAATTAATTAATTATAGTGTAATTACGATAAGAGCTCATATGCTATAGATCTTGTAATTACTCATACATATACAAAAACGTAACATTATTTGTTAAAAAGGATTGTGTTATTGGTAATACACCATACAAAATTTACAATTATATAAAAGACATATCACCTGAATATAAAATAAATTGATTTTTATTGGCTAAAATCTCTAGCCAACAAGATGAAAAGTACAAAAAAAATTCGTATAGGTTTCAAACATTGGACATTATTTTATAATTATCAATCTAAATAATAATAAAAAAAAAAAAGTTAATGACCTTATAGCTTAGTGATATTTAGTCCTGATCTTGAACTTGATTTTTATCCTTGAGATAGCGAATTTGATTCTCTGCATTGTAATTATTTTAATTACTACGTTATTATAACACTGAAAAAAAAAAAATCTAAATCATAAAAATTACCATATACTAATAATATATTATTTTAATGTTATTTATAATTTTGGGCTAACTCCATTTAGTAGTTAATTAGACTAATAAGTAAAATTTTAGATAATTAATTAATTATAAAAATAAAATAAAAATTCAAGTATGGATAAATAATAGCAAAAATTAAATAAAATTCTAGCACCAACATTACCCATACCATGAATGAAAGAAAAGCTTGCAAAATACAAAGGAGGTTGCAAAGAGTGAAAAACTCTTGGCTTGGCACTCACTAATTGTCGTCTTCTTTTCCAAAATCCAAACAAACGGCTCCTTCTCCACCTTACAATACAAAAACAAAAACAACAAACACACACACATATATCCTCTCACTCTCTCTCTCTCTCATGGTGGAACTGCACCCAGATCCTAAGACATGTCTGTTTCCATAAACCCAGTTCTGGGTTTTAACTCCAAGGTAATTGCACTACCTTTTGTTCCATTCGACATGATTTAATCACGTGAGATTGGATATCTGTTCCAATTTAGATGCTATTGTTTAGTCACATAAATTCATGATTACCAAAACTAATGGAGAACTTCAAGGACCAGAGTTTTTTTTCCGTTTTATAAAAGTGTGTATCATGATTTCTGGGATGATTTTTCTACTCAAAACATTTAATTCATAACCATGAAGTTGTCAAGGGATCAAAAAAGAAGGAAAAACTTCCTCTTTTCCGTGTACTCCAGGCATTCAATGACCCGACTCTGTGTAATATTGTTAGTGGTTGGTACTTGATTTTGTCAAGGAAAATGGTTTGGCAAAAGTAGTGGCAGATGGGTGACTCGTAAATTAGATGGGGAAGATTATGATACCTTATGTGAGTAAAGTCAACTTCTAAATGGAGGGAGAGTATTAGCAACGATTTATAAGGCCACGTTAAGTGGTTGAAAGGGCCATATGAGTAAAGTCTAACATGGGTCACATTATAGTTAGTAAAGTTAATTTATATCCGTGTTTCTAATTTTGAGTGGAATTCATTACATATGTCTTGAGTGATGATCTTGCTCTAGACACATAATATCGAGTTCCCTTTATGGTGGGAGAGTATTAGCAACTTGTAGATTGTTGCTATAAATACAGTTGGTCATTGGATATCTGTAGTGTGGCTACCAGAAAACATGCAGGCTTTAGAGTTTTTCCCTTTATGGCTGTGTTCGTGAATGAAAGCTTGAATCAGCAAGAACAGAATTGCTATTGCAGCAATGTTATTTTGACAAATTCTCAGCGTTTAGGTGTCCATCTCCAAGTAAAAGAAACTGGGGGAGAACGTGAGTATGGTACTTCCCTTTGGATACATCTATTAATTGATTGGGAAGCCCTGACTTTTATTAGTTATAACTAAAAAGGGAAGTTGTAGGGTCCCCTTTTCTATCCCATGAAGAAAATGAAGTTGGTGAATTTGAACACATTTAGTTAATCTGCATCCATTGCTTGCTAATAATAGAGGAACTCAGTTTCTTGATGCAATTGAAAGCTTTTTCTGACCTGAAAATTTCCAGATTTTGACATGGTGTTTATACTTTGTGATGAAACCCCTAAAGAAACTCCATGCTCTTCTTGGTTTCGTGTGTCATATTCTTTTGTTGATACATATCACTGCCCCTTGCATGTGGGCTGAAACCAAGTATTCCTGTTCAAGAGAGGATCTTTTTCATTCATGAGAGGAATGTATTAATAAAATTACCTTTCCATCTAGATTTCTAAGGCACAAGAGAAGTGAGGGCTGTGATACTCTCTTCAGTCTAGGTCTTTATATATCTCTTGTTTTCCACAAAGAGATTTAGCCTCAATCGATGTATGGAGAGACTCGATCTTTAGGTGACCGTGTACCATCCCGTGGAACTAATTCAAAAGTGAAATAATGAGTGGGATTTAGACTAATTACTTTCTGCTTCAATATGTTGTTACTTACATTTTGTTACAGGATTGAATATGGAATTTCTTGTCTGCTTAAAACAAAATCAAATTCAATCTTGTTTTAGGATTTCTATTTTTATCTATCTTGAAATAGTAATTTTTGGTTTATTAAGAGAGAACCCTAAGATCTACTTGGACTTTAGAGTTTTGGAACTTTTCTGAAGAAATAGCATTTCCATACCTTCATTTTTCTGCTCTATACGTATCTCTCCCAAAACAAGAATGAGTAGCAATATTTGTGTAAGTGCTATTATCTATTTACACTTAATTAGACAAAATCTACATAATAACTGCCCATAGGTGATCTTAGACACACCACACATCTGACACATTCATCACAAGTTTAAGACACTCACATACATGAGAGGTCAACCCTACACAGCTTACACACACACACACACACATGTGCACGATACAACCGAAACATGTCAAAACACACAAACTACTGACTTTCTACTACTGCTACTATTATTCTGCTGTTCCCTAACATATTCTCTCTCCTCTCTCTCTCTCTCTTCCCCCTGCTCCTCTCCTCTCTCCGTCCTTTTTTTTTTTTGGATAATTTAATAACTATATTCATGTGAGGAATTACTTACAAGTTATTCTCAACTGGCTAGTACATGAAGTGCAAAGTGCATGCTACATTGCAACTCCAAATGATGGACATGTAAGACAGTTACGCAAGCTATAAATGGTGTGGACTAAGACTAGTTGCATTATAAGAAATAATCTTTCAAGGCAATGTAGAGGTTTGCTGACTACTGTTTTAACAAGTTCTGTGTCCATCAAAGCAATATACACTAGCTGCCATAGCTTTACACCATGTACAAAAATAAGAAGATTAGAAGTTTGGTGTTGTCTCTAGGGCTCATCTAACTCTTGGCTAAGAAAGATAAGATGGAGTGCGTCCCAGTCTAGAGCAAACGCCAGTCGAGAATTGACATCTAAAGAACTTATTAGAGTGATTATGAGATGAGTATAAGTGGCATTACGACTATTGAGTTGTACCACAAGGCATTGACTTGTCAAGACTCCAGGAGTGTAGAGTTTGCCCTGCCAAGCCAACCAGAGAAAAAAAGAGTGCTAAGGCAATTTTTAGGAGCACCAAACTGCTTTTGTTGAAGGGATTTTTGGTTTGGATATTCTGATTTTATTCCAAGCATTTCTACTTTAGAATATCCCTCGAAGTTGTGGGAGTTCAAATGAGTTTGTGGCTGACCTGGGAAGATTTTCCGAAAGTCATCTAGATAAAAGGAGCCTTGCCTTCAACAATGGAGCATGGTCCGACTGTGTGAGGGGCTGTGGAAGCAGCCACCTCTCTTAAACTATTTCTATTAATGAGAGGAGCAGTGGGAAGGCAGGAAGTGTACTAAAGGGAAATGCTATTTCCATTACCTACGTCCTGTTAACCACTCGAACATCTCTTCATGCAGCTTTAGTAATTTTTGCCAATTCCATGAGCATCTCACAATAGTTATAATTTCTGCTATCGTTTGACCCTAGTCTTATATCTTGCTAGAAGAAAACAACTGTGTGCTGAAACGGTGTTGGATAGCTTAATTGAGAATTTCACGTGTGATCCAAGGGTTAACTGTTGCTTTTTATTTGCATGTGTCATGTGACCATCCATCCTCTTTCAAGTCCTAGACTACTATCCTCAATGGTAGCTCAAACATGTTTGAGTTTATATATATGGCGTGAATGTAATTAAACCAGCTGTGATTTAGCAATATCTTGGTCTCCTACTGTTTCCTTATTCTTCAAGAACCTCTGTCAATGTGTCACCACCTGCAACTTCTTTGTTCTGTGCTGTAGCTTGAAGAATTATGCCTTTGCCTTTAGATATTGCAATGGTTATCTTAGCTCGGTGCATTTCTTCTGAAGTACTAACATAAAGTTTCTTCTTTTGAAGTTCCAGGCCACATGCGTGCAAGGATCTAGATATCTCACTCATGCTTCACCACTCAAAGAAACTCAGTTCATATCTCCATCATGGTGGTCTGTATCAGGCAGGGGAAATCGGGCTTTGCGTATTGCAGTTGCAGATAGAGATCAGGTTGCCATTGATTCCAGTGATAAGAGATCCAGTAATGTTGACAAATCAATTGATGAAACGGATAATCCTACAACCTCTGTAGCAAGAAACAGCCAATCCAAGAATGCTCCTGATAGTTCAGCTTCTATCCCATTCAAGGAATCCAATGGATCAGCATCTTCTACACAATCTACATCAAAAAGATCCCCATTAACAGCCAGAGAGAGACTAAGGGCAGCCCGAGTTCTTGGCAGATACACAGAGACAAAGCCATCTAAATCTGATATGGGCAGCAAAGTGCTGGAAGCACTCAAGGAAAGTGAGCGTGGGAAGAAAAGATCTAGACTTCCTGAAGCTCCTACTAATTTGTTCGATGACAGCAAGAGAGGCCTGCCAAAGGAGGGCTTCACATTTCAGTTTCCAGGTGGTGCTGATCTTTTCTTCATCATCTTCTCTTTTGTTTTTATCAGCACAGTGATGTTTGCGACAACCTATTTAGTTTGGAAAGTTGGTGCTATCCATTTTAATGAGTATTAAGGCAAGCCACGAGGCTTGCATACACAAACTTACGGAATGCCTCCATTCAGGTAAATGGTTGCCTTATGCTTTAGTATTTTTGTATGATGTACAAAATATTTTATTGTTTGACATTCATACACCAGATTATATCTCTTTCGGTGATTACAGTTGTATTTTTGTCTAATGATGAGATTAATACAGAAAATCTATTGTGTCCCCCTAGTTGTATTTTAAGTACTAAGTTTCTTTGTCCTCTAATTGTGTCATTGTCTGGGTCCTTCCAATCACATGCTGCAAAGTACGAGGATGTTAGGTTAGTATCCTGCGTTTTACTTAGTTTCCATACATGCTATATGTAGGCGAGGAAGCAAAGAGGGATACCATTTGGGAGTGGGAATTTTATCCACCCTTATTGGATACTATGCAGATAATGCTAAGCTTTTGATCTGTCAGCCATTCAAATCAAATGTTTCTCCATGGCTGTATGAGGTTAAGCGAGCAATGCCTTATTTTGAGTCGAGGATGTGTTCTCTTTCCAGGATTTCCATGTGAGCTGTTGAGGTTGTTGGAGAGTGAGAAATATATTGCCCCACAGAAGTTAACATGGTCTTTTATGTGGGGTTGGAGAACCAAGTGTCTTCCATTATTTACTGATGCAAAATCGTTCATGTTTTGTTCCCTCAATGCTTTCTACACTTTCTGAAATTTTAGTCTCAGGTGTAAGCTTTTCATAAGAGTTGTTACTGCTTTTGGTTACCCATTTCTTTAAGGACAGCGCGAAAAGTTACATTACTCAGTAGAAGTTTCAGCATCTAGTGGCTCCATACTTTTCTTCTTCCTCATGGAGTTTTCAGTTTGGATTCATGAACAACGTTAGCTGTGGTGGTGGGGATTTGCCAAAGAACTTGGCCATGCCCATGTTTGGAGATCTTTATACAGGCCTACCTCTAGTTAGGTTCAAATATATATCTGTACTCTCAGAACGAACTTTTTCCTTCCCCTTTAAAAATTTACACTTATCTAAAGCAATACCTAAAAGACCCATTGGTAGCAAATGATAAGGGTGGTTGAGGAAGCACGTAACTAGCAAGTGGAGGCATGTTCTCAGACGTAAGGTTGAATAGAAAGATGTTTGAAAATAGGATGGATAAAAATGTTTCCTTCTTATTTTATAATATTATTTATGTAATTATTTTGTAAGACATGTGATAATTATAAGAAAATGAGCAACACAAAATTGCATGTTGAGCACGTAAATTTGTAATATTATTTATGTAATTACTTTTAGGCAGTTAGTATTTACCTAAATAAGTTTACGGGGGATTAATAAAGTAAACACACAAATATCTAATGCCTACTTATCATTAGGATCAAGTTTTGCTATTTCCAATGTGGTCCCTTCCAACAGTTGTTTCCACCTCTTGAGGAAATTTTATCATGTCTTAAATTTCCCACCCATATTTTCGGGGGGAAAAAAATTTCCACCTCATATGTGGTAGCTAGGGGTGAACATGGATCTGTTTGATTCGGTTTTTTTTTAAAACCAAATTAAACTATAATTTATAGTTTGTTTTTTTTTTTGGCATCCTAAACCAAATCGATACTTAACGATTTGGTTCATATTAGAAATTTTCTAAATTATTGAATAATAATTTGGTTCGGTTTGGATTACAGATTAAATTAAAATTCTAACTAAAATTTTTTTTGTTCTTTTTTTTTTTATATTTGTGTAGATACTTAAATATTTATATCGCTTTACAAAGTTTATATTATAAACTACGATAAAATACTTTATGAATTCATCGTACTTTTATATAATTCTCTATAAAATTAGTTGTCTTCTAATAAAATACATTCACTAATCAATACATAGTATAATTTATAATTCTTAACAGAACCATCAAGTCAATCATCTATCAATAGTTTTAGCAAAAATAAAAAAAAATCATCTATCAATAAAATTCATCAACGAATAAAATAATTCACTGACAAAACACATTAAACAATTAATACATAATAAGAATTTATAACTAAAAAAAAATTTTATACTTTATAAATTTAAAAACTATTAAAAAAATAATAGTTCATCATCAAAATATATATATATATATATATCATGAGCCTAAAAAAAATTTGAAATGAACAAGTTGATTTTAATCATTAGTCACGAAATAGTAAATATCAAATGAAATCATATGAACATATATGATTTTTAATCAATCATCACAAAAAAAATCTATAGTTATAATTACAAGTAAAATATTATTATATTTTAGTAAAACAATTTGGTTTGGTTTTGCGGATTGGTTTGGTTCGAATTGGAAAATTTCTTAACCTAATTGTTAAAAAAAAAACTATTTTTTTGTTTGATTTAGTTTGATTCGGTTGGTTTTTTTTCTATCCCTAGTGGTAGCATATGATAGGAAATGATTCAATTAAGAACACCGGTTGAGATATGGACTAACAAAAAAGGAACTAAAAAAGCCTAATCAATTAAATTTGATAGGTAAAGTGGAACAATATCTAGTTTAAATTTTACATCTAAAATTGAAAAGACAAATAAGAATTCTAATAATGATTTTGATATTGTTGTGTCCTTTCGTAATCATAATACATTGGTTCCTTCATATATTCTACCATCAGCTTATGGACTAATCACCATAGATTTTATTCAATATATCTATCTCAAGATTCAAGATGGAGTAGCAGCATCACCTTTCTCCTCGACATGGACATATAACTAAATTCTTCTTCACGTTTTCCTTATGTAAACATTCAAAATGGAACAAAAGAATGGTATTCTCATAATAGAGGATTCAATTCTCAAACCATGTTCATTTTATGTCTTTCATTGTCATGCCATATTAATAAATTGCCATGCAAAAACCATGCAATTAATAGGATCCATAATGAACCTAGTTCAGTGCCGGTTCCAAGGGCCCATAGATGGTGAATAGAGAAACCCTAAAAGCATTATAGAGGAGGAAGAAGAGGATACGGAAGCACATGGACACCACAAGTTAATAATATAGAGAGATAAGAGTAAAGGTTTTCACATATGTGAGTGGTTGGTTGATCAAGGGTCGTATCAATCTTTAAAAGTCTTTTCTTTATGGGGTTCTCTACAATGTATGAATGTGACTAATGGCCCTACAAAGTGACCGACTAGGGTTATTATTATTGGGGGCTATCTTGTTTTGTTGTGAAGGAACCCTACTCGACCCTCCCATGGGCCCTAAGAGAGAGAGAGAGATAGAGGGGGGGATGGATCCAAAAATTTAGTGCTTTTTCACTCACTAGAGTTTCATCATTGAAAAAAAACAAAGAATAATAACAAAATAAATTTTACTTCCTTCTCTTTATTTTGTTTTTATTTTCTTTTTACTTTTGTGTATTTTCAATATAACCATCTGTTAAAAAAAATTTACCAATTGGCTACGATATAATTGCTAAATTTGTGGGTCCCTTTGTGTCAAAAAGGGGGAAAAGTATACAATTTTGAGAGTCTGAGTCAATAATGTTATTACAAAACTTTTTGAGGAATTTTTCTTTTCTGGTTGGAAATCTTTTGAGGATTGATTGGTATAATTTAAACGTTGGTAGTGATAAAGTGGTTAAATAGTAGAAAGAGAGAAAGTGCTGATTTTTAAAAGGAAATAAAGAAAGGATTAATTACTTTTATAAAGTTATGAAAAGTCAATCACCTCCAAACTTTTAAGATCAATTGTAGGAAAAATAGACATAAAGCCTAATGTTTAGTTCTAGCTATATTGACCATATCCTTGGGATAACTAGTTATGCCCTAATTAGATATAAAGTCTACTAAAATAAACTAAATTGCCGTGAATTGTTAACACATATACAACTTAAAAAATGATTTCAAGTTTTTACTCATGCATATTTTATTAGAAAAATTAAAAAGTAGACATAGTGTTGTGATAGGCTAAGGCTTGCATGATTGAAGAAGGTAAATTTATTTGTACTTTTAGTACTTTTCACAGTGCAAAGGAAAATTTTTAAAGGATGGAATCTCTAGGTAAAACTTAGGTACCAAAATAACAATTTATGTGAATTCCCGATCCGTTTAAACTAAAAAGCAATCATGTAAATGGCTCGACTTTTTACATTAAAAGAGAGAAATACAAAACTAGAATTTTTCTAGAGGATCTTAAATGGTTGAAGCTAAATCATTTTATGCAAAATAAATAAGTTTATATTTTCCGACTCCATTGTTGGCAGGCAATATATTGGTCATAGAGGTGAAAGTGATATTTTTAACATTTGTTTCACATGATATAACCAAGCTAGATTGAATAAAATACATAGTGCATTCTTGATTTGCAAAATGGGTATGATATTAGGGCTGAGGGCTAAATATAAAGATTTCATTGCATCGAGTAAGTGGTACAAAAATCTTATCAACTTGTGAAAGTTATTTAAAATGGAAAAAAAATCTTAAATAACTTTTTTTTTTTCTTTTTGGGCCCAAAACTTATATAATGATTTGATCTACTGAAAAATGCATCATATCAAGCTAAACACAATATAAGAAGGTTGTATTGTGCTATATTTCTTAATCTTACATGTTATATCCTGCTTTTGCTGTGTTGCTTCTATAAATAAGCCATGCAAAGGATGAAACTCCGTGGGTCCTCAAAATCGTAGTAAGAAGATTTTCCTATCACAATAAAGGAATTGTTTTGGGGAAAGTAATGTTGATAAGCAATAAGGAGGGTCGGATAAGCTTGCAAAAAGAGCCATATATCTTTGATGGCTAATAGCAGTCCCATCAACTAAAGATTAATCATTAATTGAGGATGATTGGATGTATATATGAAAGCTTATCTTTTCAGCTTTTATATTTCTAGCTAACCTTAATTATCTTCTGGATTATAAGCTTCCACGACGCATGCTTATTAGTTTACATTCTACTAGTAGACAAAACCCATGCCAAAAAGGTGATCTAAACGAGTTAACCATTTAATTGACTGTGCATATGAGGCCTTTTGTTTTAAACGCACTATCAATTATTACATTAGATAAGGGATGTTGAAAAATAGAAAATTCTATGGTCTTATCATGTTGTTTAATGGGATCGGTCATGTTATTCAACTATTTAAATTTATATCAAATTATAATTTACATTATTGAAATACTTAATATATTAATTTCATATGTATTTTAATGGTTACAGTTCCATTAATGGAATCGTAAAAGTTTCCTTGAAAAATGACGTAAAATAATTGTTGGATAAAATATCCATATATATATGTACTATATGCACCATTTATAGTCATTAACTCATGTAGTAAGTTGATGCGGTCGAAAATGGCTTATTTGTTATTATTTAGCTAATTCTCTATCTTTTAAGGATAGGAAGGGAAAAGTTGAATTCATCTAGATTTAATAAGAATAGTTTATTTTCAGTCTATATAAATTATAAGAAAAAGATTATATTAGATTATATGGTTTAAATCATTTTTTTTCTAACATGTATATGTTGCAATATTATTAAAGCTGGTTTGAAGATTGATTTGGACTTATTAGAGGGTCAAGGGTTAATGTATTAAATCCGGTTGAATAAAGGGTTAAATCGCAATTGAATTAATTCATTATCAAGAAGAGGTCAAGTTCAATCAATGTAAATCTGGTGGTTAACTTGGGTCGATTGTATGTTATTGTGTATAGATTTTGAAAGGATTATTTAGAATTAAATAAATGATGGTTTTGCGTGACTAATAAAGGTCAAAGTAAAGTTCATAAAGTAAGTTTTCTCCATGGTCTCTCATAGGTTGACATGTCAAAGCTTTTTTGACATTACTTTTTTTTTTTTTTTTTTTTTTTTGCTTAATAGAGTATTAAATAATATATAGTCAAAATAAAAAAAAAAATGCAACTAGCTGGTATAAAGAAACGGACAAAAAGAAACAAAGAAATTTCTTGAAAAAACCCCAAGTTTAAGACATCATTTGATTAGATTTTGGCAATGGAATGGAACATGGATATCATTTTCAGGACTGTGCATATACCAACCAATATTTATTAAAATTTAAACATTAGCATTGTTGTCCATTTCTCAGCTTGTAAAGAGCATGAGCATGACATTTAATGATCCTACAGAAAACAAATCTCTTTTCTCTACCCTCCATGATTCTCAATGGCCTAGTTGCTTCTGAAAGTTATCTATATATTCATCTTTGAAGTGACAGCCGGCAAATTTTTCATACATTTACCAGTCTAAATGAGGTGTTCCTAGATATAGTACGGATTTTGATTTATTATTTAGTATTATTATCTTTTTAGAAAACATCAAATTTGATAATAAAAATTTAATTAAGTATCTAATTTTAAAATAATATATTTAATACACAAAAATTAAACTTTTTTCGTTTCTTCATTTATTATTTCATTAACACCGATTTCTTTATTTTAATATATGAGAGAGATAATCTAACAATGTTAATTGTGTCAAGAAAAATTATATCAATTTAATGATTGGTATTAAACAAATAAATAGTATCAAGATCTATCTAAATTATGATCAAAATTATTAATATTTTTTATATTTTATTTTTTAATAATAAAGTTAATTATAATAGTTTTGATCGATAGGACTAGAAGTTGCGGATTCTGATATATAAAACATAGGAATTTTTCACAAGAAAGGCCCCACCCCTCACTAAAATACACATGAAATGAGAAAAGGAGATGACACCAATCACTATCTGAAGTGAATATCCATAATAACATTATTATTGGTCCTATTCCACAATCAGATTATGAAATAAATGGACATCTTTGTATCAATATATAAATCAAAGAGCCAAGGAAGGCTCTATTCTTACTCAGATTTTGACAATAAAAATATATAATAAAATCATATCTCTTTCTCTTTCTCTCTTTTTCTTTCTTTCTTTCTTTCTTTCTCTTTCTCTCCCTCCTTGAAATATGGAGGGATATTATTTCCCAGATTTGCAAAACAATGTTGTGGTGAACAATGACTTTTATTGTTCCACACAGCAATATCCTGAGGATGGTGGTTCAGGTTGTTTACAAATCCCATCTTGGTCAGGAATTATTGAAGAAGATAATAATAAGACCACAACCACAGGTGTCTCAAAAAGCCATAGCCAAGCTGAAAAAAGAAGAAGAGATAGAATCAATGCTCAGCTTGCTTCTCTCAGGAAATTAATTCCAAAATCAGATAAGGTCTATATTTTTCCTACTTTCTTCTCTCTCTCTCTCTCTCTCTCTCTCTCTCTTGTGTCATACGAATATAGGTAAGACATATACTTTTATACGTATCACGTGTGTATTCATATTTAGGAAAAATCCTAGGAACATGCTAACAGCTCAGTTTTTGCTTAGGATAGATAGATTTTGTCATTACATGATATAAATTGGCATGAGGAAAAAAAGGGTTTTGTTTGGTTAAATTGGTGGACCATGATTCTGTATTTGGATCTCTGCTGCTTGTTCAAGTTTCAAATTCAATTTTTCAGATGATTATAGTAAATGGTTGTTCTTCTCATGCCACTCAAAATGTCTTTCAAATTCTAGATAATTAAGTTGAATTAGTATTTATAATATATTATTTAAAATGTAATTTCAGTTTTTTCTTTTCACTTCCTTTTTTTTTTAAATTTCAGATTTTTCATAATTTGCAACAAAAATATCAACCGCCCCCACTATTAGCACCACCTATGTTAGCTGTCATCTCATCTGGAATCACTACCTCAGTCATATTCTATAATAAAAGAATTAGAATAAAAGATCAAATACTTAAAAATCGTTGCCGGATGATTTCGTTTAATTTGCATTGGTATCTTATTGATTTCTTGTAAGTGTCCAAGGATGCATCTTTTATTTAGTTTCTTAGTATCTTTATTATACAAACATTTGATTTTAGGAAAAAGCTATAATTCTGTCTTTTTTCATTTTTAGCAAGATTGGCTCATCGGTTATTTAATAGATCAGATTCGTATTTGATCGTATAATTAAAATATTTAATATTTTAATTATTGTAACTATATTAATGAGTACATAATCAATTGAACGGTCCCATTAATCCAATCATAAAAATTTCTTTTATTTTAAAGCGGGTTGAAAAGATAACAAGACCATGTCAAATGGCTGGATGCAAATAAAAATTTGTGTATGGAAAAAGGGTAAGTGGTAATATGGAATTGAAGATATGTTCATTTTGCCCTAACTTAATGAAATTTCCTCTATTTGTGTTAGATGGACAAGGCAGCTCTCCTAGGAACCGTGATAGAGCATGTGAAGGAATTGAAGCGAAAAGCATCCGAAATTGGAAAATCCACGATAATCCCAACAGAGGTAGATGAAGTCACAATCGAATGTCACAACATTTCTCCAAATCTAAACAACCCCACAACTAGTACTAGCAATAATACCAACTTCATCAAGCAAACATCTACATTAAGGCCTCGATGAGCTGCGATGATAGACCGGAACTATTCCCCGAGCTGAACCGGGTCCTAAAAACTCTAAGATTAACCACAGTTCGAGCCGATATGTCGAGCGTGGGTGGAAGAATCAAAAGCATACTTGTTCTATGCTCTAAGGATGGTGAAGAAAGTGTTTGCTTAAGCACGCTTAAGCAATCACTTAAAGTGGTTCTTAGTAGAATTGCTTGTTCTTCAATGGCATCAAATTGTCGGATTAGAAGCAAAAGGCAGAGATTTTTCTTGCCATATCAAAATCCTCCATGATGATGATTCAACACCACTT
This sequence comes from Combretum micranthum, assembly GCA_024138025.1. Classification (NCBI taxonomy): domain Eukaryota; kingdom Viridiplantae; phylum Streptophyta; class Magnoliopsida; order Myrtales; family Combretaceae; genus Combretum; species Combretum micranthum. The sequence goes on along the minus strand of JAMXBD010000170.1, from coordinate 72,184 downwards.
TTTATTATTATTGATTTTATGTTTGATTATATTGGATCAATGAATGTGGGGTTTTACTTTTTCCTAAGGGTTTTTTTTTTTTTTTTTTTGGTATTATGTGAGACATGTTGTGCCCACTGAAACATGCCTCATGTGACACAAAAAAAGGTGGTTAAATAGTGAAACCATGATATGTTATATGATAGATGATCTATTGATTGGAAGGGTGGATTTAGATTCCATTTGAGATGATGTTTTGAGATTATTGAAAATTTGAAAATGGATAGGTAAAAATCATTTTTGCCATGTGGGATACATACTTGTAATTTTTGTGTTCAAATCCTAAAATAGTAAAGTAATAAATATAAAAAAAATTATATGCTTGCGCAATCGTTTTGATTGAATTTTCTTTTTTCTATTATTTATGTCTTATCTTTTTTTTATATATAGATATATTAAATCTATATTTATTTGATATCTAATGATTTAAAATCTATAAGATCTATATATCTAATTTGTTTCTTTTTCAAATTTAGCATTTTGATATATATTATTATTATTATTATTATTATTATTATTATTTGTTGGTTAGTCAAAGAAGATGATCTGAGATTAAGCAATGGGAATAATAATTCGTTTATTTTCCACGGAAAAGGTTTAGTTTATTCGTTAGAAAATAATCTACTTTTCTTTAGTCAAATGAAGCGTAAAAGATGAATAAATTCTTTTGGAAATTTTTACGACTTTATTTTTCAAAAAGGGATCCTTATATTTTAATTAGTTGGGTCTCTTGTTTTTAGTGAGCATACTTTAAGGAATGTGCCAAAAAAAAAAAAATTGCCAAAGCAAACTTAATATATGGAGGAATTCCCTTTTTAAGAAATAAGAATATTAATCCTTTAATATACTGATACATCCCTCACTCTCTCTCTATAAGGGTTTTTTCGCAAACCTAGCATAGGCTAGGGATGCTAACCAGTACAACCTACTTTGATTAAAAAATATCTATATATATAGGTATATATATTGGATGAATTCCCTTTTTAGGAGAAATGAATATTAATCCCTTAATATTTCGACGCATCCCTCTCTCTCCTCCTCTCCCTCTCATAAAGGTTTTTTTTCACAAACCTAATATAGGCTAATACTGCTAACGAGTCGAATCAAAATGATACAGTGTTGAGCTCAAATTTGAAATCGACTTAAATTGAGTATGTTTTGAGTTCAGCTTGAAATAAAATTATGTAATCTCGAGTTTGACTCAATTAATCTCATTCAGGCTTAATTTATTAAAAAATATATTTTAAATTCTAATTAAAATGACATTAACATCTAAATTTCATTCAAATTTGATTAACATTTATGCTTAACTTGAACTCGATAAAGCTCAGTTAGACTCGTGAACTAATCGAGGTGAATATATAAAGTTCGAGTTTAACTCGATAAGCTATATATCCAAGGAGTCTAAATTTGAGTTTGATTTAACTATTTTTGAATCGATCGAACTCGAATAAATATTGAGTCGAACTCGAGTAACCGGTTTAGTTCGTTTGCGCTTCTAGTATAGGCTAGCACTTATTTCTAAATCTCTTCCCATTGTTCACCCTCTAAATCTACAGGTCCACCACTACTAATCTTAACATTTGTAGATCTACAACTTCTAATATTAGATTTAGGTATAATATAGTATTTCTAATCTATATATTTGACATTTCCACTATCGAAAGTCATGTCTACAAATCTTGATGGTTTGAAGGTTGTACAGATCAACCAAATAGTATTTTGTTCCTAGCATTTAATATTAGTGGTTTTCTAATGTATGTGTTATTTTTTTTTTCATCCCTTATATGGGAATATGCTATCCCTCTGTGGGATTCAACATAGTCTCGAGATGGATGGGTTTGATTCTCTTAGGAAAACAATCGTATCTCTTGTGCGGGACATTTTAATTATAAAAGAGATGTATTGGGTCTTTTTATACCTTCAACTTTTTATTTATCAGTTTAGTATTGATTTATGTAATCGATGTAATTTCTTTCTAGTGAATGAAATCAATCTTTACTTTAGAAAAAAAAAATTAGTGATACATCATATACAAGCTTCTAGCTAAATTTTTTTATTAATCCATTAGGAAAAATTCTAAATGAGTCTACGTTTGAGTGTAAGTTTAAATATAGGATGAATGTTTTAAATGGATAAAAAATGATTAATGTTATAAATAGTAGTATGAACAATGGATCATAAGAGCTTGTATAATGGTAAAGACTTCATTTGGGATTCCTACGATCTAATATTAATGACTCAAGGACCTCTACTTCTTACGGCCAAAAAAGAAAAAGGAAGAAAAGAAATAAAGGAACCTCTACTCCTTAATGGCCTTTTGACTTTATTTGAGGTTCTTGATTCTAACATCCCTAAATTGCAATAATTTTATAATCAACTTTTTATTCGATGTAATCTTAACATTCCATTTAATTAAGGTAAATTTCATCCAAGAGAATAGTATATAGTTCTTTGGATACACAAAATATAGAAGTTTGGGACGTGCCTTAAGAATTGAAGAATTTTTAATTTCTACAACAAATGGAAAATTATTGGTTGATAGCGAAGCACGTGTAAAGAACTATTCGTATAAGGAAAATTATGTAAAATGAAAGCTAATTAGATTTGTTTGCTACAAAGACCTTGAATTACTTAAATGAAAAGGAAAGTGATGAAGCTTTTCAAGTTGACATTTATTTCTAAATTTATTGAATTTCCTTAAAGTTTTGCACATGACCCATTAATAATCTCTAATTTTGCTTTGCTGCCTAGGGCTGATTTGATTGATTACTCCTTCAATTGAGAAAGTTACTATCATTGAAAACCATACTAGTGAATGAGATTCCTAGATTATGTGATCTAAAAAGGTAAAGTGGGTCATTATTCAACAAATACGATCCTAAACCTAAACCAACCAAGTTGAGATCCAAATTGTTTATATTTCTTGTTCGATTTGATTGCAAAAGCAACAGTGCAAACACAAAAGAAGGAAAAAAAAAAAAACCAACATATAAGATCAGATCGTATCTGCTTTGATATCATCACTTTTTCCTTCTTTTTTTTTTTTTAAATGTCTATTACAAACGAAGAAGTAAAAACTAGAACAAGGTGACTTACTCGTTGATAGCAAAGCACTTGCAGAGAACCATTCATATGGAGAAAATTGTGCAAAATGACTGCCAGTTACATTCGTTTATTACGGAACTATTTTTATATACATAAAGACCTATAACATCTTCACAATTAACGAACTAATTGACTGACATGGGTAAAATAATTTACAATTGATGTCAGATAATTATATCCCTGCATTGCATTAGTCTTGGTTACCATATTAGTCTTTTGATGGCACTGTGGACTACAAACATAGGCATGATTTGAGAATCGAACCAAATAGAAATTGGAATCGTTAGTTCTGGATTTTGAAATTGAGGAATCAGGACTACAATTATCTTTTATGATTTGGGTTTTGGAACCATGGAATTATCTTTTTTTTTTTCAAGTAAAAATAAAAGATAAATAAATAAATTTTGGTTTTTAATAAAATAAATTTTAAACTCAAAATATTTATTTGATCTAAAAATATTAAATTATTTAACCAAATTTTCAAAAAAATGGTTTAGAATGTATATTTATTTATATACGAACACATCCAATATTAATTGTAATTAGTAATATAAGATTGCAAAATATTCTAGAAGATAAAAAGAAAATTACAATACAAAAAGTAGTTCCATGTTATTAAAGAAATGAATTTTGTTTTTTGAAGAATTTTATATAAACTAAATTATACATGATTTTAAGGTATGATCATTTGTGTTATTGATAATAACTCATTAAATATTGTGAATAGGTAATAAATTTTACTATTTGATTAAACATTAATGATTATATAGTTAATATTTTTCTCTAATGTTCTTTTTTTTTTAATTGAATCTATTGAAATTGTCATTTTACCCGGTTCTAGACTAAAGAATCGTTTAGAAAGTGGAAAACCAGTGTTTCCTTAGTTCGTTTTGGAATTGGTTAACCGGTCTGGTTCCACTTCTAAAACCGAACCGTGTCTATGTCTAATCCACCATACACACACACCCACACACACACACATATATATATAAGGAAAAGAAAAAGAAGAGAATAATTGTGGCTATTGATATCCAATAAGCACAACCCATCCTAAGTTTTATATTATTTTTGGCCCAATCCTGAGTTTACTTTAAATTTAATAATATTGGACGTTTTCTTATGGGATTTTGTTATATAGTACTCGATTAATGAGCGAGTATCATGAAATTTAAAATGGGGATAAGGCTTCATACTAAACTGGACTACAATATTTACTATAGTTGAGCCCATATGGCAGGAAATGAGAACGATGGGAGTGCAGCCCATCTACTCCTTTTGGGCCAATGCTAATGCAACCCATTTTATTAGGGAATAATATTTAAATATGGATAAAGATGGAGAGAATAGAGTTTAGGGCACCACATTAAATTATGAACAAATCAAAATCCCACGACGCTTAACCCATAATTTATTCTGTTATTTATTTATTTTTTATTTATTTTACTTTTGGAACATCGTGAATTATGGAACTGCAATTGCATTATAATTACCAGCACACTTCACCCATTATGATGAGTGTCACCGACACTATTATTATTAAGAAATTTTTATAGTCCATGAGGAAAAAAATTAAAATATAAGTTGAAAAAAAAAATTCAATGCTTTATCTTCTAGAAACTATAAATTTTACATGATACAATGCTATAATAGTGATTGTTGTAACAGATCATGGGTGGAATTCAGATTTTAAATTAATGAAACCTATGCTTATAGTACAAGGAAGGCTTTACTTTGTAAATGTAGGTTTTGATTAATACTATTATTGTATACTATATGTGTATCACTCATTAGGTTTTTCGTGTTCACCCGTAAAGAATAAGAGGGAATTAAATTCTAATTCATTAAAAATGTAACCATGGAGTAACGATTTTTACAATATTCACTCAATATCAAAACAAGGAATTATCAGAGTAAAATCAAAATATCTTATCTTCCATTGTACATGGTATCCTCAGCTACTATCTCCAAACTGCTTGGATCCTTAAAAGTACAATAGAAAAAATTGAACAAACTATGAGGAATTTTCACAAAGGTTTCGAAGATGGAAAGAGTGTTTTTATTGGGGTGAGTTGCGATAAAATCAAACTTCCAAAACACAATGGAGGAATTGGTCTTTGGGCTATAAGAACAAGGAACAAGGCATGCTTCATGAAGCTTACCTAGAATGTCTAGTGAAAATGATTACTGAGCATAAAGCTGTTTTAAAAAAAAAAAAAAAAACACATGAGGGATGGGAAAATTTGTTGAAGTCCAATCTAAGATAGCAAAGGAAATCACAAGAAATTATGATGAGATGGAAGAGTAGTGTCGGTGGAGACCAAAAGATAGATAGTTAATCTCATTTTGGAAACATAAATGGATTGGAGAAGGTTGTGTTGCTTCATTTTTGTATGGACTTTTTCCATCTTGAAGTTGAAAGCGTAACATTGAGACAAGCTTGGACTGATGATCAAGGCTAAGATGAGGAACAATCTCTTATCCTCTTGATCAGCAAATTAGAAACATATTAGGAAACCCTTTGATATTATAGAATGGTAATGAGGATCGGGTAGTATGGAGTAGGGTTGTGTAAAAAAAAAAAAAAAAAAAAATTGACCAAACCATGAACCGAATTGGATTGAACTAAACTAAATCGAAATTTTGGTTCTTTTGTGAAACGGTTTGGTTCGTTCTTTGGTTCGGTGAAGAGCAAATGGTTCTCGGTTCGGTTCGGAACTATGAATTGAACCATATGGTTTGAACTGAACCAAACTGAACCGAATGTTTTATATATTAAAAAAGGTTAAACATATTATTTTTACTCTTAATTATTTTATTAATGATAAATATGTAAGTCACTAATCTTAAAAACAAATAATTTAACAAAAATTAATTGTTTTTAAGATTAGTGACTTAGATATGTATCATTTATTAAATAAACTTAGATTTTTCATAATATGTTTTAATTGTTATGTTTTGTACAAATAAAATAGATTTTAGATTTTAGATTTTAGATTTTAGTCTCTAGTATTTTAACTCCTGCATTTTTTTTTCCATTTGTCTTACTAATTAATCTACTTTTATTATTTAGTTACTTATTGATTTATATAATTGATAATATGTTAATTAAAAGCATACAATGGATCAAATTTTATGTCTTATATTGGGATAAAATTTAGTATACCATTATAGTTCAAGATATTTTTAAAAAAAATGAGACTAGTCATAATTATAATTTTATACAATGTATCAAATTTTATGTCTTATATTGGGATAAAGTTTAGTATACCATTATAGTTCAAGATATTTTTTAAAAAATGAGACTAGTTACAATTGTAATTTTACAATGGATGAAATCCCTTCTTTCCTATAAGTTTTACATATTTATTTGGTAAATGATTAATTTAAAATATTGTTGTTTATATTTGTATCAGTGATAAGAAAAATGTAATGAAAGTTTTTCGATAAAATATATTTTTTATTTTATGAATGAAAACGTTCGAATAGTAAAACAAACAGTACCGAACCACTTTTTTTTTTGTTCAAAAAAATTACGAACCAAATCGTACGGTTAGGTTCGAATTTAAAAGAAAAATTAAACCATAAAATATGTTGCGGTTAGGTTCAAGGTGCAAACCGAACCAAACCGTATCGTGCACACTCTTAGTATGGAGCCATAAAGCATCTGAGGAGATCTCTATTAGCTCTGCCTACCATATACTCTTAAATGAAGCAGGTAGTGCGAAGTATAATAATAGAGATTGGTTTTGGGTGTGGAAAGCATGTACTTACTTGAAAATCCAAACTTTTATATGGAGAATATTGTGGAATTGCTTAGCTACAAATGATAATCTTATCAAATGAGACGATGGAATGATTGAAGGCTGTGTCTTTTATGGACTCGCTTAGAATGTAAATTACTTAGTGTGAGAATGTGAGGAAATGAAAAAAAATTGGATAAAGTTGAATGTCCATATGTATATGGAAAGTGATTTTCAGCAAAAGTTGGATGACTAGATCAAATCAAAGGTGAAATGGAATAAGAATTTAATCAGAAAAACTAGATGTGTTAGATTTTCTTAAAATAGGTTTTGATGATAACAAAAGAGTTAAAATGCTGACTAATGAGTTTATTAAGTGTGTAGTATCAAGTTAAAGAGAAAGAATAAAAATGATGAAAAGTATTCGGAATCTGGAATGTTTTTCAGAAGGTTGCTTTAAGGATAAAGAATTTTTCCAAGAACTCAGAACCTTTCATAGAACCTTTCACTGCACTTTTGACAGCAGCTCTATATCACGTGATTTCACTGTTCATCTTCTTTAACTTAATGCAAATTATTCCAGTTCGGTACAAAAATGAATCTTGAAGACCTAGCTCCGAGTAAATGAGTTTATTTAGGTAATATACTCATTTGTTTCACCTAAGTTGGTTAATATTCAAGGGGATTTAAAGATTATCTCAAGTTTCTCTCTCTACAAACGTTTCTCTCTACAAACGGAAGAAAAATCTTCATGAACATTACCATAACTTCTTTGAACAGCTGCTGTACGTTTTTCTCCTTCAAGAAAAGTGAAATATCAGTATCTACAATGTTTCAAGATAAGGATAAGTCCATCACTTACCTATTTTTATGGGATTCATGTGTGAGTTCAAAAGAAGAAAAAAAGAACGTTATCTACTTTTGGTTTACATAAAGAAGAAGAAGATCATCAGATTATGATGAATCCGTTTCGGTTTTCAAATTTCAAATCAAGATAAATGTCACCACAATATCTAGAAGAAACATATTTCATCTTATTTTCTACCCAATTGAAGAAACGGAAGAATTCAAATTTGAAAAAGAGATAAGGAACAAAACATTTTTAATCGAGATTTTTGGGAAAGCTTATCCATCTTCCAAACAGCTTTTGGAATGTTAAGGAGAAGAAGGGATATATTATACATAAGACAGAGAGAAAAAGTAGACGAAAAAAAGAAGAAGAAGAAGCTGATACTATTCACGTACAAAAAAAGAAGCTTTTTTTCTTACCAAATATATATAGAACAAAACCTAGAACAAAACCCAAAAGTTTCATTTTTGCCTAGAATATTCATAATTTCTTCTTACGGTTCCTAGAATATTCATAATTTCTTATTACGGTTCAACAAGCGAGTTGATTTCTTTGCAATCTTTCTTTTTCCTTTTTGATCTCGAAAATTTCTTTTTTTTTTTTTTAATTGAAGGAACGTGTTGTTACCTTCTTAGTTGAAAGCTGAATTACAAGTTTAGACTCTGTAAACCGGTTGTAGCTAGAGGATAGCTGTGAGAATCGAGCAGAGAGAATTGCACAAGCTTGTAATTTGTTTGGGTTGGATATAGTGGAACAAAACCCGTAGGATAACTGGGTCCCCGACTCGGAGGTGGAAGAGTGGACTGACATACAAAGCAAAACCACTATAAATCACTGCCTGATTTTCTATACTCTATCTTTTTAATTTTCGCAATTTATGTTCATATTTGTTTAATTGCATATTTGGTTCTCATTTTAAAAGCCGAAGGGGATTATTTTTACAAGTGAAAATTTTTATTAATAATCAATTCAACTCTCTTTCTTGATTATTATTTGGGACCAACAAGATGCCTGCCACAAGTTGTTGCAACTTTTCTATTCTGGTCCCTTTAGTGTGAACGAAATAAGAGGAGAATTGAAGGGAAATCAAATCCTAACTGGGTTAAAAAGTATATATCGGATTGTTATTGTTGGTCCCACTTTTATAATTAAGAATAAGGGTTGAATTGATTATAACTAAAAATTTGAAATTTAAGCCTTTAAAAAAAATTAAATCCGCTTTTGTTTAAACTGTTAGAACAAGTTAAGTAATAAATTAAATAAAATATAAATTGCAGGAAATTAAAAGAATAGAGAAAGAAAAGCAAAATCAACGATGTATAGTGGTTCTGCCTTGTGCGTCAGTCCACTCTTGTAGCTCCGAATCGGGGACCCCGTAATCCTCATGGGTTTATTCCACTATATCAAAAGAAAATAATTTACAAGATAGTATAGTTATTGTACTTGATTTTCACAGTTTTCCTCAAGCTCATAACCGATACTACATAGTCTAAACTTGTAAAATAACAAACTAACAAGCTAGAAGGTAACAACAAGTTCCTTCTGTCAATAAGGAAATATTCAAAGGTTAAGAAATTAGAACAAGAAATGAGTGCACTAGGTCGGATTAGAAATCTCAGTAGAAGTAATGTCTCTTGTTTTTGAAATACTAGTATGTGTGTCTTCTTGTTGTCTCTCTCTTGTATGATATATATGAAGCCTCTTCTAATCTTCAACGTCTTCAATTTTGCTTTAGATAAAAAATAAGCTTCCCACAAAAATCTTAGATAATATCTTGATCACTCAATTCTGAATTTGAAAAATGAACATTACTGATGCTTGAATCTTATCTTCAAAAACTACTCGTTATTTATTTTGAAGAATTCATCTAATTTTGTTGCAAGTCAGGTATAGGTAATCGTCAACATATCCCAACAAATAGGAAGGTTTCAATTGTGTTTATCCTCTTCAATCTGAACTTCTTGTTTTTAGATAACTAAGATTGATTTTAAAATCTTTTCGGACATAAACACATATGTAATCTTCATAATTTTATCATAATGAAAAATAACAAGAGCTTTTATACGACAAAGACTCTTGAACTTGTAGAAAAGCTTTGTCCGTGTGAAAAAGTCAAAGGACTTAAAGATCTTGATAGAATCCCCTTGGAGCGTATGAGTATATTTCTCAAATATGCTCATTTCCTCGAAGCTAGGTTTTCAATATACTTAATTGAACTGATTTGGAACGAATTTGATCAAAACTGAACTGATGAACAGTGAAATTTCGCCAAATTATTTTACTATAAAAAATTGCTATGAACCTTCTGGATAAACTGTTTCGCTGTCAAACTTTTAATGAACCTTCTATAAAACCTTATGGATAACTGCTCATTTTTCTTCTTTCTCTTTAACTTAAAAATGCACGCTTGATAAACTCATTGGTAATCTTTTTATACTTTTGTTATCATTAAAACATATTTTAAGAGAACCTAATAGTATGAATTTTGGGTAACCATAGGAAAAACAAACTTCAGAGCAATACATCTTTAGAGGTGTTATGGTAGCTACCCTGGCATTTTGGATCAAAATTAACTTTGATAGCACTTTCCAAAATATTCAAACACCAGCTTGTGTGGGCATCATTGCCAGAAACAGTATTGGTGATTGCATTGGAGGCGAAGTAGTCAACTTTTTTACTAAATCACCACTCTTAGTTGAAGTATAGCTCATATTTCATATCATAAAGTGGAGCAGGATCATTGGATTGTAAACACAATCATTGAAAGAAACTCTAAGAATGCCATAGATTGGATTCTTGCTAAAAATGTGGATGATCTCTACACTCCTTATGTTGTTATTTCTAGCAAGCACATGATGCAAAGGCAGCAAACAATGTCCAAGAGAATGTGTCTGATGTGGATGAGTAAGATTGTTAATTGGACAGCCCATGACATCGTGCAAATAGGAAAACAACACAAGCCAAAAGGATAATTTACTTATGCTAATTTTGTATCTGTTATTCAAGATTTTCCTAAAAGAACTTTGGATATTATTTCTCCTTTTCTTCACCAAAAGCTTAGAGTCGGAGGCACCTTTTTTCTGCATGGATTGTTCAACAGTGTTGATTGTTGATGTTACGGATGAGTGGAACAATTTTGTTGTTGATGCTAGATGATATTCTCAGTATCTGTTTCTCTTTGTTTTTTTTTTTTTATGTTTGTACTTTCTATTTTTTGTTTTTAATATTTTGAATTTACCTAAAAAAAAAAAAGCAAAATATCATATACCATAATGCTTCTTATTTTTATTATAGAGAGATAATATTTGTATAAGTGATATATTCAAGATAATGGTATTTATAACAAAGATTCAAAATAAGTCATTAAATAACAATTCATATGTGTGGAAACATAAATTGCTAATAATTATTTTGCGTAATATCAGTTCATTATAAATTGGCATTATGAATTAGCCTTAATATTGTTTGCTTGAGTGTAACTTGTTTTCTCTTTAAGCTTTATTTGATCTTGGAGAGTATAACTCCATCTTGTATGGTTTCTTTACTCCTCAAAGCTTCTAGAAGTCTTGAATGAGGTATGATTGAGTATTTACAAACTTTTTGCTTATTAATATCCATCAAATCAACCTTCAACAAATAGGAGATAAGATTAAGTTTTTGCTTATTTTATGGTTTTTAATAATGAGTTTATCATGAGTTCAAAGGTAGTAATCACTCTTATTAAGTATATAGGCTTTCTTCAATAAAGTTAAAAGTCAGACAATTTTTGTTTTAAGCTCATTAAACCAAAATTTTCTAGGTCATCTCATGTAGAAACTTGAGACTTTACATCCTATCGTCTAATTGAAGAAGTCAAGCTCAAATCAATAGTAAACCTTGTAACAAATCTAATTACAAATTTTCTGTGGGCCTTATTGCAAAATATAAGAAAAACATATACAAAAGAAGCAACACCGAAACGTTAATTTAAATCCGAAGAGTTAATTTCTATGGTTATTTTATCTGATATAACTGGATTTATTATAACAAAAAATAACAATATAAATCAATTAAAAAAAGCAAAAAAAAAAAACTAATTACGGTATTTATCCACTGTTTTTTAAACCACAACCACCACGATTTAAAAAAGGAAAGGAAAAAGACAAAACCAAACATCAGTTTAGAAATTATAGGAGATGCCGTTACCTAGGAAAACCCAAAATGATGATCACTTCATCAGTTAATAGGAAAGAGAGAGAAGGAAAGTAGAGGAAGTTACAACTTCCCACGATAACGCATTATATCTTCTTTCACCAAATCATTACTCCCAAAACAATTCAAACAAAAACAACAACGATCTATGTGTGTGGACATCCATGACGAAAATCCTCGTATTAATAAGCGATTCATATTAATAAACGGTTTAAATCTTTTTCGATTATTATGGAAGTATGCATCTGTGACGGGATTATCATGTAAAAATTAAAATGTTAGAATGTGGTTGGTTATGTCCTGTTGCGGTTTTACGGTTCATGCCAACAACCTCCCCGCTTCCCCATCCTAAAACGGTTATCTCAACAAAACCACACCTATATACAACCTTAGATAATTTTACATTAAAACAAGATTGTATAGAAAGGAAAGCCAAACAAAACCCAATGAAAATTCAAAAGAAGAGTTTTTAGTGTTTTATATAATTTTTTTTTTTTTTTAAGGTTTTGAGGGGTTGTGTAACAATGAAGGTTGTGACTGTGGACGGTGTTGATCGAGTAAAGGGCTCGTGGAGCCCACAAGAGGACGCCACCCTCATCAAGCTCGTGGAGCAGCATGGCCCCCGCAACTGGTCCCTCATCAGCTCTAGCATCCCCGGCCGGTCCGGGAAGTCCTGCCGCCTCCGCTGGTGCAACCAGCTCAGCCCCTCCGTCCAGCACCGCCCCTTCACCCCTGCTGAAGACGCACTCATCGTCCGTGCCCACCGCATCCACGGCAACCGCTGGGCCACCATCGCCCGCCTCCTCCCCGGCCGCACCGACAACGCCATCAAGAACCACTGGAATTCCACCCTTCGCCGCCGGCGTTCCACCATTATGGACGCCCACGGTCCGCTCCACATCCCCCACGCGCCTCCAGTAGAAGGACATGCTATGCACTATAACGTCCACGCACTGCCACCGCTGCCGCCACTACCGCCACGGACGCCGCTGTCGTCCACCTCTGCCGAGTCCAACTCGGTGAAGCGTCCGAGCAGGGACGAAGCCGATTCCGAAACGGAGTCGAGCCTAAAGAGGCGGTGCTGCCGGGTGTCGCCAGAGGTGAGCGATTGGAGCGCCCAAGGCGAGGATGGTAACGAAAATGGCAGGCCCATTGGGCCCATAAAGACATCACTGACGCTGTCGCTGCCAGGAGAGACATTGGGCTCGTCCCTCGAGAGCGGGAAGTCGGAGAATCGAATGGCATTGCGTGGAGATGATCTTGACCGGATGGCGGAGGTAGAAGGTGGTGGCCATGAAGTGAAGAAGGAAGAAGGTGTAGAGGAGAATACTTGGTTCGTGACGATGATGAAGAAGATGATCTCAGAAGAGGTTAGGAGGTACGTTGATGGGCTTTTCGCTCGGAATGGGTTTGGACCTGAACTTTTCAAGCCCACAATGTCGAAGGACTATTAAAGAAAGTCTAGGAAAAAAAATTAATTTTTAATTTTTAGTTTTTAATAATTACTTTTTCCTTTTAATAATCTTCTTGTTGCTTTTTCAATTTTTTAGATAAATGTTTATGCTCGGATATATCTGTAGATACGTTATCTAAGTTTGAAATGTGGTTTCATGATTTATCCATAATAGTACAATCATAATTAGTGAACGATAACAATGATTAGTTGTTTAATTTTCTCTCTGATTTTTTATTAAAATTTTAAATTTGGATAATATATTCATCATTTCAAAATCTTTTAGAATCCAAGGCAGTTCTATTTTATAAGTGAGAAATAGAGAGTTTGGACTTGACATCATATAAAATAATAAATTTAGACCCAATTTGTTTAAAAAAATAAAAATGAAAAAAAACCAATCGTGAGTCCAAATTATTTTTTCTTATCAAATATTTTTTTATTATAATATATATTCATGTGTCTAGTTGTATTTATAAAAATATGTTGAAATTTTTTGTGATTTTAGACGTACTTCAATAAATAAACATCACCATGTCAATATAAATATATTATTTCAAGCATTTTAATTTTTAAAAGAAAAAAATATATAATTATAAATGATTTTGTATAATGCATTTATACCTCTTTAATTGAGTTTGTCCAACAAGTTGTGTGTGTGTATATATATATATATATTATTTATGTTTAAGATGTAATTTATAGGTCAAATCCAACATAAAATTAATTTCTTAGTATGACGACTCCAACGACAACTCCTACAAAAACCAAAATTGAGTCGCCGGAAAATATCCATTCCTATTGAAAAGTGACTAAATTGTATCTCAAATCAATTCCATCTTTGAAGATAAGTATCCATATTCTAGATAACAAGAGTTTTGACCTACAATTTTACCCTTAATGAAAAGATATTAACGAAAAGCATTTGCTTTTTTTAAGGATTTTTACAGAATAATAAATAAAGGATTTTTACAAGAGTTTTTGTTGTTTTTTCCACAAGACAACCAAGCTTTAATTTATACAATGCCACGGTTATTTAAAATAACTATTGTTATATTTTATTGATTGTACCATCTTAACAGAGACCACTAGTTGTAAATCTTTGGAGATAACACCAATTTGTTACTCTTAAAATAATTTCCACATTATGTCTCATACAAATTCAATTACTATTTAATCACAGTAACATCACATTTAGAGTATGCGATTTCTTAAAATACAACGCTTTCTTCCATTACAAACTCTCGTCTTCGACGTGTGATTTCGTTTTAAATATTGCCAAACGAAATTGACTTGTTCAGTATTATGGAAATTGATTTCTACAGCAACCCACTTCAGCGAACATGAAGAGCATGGAAAATAGAATAAATGAATAATTGCCCATGTAAGATTTGGTTGACGAGCCAAGCGTACCCATAGACCATAAATCATAATATTCTGCATCCTATGGAATGAAAATTCCTTCGTAAAGCACAATGTATACTAGAAAATATTGGCTATACATACTTTTAATGTGATGATAGGAGATGAAACGAAAATGTTGTGTGAAGGACAATGCAGGAACATACCTTTGGAGATTCAAGATTATACTTTTGAAGTTACCTTTTGTGTTCTACCAATTCAAGGTACGAAAGTAGTATTGGGTCTCCAATGTTTCCAAAATTTGGGAGCAATCATAGAAGACTATGCTGCGCTGATATTAAAACTATTGCAACAGAAGCGGGAAGTTTGCTTACGAGGAATTTCCCCACAATTCCAACATAGTTTTGAATTTAGGTGAAATTTATCGAAAACAACGAAAATTAATTCAAAAGACACAAAAAAAAAAATCTTAATGTAATATCAAAGGAATTAATTCCAAGAATAAAATCAAATCAAAGTCAAATATTGAAAATCTCTATTAATAAGAACATAAGCGAGTTATGACCCTTACAAAAGTTGAGAAAAGTCATATTTGTCCTCAAAAGTAAATACATGAAAAGACATGCTCAACCCTTGAAAGAAAATACATGGAAGAACACATTTGAATTTGAAAGATACATAAAAGAAAAACTTAAAACAAACACACATGAAAACACACATTTAGACTTAAGGGATACGTCCATCCTAATTTTCCAATTATAATAGGAAAAAGGTGTTGGGACTAAAGGGATATGCTCAAAACTCTTATTTAGTCATTTTCTTCTTCCTCTTGTGACTTATGGGGATGATGTCTTATTCGGATTGTGGCTGGTCGATCCTTTATGCCTTTTCCTCACAAACTTTTATAGATATCGACTCACTAACAACCTCTTTCTTTTGTTTCTTACTTGTATTTCAACCTAACTCGGCCATCCATTTTCTTGTCGGGGATTCTCATTTCCTCGATCAGAGTTGAGAGTCTCATATGATCATTCTAAGGTCTTTCTCTTGATGTCCTTCTTGGAGTGAGGGTCTTGAAAGTACTCCTACCCATCGAGCATTCACTTTGCTCGTAAATATTCCGTAAGTGTCAAAACATTTAATCGTTTTTCTTCAGAATAAAAAATCATCACATGGTTATCTAGGAGCAAGTTCCTCCATGGGAAAATCTTAACATATTGGTCCCCTAAATTTCCCGACCTCAAGACTAACAACAAATTAGGATTGCTTTATATGTACACACATGATGAACTTGCAGACCATAGTGCATGGTTGAAGGCTGACTCGGAGGACCGTTTCTTCTAGCATGCTGCATATAAGAGGATCAGCTTCACACCACTTGACTATAAATCCTAGAGACCCAACTCTATTAGAGTGCAAATAGATGCATTTTTGGATGGGGATGGAAACCAATAAAGAAGAAGAGGAAGCAAAACCAAAAAAGAACCTAAACGAGAAAACAGAGGAGCTACCATCCGTAACCCTTTGGGAGGTTAGCCAAATTTGGGTTCCCAACCCAAGGCCACCTTGCCAACTAAGTCAAGATTTCCCCATGGATGAACCATCCCGAGACAAACATGTGATGATTTATGATTCTTAAAAAGAACGATTGAATGTTCGACACTAGAGAAATATTCACAAGCAAAGTGAATACTCTATGGATAAAAGTAACACATCCAAGACTCCCACTTTGAGGACATGAGCAGAAAAATCACGAAATGATCATATGATGACTTTCAACTTTGACTCGGGAAATAAGAATCCCAACAAGAAGATAGATGGCCGACCCAGGTCAAAATACAAGCAAGAAACAAAGAAAAGAGGTTGTCAATGAGTCAGTATCTAAGACAGTTTTTGGAAAAAATGCAAAATGGATCGACAAGCTGCAATTCGAAAAACACATCATCCCCATTAAAACCAACAGCAATCACGGCCACCCCCACCTCCTTTCATCATCTATACTCGCACCAAAGCTTGATTTTGAGTCACATGAAACAACCATTAGACCTCACCAAGGTTGTAAAACCCAACATCTCCAATGCATAGGTCAAATGCATGCCATTCTAGGGCCGTCTATGGGCAACTAGATGAGGAAAAGGACGCAATATGGTGATGTTTGAGCACGAAGACGCAGTTTCGATGGTGATTAACGCCTTAACTGATGTCTGGCGAGATGTGATGGATCTAGGACACTGCCTCCCGATCAGAGGTGAGCATCAACTAGCAAAAAACGTCGAACTGTGTTCTTGCCATTGCCCGCAAGCAGGACAATAGATAATCTATTTATCAGGTTCACTCAAGAAAATATTACAAGTCTTGTCACATTGAGACATTAAAACACAACATAGGCATTGCACCCAATAGATTAGGGATTAGCTTGCATTCTAGAAAAAAGGCTGTAACACTGACTAATAAAATCCACTCTTTCACGTAAACAATTCTCCCCATAGTTCATCTCTATTTTCTGCCAAATGATAGAAAACCACAGGACTCTTTTATCTCTTATAAGTACCCAGCGACGAGGAACATGAAAAACCAAAAAAATGAAAAAAAAGGAGAAGTTGCAGATGCGCATGAGCTGTATATCGACTCCCGATTAAGTCAGAATCTACAGTGACAAATCTAGATTTTTGTTTTCCAAGGAGCTACAAATGAGCCCATATTCAATTGATGTAAAAATGAAAGCAATTTTTCAAATCTAAGGAACCACCCACAATTGACAGTCTTACATAATAAACCCTATAAGTTGGGACAGACAAAAAACATTCTTAAACCTGCCACTAGCATTAAATTGAGAAAACTCGATCTCGATGATATAGGGCATAAAGCTTGTATCCCTTGATCATAATCCTACTTGAAGGAAATTAGCAAAACAAGATGATTCAGGCAAAATTTAATGTCCCCCCAAATTTTTGCCTAATAATTTTATAAAAGATTCTTCCAATAGATTCAAATATCATACACTTCACATGATTGATTGAAATATATGCACCAGTCATCCATATGAACATATCATAATATGCCCCGACCAACACATATGAATATTTCCCTCAACTAAGTAAAATGGAGATTCTTTGCTATGGATCTTGATCTCTGTACAAGCTAATCATATGTAGATAATGACTCGTGATCATAAGAACCAAATGAGTGCATTCATTCCAAATCAGAAAGACCACCCGATAAAGAACAAAGTTTAACCCTAAAATAATCTAACCAGCTAAAAGGCCTAGCATCACACCAGAAAGCTAACGGCACTACCTATCAAACCCTGAATTCGATTGGAGCAATCAATCACCCAAAATAGCCTCTAGAAATCATTTATTTTAGAATCACTAACCTATCCAACCAGAGATGAAGGTTCATGGCAAACAGTTCGTGTCAAATCATCAACTGACGTAGAAAATCTGCACAAAAACTAAATGCTAGAGCACGTAAAATTAATTCATGTTATGATACAATCAATACATCTCAAATTAGGGTTACCCTATTAAGTCTATTTTATGCTATCATGGCATAATCATCAACCCTGACCCAAAGCAAATTCAGAGGCTAAAACGATACCCAACGATTGAAACAACGATAGATAATCATCTTAAAAGCATGTAAAACATGAATAATACCGAATCAGAAAAGATTATCTCATCCAAATCCCTTCTTTATGCGAATAGAAAATCTAAGATCCAACATAATTAAAAATCCTTAATACCAGCACTTTCTTAAACAAGAGTACTCATATTTAATTAAAACATGAAAAGACATCAAAAACCCTAAGAACGACGAAGCGTTTTTGTAACGAAGAGACGAGAAAGGAAACTCTACTTAGATCTCTGCCTCATCTTTCTTCTCTTCCTCTTCAACCTCCTCATACGCTTCTTCTTCCACTGGAAAAAAAAAAAAAAGAAAAAGAAAAGAACAGATTCAAACACGCATCAGAGTCATACGAATTTCCATATTCCGATGTTACAATTAAAACATTGATTTTGATTTATGCAAGAGTTTTAGTCTTACCTTGGCTCTCATGGTGATTGCTAAGGGACGAAAGTGCTTTTTCTCCTTTTCCTCTTCGACTTCGAAACCCTAACCCTGCGGTGGGATGTCAGTGGCTGCAGATGAAGGGATGAAATAAAAGCGAAGTGTACATTTATATAGGCTATAAGCTCTGTTGTTTCTAGGGTTTGGGTTCGCAAATTCGGGCTTGTGTTATGGGCATGGGCATGGGCATGGGCATGGGCTCTTTCCTATCTTCCAACCTGATTATGGGTCTGTTTGGATTGTCTGTTTTTCATCTGTATTTGTATCTTTTTTAAAATGATATGTGTAAATATATTCGATTTGTATCTAAATTTTATTTATATTTATTCTATTTGATCTTTTGATGAGAACTGTCAACTTTTTTTTATCTATATCTATTTCTTGATAAATAATTTATTAGCAAAAAGTTTGAAAAAGTGTCTGTATCTGCCGGAAAAAAGCCAAAACAAACAGACCCATAAAGATTTGTCAAAATTAGTTAGGTTCGGTGCAATACATATAATATATGGTTATATGTATATTTGAATTAACATAATATATTTATACAGATTATTTTAGATAATATATTAATAAATTAATATTTATATATTCATACGAACAATGTTACATTAGAAAATGGTCTAAAAGTATATTATGGTGTAATTTATAAGCCCCTGGAGGGTTATATAAAATATTATAATATTTAGCAAAAGATAATCCTT
The DNA here is from genome assembly GCA_024138025.1 of Combretum micranthum. Lineage (NCBI taxonomy): Eukaryota > Viridiplantae > Streptophyta > Magnoliopsida > Myrtales > Combretaceae > Combretum > Combretum micranthum. The sequence continues at coordinate 52,669 of JAMXBD010000170.1, read as the reverse complement.
TGAGTTATAATAATACAAATTTTACACTAAAAGTTGCATCATTTGCTTTTAGTTATGAAAAATTTGTAAACTATTAAAAAAATTCCACTTTATATATGAAGGATATGTTTTTTTTTTTTTTTTTTTTGAGGGGTGGGTAAAAAACAGATATAGATGATAAATAGTTAAAAGGAATCTTAAGGGAAAGTGAAAACAAGCAAATAATGGAAGCTTGCAGAAGAAATTAAAAAAAATTAAAAATGTGGAGAGTCTTACTTCATATATATTGGTTACCAAAACAAAATTTATGATGGAACGTAAGTACATAAGATAATATCGAAAAGATAAGATAACGAACAAAAAAAAAAAAACACTAAATGGGCCTTCAAAAATTATAAGAATATGAAAAGGAACATTAAAAAGGTGCAATGGTAAAAAAAAAAAAAAAAAGGTAGCATGATTTTTTTAATAATAATAGTTTCTTTTTTTTCTTCAAATACTTTTATGTGATATAATGATATGGCCGTTCCACCTAACTTAATGCAGATCTCTTGAAATTAAAAAAAAAAAAAAAGAATAAAAAACCTAGCAGATAACCTAATCGCCTTCTACACTCCTTTATAAGACACACTCTCTCAACTTGTCTTCTTTACTCTCTAATTTTCAAAACCCTAATCACTAAAAACCCTAACAACCTTTATTATTTTGCAGGTAATTATGGAGATTCGAGCTTCCACAGGCTTCAAATGTAATTTCATGGGAGGACAAATCATAACCCTTTGTTAATCTTATTTTCCCTTTTATAATAGTGCATGTACATTAGATGTGTCTATTTTTTGCATGTACAGATCATAACAGCTATGTTTCCTTTACAATTATTATTCATAACACTTATGTTTCCTAATTTGTTATGTAATTCTTCATCCATGTTGGATGTTGCATGTTTCATACTTGTGCTGTAACACTAGTCTCTGCTACTGGAAAAACAACCTTGTCCTCAAGGTTGAAAGTTGGGTAAAGTTGTTTAAAAGATGTCAAGTCTTCCCTGCTAGAATCTTCAATATGTAACCCTTGCCATTGAACTAAAATTTGATAAATGTGCTGGTTATCTGAGATAATATCCTTAGAATCAACTACTACTAAAGGAACTAGAACATGGTGGCTATGAAATGATGTAGGAGGTAGTTCCAAAGACGGAATAATGGAACCATAAGCTGGTTTCATGCATGAGACATGAAAGACATTGTGAATCTTAGAACACTCGGGTAGTTATAATGCATAGGCCACAAGGCCAATTCGTTTGAGTATTTTGAAAGGACCATAAAAACGTTTTGAAAGCTTATGAAAGCCGTCAGTGAGTGATGCTTGTTTGTATGGCTGTGGCTTGACAAAAACCAAGTCACTTTCGTTAAATTGCATATCCAAGCGATTCTTATCTACTTATTGCTTCATGTGATGCTGAGCTTTGTGTAAATTCTCACGTAAATGATCGAGTGCTTAATCTCTTATTAACAGGTCGGATTCCACTGCCTCTAATTTGAATCACCTCGAATATACATCGGAATGGTGGGTGGTTTCTGGCCATATACCAATTCAAAAGGAGTTGCCTTAGTTCTGTCATGATTAGAGGAATTGTATGCCAATTTAGCCTAAAGTAAAAGCTTTACTTAATCTTCAATTCTGTCCATGACAAAGCTGCGTAAATATTGTTGCAACACTCGATTTAAAACTTCTGTTTAGCCATCACTTTATAGATGACAGAAACTACTCATACATAAAGTGGTGCCACTTAATTTGAAGAGCTGTTGCCAAAATTTGCTTACAAAAACTATATCCCGATCGGAAACTATAGTCCTTGGAATACCATGTAGTTTAACTACAATTTGGAAAAACAATTGAGCCACATGTGTTGCATTGTAGTGTATTCCTAAGGCTCCCAGGTGACAGTATAATAGAGTGTCCTTGTGATGGAGGCAATGATGTAATAAAATCCATAGAGATGTCTTCGTAAATCTGATTATGAATAGGTAAGGTACTAATAAACCAGCTGGATGTCTAGTAGAGTATTTGGTTTGTTGACACTCAAGACACCCTCTAACAAAAAATTCCACATCTTGTTTCATGTCCTCCCAATAAAATTAGCCTGATAACAGTTTGTATGTCTTTAAGACCCCAAAATGTCTAGCAAAAGGAATAGAGTGAAATTCCTTAAGAAGTGAAGGAATCACTTTTGAAGTTGGGACTAAAAATAGTCTCTGACCAAAATATAATAAACCATTTTTCCAATATAGTGGACGTTTCAATGGTTATGCTTCTTTAAGCTTGGTACAGATGGCTACAAAAACAGGTAATGATGTATATTCTGCCTTAAATTCATCTAATATAGACAAGTGGGGCATGGAAAAAGCCAAGCAATGAAACAAGTCTTCATATTTACGTGATAAAGCATCTGCCACTATATTATCTTGTCCCTTTTTGTATACTATAGAGTAATCAAATCCCACTAACCTTGATAAGTATTTGTGTGGTTTAAGGGTTTGAATTACTTGTGAAAGTAGGTCGTTTAGACTTTTGTGATCGATTCTAATAACAAAGTGATCCCCCAAAAGGTACCATCTCCATTTTCTTCTTGCTTGCACCACAGCAAGTAATTCACGAACATATGTTGAAGCTTGCATTAGATGAAGTGGAAGCTTCTCATTGAAATAAGAAATTGGCATGTTATCTTGTAATAAGACAGATCCTATACTTGACCCTAAAGCATATGTCTTGACTATAAATCGTTTCTAAAATTGGGTAATATTAAAATAGGAGTTGTTGTTAAGGCTTCTTTTAAAGCATCAAAAGTTTGTGAGCATCATCCGACCACTTAAAAGCATCTTTTTTTAATAAATCGGTAAGAGGAGATGCTAAAGAGGCATATGATTTGATGAACCTTCTGTAGTAGCGAGAGAGGCCTAAGAAACCTCTTAATTGTTTTAAAGAAGTTGGAACAGGCTACCTTTTAACCGCATCTACTTTAATTGGCTCTGTTTGAACTCTTTTTACTGATACAATATGGCCAAACTACTCAATAGAGTCTTGGCCAAAAGCACATTTAGATTGTTTTAGAAAAAAAGTGTTATCTCTTGATATAGCTAACGCTGTCTCTAAATGCGCTACATGTAGCTCCAAAGACCTACTGTATACTAATATATCATCGAAAAAAACAATGATGAATTTTCTCAAATGAAGTTTGAAAATTCTAGTTATTATAGCTTGAAAAGTGGCAAAGGCATTACTTAAGGCAAATGGCATTACTAGAAATTCGTAGTAGCCATCATGGCTACGAAATGAAGTCTTTGAAACATCCTTAGGATCCATACGAATCTGATAATAAATTGTTCTAAGATCCAATTAGAAAAACATGCATGTATCATGTAATTCATCAAGTAGCTTGTCAATGATGGTAATGGGAAATTCATCCTTAATAGTAGCTTGGTTAAGAGCATGGTAATCCACACAAAACCTCCATGTGCCATCTTTTTTCTTAATCAAAAGAACCGAAGAGGAAAAAGGACTAGTACACTGCTGTATGAGCCCTTGTGCCAACATATCATGAACTTGTTTTTCAATCTCCTCCTTGTGGAAATGAAGGTACCAATAGGGCTTGACGTTAATTACTTGCACACCATTCACTAAGTGAATTTGGCATCGAATATCTCTCATTGGTGGCAAGGATGAAGGTGGCTTAAATAATTGAGGAAATCTGCCTAATACATCATCTAATGATGGATTGTTGGTGATATTCGATGTAGCTTCACCATTCTGAGCTAATAGTTGGTAACATGATGCTACTTGAATCAGCGTACCTCAATTGTTGATGAGAGATAAGTTGAGTACCAAAGCACTGTTCCTCAACCAAAGTAATAATAGAGCCATGATGCATGAAAGTCATGAGCAAATTAGTGTAATCAATAGTAACAGGACCCAAGACTTGTAACCATTGAACCCCTAAAACCAACTTTGCACCTTAAAATTCTTGAATGTAAAATGTGTCCACAAAACTAAAGCCTTGAATAGTTACACTCACATCTTTACATAATCCAGCACATTGCAATTTATGTCCATTCCCTATCATCACATTAAACTGAGAAGATGGTTCAATAGCTAGACCCAAATACTTAGCCAATCAGGGTTGCAAGAAATTATGAGTGCTACCCAAATCCATTAGAATAGATAATGGTTTAGAATTAATAGTTCCCTGAAATTTAAGGGTTCGAGGAACGATATCTCCATTGAGAGCATGATACTGATTGTGCCACTTAACTCTTCACTATCACTATTCAATTCAAGTATATGCAAAAAGAGAAAGATATCATCAATAGCATCTTGATCAGATAACAATAAGAGAAATTTGGCTTTGTGATTCTTATGAAAATTTTCATTGCAATTATAACATAACCCTTTGTCTCTACATACTTGCAATTCTGTAGGGGTTAGTATTTTAATAAGTAAAGTTTTACCTTGAGTGGATTGATTTGTAACTAACTGATCTGTGTTCTATGCATTTGAAGAGAAGGAATTGTTGAATTGCAAAGCATTGGTTGATGTACCAGAAACAAAAGAGCTCTAAAAGGGCTTAAAGGTACGTGACTGATAATTGATTTTATCTTCATGTAACCGAGTAAGCCGAATTGCGTCCATTAAATTTTTTGATTGGGCGATTTGTAGTTCCCTATGGATTATGGGTTTTAATCAAGAAATAAAGCAGCTAAGCAAAAAGGATTCTGATAATCCAATAATTCTATTAGATAGTTACTCAAATTGAGATTCATAAGAGCCACTGATGAAGTTTGAGTTAGTTTGGATAACAATCCTTGCACATCTTCATAGCCTAAAGGGCAAAATCTTATTGTTAATGCTTCGCAAAAATTTATCCAAGAATTGAGTTGTTTATTTAGATACATCCATTATACCATGTAAGGGCATCCCCTTCTAAAGCGAAGGATGCTGTGGTTATTCTTTGTTCATCAGGTGTGTGATGATAAAGAAAAAACTAGTCAAGTTTGAAAAGCCACCCCAAAACAGGGCCAGAAATTTAGGAATTTCAAGTTTAATTCCTTTAAGCAAATTCGTAGAAGTTTGCATTTGAAAAGGAGATGATGAATCCTGATCCTTAAGTCCCTCGTGAACATGTTGTGTCATACTCTGCATTAATTCAATTTTTTCGATCCTAGAACTCAATTGGGATAAGGATTCTTGTTTGGCAGTCAAAGAATTTTTTTAAATGTCTACATCCATCTGTTCTTGGGATCTTATAATAGGAGGCATGGAAACGAGAGCACCAAATGGTAGGGCATTTCCACCTATCTCGGCCAAGATCTCTTGAAATTTGAAAAAAAAAAAAACCTAGCAGATAATCTAATCGCCTTCTATACTCCTTTGTAAGACACACTCTCTCAACTCGCCTTCTTTTACTCTCTGATTTTCGAAACCTAAATCGCTGAAAACCCTAACAACCTCTATTAATTTTTAGGTAATTGTGAAGATTCGAGCTTTCATAGGGTCCAAACACAATTTCTTAGAGAGTACAAATCATACCCCTTCATTAAACTTATTTTCCATTTTATAATAGTGCATGTACATCAGATGTGTCTATTTTTGGCATGTATAGATCATGACAGCTATGTTTTCTAATTTGTTATGTAATCTTTCATCCATGTTGGATGTTGCCTGTTTTAACTATGCTGTAACATATAACTTGGGGAAAGGAAATCAAATTTGTTTTGTCCCATGGAAACCGAGGTTACAATTGTCTTAGCCAATAACAATAATTCAAGTTATGAAATCCACTACACATCTATATACATTGTTGAGCACTAAACTTCTTTGTTAATTATGCTAGAAAGAGAGTTAGAATATGCACCACCCTTAAAAGAGTGCAACATTCATGTCGATTAAATTATAAGATCATAGGAAAATTCTATTACCTCGTCATTAATTTTTATAGGACCAATCACATCGGTTATTAAATGGTCTATACTATACCCAACCATGATGAAACCACTAAAATAGTTAATATTATAATTACTATATTTATTTTAATGGTTAGATTATTGATTAGACGGTTCCGTCGATAGGATCGTAGAAGCTCCCAAGATTATAATTAGTTGAATGTATATACCATTAAACCCCTAAACTTAAATTATATTTAAAGGCGTCTTCATAATTTTATGATGTTCATATAACCAGACAAACAAACTTATTGTAATAAACTAAATATTTTACATGATAATTTTTACAATTAAGTTCTTGTTGCGCTTTCATTATCCTAATAGAAGCTCTAATTGAGCTTTGATGAGGGATTATTTATATTCTTTCCACTCTTATTAATTATTTATTTAATTTTATGATGAAGTTGACTTATGGATATTGCTAATTTACGGATTTGCTATGATCAAAAGGTTATGTAACTTATACGACGTTTGCACAAATGTTGAACCATAGAGGCTAAATCTGGGTGCAATTGAGTTAATTATCTTAACTAAACTTATTTATAATTTTAGGAAGTCTGATTTAATTAAACACTAGGATCTTGTAATAAGCTGTATATTGACCAATCTCTAGCGCTTTAATCTTTTATTCCTAAGCATATGTGTTTTATATTTCTAATCCATTTTAAGTGTACATTAACTTTTATTCCACATCACATAAATACAACATCCATTATAAGGGTACATCACTTGAAAAAACAATAATATAATGGGAATAGAGTGTTTGACTATAGGGTCTAGTTTATGATTCTAGCAGTTGGATGTGCCATTAGATCATGGGATAGTGGACAAGTAGGTGGTTAGCGACAGCTGAGGCAATTGTAAGGCAAGCCTACTATCCTACTCTTGAATGTGTTAATTTTGATCAAGGAAGATCTACCGAGAGATGTCTAGCGAGGTCCGATCAGGGGTTGGAGGAGTCCGTTAGGTGTCAAGCTGTGGTAGATGGTGTTCGTGTGGGGTCACTAGACCATTGCTAATGCAGGTAGGCCTTCAGCTTAAGTGGTAAGCCCAATTAGTTCATGGGCTGGACTTGGTTTAAGAGACCCTTATTTTTTATTAGCGCATCAACACTACATTTCTTATTTAATTTGTTTTGTAGATCATATGATGAAAAATAGAGATAACTTTTGAAATTTCAAAACTAAAGGTACGATTTTTTTTTTAATGAATTTCACTTTGTCTTTAGGATGTTTGGGTGCAAATATGAAATTTGAAGCGTGTTGTGAAGTAGAAAATACTTACTCCCTTGCATTATCTTGTTCACATTCTTCATGTTCTCTAGAATAATGTGTCTCCCCTGCACCATTTTTTTTGTATTTTTTTCTAGTCAAATAATTTTGGTATGTTTATCATGTATCTAAATTACCTTCGATCTATTTATCATGGGTGTAAATATGTTGGTTAGTTTTGGTGTGTTTATGATATGGTCTATATTATTTTAATATGCTTTAATGTGTTTTAGCTTTTCATTCTTCTATTGATGTGTTGTTTTTACTATTCTGTTTGTTTAGATAGGTGAAATGATTTTATAAGAATGAAATTACAAAAAAGAAAGAAACATGCATACTTATGTTTCAGTGATTATTGAAATAGTAAGGCGTCTTGTAGCGATGAATGACTTAGGTAGAAGCTGGTTATCCTAGTATTCAGTACTATTTTTGACTTAAGGCAACATTATAGCGATGAATGACTTAGGTAGAAGCTGGTTTATCTTAGTATTTAGTACTATTGGTTTTGACTCAAGGCAGCATTATATCGATCCATAAAGCTGTTGTATTCATTCATTTAATCATATATGTACAGGAATTACCAAAAGCTTTCAACACATATGAAATAGGTTGTTATGCGTAATTTTTTACTCTGAAACTACAAGTGTTTTCTCTTAGTTGTTCAAAAGCTTATCTTAAGCGTTCTATGTTTTTGGTTTTATTTCTACATTATTCACTGATGTAATTAGAGGTTTATTTGCCAAAGCATTGTTTGTAATTATTGTGATGGTGAAGAGATTTAGTGCAATATGATACTCGTTGTCTTGGACTTTGGTTTCTTGCTTAAGTGTTTGTTGGAGTTGAATTATTAAATGCGTTGGTGGATTGGTTTAGTATTTTTTAACGTCTTCTTCTTTCTTCTCTTTTCTTCCTAATGTCTTGACGGCACCATGCATAGGCTTATGAGGCTCTCTGACTAAAGGTAAATGTTGATTAGATTACTCATGGTGCCTATTATTTTTGGTATCATCTTTATCATTTTGATAATGACTTTCCATTTCGAAAGCAACAAATTTCTTTGCATATTAAATGTAATTTGTTTACATTGATTGATGGAGTAATATATGCATTGCTTGCAAATGATTTCCTAAACACATATTACTCATCAAGGCAAAACCTAAAACTAAGGTAAACTAATTAATATCGTGTTTACATGAGTAAGGAAAATGAGTTATGGATCTTCATCAAACAATTCCATAACTTCAAAGAGGAACATAACGACTTGTAACTGCGAGGAAAGGTCAGTATGATATCATCATGGAAGGCTAGAAGTTTCAGAAGAAGATTTGAAGGATTTTCCAAATATTGGTGATTGTTAATAATGACTCGTTCCACACAAAATTTCAACGTTCTCTTATACTCACAAAATATCGTGTTAATTGTGTAGGATGCGGATAATTGCAATCACTTCAAGTGGATTGATCCACCTACGTGTAGTTGTGTTTGGTTTTTGGGAAGAAGGTATTAGAACGAGTTAGTTGGCTTCTAAATGAATTGGAGGCAACGAAACGAAGAGAGAATGAATTAGTCAAAAATCTCTAAGTTGAGATGAAGCAGATGCACTTTGAGATGAAGAAGGTGCGAAGACTCTTTTTCCTATTGTGTTCTACTACTGTGATACTTTTCATGTGGATTATTTACGTACAAGACTTGCTAGAGGTGGAGTTGTATTTTGATGTATTGGATAGACATTTGCTCAAATTGTGGTAGAATGCAAAGTATACTTGAAGTTCATTAGATAGAGTTATGTCTATGCTCAAGTGCTTTGCTATTCTTATAATGCTGTGACTCATCGGGTATATTGCTACTCTTACAAGGCTCAATTAAATCCTTCTTACTTAAAATGTTACCATGACGCTATACATATTTCTAGGGTTGGCATATTCAATTTACAAGTTAAATTTTATTTAAAAAAAATTCTTGGCTAATTAACTTAAATTTTGTTATAAATTGATGACTTGCATGTTGCTGGATCAATTATGTATGAATAATTGAAAAAGCATCTTAATGTAATTAAAAAAATGACATGCTTAAGCTTATGAGATGAATGTGTTTCTAAGAAGTTCACAAATTTAGGTTTTTGTCACTAAAAAAAAGTTTCATTACTTTAATACGTTAACTTAAAAGAGAACTAAAAAAAAAAGCATAATCCTATTAATTCCAAAACATAATTCAAGCAAATGTACATGATACAACTTCTAAGACATTCTCTAGACTTTAATGATACAACTTTTGAGATAGCTTCTCATCTTGTCCTTCAGTTAGACCTTAATAGAAGCAAGTTTAATGCAAAGAGTTGTAACAAAACAAATCTAGGTACAGCAACAATTAATTGGGAGACAAGTCTTCGATCTAGGAATAAAAGTTTGAATGTTTTATAATGACAACTTCCATCATTTTGCTATAGAAAGGAAGAAGAGTGCCATTATTTCTAGGTAATTTGTTAGAATTACATGTCGAGGAGGATATAGCGTAATTTGTCCTGCAATTGACTGTTTCCCCAAACCTATGATGGAAAAAGACAGCCAATTTTACATCACTTGAAGCATGCAATGCTTGAACCATAAATGAGAAGCAATTCTGGCAAGTTATAAATTGTTCATACCAGCACGTAGACATCTACGCTCAAGATCAATTCCCCTGCATTTCATAGTGTTTTGTCTTGATGAATACCACTTTTGAAGAGCTTAAGACATGCTTCACGAAGTGCAATGGAATCTGAATGTTGGTCAAGAAAGGCAATGCTTGACCAAAATCACACAAAGCATATTGTGTCCATGTTTGAGGCATGCTAATAGAAAAGTAAAGCTCTTTTAACATCATTACAATTAGTGTTAATTCACTTTTGACATCTAACAAAAATACTAGTGGAGTTAAGCTGTGGAACTACATCCACGCTTAACCTTCTTTATTTTTTTTGGCTTTTAGAAAGTAAGCATTCATAAGGTATTCCGTATCAGAAGAAAAACATCATACTAGCATTTTACCAAAAAAAAAAGGAGGCGAAAAATGCAACCGGTAAGAAACTAACTGCAACAAAGCAAGACAAGAAAAAAAAACTACAAAAAAGACCATTCAATAGCCATTAACAATTCCCTGCTCTTGCAACCTAGAAAATTATAAAACCCGATAACATTGCAAAATTAGAATGCAAACTCCATATATGGTGATTGTACTGCAAAAAGTAATTTTCTAATTGTAGCATATCACATAATAACACAATATACCTTCCTTACATATGTAGTGACCTAATCAAACTATAGAAACACAAAACATGTGCATTTTAATCGATACGCCCAAAGTCAAAATATGCTATCCAATTCCTAATATCTACTATTCACATTCTTCCACTATATGAACATTTGTCATATATCTGTCAAATCAAAAGTTGTTGCATGATTACAACATAAAAAAAAACATAAGCAGACAAACAAAAATTAACACAACAACCAAATGAACTGCTTTTCACAATCTTCTACGTCGTCCCTCACGTGCACCTTGATACATAAAATGACCATGGATACGACCTCCATGCATACCAATGGAACTAGGCTGCCCTACAGTTGATTCACTATTTCCACTGCTCCTTTCTCTACTAGAGTTCTTGCCAATTGAACTACTATAAGAAGGTTAGGAAAATCATGTTATAGTTGTGTATTGTAAATGTCCTTATTTCGACCAAAAAAAAAAAAAAACAACACAAACACACACAGACTTTAGCTTGAGTAACAACCCATAAATGAGTAATTGGAAATGTTATGCATTCAAGGCACACTCACCTGTGAAAGGGGTGTTTGAAGGATAGGTTGAGACGATGAAGTCAATGGTCTACCAGCTCTTGTTCATGTATGCCCCTACCACTGCCTCTACTTCCTTTGGATATGGGACCTCTTCGATCTCAAATTACTACCTCCAATGGACAAATAAGTATAAAGAAGTCAATCATATTTCATTTGTAAGATCATTATTGTATGTTCAATGTAAAGGTTAGCATCAATACATACCAAACTCTCTCTTTGGCGATCAAGCCATCTTTGCCAAATTGTAGGCTTAGTTGTAGTTGCATGACACGATTGATATTTGTGACCAATAGCAGCACATTTCTGACATTACTTCACCCTATTACTTCGAAGAATTGTGTTAGGATTTCGTAGTTCATTTTTGCATCATCTGCATGCCTTCTTTGGACTACCTGGCTGAGGCTTGAATTTAGGAGGTATAAGTCTTGTATAACCTGAATGTAGCAAGTGATCCCCACCAGACATTGGTGGTATGATTACACTATAGACCAACAAGTATGTAGACTTTTTGTAACATTCATGAACATAGTTCTCTCATAATTCCTAAGAATCGCTGTCATACCATATCTATAAGGTAATCCTTGCAATTCCCATGCCCTACAAGTACATGTATGGGTGTTTAGGTCAATTGCATGGCATTCAAACCCATTATCAACCTCATACATTTTTGCAACATAAGTAATGTCAGAGTAATTTCTAGCAATGTTGATTAACTTATCAATGCATCTCAGAACGTTAGGAAAATCTCCTCTTGATACTTCCCTATTCCTTCTCTTTTTAGATTAAACCTCTTCATCAAACACACTCGATACCACTCAAGCATTGACATCCTTAGCATCCGTCGTGCCTTGAGAATCACGTGATTAAAAGATTCATTTAAGTTATTCACTAGGATATCGCATTTAGTGCGATAAATGAGACTTACATTAATAGGGTTCTGGAATCCTTGCCAACCATTCCTACGTTGCCTCACCTATATTCCTTATGGCTGTAACTTTTGCCTCCCATTCCCTTATGGTTGTCACATTTACAATACCCCACATTGCATCCTTGAATGTTTGAGTAGCAAATTTTTTCCTAAAATTCTCATACAAATGTCTTACACATAGCAATGTTCACATGTTGGAAAAAGCTCGTTAAGTGCGTTGTCAAGTCCTTACAAAATCATAAAATAAGATAGTGTTAGAAAATTGGTTTGGTGGATGCATAAAATATGTGTGCATTGTTAAGAAAATTAATTGGACATACCTTTTGTCTATCTAAAATAAATACAAATCCAAGCTCTCTTGGGTCTCTAATGTCATCTCCAAAGATCTCTAGGAGCCAATGCCATGAGTCTTCATAATTTGACTCAACAACTGCAATGGTGATTGGAAAGTTGTTCTCATTCCCATCTCGATCCACAGCTGCAAGTATGTGCCCACCAAAATGTTCCTTCAAGAAACATCCATCTAATCCAATGATTAGATGGCACCCATTAAGAAATCCAACCTTTTACACATTAAATCGTATATAAATTCTTTCAAAAATAGCTGCACATCCCTCTATAGATGCATCACATTTAATCATTCCTCGACTACCAGGGTCATGTATCATCACTATACTAGCATAATCACAAACCAAGCCACACTACTGTGAATCATCACTATCTAAGATAGCTTGTGCCTTTCTCGTTGCTCGATAGGTAGTATGGGAGGTAATGTACACAACAATATCCCTTATAACATGACGTTGTACAGCACTAACTTCCCATTTTAGGCCATTGTCTTGAAATTCATGTAAGTATTTTCGTGCAAGGAATGTAAATGTAATATGCTTGTCATTAAAACCTCGAGGACAAGTATATCTAGGGTAGAATGTCTTAATCTGGAATGTTTCCTCATCACTAAGTGTTGACCCATACACTCGCCAATCACACTCGTTAAGACAATAGATAGATACTTTTTTAGATGATTCAGGGCAAAGTGATATTTGATGCCATTTATAGTGGCATAAGCAAGGATGTACTGTCTGAATGTCTTCACATTAGGGAATTTCATTCCTACTAGAATCCTAGGATATTTACTATCAACATGTTCACTATACTTAACATATCTATCCAATGTTTCTTCCTCCTCCGAATCAACCAAACTACACAGATCATCATCATCGATAGCATCCTCTTCCCATTCGCCATTACCTACTTGCACTTCCCCAACCTCATTCCCCAACATTAGAAGCCTATCATTATGTGTTTCATTCTCAATTGGAATTGCAAAGTCGTGTGAAATATCATCTTCATCAGAGTCAATATTGTATTCATTATAATCATCAAAATCCTCCATCATGGCAACATCACAAAGTTTACCAACATCTTGCACGTTAGAGTCCTCCATGGGCAGTGTATTTAAGGTAGTTGGGTTTAGAACATCCTCCTCTAGTGACTACTTATCCACATATGTTGTAACTGTATACTATCCCATGGAATGATGTAGCTCTAACATTGTGATAACATTGGCATCACTCTGAATAAGCTTTAGGCCATTATGAAACGACTCCCTATGTACCACATAATATATGAACGACCTTATGGGTATGCTTATATCAGACAAAACATCTTCAAACTTGAGAAAACCCGTTACATCTGGATCAATGTTCTTCCTTACATCTTCAAATTCGAGAACCTCATTTGTATGAACAAACATCTCCTTTGCTGAGTCTCCTACCATAATGAATATGGAGGTAGATCAAGTGTGGAATCACCATCCCTTTAAAATTTCAAAGCCTCTAAGGAAATGAACATATCTTAGTTACAAATGAAATGAGAACAAAAGTGCAATAATTGTCAAAATAGAAAAAAGAGGATGACTACATTCCTAATGCTACAACTAAACAACCATTAATTTCCAATCATGATTAAGTTATTAGATGTCGCCTCTCATACTCATTTTGGTTCTTAACATGTTTCCTTGTTAAATCATATTATATGTTGAAACTCCAAATTTTCCATTGTTATGTTTTATTTTTGTAATTAATGACTTCGTTTTTCTAGTTTTATCAGAAGAACAAAAATATTGAACCATTCCATACCTCTATCCAAGTCGCTCCGATGAATATAATTTGAAGTGATGCACTACTTCCTACCATTTACCTACTTCCTCTGTTACCTTCCCTTTTCCCCCTCTACTCAACATTCCATATCTTTTATGTTTGTCACACAGAGGTTGGTAACATAACACATTATGTACAATACAATTACAAAAGTCTGAAAAAAATTGGATTCGATGAATTGACATTGTCTAGTAGATTAAATACAACAACTTCAATATAGATCAACTTCAATGCAAACTGCATATAAATAAGAAAGAATAGGAATGATTGAAAGTTTAACTCACCTAAGACAGCCTGATTTTATGGGTGACGCATCGACCAGTTACCTAGACATTGGGAGAAAAAACTATCATTTGCTGAAAGGCTTCGATTGTCAAACAAGATTGGGGTTTCTAATGTTGGATTTACATTAAGGTGTCTGCAAATCTTGATTTTAGAAGGAGTATAGGGTGTTGTTTTGTTTTACGATGGGTAAGAATGTATTTGCGGTTAGAAGGGTTTTGTTTTTAGTTACCACTCGATGGACATATGTCTTACTAACGGTCATATTGGATGAAACTAAATGGTGCAAAACACGGGACGACTATTTGTAAAAATTGAAAGCACGGATCAGTTAATTGCAAAAACGTGAAAACATAAGTCAATTAATCGTGAAAACATAAGTCAATTAATCATAATTTACCCTTTTACAAATCAAGTTAGATTGGAAATTGCTTAGTGTTTAGAACAAGTAATTTTTCATGTGTTTGTTATCTTTCTTTTTCTTTTTATTTTTATTTAGGATAATGTCAAAAATGTTATTTGAATTTTCATAAAGTTTAATTAGGTACCTAAAATTTGGTTTTGAATAATTTGGTATATACACAAAGTTTTTATGGACTTTCTTCATACATGAAGTTTGGTTTTAATAATTAGGTATAAAAAAAGTTTACGAAAACTTTCTTTAGGTATCAAAATTATCAAAACCAAATTTTAGGTATGAAAAAAGTTTACGAAAATTTTGTTTAGATATCAAATTATTCAAAATGAAACTTCAAGTACCTAACTAAATATTTTACGAAAATTGAAGCATCGTTTTTGTCATTTACCCTTTTTATTTTCATTCCTTATCTTAGATTATGTTAGAAAAAATTGGTGTAATACATCTTTGCTAATTCTACAAAAGAAATTACCCAAATATAAATTACATAATTATAATTATGAAAATACTAACACAAAATCACATCTAAGACATATTATTTTGGTTTTAATAAAAAATTGCATCTTTAACGTAGGATTTTGAAATTATAGTACATTTAAAATCTCATGTTAAACATGTAATTTACTACAAATAGAAAGTAAAATTGTATAATGAATAATTAAGTTTACTATAAATAGAAAATGTTACTATTTTTGCAAAAATCATAAAATTTGCATATAAGACATGTAGCATTCTATTGAAAAAATGAAATCGCATTACATACATATGATTTTACATCGATATTTGGGTAATTATTTTATATAATTGGTATTTCTATAAATAATTTTCTTATAGATCTGTGAATCCATAATTTTCCTTAGGAAAAATGCATATCACAAGTCTTTATTAGTGTTTTCTTTTTTTTTTTAATAAATTTATTTCTTTTTTTTTTAGAATGGATTTATCGTTGGTGGAATAAAAAACGATAGAATGAGACTTAAATTAAAAGATGGTAAAGTCAAGTCGAACAATGGGAAATCATTTGGGTGTTGTAATTGTAAGCCTATCTAGTTGCTTTAGATGGGCTCAAGTATTTAATTATGATTCTATAGAGCAAAGCATGGATCATAAAACAATGTATGCAATTTCCTTAGTCCTTACCACTCATTATTGCTTTCATACCATTAAGCTTCCCTTCTAGTTGAGGATTGACACAATTAAATATCCGTTGCTATAAATAATAGGATAAAGATCATTAATTTGCAAATATCATCATTAAGGGTGAGTAAATGCCTAATTTGAGAAGCCAAAGCGTTGGACCACACAAAACCCCATCTACCTCTTGCAGATTTGCACCATGATATACATTATCACGTTTTATAGTGTTGCGGTACTAAAATGTTGCTGACAACCTCAAAATGGTTGTTTTTAAAAGCATAAATGTCGTAAACAACACATGAATTTTATGTAATTAGGTATCTTAACTTTGAAAATAATCAATTAAGTATCTGGATTTTGAAATTAATCAATTTAGTATCTAAAGAACTTTTCATGTATGTCAATAGTATTCGGATTGTATTGGCTAAAAAAGCTACATCAAATGACATTGTTAGCCAATTTATTGAATGTTTTGATATATAAAAAGTTCTTTTAGGTAATAAATTAATTAATTTTATAGTTTAGACTTCTAATTGCATATGTTGCCAAACCTTATGTTATATTTGTGACATAAATCCTTATTAATACTAAGGTATCAATTTTATAACCATTGTATTAGATTATTCTACTTTTTATATAAGGTAATGGTTACCTTTTTGGGATTACTGACACAACGAAAGTAGTAAAAATTACGAGGTGGATAACTGGTAAATAAAACACAAGTAAAGCAATTAAAATAAAATAAATGATACTAGAAAATTCAACGTGGTTCATTCTTAAATTTGGGCTACGTCTACGTGGACCAATTCTAAAAATTTCTTCCATTATACAAATAGTAGGTTTACAAGAAAGATACTTTTTAAAAAAAATATTCTAGAGATATAACATAAATAATTAACATAAACCCAAAATAGTGGTATATAAGTGTTTTCCAAACATCCTAAAGTAACCTCACTATGTTGTCACTCACAGAAAATTATATCTCCCTCTAAATATTTTTCTTCAAAGTAAGTCTTTTGCTTTGGTAATTTCTTGGCAAAAAACTAGAACTCACGAACAAGACCACAGACACACACAATTCACGCACAGGGACATGCCTTTCATAAGTAAGATTTTTCTTCTCTTCCATGGCTTTCAAGGTCAATTTAAAACCGACTAGAGAATTTCCTAGAGCCAGCTTGCTCCTCATGGTTTTACGGTTGGAAAATTTTCAAAACCAGCTTGCACGAATTCTCCGTGATCTTCGGTGACTACTTTTTATAGTCAACTCGGTTACAACTTCTTTATATATATATATATATATATTTCGATGTTAATTAATGAGTGGGCCTTAATGTGTAGGAGGAACCCACCCACAATTCTCCCCCTCCTGACTACATGGAAGGCTCCACCAATCCTATTGCTAGTCAACAGTATTCAAATCTATCTCTTGGAAGAACCTGTGCCAACATGTCTGATCCATTTTCATTAGTTTGGATCTTTTCAAGCTTTAATAGCTTCTTCTCTAATACATCTCTCATCCAATGGTATCTTACATCAATATGTTTTGATCTATAATGAAAGGAAGAATTCTTTCCAAGATGAATTGCATTCTGACTATCACAAAGCAACTCATACTTCTCTTGGTGGAGACTAAGTTCATTTAAGAACTTTTTCATCCGTAGCAATTTCTTACAAGTTTTAGTTGCTGTAATAAACTCTGCTTCAATTGACACAGCTCCCCTTACAAATGAAATCAAGTATCCTGATGTAGACTTTCTTGGGTTAACATCGCCAACCATGTCTACATCTGTGTAACCAACCAACACAGGTTTTTCATATCTAAACACAAGTACATTTTGGAGCTACCATGAAGATATTTAAAAACCTATTTCATTATAGCCCAGTGTTCCTTTCCAGGATTTGAAAGGAAACGGCTCACTATTCCAATTGAGTAAGCAATATCTGGCCATGTACATACCATGTCATACATAAAACTTCCAATAATTGAAGCATATGGAATCTTGTCTATCTCCTCATTCTCTTTCTTAGTAGAATGATATTGTTTAGAACTCGATCTAAAGTAGTTAGCAAGAGGACAACTAACTGCTTTAGCATTGTCCATATTAAACCTTTGAAGTACTTTCTCAATATATATCTCCTGTGACAACCATAATTTCTTGGCGCCCCTGTCTCTAGTTATCTTCATGCCAAGGATTTGTTTTGCTAGCCATAAGTTTTTCATACCAAAAGATTTGCTCAACTGCTTCCTCAAGCTGTTGATTCTGGAAATATTTTGGCCAACGATCAACATATTATCCACATAGAGCAATAGAATAATGAAATCATGATCAGAGAATTTTTGCATAAATAGACAATGGTAAGAAGTAGTCTTCTTGTAGCCTTTCTCCCCCACAAACGACTCAAACTTCTTAAACCACTATCTTGGTACCTGTTTCAAGCCGTACATGGTTTTTTTTTTTTTTTTTTTTCAATTTACAAATATAATCCTCTTTTGCTTTTACTACGAAACCATCTAGCTGCTCCATGTATATCTCTTCCTCCAAATCACCATGAAGGAAGGCAGTCTTCACATCTATTTGCTCGATCTCCAAGTCGAGATTTGCTAGTAACCCTAGCACTATTCCAATGGATGTTGTTTTCACCACCGATGAAAATATCTCATCAAAGTCAATCCCTTTCCTTTAGCTAAATCCTCTAACAACTACTCTGCCTTTAAATCATGGTTAGGGATTGTGTTCTTCATACTTTATCCTAAACACTCACTTATTTTTCGAAGACCTCTTACCTTTTGGTAACTTCACCAGCTCAAAAAGTTTTATTATCATGCAAGGATTTCATCTCATCTTGCATAACTCAATTCTTGTCCTTTTGTATTCATCATCCATTGCTTCTTAAAAGTCGTTTTGTTCTCGCCCATCAGTCAATAACACATATTGATCTATAGGATATCTAATAGAGGGTTGTCTAACTCTAGTAGATCTTCTTAATTCTTGAAAACCCACTGAAGCTGGTCGTTGATCGTGAACACTATCATCATCATAATCATCTGATGGAAAATGAAGGGGAGCATTTGCATCACCTGTCTCAGGCTGGTCGTTTTGTACTTCATCTCCAACCTCTCTTGGCACTATTGTTAGAGGTATCATCTCTAGGTTTGCTATATTGCTACTTGACCTAGAAGCATTATTTTGAGCTTTCTTTATATCTTCGATGGTCTCATCTTCAATGAATACTACATCATAGCTTCTCACAAGCTTCTTCTAAACTGGATAAAAAAACCTATAGCCAAACTAATCTTGACAATAGCCAATAAACATACATTGTCGTGTCTGAACATCAAGCTTTGAACTTTTATCCTTTGGAACATGCACAAAAGGGTTTACAACCAAACACCTACAAATAGTCATAGGAAACGTTCTTCGTGACCATACACTCTCAGAAGTATCAAACTGTAGAATAACACATGGTGAAAGGTTTAATACATATTCTGCTATCGGTATAGCCTCACCCCAAAATATCTTTGGTAACTTTGCATGTGAGAGTAGACATCTAGCTCTCTCCATCAAAGTCCTGCTCATCCTCTCAGCTAAGTCATTCAACTGTGGTGTCCTTTGAGGTATTGTTCGATGTCAAATATCTTGCTCTTTACAATAAGCATGAAATGGTCCAGTGTACTCCTACCATTGTCTTTTTGGATGCACTTTAGCTTTTTGCTGGTTTGCCTCTAAACTATAGACAAAAAATTGCTTGAAAGCATCTAATACTTGATCTTTAGACTTTAAAAGGTATACCTATATCTTTCTAGAATTATCATTACTGAAAGTCACAAAGTACTGAGCACCACAACGTGACTTTGACATTGGCGCAGACAAGTTTGAGTGCGCTAAATCTAGTACATTCTTCGTTCTAGAAGGAATGGAAATTTTGAAAGTAACCCTATGTTGCTTTCTTGCTAGACAATCGGCATACTTCTTTAAATGAACTTCATCCAATCCAGGTAACACGTACTTCTTAGCCAAACGAGTCATACTTTTCTCACTCATATGACCTAGACGTTTATGCCAATGCTCAATTGTACTATCATTCTCCACTGTATTCACAGCATCTTGGGAAAGTTTTGCTTTCATAAATTACATTTTAGAGAACTGCTTCCCTCTAGCCATTACCAAAGAACCTTTGGCAAGTTTTCATTTTCCATCAAAGAAAGTATTGTAGAAAACTTCATCATCCAGCCTGCCTGTTGAAATCAGATTCAAATGCATACTTGGAATGTGCTTGACATCCTTTAGGACTAATCACGTACCATTCTTGGTCTCCAAACAAACACCTCATTTACCTGCAATTTTTTAAAAATTCTCATGTCTCATTCTTACCACACCAAAATTACCTGGTGTGTAGGATGAGAGGAATTCTCTTCGAGATGTAGTATTAATGGTAGCATCATTATTAATCACCTAGCTTGTCTCATGAACTAAAAGATTGACCATATCGGCATCATCATATACAAGATTCAACTCCTTAACAACATTCGCATGTTTATCATCACTGCTGTCATCTTTCCTCTGTTCTTCTTTTGATCTTCCTTAAATTTTCAGCAGAACTTCTTTATATGACCCTTTTTTCTTGCAGTGATGGCATTTAACATTGAAATATTTATTCGACTTTCCTCTACTCTTGTCCCTGGTCCTTGGACCTCTAGATTGACTCCTCTCCCTAGATTTTGCAACAAAGAATTCTTCCTATGATGAAGAAGGCTCTTGTGTTCTTTATCACATCTCTTCATTTAAGACTCCACTTTTGACAATTTCCACATTTACTATGCCATTTGGAGCAGAATTTGTGAGTGAAATCTTTAAAATCTCCTAAGACTCTGGTAAGGAGGCTAGAATTAAAAGAGAAAGTACCTCGTTATCAAAATCTATGCCCATGCTTGACAATTGTCCCATGATACCTTGAAAATCATTCAAATGATCTGCCATTGATGTGCCTTCTCGAAACTTCATCTGGAGCAGCTTTGTAGAGTAAAATAATATATTGTTGCCGGTTTTGGAAGCATACAGCTCCTCTAACTTGTTCCATAAAGTTTTTGCATGAATTTCATTACAAATGTGATTATGCACATTGTGTTCAACAAACTATTGGATAAAACCACAAACTTACTCATGCTCGAATTCCCATTCCTCATTTGTCTTTGATAAGTGTCATTAGACCCTTGTTATTTGTGCTTATTTATATATATATTTGTTTTATATTTTTTTTATTTGTTGAGAAAAGGATACTTATTTTGTAAAAAATTCATTTAAGGGTTGAAAAAGCTCATTTGGAAGATTTCGTGATGATCCAAGAGGAATCAAGTTTGGATTAATTTTGCAAGAGGAACAAAGTTTTTTTCTTTCATCCTCACCTTCACCATGGCCATGCTGATGCCAGCGGTGAGATCAGAAGCATCAGAGGTGAAAAAGTTTTCAGCCTTATCTCCAACATGGCTACGCAAAACGCCAAGGATGAATACAACAAGCATTAGAGGTGAAAATTTAGCACTCACCCTAATCCTGCCCATGCTGATAGCCTTGTTGATATGGGTTTATGAGAAAACTATAAATAACTTTGTTTTCTTTCTTTAGTGAGTTTTTAGGAGTTTTAAGAAGTTTTAGATCATTTCTCCAAGCCTTAAGAGAGAAAACACGGGGGCAAACACGAAGAAATTGCTAGAGCATCAATTGAAGATCTTAAGACATCAATTAAGGTTTATTCTTCCTATCATGATTGTTTTTATTTCCTCTAGATCTATTGTTCTTATTGTAAATCCTATGGAGGAGCATATTCTTATTCTCTTCATCTTGTGAAATCCTTACCATGTGATTTGAATTGATTTTTGATTAATGAATGTTCATGTCTTTGTATCTATTCATGTGATTTAATTATCTTGTGATTGATTTGTGCATAAATTAATTACATGCTTGATTCTTATTGGATTGAAAGAGGTTTCATTCAATTAGATAGATCTTTATGAATAGAGAAATTGCTTATTTCACCCAAAGGTAGGAGAATTACGATTTTCTGCCATAAGAATTCAATTCTTGTTAGAGGATCATGTTCTTCATGCAATCTTATGTGATGTTTGTGAGGGAAAGGTCTCCACTATCTCATGTAGGTTTAGAAATTCATTAACTTGAGGGAGTATTTGATTTAATTGTTAAGATCTGGCAGTGCAAAGAATCAATGATTCATTAATCAATCAACTATCATGAGAATTTTAAGGTTTATGGTAGATTAAGGTGAAGAGTATGCCTTGTGATTGAGTTCATCTTTGAAAACATACTTAGTTGATCTTAGGGCCTGCTTTATCTTTTCTTTAGTACTTTAATTGTATATTTCACATCAAAATTTAGGCTAAATAGTAGAGAACCGGTAATACGAATACTTGTTTTCAAAATCCCTAAGGATGATACCCTAAAATCTATACTACATTGAATAAGTACGCTTACCTAGCTCAGATCATAGATTTCATCGGGTTTATAAATTTTAGGAATTGATACGATTAGTAAACGTACATAAGTCATCTTCTCGAGTTTAGTAGTACCAAACACAGACAAATGCATATTTGTCACAAATAAAAGATCTTTCATCTTGCTTCTCCATATGTGGTAATTTATGCTATTTAAGTTGATCATTTTGCTTGTCCTTACCTCCGTGATTTAAATGAATAAATAATAATCTAACTTATTTTCTATATGGAGGATCCACAATTTAGTAGCAACCACATAGTATATGATAAGTAGATATATTCACCTAAATACAGCTTCGATACCAGTTGTTAGGATTATCGGTGCAACGAAAGTGGTAAAAATACGGGGCAGATAACTGATAAATAAAATACAGGCAAAGAAATTAAAATAAAATAAATGGCAATAGAAAATTTAACATGGTTCATCCTTAAGTTTGGGCTACGTCCATGGGACCAACTCCGAATATTTCTTCCACTATACATATAGTAAGCTTACAAGGAGATACTTATCTAGAAAAATATTATTGAGGTACAACACAGATAATTAAGATAAATCCAAAATAATGGCACATAAGGGTTTCCCAAACACCTCAAAATAAACTCACTATTTTATCACTCACTAAAAATTATATCTTCCTCTAAATATTTTTCTTTAAAGCAAAACTTTTGCTTTGGCAGTTTCTCAGAAAAAACCGAAACTCGCAAACAAGACCATGGAGACACACAATTCAAACACACAAACATGCCTTTTATAAGCAAGATTTTTCTTCTCCTCCATGGTTTTCAAGGTCAGTTTAAGACCGACCAAAGAATTTCCTAGAGCTAGCTTGCTCCTCATGTTTTTATGGCTAGAAAATTTTCAAAGTCAGCTTGTAAGAATTCTTGAGAATTCTCCATGGTCTTTGGCGATTACTATTTGTAGCCAACTTGGCTACAACTTCTTCCTTTTTTTAATATATATATTTTCAATGTTAATTAATGAATGAGGCCTCATGTGTAGGAGGGACCACTAACTTACCTTATCTAATTTGTTATTGTACTTGTTTAAAAATGATTTAAGTACAAAAGGGCAACAGTTCTAAAACAAAATATTGATGGTTAATGCATTTCTAATATTAATATGGCTTCGGTTAAAATTTTGATTTGTTAAATCTATGAAAAATATCAAATTTGACACCTGAAATTTATATAAAATTTAATTTGGTACCTAAACTTTGAAATAGCTAATTTAATACTTAATCAAATTTTTCGTGATTATTTTTACTACTTCACTAACACCGTTTATTCTATTTTATACATGGAAGAAGTAGACTATCAATGTTAGACAGTGTTAGGTGCATAAATAAAAATTCAATGATATGTTGCAATTTTTTACGTCCGCAAATAAAATAAACTTTGTTAAGGGGTAGTTAAAATAGTTATAAAAGTTTGATTATGTATTGAATTAATTGCTTTAAAGTTAGACAGTGTTAGGTTACATGGAAGAAACAACCTATCAATGTTAGATAGTGTTAGGTTCATAAATAAAAATTCAATGATATGTTGCATTTTTCACATCTGCTAACGAAACAAACTTGATAGTAAAAATAACCAACAAAGTTTGATTTTATAAATTAATTATTTTAAAGTTTAAGTATTAAATTGGAGTTCATGGAAAGTTACTGTACTAGATTTGACATTTAGCCTTCAATCTACTTTAATATAAAAGTATAAATAAGTATGTAGTTGTCTTTTTTCTTTTTATCATTTTTTTATAGGCCCATTAAGAAGAGAGTATCATAAATAGGATGAAGCTTATTTTTCACATTAAGTGTAATAAATGTAGGGGATGACAAAACTTCTTTTCTTCTTTTACCACCTCATATAGACAAATTCACCACTACTGATATTTGCTATTATTCAAGCATTCCTACCATCATCAGTCCATCAGTATTATGCTTCCAACGCCTCAAGACTACTTCTATAGCTAAAGTTAATTTAGAGATGGTAGGAATTAGGTTAATATATATAGTTAGTATTTATTTGTTATACTTGCAAATTGGATAGTTTTATACCTTTAGGGAGAATGTCAAAGAAATTAAGAAAAGAAAAATTCTTTTAGGAGAACGCATTGATTCTTAAAGAAATGTATATGCTTAATATATTGGATTATCATATGCAAAGTTTTTGTTTGCATGTGATCTCTTCTATCAAACTATTTGTTCCATGCATTTTTAAAAATTCATTTTATTGGGACTAAAAGAGAGAGAGAGGGAGAGAGAATGGGACTTCAGTTGAAAGAGGATAAGGTCGTATCGAGCAATAAATGCGGTAGGGTGCCATAATTCTAAGCATACTTAGTCTATGGACTTAAGTATATAATAGCAAGTCTATTAAGGGGACTATAGACTAAAACATTGTATGCAATTTCCTTGGTCCTTACTAGCCACTCGTTGTTGTCTCCACACTTTAAGGTAATGTTCTAGTTGAGGATCAGCACTAGGAGATGTTTATTGCTATGACTATTTGTAATTTGTAAATTTCATAAATTGAAAGCGAGTGATTGCCTAATTAGAAGAGTCAAAGCATAGGCCATTACAAAATTCACCAAGCTCATGCGATAACAAAGAGAGATTTTTCATTGATACGATCTATTTACATACAGGAATAAACATTCGCTGCTCTAATACGATGTCTGATTGTTGTCTTCTTCATTTGCAGCAAAACAACTAAATGGTAGAATAATAAAATATGATTGTAATTAATGTTTTGTGCTTATATATTAACTCCTAATTGGTTGACATATTATTAAAACTAGGGATGCAATTGAGTAGGCCATTATAAGATTCTCAACCCTCCCGATTTGCTAAAATCCTTCGGGTCAAGTTGTGATATGTAACTAAAATCATATAAGATTATAAGGTTGGGCTTGGATGTTATAAGATATCTGATGGATAACCGACTTAGTAATAAAATTAAAAATAAAAATCATAAAGACTAAAACCACTAAAACCTAAACTCTCACTCTTGTTTTGTCTCATCTTGTCCACATTCCCCACACATCTCATATTCTAAAACTAAAATACCCACAAACAATCAAACATGGAGAAGATTCTATTTTAGCTATGTTTTTAAGATGTTATGTCATTGTCCAAGTATCATATATGAGACATAGTGATAAAAGTAATAGAGTTATATGTTTAAAGGTTGAATAATAAATGTGGCCTGCTTGATATTCTATTAATTCCATATGCGTCTTTTCATTTTAGCTCATATGGAAAATGTGCGTTGAAGGCACTGACTTCTCTTGAATTTATTATTAAAATTCGAAAATAGATTAGAAGGAAAAAATAGAGTTATGAGATTATAGGGTCAACTCTAGGTTTTAAAGTAGACCCTATAGGGCGGGTTTGGATATAATATGAAAACCTTATAGAGCTATAAAGCCGAGTTTGATAAACCCTATAGGATAGCGGGTCATGTTTTGGGTTTATATAATCTATTTAAAACCCAATCCAATTGCATCCCTAATTAAGACATGATAGCATATATTTATAGTACATAGACCACAAACGTTCTTTTTAAATGAAATATACTTCGGATGTGCTTATATGTATCACGAAACATTACAAAATTTGATTAATTAATGATATGAAAATGAATCAATGTATACAGTAAAAAAATAGTAACTAAATCAATTGGATATCAAATAAAATTACCTGGTTGGGCTTACCACACTTTAGCTCAAAAGAGTGATAATAACTAAGAGAATAGATTGCCACAATAAATCCTAAGAAGAATTTAGTAATTAATAAGACCAACATAAGTAAAAGACATAAAATAAAAGCAGTGACAATAGTTTGTTAAAACATGAAGGAATTTAAAGTAGAAGATTTCTTTTTTTAATCATGAAAGCACCCACCAACCTGGAGAACGCGCGAGAAAGGACGATGATGATAAAATTTTCAAGATCAATATTACATACAAAGAAATTACAAATAAACAAATAAATAAATAATTCATCATTCTAATTTATCCATTACAATGAGAGTATACATTTAAAAGTAATTCTATATCTCACTCGAAAGGCAAAAATAATTAAATAAAAAGAAAACCATAAAGCCAATAAGATATCGATTAAAAAAGGAAAATAATGTTATACATATTTCATTGTTGGAATGATCCACAAATTGATGTCTCTTGTTATTTGTAATGATCCAATTGAAAATTTCACTATAAGAAAATTAAGTTTCTAAAACTAAATTTTTATTGCAAAAATTATTATTATTGATTATATCTCTCTATAACTTTTTTTTATCAATTTTTCATCGTATAATTTTTAACTATAGATCAACTTTCTTTTAATGTTTTAATTTATTGAAAAGCATCTAGCCAGTCTTAAATTTATTACCCTTTTAAATACATGAAGGATCAAATGGAAAATGTTATGGCAAATTTGCAATGGCACCTCAATCATTGATTATATATAGTAATGTATTGAAAAGCTAAATAAAAGAAAATTGGAAAAATTAGATTTGAAAATCCATGATTAAGCCATTTTACTATATTATCGAAACCATTTAAAACATTATTAATCTTTAAACTTCCCATTCGTCATTGAGGGACTCCAAACAATCCTATTGTATTTATTTGGTATTCTCATTAAGTTAAAACCATAATCTATTCCTTTTCTTTTTGTTTCATCTTTTATTTTCCCCTAAAATAATTTGACATAGTACCTCACAAGAAGAAGAAACTGAAATTGATCATTAGATCCATTTCTTGAAAAATTGTGCTACGACAGAACATATTATAAAAAGGACAACCAAGAAACACTAAAAAGTAGAGACAGAATTTGGGCAGACCCATTCAATTATTATTTACATTAAATAAATTGATGTTTCTTAAAGAAAAACATACAGTAAAATTAATAAATATATATACACAAAGAATTCTAATTTCTAGCCTGCAATAATTACAATTACAGACGGGAAAAGAAATTAAAACCACTTCTGGCATTGGACTATGTATTATTATTAAATTTATTGCTGCTGCTGCTGCTGTCGTTGTTATAGATTGAGTCGTGAGGTGGGAGTGAAGCTAGCTCTACAAAGTGGGCAAACAGAGTGAATGAAGAGCCGGGGATCCACACACTCAGAATGATAACAATGTCCACACCAAGACAACACTTTCACTTTCTCAGCATCCTCAATCACCCCAAGACATATACTACTCTCTTCTTCTTCCTCTTCATATTCATCACTCTCCCTTTTATCATTCTTCTTATTATTGTTACTATTATTAATATGATTAATTACTCCTTTTCTATAAATCACGATTGGAATCCCTACTATCGATTTTGCATCGAGACCCCGAGTATGTCTTGATGATAGTGGCAATGCACCGTGGTTGTGTGGTGGTGGTAGTTGTGGGGTAGGGTGGAGGAGGATGAGGAGGAGATGGGGAGGAGGCGATGGGAGGTGTAGACCCAACGAGCGTAAAGGAGGAGGAGGGTGAGGGTGAGGATGATGGAGAAGAGGAGAACCGAGTAGAAGAGGCTGTGGCCGTCGATTTGGAAGTTGTACTCTTCAGGGTCTGAGAAATGCCAGTGGAATGAGCCTGATGAATCTTGGGATGATGATGCCTTTGAAGATTAGATTTTTTTTTTTTTTTGGGATTGATCAAGGTTAGAGGTATTAGATGGACATGAATGGGAAGATGAAATAATATCTGGAATGGAAGTTGAGTGCGCAGAGAGAGAGGGTGACAGAGAGAAGCTGTTACTAATTGACCTTGACCATATATAATGTGTGTGTCAGTGTGTGTCTCTCCCTCTCTCTCCCCTTGATATTTTTGGAAGGCTGGGTAGGTAATTAAGCGAGGAAAACATGTACAGCTTAACATTTTATGTAAAAATTTAAATTACCTTTATTCTTTTCTCATCATTGTTGTAGTATTTTAATGGAATGATTAGAAATCCAACCAGACTTGTGATAGTTATATTTGTTTTATGGGTTATTTAGGGTATTGACCAAGACAAAATTTATCATATTATATTTGATTTGCAAAATAGATGTAGCATTAAACATTAAACCATATTTTATTATATTAGATTGTCAAATTTTTATCTGTATCATATCTGTATTGGATCAGTATCGATTTGACATCGGCTCAATATCGACATCGGTATAGTCAGTTTAAGAGTAAACTTTCAGTTTTTCATTGGTATTATATTTGTATCGATTCAATATTGGTTTGCTTTGAAAATGATACCAAAACAATGCCTAAACAACTATCCAAATAGGCCCAAACAAAATTTGAAAATTTTATGCATATTAGAAAAAGTACAATTTCTAAGCTAAAACTACCTAGTATTATCACCACTATTGGCAATAGCTGTTTACAATCACCAAAATGTAGTTGTTACTACCATCAAAACAACATTAATACTTGGCTACTATAATTATCATCATATTATTACCACTATACCACTATCAAATAATTACACTTTTGTTATCACCACCATTGTCATCCCTAATGATGCAGTAGATGCATAAAACATTAATGATATAACGATTAAAATTGTTAGTATTAGATAACATAGAGTGTGAAAAGAAAAAAAAACCAATCTTATTCTACATATTAACCACACTGAATATGGTGTAGAAAACTTGTATTGTACAGTATTCCTTATATTGTGCTATACTGATTTAATTGTTGTGTATTGTATTAAAAACAAAATGCTATAGAAGTGTGTCATTTAATATTTCTTTAAACATATAGCTTTATATACTCCTACCATATTTCATCCACTTTAAATATGGAATACCATGGTTGTTGTTCCATTAATCAGTATTGAAATATCCCAAACTTTTATCTAAGTTAGAAATTTAAAATCAGATAGCTTAAATGATGCAAGTAAAATACATAATGAATTATGATTAGATAAATCAATGAAATTAATTTAGTAAATACATTTAAGTTGAAATTTGAGATTTCAAATTTTGAAATCCTAAACATGTTGTTTAAATGTTTAGTGGATTCCTAAATCTCTAAACTTTTGTCCAATATTTCATATCTTTAATCTCCGTTAATTTTGAAATCACCTGCTTACTTAAAAATATCAAATCTTGAGTCTAAGCTCAAGTTAAATATCAATTTGATACAAACTAAACTCCTAAATTAAATTCTTTTTCGAAGCTATTCATTTCTAACCTAGAGATCCTCAAATTATTTTTTAAATACTTTCAAAATTAAATATATCAATCTGAAAGTTTTAAACCTAATATCCTTACCCTAAAATATCTTTAAACCCTTACTCTTTTTCTTCCCTTTTTTATTTCCTTTTCCTGCCCTCTTTTCTTTCCCCATTTCTCTTTAGGTTTCTTTCTTTTCTCTCTTTCTCTTCTCTTCTTCTTCTCCCTTCTATCTCTCAAAACAACCCTAAATCTCAATTTCAATAAGATTATAAGGGAAATTGAAGATGACAAACAATATTGAAGTAGAGAATTTAACTAAAAGAAGCCACATCAACCCAAGTAGTAATAGTAGTGAAGATTTAGTTGGACAAATATGTAAGTTAGTTGATTTTTTTGTTTTGATTGTTGTTTATGTATGAAAATATTGAATCAGGACTAGATATATGTAGAGCTTGTGATGATATTGGCAAACTAAAGATATATGATCGTATTTGCTAAAACCTATATATATTTATAATTGTATAGACTAAATGTTTGATGAAATTATTTAAGAAAATATGACATAGAAACGTACATATAACTGTTTATAGGTTAATATTATGCATGAATATGCTCATAATAAGATGTTTTGTTGGTGTATGTTGAAGATAAGTAGTTAAAATTTAAGTAAAAGACAAATGAAAAATGTATCTAGATTCCCCTGTGCATCATGGGCATGATATGACTCGTGATACATACGGAAAGGTAAATCAATGATGATCACGGGCATGCAAAGGGCGTGATCTCCTTTGATCATGATTTTCATATGCCATGGCCTAAATCACAACCGTGACAAGGGGAGTTATCTCCTTGTCATGGGCTTGACGAGTCCTATTGTCACGCCCTGAAGGGTACTATAAACGTGGTGGTTCGCTACATGTAATATCAAGACTTAAGAATGATTACCTTAGTCATGTGAAAGTCTCGATATTACATGTAAAGCGTCTAACACTTTAATAGGAGACGCTTTTAGGAAGTGTGGTCTAAGCAAGTAATAATGAACATACAAGAATCAAGGAAAAAAGTATATCATAAGAATAACAATTAAAGGTCTATTACATGATTCTTAGGGGCATAATCCTGCTAAACTCCAAGGATCGAAATAACTAATAGTCTTTACAATAATTTAAATACTATATCAAAAGATTTTAAAGGAATTCTAGTCTAGCCCTTCAAGTAGATTTCCTTCAAAAGCTCCCAAAAGAAAACTTACACAAATAAGAGGAGACCTTGGGTACAAAAACAGATGTTCCCGTGAATACAAATATCTATAAGGGCATAAGCTTACGAGCTTATTGAGTATAATCCCAGTAATCATACTTAAAACAAAATAACAACCAAGTTTATTAGATAAGCAAATGTAATGCAACAAGCACGTGGGCATATAAGACATATGATTTTCCGAGAATCATATGTTGAATGAATTACACCATTCATTCGAGGTTAGGTATTCCGACCCATTACGACCATTATTTCTTTAAAAAACATTTTTTTATAGATCTTACCGACTTCTATTCGCCATCATAATATGTAGTTATTATCGGCTCCTACTAGCCATCAATTTATATAGTTTTTATCAGCTCATACTCGCCACATATATAATACATCGGTTATGCCTACCATTACTCTCATACACTTGTCCCACCAATTGTATATAGCGAATGTAATGTGACTTAACATATGAAATACATGTATCAACTTTTATTTAGGGCCTAGCCATTATATTTCAATTTATTGCAAGTGATCAACCAATTTCAGACATTTCAACGTGCTAATAAACATACAATTTATTACAAGCATTTCGTGCCTCGATATGCTTATTATTCTTTCAACATGTTATCAATACATACATTTTCAATTTTATCTTTCCTTAAGACTAGTGCAACTAAATTTACAAGCACAAACATAAGCATGAAAAATAAGGGAAGTAGACTCACTTGGCCATGACGATTCTCCCTCAGTCGAAGTAGTCATCGGGGTAGTATACGTTCTCCTCCTTGGTTCCTAAACAAAGTAAATACCTAAAATGAGTATTCCATAGAATTTCTAGTAAAAACTTCTAACTCTATTTTCTAGTTGTGGTAAAATTTGTATAGGTGAAAATTCCAACTTAAAATGATCATAACTTGCTCATTTTAACTCGGAATTTCGCATATAATATACCGTTTTCTACCTACTCGGAAAGATCTATCAGTTTCTAAGGTTATTCTTATTATAAAAAGTCGTTGGGTCCCCAAACTGTAGGGTACAGATTCACCACGAAAATTCTAATTTTCAAAACTTAATTTTGCAAACTTTTCTTTATCTAAAAAAAAAAAAAATACTTGTAGCAAAATATTATAGTTGGAAAAACCTTTAGAATTTATATATATATATATATTAACTCATATCATAGGCATGAATTTAATGAAGTTGTCTCAATCATGATTTTTGTAAAAGCAATGTTTTCTAGAAATTTGGAACACTTTGAAAATTTCCACTTAGCTTGTTGGAAAATTTCTTGAATTATTTTAAGTTGGAAAATTTCTTAAATTTTTTAAGTGAGTATTTTCCCTTTTTAATTCTATTTCCACAGTCTCTTAAATTTCAAAAGGATGATTTTTGCTTTTCTAAGTTTCTTATAACTTAATTTCTAGAGATTGAGATGGTAGTTTTTAAATATTATTTGAGAGTAGTTAAAATTTATCAAACTTTACATTTTCTTAACCTTTCCTAAAATTTATTTCATTTATTTAAAATGATTTCCTAAGTTGTTTACTAACTTTATTCCTTAAGATCATTTTATCCTTATAAAAGAAACATTATTGGGGATTTGTTAAACTAGTCTATTCCTTCATATTCTATAATATTGGCGAAACTTTCTTAATGAAGTTTAGTAAAACTTTTGTTAAACAAGAATTTGAAATTTTAACCTTTAAAGAAAACTTCTCCATTTTATGGTTTTGTATGATATATCAACTTTATGTATTATCTAAAATCCCTATGTTCTTTGGTTACATAAAAACTCATGATGAACTCCTCTAAATTTTTGGAAAGGATTTGCTAAGATAAATTCCTAAATCTTTATGGGAAAAATCATTTCTTTATATGGCAAAATTTATTTTGGAAAGTAATTCCTATCTTTTTATTGAAGAAAACCTTTCCTTCTTTATCTTGTTGAGACAAAAATCAATATGTTCATGCATGATCATGAATATGAAATCATGAAAATATAAAAACATAAAAAAGACATAATAAGTAATATAATAAGTAAGTTAATAGAAATATAAAGTATTAGGAACCTTAGCTTCATCAAGGTAACCCAGGACTAAGAATAGACTAGTCCTAAAAAGAATAAAGAAAAGAAAGAAAAGGTTATTTTGACTTGACAAGAACAAGTCTAAGACTAGAAAGACTAGTCTTAAAATAGCATGAAATAAATAAATTGTAAAGCATGAAATTAAATAAATAATAAGTGAGCTTATATGCTATAAAGATTATATATAATTACATAAATATATTTAGTTAGATATGAATAAAAAGTTAGCATAATAACAATAATGATATCATTAATAAATGAACATAATTACAATATAATAAAATTTGAATTTCATGTACAAGAACAAAACATGAACATGTTGTTACTTTTACTACTCATATGAGTTTCAAAACAATACCATGGTCATGCTAGTTACACGACATGAATAGATAAAATAAGGATAGGAGTTTTTACCTAAAGTGTTTATAGTGTAGGAAGAAGGTGGTGGATGTATGGTTATGTGGTTAGTGAGAAATGGTAATTGGATTGTGTATAGAGAGAAATTTTGTGAGTATTTGATGAAAGAGAGTTTTGATAGAAAAAATTTCATGGAGAGAATTGTGAAGTGAATTTGAGAGGGTTTTGTTATGTGTAAAGATGGTGTGAAAGAAGTGAAGAGAGATGGGGTATTTATAGTTGAAGATAGAGGAAAATTAGATGTAATAAAATAAATTAAAAAAGAAAAATAATTGAGGGAAGAGAGAGGGGATAGCTGAAATAGCCATGAAATTCCTAATTTTATTTTATAAGTGTATTGTTGAATTTAAGCATGATATATATATATATATATATATTGATAGTGAGTTTAATTTTGATGAGTATTATGATGTGTGAAAGTGTAGAATTATTTAAATATGTTAGATTAATTATTTATTGAGTTTGTAAAATATTAATATGCCTTAGAGTGTGTTATTTATGCTTAGAATAAGTGGAATGTATATATACAAATATCCTTAGGTAGTAGAAAAATAGGCTAAAGACTTAGCCATTAAACCTCCATTATGTGCCTTAAGACAAAGATATTAATTAACCCAAAACAAAGTCATTAAGCCTTTAATGTCCTCATGCCCTTAAAGTCAACATAGGATAAACTTAAACTACTTAACCTCTAAAATTCGGCCAAAAATCCCAGACCAAACCAAAAGCCCATTTGCCCTAAAACCTCTCTTCTTCACTCCAAAAAGGCTCCCAAGGTGAACCAAGTTTGAGACTTGATTTTCTACACAACATCCACCATCAAAAGCTTGATCTAGAGTCATTAAACCAAGCCTTGAAGTTCTTGTGGTAAGTGTGTTCTTCAACTTTCTTTTCTATGCATGAATATGTAGTCTTGATGCCATATTTGTTTAAATTCATGCTCCATGATGTTTTGATGGTATATGATGTTTATAGGACTAGAGTGGTTAGTTTTATGTGCTTAGGATGAGTTTTGAAGTGTTGGAAGTGTTGGTGAATGCATGTGGTTGGATGACCTAATATTGAAGTGTAATTGATGTTTGATGGAAGTTGGAAGAAGATGATGAATAGTGATTGGGGTTGATGAAGTTTTGGAGATGTTTGGTGTTGTTTGAATAATGTAATGAACATATAACAAGCTTTGGGAAACTTGGAATGAGTTTAAGAGAAATTTGGAAGTGTAAATTTAACATGAAAAAACAAGGAGTTTAAAGAATTTTCGCAACTGTCACAGAGTGTACGCCGGCAAAGTACGCTGGCGTGTTGAAGGGTACGCTGCCGGCGTACATGAGGAATTTGCCGGTGTTGAAGATGCACTCGGGGACCAGAATCGTCGACCTCTAACGCTGGCAAATTTTTACATTTACGCCGCCGGCGTTGAAGTCCGGCGTTGGTTTCCCTGTTTCGCAGCTGTTTGTAATTTGGCCATAACTTTTTCATCCGACCTCCGTTTGAGGTGATTCAAGTTGCGTTGGAAAGCTTAAAAAGAATCTACAACTTTCATGTTTTAAGATTTTACAAATTACAAAAGTATCAGTGCTTAAATTTCAATTCTTTCCAGCTGATACACTTTCCAACAAAGTTTAAAACTTATTGTTGTTTGCTAAAAGTTGTTCAAAGCTTGATAAATGGTCATTTAAGTATTTGTTGAGTATTGTATGATAATATATGATATCTAAATGCTATGTGATGATGTTATAATGATTTATTTGAATTTCTTTGGATGATTATACTTGAGCTTTGATGATATATATACTTGAACTAAGTGTGAGTTTGTAATTACTTCTTTTTACAGTGATTGATTCCCTTTCGGTTATTCCCATTGACTCTCGATCTAGTACAGGTACGCAGTAACTAGCTTGTCTCTGTGTTAGGATAGGCATTTATGAAAACTATATATATTAAGAAAAACTTAATTGTGAGTGTTGATTTGTGTTTTACGCGTTAAATCCAATCCCTGCCCAGGGTGGCATGAGTGCCTAGGGGCGCCCCCTCACAGATTGGGTGAGCCTGGGGTGGAATTGGTATCCGGTTCGGGGAGCGGCACCTGCTCAGATTGGGCATGGTAGATTTAGGTGTTTTCTGTAAAATTATCTAGAACGGTATAAGTATCCGAGCTACTTATATCAACCCCCTGAGCGTCAAGGTTGTTACTCAGGATCCCCCACTATCCTTGTTGCCCGGAGTTTGAATACTCCCATGTTGAATTACTAACTAAAGACTAAATAATAATTGAATGGTTGTTGCATCTTGCATTTAGTTTAGGCTTGTGTGAATCATCTCGCTTTTGTTTTCGTTACTTGTGTACTGGGCCTCTGGCTCATATTTTATCTATTTCAGGTGAGGATCTTGATGAGTCTTATGCGAGCTTGGGTTATGGTCCTGATTTTGAGGATTTTCTGGAGGAGTTTGAGGACTAGAGATGGCCCTGGACTGGTTGGAGCCCAATCTTTTTGTAATAGACTAGATATATAGGTTGGATAGTTGTTTATATAGTTCTTGATGAACTATATGTTTTGTAGTTTTGCTAAGGCTTGTAAGAAGCCTTTTGGTTGTAATATATATATGTATGTATGTATGTACCTAGCTTGTATAACCTGAGCTATTTTCTTATAATGTTTGTATATATATGGTATTGTGTTTTGAAAGTAAGCTATTAAGTAAAAATTTTCAAAATGACTTATGTTGTGAAATTAGACAAACAATTCATCAAACATTTCTTCTCGGACAACCTTACATATAATTCTGCAGATTATATGTGGTTGGGGAACTGTTATCACTTATTTTAAATATAGGGGTGATAGCGGGTCCTTACAGATGGTATCAGAGCTAAGTTTGATTAATTGTTTGCCTAATTGAGATGATTTGTCTGAGACTTGACCTAGACACAAATAGGTAGAATAGGAAGAACTAAGTTTGCTTGGATGCTGTGCTTGTTTGTTTTCTTGATTCTTTGTGTGCTTGTTGCTTGATTGATTATTTGATTAATTGTTTGCTATTATGTGTGAATGTTAATTTAAATAAGCTTAATGTGTGTACATGTGTGTGTGAATGTATTGTGTGCGATTGTTAAGATGGATAGGTTAAGGAGATCTACCAGGCAGCATTCAGATAGGGAAAGTATGCCACCACCACCACAGTCATCGTCTACATTTGTTCCTACTTCATCTTCTACACCTAGTAGTGAGACTACACCATCTCCTGCATCGGCTTCAGCTTCACAAGTTCCTCCACCGACTCAGATTCCGCCACCTCCACCTATGCCACCTATTCCACCAATGCCACAAATGCCTACTGGTGATCCCAATTCCATGTATGGTATATGAGAGACATGATGGCAATGATGCAACAATATCAGATGATGATGTACCAGCAGACACAGTACTTTATACAGCAAGGTAATCAACCCGGGGTAAGACCGAATGAAGCACCACCTGTGAATGAACAAGCCAACCAGATCAAACTACATGACTTTAGTAAGATGGTTCCAGAGTTTGATGGTACTAGCACTGATCCGACAGTGGCTGAGAATTGGATAGAAGAATTGGAGAAGACCTTTGCAGCTAGCAGTACTCCTGAGGATAAGAAAGTGGACTTAGCAGTTTATATGATGAAGAAAGAAGCTTACAATTGGTGGAGACTAGCTAGTGGAAATCTACAACAGCCTATTTCTTGGACTACATTCAAAGACACATTCTTCACCAAGTATTTTCCGAATTCAGTAAGAGAGAGGATGATATCTGATTGGTTGAACTTGAGACAGGGGAGCAAGCCCATAGATGAATATCATAGTGAATTTTGTAGATTATTGCGCTTTGCTGGAGGAGACTATCGTGATGAAAGAATGAAGGTTCAAAAGTTCCAGAATGGCTTGAATGAAGAAATCCAGAATGAAGTGAAGAAGTTTGAGTTACACACCTTATCAGATGTAGTTGCTAAAGCCTTGTTAATGGAACAGATACACAATGATAGTAGAGCTAGAAGAGCAAGAAGAGCTGCATTCATGGGAAAGAGACCTGCTCCTGCTACATCATATGGTGGTTACCAAAATGCTAACAAAGCAGGATATTATTCAAACCAAGGAAAGAGACCTTATATGGGAAAACAAGGAGACCAGAAGTCAACTCTTAAAGCTTCTACACCTGTGTTTGAGAAGAGATGCCTTAGATGCTATGGTCCTCATGAGGTGACAGATTGCAAGTGGACTCCCGGAGCATGTTTTTCTTGTGGTCAAGTTGGACATAGGTCTATAGAGTGTAAGAATCCGAAGATACCACCAGTATTTTGTGCCTATTGCAAGCAAAGGGGACATCATATTTCTAATTGCAAAGATCGACCCGACAATAAGAGTAGAGTGAATTTAGAAAAAGGCAAGACGGATGCAAGGGTTTTCACCTTACAGCAAGTTGAAGATACACCTGCAGTAGACACCTTGGCAGGTATTCTGAATGTGTCTGATAAGAATGCTTATGTGTTGATTGATACAGGGGCGACTCATGCTTGTATTTCTGAGAATTTTATGAATGAGTGTAATCTTGCTTCTGAAATGTTGAGTGATCGTGTTATATGTGTGACTACTCCGTTGGTGACTGAAAATAGGCATCCTTGTGTGTGTAAAAATGTGAATGTGATGATTTCTGATGTAAGCATGCCTATTGATATGATAGTATTACCTTTATCTGATTTTGATGTGATCTTGGGAATGAATTGGCTAAATCATTATAAGGTCACAATTGATTGTAGTAAAGCGGAGTTGAGTTTTGATTTAGATGAAGGAAGATTTTCATATATATTAGAGAGGCTAAGACCTAAGAGTATGAAGTTCATGGAATTGTGGGAGAAATCCGTTGTAGCAACTATGAGCATTGAAGGAGTGGATATCAATATGGTGCCAATTGTGAATGAGTTTATGGATATATTTCCTGAGAAGCTACCTGGATTACCACCAGATAGAGAGATAGAGTTTGGAATCGAAGTATTGCCTGGAACAGTACCTATCTCTAAAGCTCCATATAGAATGGCTCCAGCAGAGTTGAAGGAGTTGAAGATACAGTTACAAGAGTTGCAAGACTTGGGTTTTATTAGACCAAGCATATCCCCTTGGGGTGCTCCTGTGCTGTTTGTCAAGAAGAAGGATGAGAGCTTGCGCATGTGCATTGATTACAGAGAATTAAATCGGGTTACTATCAAGAATAAATATCCTTTGCCACGGATTGATGATCTATTTGACCAACTGAAGGGAGCTACTGTGTTTTCTAAGATCGACTTGAGATCGGGATATTATCAGCTTAAGATCAAATCTCAAGATATTCAGAAGACGGCCTTCAGGACAAGATATGGACACTTTGAGTTTTTGGTGATGCCTTTTGGGTTAACCAATGCACCAGCCGCATTTATGGACTTGATGAATAGGGTTTTCAAGGATTATCTGGATTCATTTGTCATAGTCTTCATTGATGACATTTTGATCTATTCCCGAAGCAAGGAGGAGCATCAAGAGCATTTGAGACTTGTGTTACAAAGACTTCGAGAGAAGAGACTTTATGCAAAGTTTAATAAGTGTCAGTTTTGGTTGGAAGAAATTTCTTTTCTTGGACATATTATTTCAAAAGAAGGAGTTTCAGTGGATCCAATGAAGATTGAAGCTATTCTAAAGTGGACAAGGCCTACAACTGTGAGCGAAATAAGAAGTTTTCTTGGATTGGCTGGATACTATCGAAGGTTTGTAGAAGGATTTTCGAAGATTGCATCTCCATTAACCCGATTAACACGAAAGAATATTAAATTTGAATGGGATGACAAGTGTGAGAAGAGTTTTGAAGAGTTGAAGGAAAGATTAATATCAGCTCCTATTTTAGCGCTACCAGACAATGGAAAAGAGTTCGTAGTCTTCAGTGACGCATCTATTCAAGGACTCGGTTGTGTACTCATGCAAGATGGAAGAGTTATAGCGTATGCTTCGAGGCAACTGAAACCCCACGAAAAGAACTATCCGGTGCATGACTTGGAGTTGGCAGCTGTAATTCTTGCACTGAAATTGTGGAGACACTATCTGTTTGGGGAGAAGTGTAAGATCTACACAGACCACAAAAGTCTAAAATACATCTTCACACAGAAGGAGCTAATATGAGACAAAGAAGATGGCTTGAACTACTTAAGGACTATGATGTGGAGATTCTTTATCATCCCGGAAAAGCTAATGTAGTAGCGGATGCACTTAGTAGAAAGAAACATGAAGGTGTTGCTGCTTTGCTATCTAGCCAAAAGGAGATCCAGATGGAGTTTATGAAGTTAAATCTTGAAGTTACTGTGGAACAAGTAGATGTGATATTGGCTCAACTATCCTTGCAACCAACAATTCTGGAGAAAATTAAACAAGCTCAAAAGGAAGACAATGAAGCCAAGGGAATGAAGGATTCTATAAGAATTGGAAAAAGGAAAGAATTAAGGATTGACATGGAAGGAGTTGTGAGATATGGGAATCGACTTTTTGTGCCATACGAGTTAAGAGAAGAAGTCATGAGAGAAGCTCATTCCTCTCCATACTCGATCCACCCGGGAAGTACAAAAATGTATAAGGATTTGAAGAGAAACTATTGGTGGGAAGGTTTGAAGAGAGATGTAGCCCAATATGTCTCTAAGTGTGTGGTTTGTCAACAAGTAAAAATCGAACATCAACGACCCGGAGGAGAACTTCAACCGTTGTCAGTACCTGAATGGAAATGGGAAGATATCACCATGGATTTTGTATCAGCCTTACCCAGAACCATAACCAAATATGAAGTTGTTTGGGTGATCGTAGATAGATTGACAAAATCGGCTCATTTCATACCTTTGAAGGTTGGAGATTCGTTAGAGAAAATGGCATACATCTACATCAAAGAGATAGTGAGATTGCATGGTATTCCAAAGACGATCACTTCTGATCGGGATTCTCGCTTTATCAGCAGATTTTGGAAGAGTCTACATATTGCTTTGGGTACACAGCTTCAATTTAGCACTGCATTTCACCCACAGACAGACGGACAATCTGAGAGAACGATTCAGATATTGGAAGATATGCTTAGAGCATGTGCTTTGGATTTTGGAAATAGATGGGATGTTCATTTGCCACTTATTGAGTTTTCCTACAACAATAGCTTCCAAGCAACAATTCAGATGGCGCCTTATGAAGCACTGTATGGTAGAAAGTGCAGATCTCCAATACATTGGGATGAAGTTGGTGAAAGAACAGTTTTAGGTCCTGAACTGGTACAGCAAGCAATTGATAAGATTCAAGTGATAAAGCAGAGAATGAAGACGGCTCAAGATCGGTACAAAAGCTATGCTGACACGAGGAGAAGACCGTTAGAATTTGAAGTTGGTGATCACGTGTTTCTTAAAATCTCGCCAACAAAAGGGGTAATTAGATTTGGAGTTAAAGGAAAGTTGAACCCAAGATACATAGGTCCATATGAGATTTTGGAAAGAATCGGACCACTAGCCTATCGACTAGCTTTACCCCCGAATTTGTCTGAAGTGCACGATGTGTTTCATGTGTCACAACTCAGAAAGTGTGTATCGGATCCTGAAGCTATCATTTCTACTCATCAACCGGAGATTCAACCCGATTTAAGCACAATTGAGAAACCAATCAAAATCTTGGATAGGATTGACAAAGTGTTGAGAAGAAAAGTAATCCCTTTTGTTAAAGTCTTGTGGACGGGTCAAAGTGAAAGAGAAGCGACATGGGAACCCGAAGATGAGATGAGACAGAAGTATCCTGAGTTGTTTGATCTATGATTGAGGTAAAATAAGTTTCGAGGACGAAACTTTTTGAAGGAGGGGAGAATGAAATAGCCATGAAATTCCTAATTTTTATTTTATAAGTGTATTGTTGAATTTAAGCATGATATATATATATATATATTATATTGATAGTGAGTTTAATTTTGATGAGTATTATGATGTGTGAAAGTGTAGAATTATTTAAATATGTTAGATTAATTATTTATTGAGTTTGTAAAATATTAATATGCCTTAGAGTGTGTTATTTATGCTTAGAATAAGTGGAATGTATATATAAAAATATCCTTAGGTAGTAAAAAATAGGCTAAAACTTAGCCATTAAACCTCCATTATGTGCCTTAAGACAAAGATATTAATTAACCCAAAACAAAGTCATTAAGCCTTTAATGTCCTTAAAGTCAACATAGGATAAACTTAAACTACTTAACCTCTAAAATTCGGCCAAAAATCCCAGACCAAACCAAAAGCCCTCCATTTGCCCTAAAACCTCTTCTTCTTCACTCCAAAAAGGCTCCCAAGGTGAACCAAGTTTGAGACTTGATTTTCTACAACATCCACCATCAAAAGCTTGATCTAGAGTCATTAAACCAAGCCTTGAAGTTCTTGTGGTAAGTGTGTTCTTCAACTTTCTTTTCTATGCATGAATATGTAGTCTTGATGCCATATTTGTTTAAATTCATGCTCCATGATGTTTTGATGGTATATGATGTGTTATAGGACTAGAGTGGTTAGTTTTATGTGCTTAGGATGAGTTTTGAAGTGTTGGAAGTGTTGGTGAATGCATGTGGTTGGATGACCTAATATTGAAGTGTAATTGATGTTTGATGGAAGTTGGAAGAAGATGATGAATAGTGATTGGGGTTGATGAAGTTTTGGAGATGTTTGGTGTTGTTTGAATAATGTAATGAACATATAACAAGCTTTGGGAAACTTGGAATGAGTTTAAGAGAAATTTGGAAGTGTAAATTTAAACATGAAAAAAACAGAGGAGTTTAAAGAATTTTCGCAACTTCACAGAGTGTACGCCGGCAAAGTACGCTGGCGGTGTTGAAGGGTACGCTGCCTGTACATGAGGAATTTGCCGGTGTTGAAGATGCACTCGGGGACCAGAATCGTCGACCTCTAACGCTGGCAAATTTTTACATTTACGCCGCCGGCGTTGAAGTCCGGCGTTGGTTTCCCTGTTTTGCAGCCTGTTTGTAATTTGGACATAACTTTTTCATCCGATCTCCGTTTGAGGTGATTCAAGTTGCGTTGGAAGGCTTAAAAAGAGGTCTAAAACTTTTATGTTTTAAGATTTTACAAATTACAAAAGTATCAGTGCTTAAATTTCAATTCTTTCCAGCTTATACACTTTCCAACAAAGTTTAAAACTCATTGTTGTTTGCTAAAAGTTGTTCAAAGCTTGATAAATGGTCATTTAAGTATTTGTTGAGTATTGTATGATAATATATGATATCTAAATGCTATGTGATGATGTTATAATGATTTATTTGAATTTCTTTGGATGATTATACTAGAGCTTTGATGAATATATATACTTGAACTAAGTGTGAGTTTGTAATTACTTCTTTTTACAGTGATTGATTCCCTTTCGGTTATTCCCATTGACTCTCGATCTAGTACAGGTACGCAGTAACTAGCTTGTCTGTGTTAGGATAGGCATTTATGAAAACTATATATATTAAGAAAAACTTAATTGTGAGTGTTGATTTGTGTTTTACGCCGTTAAATCCAATCCCTGCCCAGGGTGGCATGAGTGCCTAGGGCGCCCCCTCACAGATTGGGTGAGCCTGGGATGGAATTGGTATCCGGTTCAGGGAGCGGCACCCTGCTCGATTGGGCATGGTAGATTTAGGTGTTTTCTGTAAAATTATCTAGAACGGTATAAGTATCCGAGCTACTTATATCAACCCCCTGAGCGTCAAGGTTGTTACTCAGGATCCCCACTATCCTTGTTGCCCGAGTTTGAATACTCATGTTGAATTACTAACTAAAGACTAAATAATAATTGAATGGTTGTTGCATCTTGCATTTAGTTTAGGCTTGTGTGAATCATCTCGCTTTTGTTTTCGTTACTTTGTACTGGGCCTCTAGCTCATATTTTATCTATTTCAGGTGAGGATCTTGATGAGTCTTATGCGAGCTTGGGTTATGGTCCTGATTTTGAGGATTTTTGGAGGAGTTTGAGGATAGAGATGGCCTGGACTGGTTGGAGCCCAATCTTTTTGTAATAGACTAGATATATAGGTTGGATAGTTGTTTATATAGTTCTTGATGAACTATATGTTTTGTAGTTTTGCTAAGCTTGTAAGAAGCCTTTTGGTTGTAATATATATATGTATGTATGTATGTACCTAACTTGTATAACCTAAGCTATTTTCTTATAATGTTTGTATACATATGGTATTGTGTTTTGAAAGTAAGTTAAAGTAAACGATTTTCAAAATGACTTATGTTGTGAAATTAGACAAACAATTCATCAAACATTTCTTCTCGGACAACCTTACATATAATTCTGCAGATTATATGTGGTTGGGGAACTGTTATCACTTATTTTAAATATAGGGGTGAGAGCGGGTCCTTACAAAAGGGGTTTGAAAGCAATTATTCTAGGATTCTGGAGACTAGTCATTCCAAGGTTGTATAAAAGAACCATACCATTGGGTATGGCTTAGTAGCAATATGTTGATTGTCTGAGAGCTTGTGATTCAATACTCTCACATCAGACTTAGCTTGTATTTCCTTCAGGTACATGTCTAAATCTTCCTTCATAACAAACGTGCCTTTAAGAGTTGAAGTAATAGCTTCAATTGGTGTAACTTGAGTTGCTATCTAGAGCGGAGTTGGATTGGGTTGAATAGTAGGTTCACCAATGATGATTTGTGGTGTAGCCTGTGAGGATGAGGATCCTCCAAGTTGAGCATGTAGTGTAGTCTAGGAGGTTGAAGGTGCTCCAAGTTGAATTTCTTTGTTCACTACTTGAGGTATATGCAGTTGTGTAACTATATGTAAGCCTGGAAAATTTAAGTAAATAATTCCAAAATGAACTTCGAAAATAAACTCTAAAAATGACTCCAAATTAAAATCGAACTTCGACAAGTCCTAAATCATGAATGAATTTAGAAACTTCTTAATCTTGAGAAAATGAAAATCCTTAAAAATAAAATAAGAACTCAACAATCTTCAAATTCAAAACCGCTACATACGACAAATTCTATATTTAACTCTAACTTGTAAAATCGGGTAATATAGAACCCAAAAACCAATTATTAAAAAGTAAATAACGATAAACCTTTGGAAATAAAACTCAATTCAAGAATTCCAAAAACATTGAGAGATATTAAATACTTACAAAAATAAAATTTAAAATAAATTTCTCAAATTAAATATGTTGTATAAACATAAAACATTAGTTTTCAAATTGGTGAAGGTCTAAACCGGAAAGTCAACCGAAAAACCTAAGTCAACAAATTCCCAAGAAACCCTAGTATTTTAGATCTGGCAATTCCGTATTCCTAAACCAAGGAGTCGGAATATGATTAAAAGGTGTAGTTTGGTTCATATTAATACTAG
Organism: Combretum micranthum; assembly: GCA_024138025.1. Taxonomy (NCBI): domain Eukaryota; kingdom Viridiplantae; phylum Streptophyta; class Magnoliopsida; order Myrtales; family Combretaceae; genus Combretum; species Combretum micranthum. The sequence continues at coordinate 7,811 of JAMXBD010000170.1, read as the reverse complement.
AATGCTTTAAAAGATAAGATTAGCGAATTTTAGATTTATTTCGAACCCGATCGGGTACAAACTTCGAAAAGCATGCCTACGATATTAGTACCGTTAGACTCGTAATTTCATAAGATTTCCAAATATCAGTTATATAATTTTTCGGGTTATAAAAATTATAATTATAACCTTTTTACCGTATTTTTATTGCTACCGGTACTTTAAATGTCAAATCTACTTTTTGAATTCTTTTACACTATTCACAAGTACAACTACCCATAACCTATTTCTTATATCCTTACACCCTACTCTTACAATTACATCATTTTCTTAAAATTTACCTTTCCAATATCTTTTATCATTTAAATTACCTTAATTAATTCCAAAACTTACACAACATAACTCAAACAACTCTCTCTCTCTCTCTCTCTCTTTTTCTACCAAAACCGGCGCCATTCCCCTCCCATTCCCCTCTCTCGAATTGTTTTATTTAATTCCTTTTTATTACAACAAACCCTAATCCATCTCCCTATATATACTTCCTTATATTCATTTCATTTCACTTTCTCTCTTTCTTCTTTCTCTCCTTAGAAAATTTTGCAAGAACTCCCCCCTTTCCCTCTCTCAAAACCGTGAGCTTTCCCCTCCCTCTATACACATACACTTTGTTTTTCCTTCAAAGTTCTTACTCCACACAACTCTTAGGAAATAGATCTATACCTTAGTATCTTAAAACATATAATGGCAAGTTCATTCATGTGTGATTCCACACAAAATCCCCATGAACTTTAAGCTAGGGATGTGGAAACACTTGAACATGAGATTCTTACCATCACAATGTTATAGGTCTTGTTATTTGAAGTTATTTTGCTATTTTCTTATTTTATTTTCAAGCTATGTTATTATTATTAATGATTTACGCATATGTTCATCATCTATTCATATTCACACATCTATCTTAGTGTTCATGCAATTACAATTAGTAGTAAACTAGATCTAGCTGTTTTAAGTTCATACATGCATTAGACTTTTGTTTTATGTTCTTAAATAACTTGTAATAGCTTGATGGTAGTAGGAAAGTATTAGAAAGCACAAGATCTATTTTAGTTTCAACAAAAATCATTTTAGAAATTTCAGATTAAATTAGAACCATATTTAGAAAAGTTATTTTTCAACTTCAAAATGTGTATTTTCCATTTAAAATGAAGGGCTTAAGGAATAGATATCATAAATGAATGATTTTGAGGAGTAAAGTTTAGATCTATGAGTTTATAGTTTACTACCATGCATTTCTTTTATATTCATGTTCTTATTATGTGTAGATCTTGGTTTTGAACTTGAATAAAAATAGTGAAATTCGTATCTTGGCAAAACCTATATTTAAAAACCACTTTCCAAGTCTCAAAATGGAAGTTTTAGTTGAGAAATGAAGGTTTAGTGGATGTATATCATCAAGACTTCTTTTTACAAGAATCAAAGGTGATTTCAAAAGTTATTTTCAAAATAAAAATCTCATTTTCGGATTTAGGCCAAGGCATAGTTTAAAAACATGTTTTCCAACTAAAAATGAAGTTTTTATTTAACAAATGGAAGGCTCTTATGATAGGATATGTAAATGATGATTTTTCTTAAGTTTAGATAGATTTTATCAAAAGATATGTCCAAAAATAAATTTTGTAAATTCGGATGGTTTCAAAACCATGCCTTAAAAACCCATTTATCAACTCCAAAACTTGTGTTTTTTGTGGAAAATGAAGGGTATAGATAATAGATATCATTAAGTAGTTATTTTTATAAGTTAAAATGAGTTTTGATGAGATTAATGTGTAAAATAAAGAGTAGAAACAAGATAGAAAATTTTGAGTTATTAGTCAACTTATGAAATTCGTAACTTTGGATGATGACCACGAAAACACCTATTATCCAAGCTCAAAATAAAAGTTTCATGTATTAAATGAAGTCCTTAAGTAGTAGGTATAGTGAAGTCTTAGATTTTAATGCATTAAACAAGTTTTTCCCAAAGGAATCATTCAAGAAGTGGATTTCTAAAAATTCGAATTTTTAAGTAAATCCTATTTGAAAACATATTTACAGAGTGAAAAATGCAAATTTTTATGTAAAAATGAATGTCTTAGGTAGTGTATGTTATGAAGACTCAATTTTAACTGAGATAACTAGAAATTCCTAAGAATTAATCCCAAAACACAAGTAAGTTGTCAAAGTTAGGAAACTAGATTTTTCAAAAGTAGTTATTGTTGAAATCTTGCAAAATAAAGAGTTCTAAAATTTTCTTTTAGCGAAAATCCTCAAAATCATGCATACATTAAACTCATCACATGCCATACATGTTAGGAAATCATTCATATTGCATTGTATAATTGATTTGTCAAGTAGAAACATTCCAAGCATTTACAAAGCTATTTTTCGGAATCGGAAACCGCTACTGATCAGAACTGATCCTTCTTTTTCGTGACCCAAATGTTTTCAAAACTTAAAAATAATATTACAATTATATAGATCTTTCGAATTAGATAGAGATCGATATATAATTTGTGAAATTCCGAGTTAAAATGACCAAGTTATGGCTGTTTTAAGTCGGAACTTCCGCAAATAGCGAGAATTACGAATTTGTTAAGTTTTGATATAGTTTGAATTAGTTAAGTGATGAAATAATTATTAGAGTATTTCTTCCTTTTTAGGTGATCCTGAAATCAACGATTCCATACCATCGGATTACTTTTACTAAAAGACCGGTGATCCAATGGCCGAGTGAGTTCTCTTCTTATTTTGTTACCTTGTTTATGCTTGTAGCTAGCTGCATTAGAATTATAGGAATAAGATAAAAATCGATATGAATGGGGATGGGATAGATGATGAGACTATGATGGAAGTATGCCAAAGAATACTAAAGCATATCGAAACCACGATTCGATTGGATAATTGAACTGTTCATATTATTTCTGTTATGTGTATGATATTGGTTGGTCACTCTAAAGAATGTATGAATATTTTGACCTAAGCAAAAATTTAAATTGGTCATGCATCGCATCGGACATGTTGCATTTGGTAGCATGCTACTCCTACACAGGTCGATCGGTATGGTCCGATGACTCGTTTGGATAATGAGATCTAGTGTCAGAGCTCACTCATAGGGAACTAAGGTGCATCGGGGATGCATTCCATGGGTGAGCCTAGCCGAGTCGAGTGCTATAAGCCGAGGGCTCGGGGATTAGCAGCAGTCATGTAGACTTTCAATACCATCCTTAACTTAAGATACGGAAGGCGTAAATTCGTTCTGTGTGTGGGTTCCAGATACCCATACATAATTGTTTGCTCATGTGTTTGTTCATGCATAGCATATGGATGATTTATAACTTGCTTGTTATGGTACGGAATTAAGGGAATTCTCACTAAGCTAGTGTAGCTTATATCCCAATAGATGTTTGAATGAACAGGTTATCTCAAGAATGCTAAGTGGGACCGAGATGGTTGGAGCCGAATATGACTTCGGGATTTTGGCAGGAAGTAAGGATGCTTAGAGATATTAGCTAGGTTCTGTAAATTGCCTTGTAATAGTTTTATGTAGTGAAATCTTTTGATGAATTGTAATTGAAGTATAATGATTTGTATTTGAAGTGTAGTGAATTGAATTTCCTTTACATTGTTACTCAAGTTGTATCAACATAAAATGTATCACTCCGATGTGTTTCCTCTATGTGTTAGACGCCTGTTCATAGTATGGAAGCCTTGCGTGACTGAGGTGGTCATTCTTAGGCTTTAATTTGTGTACGGCGGACTGCCACGCGTCTAGGGTACCCTTCGGGTGTGACACTATAGGCTCCAACAGAGGGGCTTGCTTCTAACTCTAATAGATCCTATTCAGAAGTAAGAAAGATTAGCAGGTTGAGGTGCTTGAGTGCCTGAGAGTGCGTTACTGCGTAGCAATAGCGGAGTTGACAAAGTTACACCCTGTTGCATGGTAGCAATAGCGGCTATACCAGGAAGATATTGAGTGAATATCGTCATGAATTATGGAATTGTCTTGTAGACTCTTGCATCAATTGGTTGACTTGCTTGGTATTTTCTTGCACAGCGCGTAAGATCACAACATTATTAGGTTGAGTACTAGTAGGTTGGTTCACATCCTCAAGTGTTACATGTCATGGTCAGAGGTTCTTGATCATAACCTTAGGAGGATTGATAGGTCTCTTTCTTGGAGGGGCCATGATGTAAGTGTTGAATTCTCTATCCTTAGTGGAGTCATCGAGAATGTGTAGGTATGATTTGAATGCAATGATCACGTGCTGTTGCGTGATAATCGCGTCATACGTGACCTAGGGAAACAATACGCATTAAGATGATCAAGAGAGAGTCATATAGAGAGGAGAATAGGTAATCTCAATAGGCTCTAACACATATATGACAAGTAAGGGAGCTAGAAAGCATAAACCTCATTGAGTATTATGAGATCATGTGTTCTTAAGTGATAAGATCATATTTTACACAACTTTTAACAAGAAATTAGGATTAATTTGTTTTGAATTTTATAAAAATTGCTATAATTGGTACTTGGTTGTTTAAGTTTAGTTTCAGTCTAAATTGAACAAAGAAAGCATAACAAGCAGTTTGAACTGAAATTGAAGAATCTCAGGGATATGCCAGCTTTCTGGATCTTACGCTACCGATGTACATCCCTAGAGTTAATCAAATGTTAAACTTTAACACTACCACTACATTGACCCAACTTTGAAATGGAATAGATTCAAGAATTCAAAGGCCGGCAAAAATAATCTTATACGTCACCAGCGTTCAGGTGGTACATGTTTGAGATCAGTAGCCAAAAATCAAGCACTAGCTCAATACTGCCAGTGTGGGAATACATGAAACCAGCTTCTGTAATTTTGTCAAACATTGGCTTTCTGGGTATCAAAGCTGCCAACATTGAGGCAGTGTTGAATGCGAATAGAATGCAATTTACTAAAGCCATTACAAGCATAGCCGACCTTGAAGTGAATCTAGTCGGCCTTTGATGTTTCTTTCATATACCGTCATTTCAAAACCCTACGCCGCTGGTGTTTAAGCAGTGTAGTTATCCACAGAAACCAAATTGTTTAAGTCGAAGCTAAAGCCGCCAGTGTTCAAGCATTGTAGCAATGTACGTCGCCTATAAGCCGTCCGTAGAAAATTAACTTCCGGTGTACGTTTTGTAACTGCAAAAATTAGATAAACCCTCAAATTTCGCTTATATATTCTAGGTTTCCTTGTTATAACATTCGGAAATCATTAGAAAAAGAGAAAAAGAGAGTTTAAAAAATGTCTGAGTTTATTTCTCTCTGAGGGCATTAAAACCCCAATGTTTTAGCAACATAGGGTGATTAGGGTTTAGATACAATCAATCAATGCCTATATTTGTGGATTATGGATCTGAAGACATCATTTTATGGAAAGGAATTAATTTTAAGGTGTTTCTATCCCTGTTTTATTAATATATATATATATATATATATATATGATTGTATTTTGAGATGCTTGTTCATAGATTGTTATGAAGATGCATAAATGGATTTGATGAATTAATTTATGAATCATGTATATTGATTTCAATTATTTGGGAATTTAGTTATCTTTGCTTGTAATATGTTCAATGTACCTGATCAACATAAATTAGATGGATATGATTAAAGATACCCAGAAGGGATTCAATGATTCATACAAGTAAAACTTAACTTTTGAAAAAAGATTTGTCATAGATATGCAAATCTATGATGATATTTAAAAATCCACTAATCTTATTGCCATTAGAATACAAATTTAGGTCACTTGGCGTGCTTAGTTTAGTTTAATTAGAATAGTAATTTTGGTGAGAGCAAATTACTATAAACAGTTAACATAGATAAATTGTCTTGGCAAGATAGTTTATGTTATATAAGATTTTTGTTACTCCAGGAGGTGAATAATTTCAAGTGAATCTGATTAAATCCCAAATAATCAATTTCAATATTAATTTGAAGCATGAGTTATTTCAAATGAGAATATAAATGCATTATTCATATTTGTATCTGCATCTCCTAAACCTGTATCCCTTATGTTATTGTTAGAATATACGGTTTTAATCCTTGACAATCATTTGATAGTTAATTTTTGTTAATCATCATAAGTAATTAAGAATTTGATATTTGATAGCTTAGATTAGGGTAAGATTCAAATTCTAGTAATTAGCTATATAGCTCCCTGTGATATACCTAGATTTACTAGATAATACTGTATTGTATCTGATGATTTTGCTGACTGGTTAAGTATTACACTTGTGTTTGAAATTGAAAATTATTAGAGTATAATAAGTGTAATTAATGCAGTTTCAAATTGCGCCGTTGTCGGGAGCTACGTTACTGATATTAGGATAGTAATTAAGCCCATAGACTAAGCACATAAATTTAGAAAATCTATAAAAAATATAAAAAAATAAAAATAAAAATACCAAAAATAGTTTACCTTGATCAATTTGTTCTTGTATTCAGTGAACAGGTCCAAGATTTGCGATTTGATCCAAAAATTGACAGGACTTATCATCGAGGTTAAAGAAAAAGGAGCAGAAAATACAAGAGCAATGGAGAGGGATGAAAATCTTCAAGAAGGAGATGAGAACGAATGAAGATCATGAAATGGACACAACAGGAACCCTACTGAAGGGCAACACAATTTGCTAGTTCCTGTTATGGCCAATGATAATCCTCCTTATCCGATAGCAGGAAAGAGATTCATAGACCTATTGGGAGTACTTTATGCCCACATTTGATGGATTGCACCATCCATTGATTGGCCCACTATTCATGCAAACAACTTTGAGTTGAAGCCAACTTTGATACAAATGGTGCAAGTAGATCAATTTGGTGGAGGTAGTTTTGAAAATCCACATGACCATCTGAAGAATTTCTTGTGGATTTGTGCTACCATAAAGAGTAATGGGTTTCTAATGATGCCATTTGCCTTCAACTGTTCCCTTTTTCACTTAGGATAAGGCAAGAAGTTGCTAAATTCTTACCCCCGCACTCTTTAATAAGTGGGATCAACTGCACAACAATTTTTGAAATAATTCTTTCCTCCTAACAAGACAATCCAATTGAGGAACGAAATCTTTTCCTTTCAACAGTATGCAGTGAAGCCCAATATGAATGTGGAAAATTTAAAGAGCTCCTTAGACGTTGCCCCCATCATGGAGTCTCTCTCATGATCAATGAAATCTTCTACACACTTTGGAGATCAATTGAAAACAATGATTGAGCACAGCAGTAGGAGCTTGAGTACAAGAGTGCTCCAAGGCTTATGATTTAATCAATGGGTTGGCAAAAACAACTTTTAACTGCATAGTTGAGTGAATAAGCCAAACCGTTGGTTCATTTATGAATCAGAGACAGTTTCTAAACTTCAATAACAAGTGCTTCACTTACTCATCAATGAGACAATGCAACCATTCAGAACGGGACCGAGTTAAAGCGAGCATGAATTCAATCTCTCATAATGATCCTAACATGAGTTGTTGAGTATCCAATGGAAGATTTCTATGCTCCAAGTTCTAGCGACGAGCAAGCAACTATGTGAACCAATATGAGAAAAGAGCAGGAATTACAATCCATACTCCAACACTTAAAATCTAATTGAGGGATCATCCAATTTCGATGGAGCAATCGAATGCACCTCGAGCATTGCACCACCACCACCACCACCTGTGCATTAATACCAACAAATCTACAAAAGAAAAGGATAAATAGTTGAGCTTTTGCAGGAGATATTTAAAAAGCAAACTAATCAAGATCATTCATTCAGATTTGCAA